>WOVY01009764.1:0-600000 GCA_013436015.1 Rhipicephalus annulatus | reverse complement strand
TCAAAGAGGTCGTCTTCGCTTAGTGACATAAGGTCTTGATCGGATACTACACCCTTCACAGTGTTCAAAGTACGATGTGCAGTAATCGATACAGGGGTAATACCAAATGCTAGGAGGTGAGAAAGTTTGTTGTACTGTTCTTTGTCTTTTAATTCGAGGAGAATGTCCCCACTTGCCATCTTTGTGGCCTTATAGCCGGTCACAATGGTGTCTATTAGCACTTGGCCACGAGCAAAGTTGATATTGCTCTGGCTTTAGTTGATAATTCTTCACAGTGAGGAACATGGTATCTTGAGAAAGTTTCGAAGTTTTTGGTGAAAAACAAAGAGGATGCATCGGTGCGTACCCTTTTCAGGCCACGATCGGTTACAGGAGGGTTCTGAGGCCTCATGAAAAATGACGTCTTCGGCAGCAGCGCCTACCACCCACCACGGAACCCAACAAGGGGACGCGGCAGATCATGTGATAAAGCCTGCCCTACGCCAGCAGTACGCCATCGCTATAACCGAATATGTTTTACCCTAGGTAGGATAGCCACAGAAGGTTAACCGCAGCCCCCAGCAAACAATGAAGTAAACAAAAAAGAGAAGAAGACAGGACAGTTTTAAAGAGGAGAAAAATACGAAGAGGTAAGAAGAGAGAGACAGGAAGACGCAACTGCCGATTCCCCTGGGTGGGCCAGCCCAGGGGTGCCGTCTACGTGAAGCCGGGGCCAAAGGGGTGTGTTGCCTCTGCTGGGGGGCCAAAGCTCCAATCACTCAGTGTCGGCTCAACCCACGAATCCCCTTTTCGATGACATGAACGGGCGTAGCGAATTACACTCCGCCACATGCCTGGCCAGGTAGCGAGGCGACACAACTTAGCGTAAGTCTTAGGGCCGCTCGTATGCCCAGCAATGCTCGAGTCATGGAAGTAGCGAAGAAGTGCTCCTCTCCGCGTACGCGGTATCACGTCTTTGAAAGTCTCGCTTGTATCATCGTCCGATGGCATGTACCTTCGCAGGACGCTGTCAGAATCCAGCAGAAACGAATAAAGCGCGGTCAGAGCACTACCAGCTTTTGTCGAGCGCTCCCCTACGACAGCAATACCAGATGCCCATACTTGTGTGGTGGCCCCTCACTGCAACCCGGCTGCCAGAGCCCGTCAAACACCTTTTGGAAAAATGAATCTTTGTGCTGTGCTTCTAACAGTTCTCTTCTGCTGAAGAGAATCTGTGCACTAACGAAAGCCTCTACGTGGTTCACGCTTTCGCCTTGAACTAACGTTTGTTCCGCCGTTTCCGTTAGCACCAGTGCCTCGCTTTAAGTACGTTCCAAATCAGTCGCGATAATTGCCTCGTGGCGGAATGGAGCACGCAGTAGTGCGTCGGCTGCAGCATTGTTCAGCATTGTTCGGCTGCAGGTGCTCCTCGAACATCTTCGAGTAAACCACTGTTGTTTAGGTATGCGAGTGCGTGCTGCCACTTTGCGTCTCTAAGAAAGTGGTCTGCTAGCCTAATATACGTAGCGGGAGCTCCCACTAAGCAAAAAAACATTCTTCAGAATCTAAAAAGTCCTTTGTGGCATGTAAAAGCCAATTTCTCTGTATTACGCTCGTTCATCACAACCTCAATAAGTGCACCGCTTGCATCGAGCTTAGTGAAGTACTTCGCCCGGCCTACGTTGCATACTAAGCATGAAATGGAGCGAAGAGAGTGCGCACCCTTCTTCGTCACTTTATTAAGCTTGTGGTAGTCTACACAAAGGCGATATGTAGCTTTCTTTGGAACTAGAACTCTTGCAAAAACCCATCGGCTGTGTGATCTCTCGACTATCCCTGAGTCAATGAGTTCGACCAAGGTGGCTTCAAGTGCTTTCCTTTCAGCCAAGTTGATCGGTCGGAGATTGCATTTCCAAAGTGGTGCATCACCCATGTCAATAATGTGCTTGACCAGCGTAGTGCGGCTGAGACGGCCAGTGAACAGCGTGTCGTACTCGCACGACAGTGACAACAGCTGCGCTCTTTCTCATTCTAACAGGTTCTGTGCCTCTACCAAAAGCGGGTGCACTGACCTTCCCTGCAGCGCGGCACATTGTTCCGGCAGGGTGGTTACTCGCTTTCTTGGCGCGATTTCCTCCTTACATACTCGCACCTCTCCCTGCGATTGACTTCTTTTTGTCAATGCGGGGGCCTTCGAGAAAAGCTTTAGTGCGTCTCCGGCGCGCTCTAGGTAACCGCCGTTTGCAATGTAAATGACAATTACTGGCTTGGCTAGGAAGTTTCAACCGAAAAATAATGACAATGACAGCTCAGAAAGATGCACAAAACGTTTATCGCCAGACGCGTCTTTCTCAGCGAATCACTTTCTAGATGCTGCGCTTGATTGTGCTGTGCCAGTAGCAAGGCGAAAGATGAGTTTGCTTTGTCTCAAGCGGATATTTTTCTCACGGAGATGGTGCAACACATCGTCGTCGAATAAAGAAGCGCTTGCCTCAGTATCTAAGAGCGCTACGAACTTCTTTCAAGCTATCGTTGTCTTGATTAGCAGTGCGGGCGAGTCTACAGCATCACTAGCGCCGCAGACTAAGGGTGCAAGTGATCCAAACGCATCGTTAGGAATACTGGTCATTGCGAGTTGTCCGATGTAGTTCACCGGCGGCGCCATCCGTTTCCCGAACTGCGCGTTTGCTCCTGACCCAATGTGTGGTCGTATTCGCGGGCGAACTGCCCCGGTGAACCACACCGATAGCAAGGGCCGTGAAAACTACGCCGGCTCGATCGTAAGTCGCCTCGATCAGGTGGTCCTCGCTTTGAGTTGCACCGCACGTTAGGCTTCGTGTCGACATGCACTCCTGCCGTGCCATGTCACGCGCGGGGGTGGCGTGGGCCATACGGTGCTCGTAAACGTAAGGCTCCAAAGCGCGGTCTGACAGCTTCCAATCTAGTGGTAAGGGGTCATCAGCGAACGGAGCCCTCCACTACGACGTCTGTCATAATCATATGATGGTTTTGGGACGTTAAACCCCACATATGAATCAATCAATCATCTCCTTTACCCTAAATGATTCCGAGGCTACCAAGTCGCCATTGCACGCACAGCGAGGCTTGATTGACTGCGCTGCGGATGGAGGTGCGCGACACGATCGCGCTGCGAGGATGTACCCCTATATGCGCTTCGCTTTCGTGATAAGCTCTTATAGGTCTGTGAACTTGCATCTCCTTAAGTGCGCCGGCAAAGTCGGGTGCACTTGTCACGTAACGCGCTCGACTTTTTCTGCGTTGTTGACGTGAGGTTTAGCGAGACGATACACTTCGTCCACCACGCGTAGCGAAGATTCACCGGATACCGCAGGTGCATAGTTCTAACTCCCTCAGCAAGCGCCACACATATTTAGGCGGTAGAAGTAGCCATGGAAGCTGTCGCGGAACTGTTCTACCATGAGGCCGCGATGTCCGATTAGTCAGAACCATCAAGACGCTTGATCTGTGAGCGACACCGGGACGAAGCGCTTGAGAAATTGGGCGTCAGAAAGATTTCTGCTAACATGGTCTGTGAACGCTCCTGGTCGTCTCGTGTGAAACGGCCAAAATCTACGCTGTCAGAAAGTCCTATCAGTGTCCCCACGTTAGCCAAAGGATCGCCAATCTGCGACACGACATCAGACAACACTGAGAAATCTCGGAATTCCGACATGTCATACATGTGGAGGAGCATCAGTAGTTGCTGGCGTCCACAAAACTAGCCGCGTTGACAAATTCGTTACGTTCGGCACCAGATGTAGGGGTTCCGTCTTTTGTATGGCTGGTGGAGAAGCCTTTAGCTAATGTTCCAGCCACACGCAGTCGTACCGTGCACAATTAACGTCCCCTATTCGTAGCTTGTCTCATTGCAGCTACACGGGTTCAGGTGAATAAGGCAATAGGCAATGTCAACAGCAACACTTTATTGCTATACATTACAAAATAACGCATATATGTCGCGTAGAGAGACTACAAAAAACATAGATAGACAGTTACAACTTTGTCATTGTCAGCATTGGCTGGCAGGGGGTACCGGCTTCGACCTCCTTCCTTCTTGGCAGGTGTCTGAGAGAGCGAGCGGTCTTCGGTACGCTGGTTTTCTTCGCCATCCCGGTTTCCCTTCCCTGATGAGAGTACATTTTCTCGCTGAGAAGGGGAAACCGTTCTATGCGTTGGGAAAGGGAGAACGCGAGCGCCAGCTGCGGGGGTGTTCCATTCCTTCGCATGAGGCTTTATTGACTCCTGTCTCGAAAGGACGGTTACGTCCCCGCAACTTGGATGTCGTGCTGCCGTAGAAGAAAAAGGGTGGCTGGGCGCACATGCTCCCCCAAAACATACAAAACAAAGGCCGCGTGCGCATCACATTTTTTTACTCGAAGCCGCTGCAGCAAATGAGTTACAATGTAAAAAAAAACATGCCTTCATTGATACAGCATGCTTGTTCTCTTTGTACGCTTTTTCATTCTGTCATGAAACGAACGAAAAACAAATTAATATAAAATTAGCTCTAATACGACACTCTAGAATCTTTATTACCATTTTGAGAAGAGGACTTCTTAGGTACATTCATTTTCTAATGCAAGTTTTACCATGAAATGCTTGGTATAAGAGCTTTAACCGCATTTTATTTGGTAAGATAATAGTAATTCCTATCGTAGTTCACTTTTATTAGTGGTACTGTGGTCATGTTTTGAGCAATGAATTATTAGGACAAATATTGCAGCCCTCTTATGCATTTTTATTGATCGGCACTTGAAGACATCTGTCAAGAGATCTCATACAGCAGAAGCTTATTCAGGCGTAGGGTGAATGTAGGCTAAACACATGCTAAAAATGCCGGCGCCTGTCTCAGTCTTCGTTGTATAAACTATAACAATTTGGCGGCCTCCACCACCGCGGAATCAAGATGAGCAATGCTTGAGTGGCCCTTCATGAATTATCATTTGTTCTCCATGTACCTGCGGCTGCACAAAAGATTCTTCTGTTCCTTTCCCCCCGCAGCACCCAGGTTTTCAGGGCGGGGGTTCCTCAGTTCCTTCAGGACACTGCACAGCTGTCTGTAGAAGGCAATCGCTGCGTTCTCGGCCATAGATAAACTTTTTTTTAATATTCCATGTTTTATTATCTCTTGTCATTCCCCTGTAGACGCTGAGACGTGCTTCCACTTAGGGCAGTAGAAATAGCGCCTTTTTCACTCCTAATGCTCCCCCTCAAATTGCTCCCAGCATGTCAGCTCTTTGCCGTATGGCGGCCAGTGAGTGCCATTTCACTGTGGTTAGTGGTTGTTTTGCGGAAGCAGCTAGAAGTATAAGACCTCATGGAACCAGACAGTGTTTAAAAAGATAATAACACCTTTTATGCATGAATAAAAGTTTAAAACTGCGCTCAAAAACCAAATTCGGGCCTAAATCGCACTCATATATACGCTGATTTCGGATATCAGTATTTATAGTCACTCATAGGCATTTAGGCAAGAAAACAAAAAATAGGGCTATATGGGCACTATAAAAACACTAGAAAAGCCGCTCTTAACCTCCAACTCATGCTCACATATCAAAACAGCACAGTAGTTACGTGATGAATCAAATATGCATTTGCCTATACTCCGGTCTCTAGTAATGATTCTTATGAATTGGTTATGTAGTACTTGAAGGGACGCAAATGAGTGTTATAGGTGTTTCTCTAGTACATTATGCCAAAATGATATGAGGGTGAGCGAATGAGTAGTAGAGCCAGAGTAATGTGGCGCGTGTGAAATATGATCGAGTTTTAATTATAGTGCGGATACCGTATGCTACTTTCTTTTTTGATGTGAGAAATATGATGTATGTATTTGAAGTTAGAGTCGAGAGAAATTTAGAGAAAAGATGAGCAGGAACTAGAAAAAATAGAATGTTTGCGAATGTTTTAAAATACTGCGAAAAAAATTCTATAAACACCCAACGGTGAAATTTTTTCAACTTTATTTTTATCAGTTAAAGTGATATTTCAAAAGCGCATTTTAATAGTACAAAGACCCACCTTCAGAGCTCAGATTCACCAAATTAATAGAACCAACATCTATCAGCAGCAGCAGCAGCAACCTTGTAAATTTTGCTTGCGTCTATAAAACAAGTTTGAAGTTTTAGCACTAACAAACGTAGGGCCCTTGTATGGAAGTATTTGTGCTTGTGTGGATACTTGTATGTGTGTTCAAACATTCCACACATCAAAAATACATTTAGTCTCTTGAATCTTTTTTTGTTAAGGTATAATTTCATTCGAGATTTCGCAGTACTAAGAGTAATCCTAATTTGACTTCTTACGTTTTTCATCAAGAAGATGAGATGGGACAAGCAGCTTGCCAACCTGTTGCCCCCCTCCCCCAAATATACTTCGGGGAGTTCACAACAGTTAGCAGAGTGTGACATCAGTGCAGTACAGCCTGATTCAGAGGATAAGTAAAGAGTAAATCACGAAATTAGCAGAAAGTTGTCTTTCACTGTCAAAAGGTATATATATTGTAAGACAGTTGCAGCGTTGGAGTCTCGACGGCGTTTATTAGGCCGAATCGCCTGATCAACCTTTCGAACGAAGACGACGTTTTTCGTGATGATGATTATATACAGTTAAAGAAGATGAAGGTCAAACGTTGACAATATTGTGCTTACACTAATTTCCCCCTCGCGCGGAAGCGGCCAATTAGGCCGCTGTTTATGACGGTAGTGTACGGCGCACGAATGGTTTTAAGCGCGACACTTAAACAACCTCCGCACCACGAGGCCGTCGGGAGGTACGACAACAGGGGTTACTCGATAGTTAACAGGAGATGTCTGCTCGACAGGAGTGTAGGGGCCGATGAAACGTGAGTGAAACTTATCACACAGGCCGGGAACCCGCGTTGGGGTCCACAACAGTACTTCGTCTCCAGTGTTGAAGTGAACTACGCGATGGATGCTATCGTAGCGAGTCTTCCGCTCTTGTTGGCTTTCCTGTGTATTGAGGTGGGCGCATCGGCGACAATCGGCCAGGCGAGAGATTAAGTGCTCCCTCGATGACGATGACGAGTTCACAATGACGTTAAAAAGGGAGATGTCGAGCGGAGATGTTGGTTGACGGCCATAGAGGAGAAAGAATGGGGAATAGCCCGTGGTGCGCTACGTAGCGGTATTGTACGCAAAAGTCACGAATGGCAGGACGGTATCCCGATTGGTGTGGTCGGCGTTGATATACATAGATATCATGTCGGTCAAAGTTCAATGGAAGCGCTCTGTGAAGCCGTTAGTCTGGGAATGGTAGTTGGATGTCGTCTTATGAATCGTATTACATGCGTGGAGGACTTGTTCGAGTAGTTTCGAGAGAAACGCCTTGCCGCGATCGCTCAACAAGATGCGTACTGCACCATGTTCTAGAAAGATTGCCTCCAGAAAAATTGTGGCAATGTCGTCTGCTGATCCTGATGGAAGTGCAGCTGTTTCGGCGTACCTTGTTATGTGGTCAACTACTGTGACAATCCAGAGCTTGCCGCTAGCTGATACTGGTAGCGGTCCGTAGAGGTCAATGCCAATGACATCGAAGGGAGCGCCAGGACACGGTAGAGGTTGTAGAAGACCGGCCGGGGAGGAAGTGGGTCGCTTGCGGCGTTGGCATAGCGAGCATGACGCACCATATCGCGCTACGCAGTTGGAAAGGCCAGGCAAAATGACTGCGGATGCGTTCGTAGGTTTTTTAAAAATCAAGATGACCAGCCTTGGGGTCATCGTGAAACGCCTCCAAAATCTGCGTCCTTAGGGAACGAGGAGCAACAGGAACCCAGCGCTGTCCTTCGAGGTGGAAGACAAAACGGTAAAGGATCGAGTTTTCAGTCTTGAAGTTCCGCAGCTGTCGATGGGCGCACGCGTTGGGAGGACGAAATGAGCCTTGAAGGCGCTGCATTATAGAGCGACAGTAAGTGTCGCTGCGTTGGTGGGATGCAAACGTGTCGTTGTTGAAGGTAGAAAGAAAATCGACAGCGGCGAGTGAATGAACTGATGGAGACACTTTGATGGGTTCACTCAGAGTTGGCGACAGGCCAGGAGTTCCTGATGAGGATTGTAAAGGACAGCTGCTAAGGGCATCGGCATCGTTGTGTTTTTTGCCGGATTTGTAGATAACGTCGAACTCGTATTCTTGGAGACGAAGTATCCAGCGACCGAGACGTCTAGACAAATTCTTCAACGTCAACAGCCAGCGCAAAGTGTGGTGGTCAGTGACGACGGTGAAGTCGCGGCCGTGATGATATGATCGAAACTTCTGGATGGCCCAGACAACGGCGAGACAGTCCTGCGCTGTGATGGTGTAGTTTTTTTCTGCTGCTGTTAGGGTGCGACTTGCGTATGCAATCACACGTTCGTCATAACGCTGTGTTCGTTGCAGAAGTACAGTGCAGAGTTCGTGTCCGCTGGCATCAGTTTGGAGGAGAGTCGGTGCGGCGTTATCGAAATGACAAAGCACTGGCTCAGACGTGAGGGCACGCTTCAAGTTGTCAAAAGCCATTTGGCATTCGTCCGACCATACGTATGACGCTCCAGAAGAAAGGAGTTGGGGAAGTGGTGCAGCAATGGTGGCGAAGTCTCGTATAAAGCGCCGGAAGTACGACGCAAGGCCAAAAAAGCTTCGGAGCTTTTTGACGCGTTGAGGCACCGGGAAGTGATGAACGGCGGTAATCGTGTCGGGATCAGGCTTGATTCCATCTTTGCTGACGAGATGTCCGAGTACTTTAATACTTTTGCTAGCAAAGTGGCACTTCTTGGTGTTGAGCTGAAGGCCAGCAGCTGCGAGACAGGTCAGAACTTCATCCAGGCGCTGCAAGTGCTGTTCGAATGTTGAAGAAAATATGACGATGCCGTCAAGGTAACATAAGCACGTTTTCCACATAAGGCCCCGCAATACAGTGTCTATCAGTCGTTCAAACGTTGTTGGCGCATTGCAGAGATCGAAAGGCATGACGTTAAATTCGTAAAGC
Organism: Rhipicephalus annulatus; assembly: GCA_013436015.1. Taxonomy (NCBI): domain Eukaryota; kingdom Metazoa; phylum Arthropoda; class Arachnida; order Ixodida; family Ixodidae; genus Rhipicephalus; species Rhipicephalus annulatus. Next base: position 591,017 of record WOVY01009764.1, on the reverse strand, counting down.
TCATCGGGTGTGCCAAAGGCAGTTTTTTTCTTGTCATCTTCGTGCTTTGGAATTTGCCAATAACCGGAGCGCAGGTCAAGGCTCGAAAAATCTTCCGCTCCTTGTAAGGAATCTGAGGCATCATCAATGCGAGGCAAGGAATATACGTCTTTTCTGGTTACTTTGTTTATTGTGCGGTAGTCAACGCAGAATCGCACCGAACTGTCTTTTTTTCTTACGAAAACGACAGGTGACGACCAAGGGCTTGAGGAAGGGCGGATGATGTTTTGCTTGAGCATATCAGCAACGTGCTTGTCGATGATCTCGCGTTCGCTGGAAGAAACACGGTATGGTCGACGAAGGACAATAGAAGTTCCGTCGGTGTGTATGCGATGAGCCACCGCAGAAGGCTGGCTCAGAGCAGTGCAATGTATGTCAAAAGAAGATTTATGCTTAGACAACAACGCTAGTAGTTCGTCTGCTTACGAGGGAGTGACATTCGTGCTGATGGCATTGACCAGAGACGTAGTAGGTGAAGCATCTGTTGGTGTTGAACGTGATTCCAGCAGACTGGTATCCGAAGCCACTACAGAGATGGTTTGTGTGTCCACGCTGGAAATTACAACTGTTCCCTTGGTCAGCAGAATCTGCTAATTGGTGATATTGCCACAATATCACCAATTGCCGAATGATATTGCCGAATGCCACAATAGTAACATATTGGGCGAGGCGAGCGCTAGGGGTTGTAGTATGCTGGAGCTGTCACAGGCGCTGATACTGGCGCTGGGACAGGCAAGTGTGGTGCAAACGCTGGTACGTTGGACTGCGCAGGAACAGGATGCGCGTGCTGAACCAAAGCAGGTGGCACGGCAGCGACTTGCGCATACGTCATGGGTGGTGTTGGTGGCGCCATAGTGTTCGATGAGAGAGCGCCAGCCATGGATGAGAGCTCCTCTTTGATGATGTCGCGCAGACCAGCAGATTGAGAGTGAAGCTGAGAGGCGGGTGCACATGACAACCCTTGCGCTTGAAGTTCCTCGCGAATCAGAGTGCGAATCAGCGTGCGAAAATCCGCATCCGAAGAAGGCCGGCTGTCACTGGCGTCTGGGTAGTCTGGGTGCAATTGAATGGCTTGGAGTTCATCAAGATGCTGACATGTCGTGATGACGTCCTCAAAGGGGGTGGGGTTTTTAACAGCCAGAGCGTTAATTGCGACATGGCCTATCCTTTTGATGATGTGGCGAACATGATCAGCTTCTGTCATCGCCGAGTTCACGCGGTGGCAAAGGGCAAGGACGTCTTCAATGTACGAAGTGTACGTCTCCCCGAGAAGTTTGGCACGCCCATCGAGCTTCGTTTCGACACTTCGGTATAGATGTTCGGTTTTCCAAAAATTCTACGGACTTGTTGAGCAAAAGTAGGCCAATCCGGGAAATTGCTCTCGTGGTTAAAAAACCACGTTTTTGCGACATCGGATAGATAGAAGGCGACGTGACGAAATTTTTGAGGCTCACCCCATTGGTTATAAACACTGGTCATGTCGTATTTTTTAGCCATACCTCGACGTCGTCGCGTGGAAGACCACAGAAGATTAGTGGGTCGTGTTGCCGAGCGTTGACAAACCACGCAGGAATGGTTTGTTGGACAGGGATGCTGGATTTTCCGGGCAGCGGTTCTTGAGCCATGACAGCGGACGGGGGGAGCAAGCGGCGACACGAACGAAGCTCCAGGGGAACGTGACGTCGCAGAGGACTTGGGGATCAAAGCACCTCCACCACTCTGTAAGACAGTAGCAGCGTTAGAGTCTCGACGGCGTTTAATAGGCCGAATCGCCTGATCAACCCTTCGAATGAAGACGACGAAGATGAAGATCAAACGTTGTCAATATTGTGCTTACAATATATATACAATACATCTTACAATATATATATATATATATATATATATATATATATATATATACAGAGAGCGAGAGAGTAACATGTCTTAGTCAGCCCATGTGACTAACATGGCCAACTCTGCAAATCGCACTCTGCGTTTTCTACGTAGACACTTAAGACTTGCGCCCCCATCAGTTAAACTAATATTGTATGTCACACTTGTTCGTCCATAATTAGAGTATGCATGTTCTGTCTGGAAACCCCACCAATCTCACTTATTCTACAATGTCGAATCAACTCAAAACCGTGCTGCGCGTTTTATCTACTGTGAATATACCTACAATTCCGGGGTTTCCAAACTTGAAAAACTCGTGCCCACCTCTCCAATCTACAAATACGACACCACATATCTCAACTATGCCTTTTTCACAAATTTTGTCATTCCATCATCGAAGTTCCAGCCATCCTGCCAGTCCATTGTTCATCAAGCCACACGAACCGTTCAAGTGCAGTGTATCCTCCACCAGTTCAAAGCACCGCACATCTTGGCTCCTTTTTTTGTTACAACCGTGCGGGACTGGAATCATCTGTCTGCAGTTACCGTGCACCACTCCGATCCGCATCATTCCAGATTGCCCTCGAATCACTTTTTTTATTCTGTAGTATTACCGCTCCCTCATGTAATACCCCAGCTGGGGCCTTTGAGGTATTCAAAATGAAAAATCAAAAAATAAATAAATATTTTTGGGGCAAACAATTTTTTTGTCAGAACAATATTCCGAGCTGTTGCTTTGGTACTAATGTCTAGGTACCCAGTAAATTTCATGAAAATTGGCAACGGAGACTAGGACGTCATGCTACATCTTATCTGGAGTTATAATTATCAAGTGGGAAAAAAATGTGACGATCTAAAGACAATATGAACAGTGAAAATGCAACGCGTTTTTGGAAATAAATTCAGCAAGAGCACAGTGGGCAAATTGTAATAAAAAGTTTATTACCTGGTTTCGCAAGACCGGGCATCTACGAGTAATAAACTTCGACAAATGTCGAACGTGATCCCCAAAAATAAGCTCCAAAATACGCCGTTTCAATTTAAAGCAAAATAAGCTCAGAAAACAAGCAGCACTACCAGCATACCAGCAGCGATTTGCAAGCAGTACTCTAAAATTTTGAAAACAGTAGGATATCTCCAGTGGAATCGAAAGTGAATACTAAAGGCAAAACCTGCCCTGATGAACAAAATGAATACATCCTCTGGTATACCATCGCTACCCCCATTGACCTCACCGAGGTTAACCTTGGCTTGTTTGCACACGACGTGGTTCCAGGTTTCACATTTCGAGATGCAGCTGCGGTTGACTCCAACCGCACTCATGTTTTTGTGAAGTAATGAGAGTGGCAGGATCAAGGTACCTAATTCAACAATAATGCCCCAAACTGAAATTTAGCGGAGGGAATAACCACCGCCTTGCCACAAACTAGAGCGGGCCCAACGTTCAAGGGCGATGAATACACACGCACCGACACAAATGCCGTAACTGTAAACAAATTTACCCCGATTTGTATATGATGAACTCGTACAAGTATTCCAGCATTAGGAGTCACAATAGCGCATATTTGCTGGCAATGGGCAGCAAGAACCGGCATAATTAGAGATGTGGCTTCCAATGAGGACCTTCGGGTGCCGCGTTGCTCAGCTCAGAAGTACATAAATAACTCTTGGTAATCCACCACACTAAGCAAGCTGCTAAGAGATACGGGATCCCAGCCCGTTATTCCAAAGGAACTGTATAATGTTATTCATGGATTCACTATTTACATATCTGAGATAGGCTTCCTGAGAAACCCTTTGATGGCCGGTATGAGGTGGTCTAAATTTCTTTACGGCTCGAAAAATTCTCAAGATGGACCTAAAAATAATCTTCATCACTTAGCTGAGGCCCACGTACAAATTAAAGTCAGCGACAAGCTAAGAATATAAAGCAAGTTTAGCACCTTCATTTGTATTATGCGCGTCGTACAAGTGCTCACCTTGACTAAGGCGTTATGATCAGAACGAACGACAAAAAAAACGTCCACTCTTCTCGACATGCACACAGCATCATTCTCACCGGTCTTCATTCGATATAGTTGAAGATCGTGATTGTGCCGCATTTGACATGCGCCGAAGCGGTAGCAGCTCAGAGCAATTTGCAACGCTTTATCACGTTCTGTCGTTTCCGCACCATGAAAGAACATGGTAGAAGCATGAAAAACAAGTGCAATAAGGCCTCGCGAGTGGCCTCTTAAGTGGAGTCTTAGGCTGCCACCGGGTATATAGAAGTAATCAGATTAGTGTTCAGAATTGCCTAGTTTTTCTGTTTCAAGGGTTGTGTGCCTCACGGTAAACTTAACCAATTTTTGTTTACCACACCGCGACACCTAACAAAAGAGCTTAATACGATTAGCGGCGTCTGTATTCCATCACTGTTTCAGCACTTTTCTAAAAAAATATATTTTATTGATCATGAAAACTTGTACGTTCCAGAAATGAACTATTTAAAATAATATTAATGCTCGATGCTACAAACCATATATATATTTGACATACGAGGCAGGTCACTTTGTATATGTTTGAATTTTTACTGTGCATTTCAAAACAAAGCTTTACTAAAGGCAACCCATAACCTAGCTCTTATTGTCATCGATTCACTTCTTTCGGTGTGAACCAATCAAAGACGGTTAAAAACCTGCTATCAAATATTTCCTAACAGCACTCATTGAATGTACAATCAATACGACTATTGAAGTGTTCTGCACTATCCAAGTACAGCCAACAGAGGTAGCGCGTGATGAGTGGCATGAAGCCAATCAATTTTACTTTTCGCGTCTGTTAAACATATCTTGTTTGGCACTAGCTGCTTCAAGTCAATGGCAAGTTCAACTTTATGATTTCAAGAAAGAAATGGGAGCATAGGCATCAGATCTCAGGCATAATTTCAACCACAGTCCTCAACACAATGATTTCTGTCTAAGAATCATGAATCGTTTTATAATTTAGGCAAAGAAAGCAAGTCAAACAGCATAAAAACAATAAGGCATGGAACTTCAAGGTTATTTTCTGTACTTACCACTTCATTATAAAGGTCATGCAAAACACTCATTGTTCACCCACCAATCCATAGCACCATCCACTTCATGGAAGAAGTATGTGCTATAGAAGCACCTAAAGAGGCTTGGAAACACTTTTTTGTGTAACCATGGAATTAATTCAGTGGAAAAGCGTATTACTTCACAAATTTAACGCCGCGAATATTTTAAGAATCCAGCAAGTATGAGCGAAGTTACAAACATTTGTCACACGCTGCAATCGCAATCTCTCTTCTCTAGTCCCGACGAAAGCTCTGGAAGCTGAGCAGGAAAGGATGGGAGGGGCAAACGAAAACGTCACTCGTTGCTCGTGACTTTGAGCATTTTTTTTCTTTGAATACGCTGCTTTTCAGTGCGATGGCGCGTGCACGCGTGGACAAGTGATGGCCTCTCGCGGCGACCTCTGTAACAACCGAGCGCGTCATGTTCAAATCAGCCAATAGCTGTCAGAGGGGCTTACTGGGCTTACTTTCCGTGATTTCCCGAGAGAAGAGAAAGCTATTTTTACCAGACTTTAATAATTTATTGTGAACTCCACACCGCGTGCTGTTCTATATTCCTTGGCTCGCGTGTTTTCGGGAGCTTCTACTACCGACCGGCAGCATTTTCCGATCATGCTCAAAAAGTGTTGCAGGGCCCCTTTGAACGTCGATTCCGAAATCTGGTGCGTATAAGAGATACATGGTAGTGCCGGTGGGAGATTTTAATAGTGTGAAGTCGAACAACAAAGATTCACAGCACGCGCGTTAGCTACGAAAATGTATATTTGTATATATGTGAAGCCAAATATCTCTTATCTCTGTCAGTGCCAATCAGCAGCGTTAGTATGTTCCACTAGACATTTTGTGGTTATTATTCAATTTGTCAAATTTTTAGTTTTCATTTTTGTTTGTTGAGCGCTGTATTGTGTTTTGTCTCTTCACGTATGTCGAAGCTGTAGCATTTTGGCGAAGAATTACCAACTAACCCACTAATTTCCAGAAGGGAAGTGGCTAGGGCCAGTTCGTGGGCCATGATGATTGCTAAAGCGTGAACTCACGACAAAGATAAAAAGCTCATGAAGACAAGAGATAGCATTCAACAAAAATTATAGCGCAGAGCAAAAAAACTAGAGGCCACAAAAAACTCGCGACAAAAATGAAGAAAACAGTACTATCTTTGGGCTTACGCGAAGCGTGCAAAATAAATATGAAGGTGCTTCATTTTTTATTTCAGCGAGACGTTATGAAATGGCGCAAATATATGTACGAATCCACGCACATAACAGCCACGTATATGTTATATTAAAGTTGTTTACTGTTGCGGAACAATGCCAAAAGCAACATGTACATTAGCAACACCAGAAGCAGTTAGCTGGTAGGAATTGCTTGTGTTTGTGCTGATGCGCGCGAGAATGGTAGCCCTCAACACTACTGCACAAATTCAGCGGTTGGCATCAAGCTACAATTCACATTAATTCGATATGGCGGCTGTATCTTAAGAGTACATATGCAATGTTTATAAAATCAGATAGCCAGTACCACAGCCACAATACACGTTGCACAAACACTAGGTTGCATCTGAAAAGTAGTTAGAAGACCTGACGTAGCTCTGTCATAGAATCTTTCATCCCCACGCTGAATGCTAGGCTTTGATTTATACTTGGAAACTGACGTCTATTAGTTGCATTCTTTCAGTGAACGCAGCCTATGACAGCTTTTTGTTAATGGTCACGTATTAAAGATACCCATGTGTGTTACCACCGTGCCGTTTCCCTTACCTGTGGCGCATTGCCGCCCCCGGGTGCGTGCCAGTGTTTTCGGAAAATGACGAAGAACGCAACGAGATTCTGAAATTATAACATGTCAAGACCAGCGAGTCATAATTGACAAACCATCATAGCGTTCCGCACTAGTTTCCGTTCATTTCGGTGTACGCGAAGTTAAGGGGGTCATCATGAGAGTGCCTACACGCAGGTGGATATATATATATATATATATATATATATATATATATACCAAAAACAAAAGAGATGCTGGGTCCGGGTAAAAGTTGCTTACTTTCATATCTGACTTTAATGATGCCCATCCATCAATATCATTTTCTCATACCTATTCCACATCAACGCTTAGTTTTCTTGATGTAAGCATTTCGATTGCAAATGACAAGCTATTCACTGCTCTATACAGGAAGTCTACAGACCGGCAACAGTATTTGCACTGTGACAGTAGCCACGTGAAAGATTGCAAAACTAGCATCCCTTACAGTCTGGCCTTATGCTTTAAAAGAATCTGCTCAGAGCAATCAGAGTTTCAAAAAAATTGCAGAACACTGAAGGATGCTCTAGTCAAACAAAAATATCTGCCGCAATTATTTGATGACGCAATAAAACGTGCCGACATGCATAATCGTAGAACGCTGTTGTGCGCTGCAAAAAACTCGACTCCCTCACCGCAGACAAACTTAGTGTTTACCCATTATGCGTCAATTCTGCGTGTTTTGAATGTGCTCAGAAAGCGCCACAATATTCTAATGCAAAGTGAACGCTTAAGAACCATTTTCACCAAATCACCTAAAGCAGTGTATCGCAAAGCTAAAACTATTCGAGACATACTCTCATCGTCATCATCGTCGAAAGCAGACAGTCCTGACACGATCGGGTGCCATCCTTGCCAAAAACCGCGATGCAAGGTATGCCCGTACATGCGCACATGCCAACAGGTAACCAGTACTGGTTCCAACTTTTCCTTAAAAATGAAAGGCAATCTTGACTGTGATTCTAAGAACGTGATATACATGATAGATTGTGCGCTATGTGAAATACAGTACATTGGTCAAACAGAAGGGCCTTTTAAACTGCGTTTTAACAACCATAAATCTCATGCTAACACCTTGCCCAACTTGCCCATTTCAAGACACGTGCACCTCCCTGGCCACTCTCTTGAAAATCTACAGGTCAAATTTCTAGAATCTGGTTTCCGCACAAATTATGATAGAGAAGTCCGTGAGTCATTCCTCATCTATAAGTTCGACGCCATCGCATCTGGTCTGAATTAAAACGTAGGAAAACTTAGTTTTCCTACGTTTTAACCTGTATCACCCAGTCCATCTCTTTTCAACCTTGCTCAGCGAGCCGCACCACATTGTCTGTATCCGTTGATTACGTAGCAGCTTTGTAACGTCTTTGTCAATTTTATTAGTATTTTACAGTTTTTTCTTTTGTTCCCTTGCTTTTACCGGTCGGACTACACTTCATGTTATGTGCTTTAACTTTTATGCGTTTTATCTTTTATTTGTAAACAACGTGCTCGCGCATGGAAGCAATATCTTTTCACTCGTAGATTAGGTGCTCTTCATATTGTGTGACTTGCATATATATATATATGCCCATATATCGCCTTTCATGCCGGTTATCATATTTGTATCTTATTGATAAGCACATGTATATAAACAGCACCAGCACTCGTGCCATAAACTGTATTCTGATGAAGGCCGGACCCACGGCCGAAACGTCAATAAAATCACTTCGTACGTGCGTCTTCTTCCATATATATATTGACGCGTGTCTACATGTGGATGATAACGATGATGGGGCATTTAGTGGGCATGAGGTAGTGGGCCTCTAGCTTCTCTTGAGGCTGAAGAAGACGATCTTGTGACCGAGCTGTTGAGGACACGCTGCTTTCGTCGTCCCAAGCTGTATCTGCGTTTTATTCGCGTTGTACCGCGACACTGGTGGAAGTGCTGGGCCGCTACCCTGTCTGATGCTCCACACGCCCGCTGGGAGCCGCTCATCGAGTCCAAACGCATTGTCACCTGTAGAAACACCGGTGCATCGCTCCAGTCGACGGTTGCGAGGCCTCGCGCCAGAGCTGACTCACTCGCCGGAACCTGCTAGGCACCACACAGCTCAACCAATGGCTAACTCAAGCTCGCTACAGGTGCCCCAAGGCAGCTTGCCGACGCACCCATCTCAGGTGACCCTCTTTCAACCCCTCGTTCCCGATCGCTTTAGTGGTGGTGCCCATGAAGACGTTCACGACTGGCTTGACCACTATGAGCGTGTTGCCAAGGCAAATCATTGGTCGGAACAGGAAAAGCTTTCACGCGCCTATTTCTACCTTGACGACGGTGCTCGTACTTGGTATGAGAGTAGAGAAGGCAATCTGTCAGCTTGGCCCGACTTTCGAGAGAAGTTCGTCGATACCTTCGCCAATATTGATAGAAGGGACCGTGCGCAGCAGTTATTGGAGCTACGGGTTCAAAAACCCAACGAAACCGTTGCAATGTTTGCCGAGGACATGACTCGTCTCTTTCAACGAGCTAACCCGCACATGACGGAAGATAAAAAGTTGAGTTACCTCATGCGCGGTGTCAAGGAGCAGCTTTTTGCCCGGCTACTGCGCAACCCTCCGACTACCGTGGTTGACTTCATTAAGGAGGCTACGGCTATCGAGCGGGCCCTTCATCAACGCTGCAGGCAATACGACCGCATGTCCTGCAATGTCCCAATCAATGCTAACGCCATGACGTCTGAGAGTCAGAGCTGCTTGCGAGACTTGATAAGGGAGATAGTTCGCGAGGAACTGCAGAAGTTGCGGAATCCTGTTGCTGAAAATCCCATCGCATCGATCGCTGACGTCGTACGTGATGAAATCCACCAAGCGTTGTCTACGGCTAGTCCTGATGCTCAGCAGCGTCCTATGAGCTACGCTGCCGCTCTCCATCGTCCACCACCCGCTATGCCGACGCTGTACCACCAGGTGCCGATGGCCCCTTCGTATCCGCCGCAAGAGCAGACACTGCATCAACCACCTACGCTACAGCCCTACAACCAGCCATCCACAGCCACCCCATGGGCATCGACGCGTCCACCGACCCGGAAAACAGATGTATGGCGCACCGTGGACAGGCGTCCACTATGCTTTCACTGCGGAGGTGCAGGACATATTGCCCGTCATTGCTGGCATCGAGGTGATTCATTCCGTCCCCAACGACCTTGGTTTGACGGCCGACGTGCCAACGACGAATACACTCCGCGCCGTGACGACAACTCTTTCTATGGAGCCCGTTATCACTTTGAGGACGGCTCTACCACTACAGAGAAGGCAATGCCTGCTCACCCTCCTGGTCCGAGACGTCAGTCCCGCTCTCCGTCCCCCGCGCGTTCGCCTTTGTCGCACCACCGCACCTATGCGAACCTTAATACAAGAAGATCACCTAGCCCACGCCGGGGAAACTGAAAGCGGCGACCTCCGGGGGCAAGGTTGCAGGCCATAAAGATAACGACAAGAAGCCCCCACAGCACGACGCCATACAGCCGATAAGCCGTGAAAACGATGAAATTGTGACTGCTGACCTTAGTGTTCTTCTCGACGGCCAGAAAGTCACAGCTTTAGTCGACACTGGTGCCGACTTCTCCATTATCAGTCAGGACCTCGCCGACAGCCTCAGAAAAGTGAAGACGCCGTGGACGGGCCCTCATATAAGAACAGCAGGAGGCCAGTTATTGATGCCCTCGGGAAGATGTACCGCAAGAATTGACATCGGAGGTTCTCCTTTCACTGCGTCGTTCGTCGTTATCGCCGCATGCTGCAGAGACGTAATTCTCGGCATGGACTTTTTACGGGAATATGGTGCCGTCATCAACATACCAGAGAGCTTGATTACGTTTTGCAACTGTTCGGGCTTACCCAATTCCCCAGAGGCGCGACCAAACCAACTGCGTCTTACTGATGACGATGTGGTTCTCCCTCCGAGGTCATGCACGCTTGTTTCTGTGGCCGCCGCTGCTCAGTTTGACGCCGAAGGAGTTGCGGACCGAATAAGCTCGCTGCTCTTCACCCACGGTATTTCTGTCGCACGAGGTATTGTCAGAGTTGCTGCTGGACGCACGGACTTGCTGTTGACCAATTTTAGTGCTGAGCGCCGGCATCTTCCTAAAGGCACGGCTGTCGCTTACTTCGACGATGTCATAGATGCCGAAGGCTGCTTGGCGGTAGTCGACGAGTCGCTAAATCTTGATTCAGCGCCTATTCTGGACGTTAGCATCACTTTGCCAAAAGACGACCGACGCAGACTCCTTGAGTTACTGGCCAAATTTCAAGAATGCTTTTCGACAACATCAAGAGTTGGCCGCACGCCTATAACCAGGCATCGAATAATTACCGAGAAAACGGCGAGACCTATTCACCAGAACCCTTATCGCGTTGCTCCAAAAGAACGTGAAGCGATACAACAGCAGGTAGACAGAATGCTTGAAGATGACGTCATTCAGCCTTCACAGAGCCCCTGGGCGTCACCTGTAGTCCTCGTTAAGAAAAAGGACGGCAGCCTGCGCTTTTGTGTGGATTACCGGAAGCTAAATCAGCTGACCAAGAAAGACGTATATCCACTACCGCGTATAGACGACTCTCTCGACAGGCTTCGACATGCTCGATACTTTTCTTCAATGGACTTGCGGAGTGGATATTGGCAAATCGAGGTCGACCCGAGAGACCGCGAGAAGACCGCTTTTGTGACACCAGATGGGTTATATGAATTTAAGGTCTTGCCATTCGGTTTGTGCTCAGCCCCTGCTACCTTTCAAAGACTCATGGATACCGTGCTTTCTGGGTTGAAGTGGAAAACATGCTTAGTATATCTGGACGACGTCATAGTGTTTTCCGCGACGTTTGACGAGCACCTTGAAAGACTTGAGGTGGTCTTACGAGCCATACAGTCCGCGGGCCTGACGTTGAAGCCTGAGAAGTGCCACTTTTGCTACGAAGAGCTGCGATTTCTTGGTCATGTCGTCAGTCATGCTGGTATTTGTCCCGACACTGAAAAAATCGCAGCCGTTGAACAGTTCCCTATGCCGACCGATAAAAAGGCTGTCAGACGCTTTCTCGGCCTCTGCGCGTATTATCGACGATTTATCGCGGACTTCGCACGCATAGCATCACCACTAACTCGCCTTACAAGAGAAGACGTCACCTTTGAGTGGAATAACGAAGAGGAAGCTGCTTTTAACGATCTTCGCCAGCGACTACAAACACCCCCAGTCCTTGCCCACTTCGACGAGAGAGCCCCTACGATGCTTCACACCGATGCTAGCAATGTTGGTCTGGGAGCTGTGCTTGTGCAGCAGCAAGATGGCGCAGAAAGGGTAATCGCTTACGCAAGCAGAACTTTAACACGTGCTGAGGCTAATTACTCCACGACTGAGAAGGAATGTCTCGCCGTGGTATGGGCGGTTACGATATTTCGTCCGTATTTATATGGTCACCCCTTCAAAGTAATTAGCGACCACCACTCACTGTGTTGGTTAACTAATCTTAAAGACCCTACCGGCCGATTAGCGCGTTGGAGTCTCAGGCTGCAGGAATTCGACATGGCAGTCGTACATAAGTCAGGGAAGCGACATATGGACGCCGACTGTTTGTCCCGTTCACCCATTGAGTCGGCAACCCTACCCGAGGAGGAGGAAACATCATTTCTCGGTGTCCTCGACACGACCACCATTGCGCAGCAACAACGAGACGACGCTGAGTTGCTTGGCTTAATTACCTACTTGGATGGCAGATCTCGGAAGGCGCCAAGAGTTTTCGCAAGAGCGTTGTCATCATTTTGTTTACGTGGCGGAGTACTCTATAAAAGAAATTTTTCGTCGACGGGATCTGCCTATCTACTCGTCATCCCAGCAGCCCTTCGCACCGAAGTACTGAAAGCATGCCACAACGAGGTTACCTCTGGCCACTTGGGTTACACAAGAACGTTGGCCAGGGTACAGCAAAGGTATTACTGGCCAAGACTAACCACAGCCGTGAAGCACCACGTTCGTACCTGTCTCGACTGTCAGCGCCGCAAGTCACCGCCAACTAAACCAGCTGGCCTCCTGCAACCCGTACAGGTCCTAATGACTCCATTCCACCAGATCGGCATGGACATTTTGGGCCCACTCCCTACTTCTACTGCAGGCAACCGATGGGTTATCGTCGCGACGGATTATTTGACCCGTTATGCCGAGACAAAGGCTATCCAGAGAGGTACAGCAGCGGAGGTGGCAAGATTTTTTATCGAAAATATTGTACTGAGGCATGGTGCACCAACCGTCGTAATCACAGACAGAGGAACCGCGTTTACAGCAGCTCTTTTGGACCATGTTTTGATGCTGAGTGGAACAACGCATCGTAAGACCACCGCATACCACCCGCAAACGAACGGGCTGACAGAACGTCTAAACAAAACCATTGAAGACATGCTTTCGATGTACGTTGACGTCGAACAGAAAAATTGGGATACAATCTTGCCTTACATAACGTTTGCATACAACACGGCCAAGCAAGAAACGACCCGCATGACACCTTTCAGCCTCGTTCATGGACGGGAAGTACGAACTATGTTAGATGCAATGTTACCACACGAAGGCGACGACATCGTCCCGGACGCCGACACGTTTACGGAACGCGCAGAAGAAGCTAGGCAACTTGCACGTTTACGGATCAGCCAGCAGCAAGACTACGATGCAGGCCGCTACAATGCTCACCGCAGAACAGTCGTCTACCAAACGGGCGACAAAGTATGGGTTTGGACGCCCATACGAAAACGAGGACTTTCCGAAAAACTCTTAAGAAGATACTTTGGACCGTACCTAGTTGTGCGACGACTGAGCGATGTCACTTATGAAGTTGTTCCCGACTGTTCGTATACTACAAGGCGTCGCCAGCACCATCCTGAACTCGTTCACGTAGTCCGCATGAAACCCTACGTCAGCGAGTGATTGCATGATACTTTAATTTAGAAAAAAAAAACTGCATTACAGACTGCGCATCGGGGCGATGCTCTTTGGGAGAGAGACAAATGACGCGTGTCTACATGTGGACGATAACGATGATGGGGCATTTAGTGGGCACGAGGTAGTGGGCCTCTAGCTTCTCTTGAGGCTGAAGAAGACGATCTTGTGACCGAGCTGTTGAGGACACACTGCTTTCGTCGTCCCAAGCTGTATCTGCGTTTTATTCGCGTTGTACCGCGACAATATATATATATATATATATATATATATATATATATATATATATATATATATATATATATATATACGCCCGACGTTCTTGCAGTGTGCAAACAAATGCTTCACATTGAAAACTGGGCAATCAGAAACTTAGCAAAGAAAAACTATGACCAGGTGCGCCCTGATATTTGCCAAAAACTTGGTGAAAATGTGTTTTGAATTTTCCTTTGATATTTCTGAGGTGGCTCTGCGTGTATATTTTTCGTGTTTCAGTTCATTGCCCTCTTCATTTGCGTAGCTCATCTTTTGCCACATGTTTTTTTTCTCGCGTATATAAGTTCGTACTCCGCACCATAAACCTAGTTGGAAGTTAGCGCCCATGTTTGTACACCTTTTCTCTATGTCCCCATTTAGCGCTATAACAATCACCATCATGACAACAATTCTGCTGAAATCTCCTAGACACCGCAACTCTCCGGCAGATTTAGGCTGCGTGCAACAGGAGAACCAAGGCACCTTTTAACTGCTCACCGAAATGTTCTTCCTATTGACGATGTTCAGCCGCCTGAGGGCTGTAATTAGATTTTTCGCGTATGCAAAAGCACGCGACTGCTCAGGGCGATGGCGGCGACAGCCGGTCTCTTTTCTTGCTCCCCAGAGCAGCAACTGCGCGGAGCACACCTAACGATTCTAGTGTCCTGCCGACAAAGCGTCCTTTGCTGATGCCGTTAAGAAAACCCAAAAACAAAATCACGTCCGATCGCAGTTCATCATGTGCTTTGTTAGAAAAGATTTGCGGCGTCGCTTCTCGTGGTTATTGGTTTTTCTTGTCCATCTCGTTCAGCGTCCCAATCACCTTAAGGTGTACATGTTCTTCACACCTGGATCTCGTCCTTCAGTTAGAAATAGCTGGCAGCCCCGTAGGCACAAAAGACCATTGATGATGCGACCCACAATTTGGCTTGCGTCACATGGTGCTCGAAGTAATTTTTTCTCGTCTTCATTTTTACATTGCTTTTTGACACACGCTGCATCCTTCCAGTTCATTCTCCCATGCTTACCCTAGAGCACAGTACCCCCTTTCACCTAATAGGGTTTTCTATCAGCGATCAGTCGTGAATGCCAATATAGTCGCAAACATTATCGCCTACGTAGAGATGCGCGAAATGAACCAGGACGTGTAAAGCATACTTACAAGCACAAACTAGCACCTGGAACTATACTGAAGAAAATACAAGTATAAAGAACATGACTCGCAGTGATGAACTCTCAACTCATCCGTGATGAGTGCTTCTAAACTGCATTCCGTGTCAGTATATTATCACTGCTGACAGTATCGGAAGATCTGTTAAGAATCATGAAAAGTGAAATAGGCTAGCAAAAACCGTGAGTGGTAATTTCGTATAGTGCAAAAGGCGGAAAACATCAGGTCTATGGATGGGCGTCTATAGCTATGGTATATATGGTTATATCTTTCGTGTAGGCTGCACCTTTGAGCCGAAAGAACAAAATAAAATTCTGGGGGTGGACCTAATGCTTGTGTTTGGTGCTTGAAAGTAGAGCCCACTTTGGCGTTCACATGTGCTGTTGTATTACTTTAGTTAGGTCTGTGCTTCAGCCCATCACCGAAGCGGATTTTAGAGGTCTCGTAGAATGATTGGAGTGTTTCAGACCTCTTCCCATGTGTGCATACACTATCGCTGTCGTCTAACATAGACATGCTGACCTGATTTGCAGGGGAGGGATCATATTGAAAAGTGCGCCTGTTTAACTGAGCATACATGCTTTTTGAGGTTGCTTTCAGCATGTAGATTCCGATATATGATGCGTTTTTACTGATGACATATGCCTGACCAGGCGACTGCTATCGTATTCTAGTGAAGTATTATTTGCTTGGCATTGCAAAGCTTCTTCAGCACCAGCTACTCTAGGTGTCAACGAAAGCACAGTGCGCGAAGCAGGTAAACAAAAATAAGTGCACCTGCCTCCACTATTCGGATTTTCAAATTTTACATACTTGCTAACACAACAGGAAGAAGGCATAACTTTTCCGAAAGGCCATGTTGCACTAGGAATGACCTCTTTTTTAATGGGAGTCACGCCTTCATTTGGTCATGTTACGCAATTTTGTGAAATCATAGTCTATGGCCCCAGGTGTGCTTTTCTTACCTGACTCTTGCATTTTGCTTTAGTTTGGACCTGGAGAGGATGACACTGAAAAAGTTTCGCGTTACCAAACGTTCACTAGCTCACATCAATGATGCAATTAGAAGCTGAGGCTGAGGGACGCCCGTTGTGTCATACCAACAAGCTTGCTCACACTACTGAAGAAAGCCTCACGGGGCTGGGAAACGTTCACATTGCAGAAAATACACGTTATTTACTCAAAAAAGCCTAAAGTGTAGCCACGAACCTCGTCTGCCAACTAATTACTGGCATTGTACCGACGAGTTTCTCGAAAAGTCGATGTAGTAGTTAGCGAGTGTTGCTTCGGAGACGGCATCTAAACTATAGCTAGAATAAGGGGAAAACCTGTTCTTTGTCAGAAGGATTCTATGTCGGGTGTTTTGTCATTCATCAAGTGCAACAGTTTGTGTATATTTCAAGGAAATAAATGTTGTGGCTTCGAGGCAATACATGTAAATTTGTACAACTTCAAGGCAGAACAGGCAGTGTACAGGAACTTCGTTAAGATTAAATCCATCAAAAAAATGTTTCGGAAAGCGAGGAAATGGCTCTGTGTAAAACCTTGAAACTTGCGCAACTAGCATGCTCTATTGTAGCTTTAAAAATAAAACCCTTTCGCTCTTCTTCACAGCCAAGATGCAGAAACAGAATGTTTCCTTCAGGACAATTTAAGTGATCAAAGTATCTGGCAGATTGCGATTATTCAGTTTTTAATGAAGCAGCTAAATTCGGTTGTCCTGAAACACCGTTTTGGGCTGAGTGTCTCATGCATTACCCAATTTTTTTCAATCCTTTGATAGGGTACTTGCTCTTGGTTGATGTCGAAGACATATTTAATTATATCCTGCAGGGTGAACTGTTTTCCAGCATAAGACGTTGAATAGAGAATAGTGGTGTTGGTGTCTTCAGGAATGCCACGGCGATAGTAGTATAAGCGTTTACGACCCTTTCAAGTTTTATCTGAAAGCCACCTTCATTCAAACACGAGCCATCTCCATATGCTGTTGTGCCGCTGCTGTGTTGTGCAAATACTTGTGTTAAATTATGACCGTTTTGCTTATGTTATGACCGTGCCTCACACAAACATTTCATTTAGGGGAAGGCTTTGAATGCTTTTGGTACGATGACAATTTTTATCTTTTGAAACAACTAAGCACTAATTACATATGAGACAATTGTTAACAAATTTTTAGAGGGCTTTTGTACTCTGGGAGAAGGATTGGTCTTTACGTGTGAGTTGCCGGCTCGTGCCTCTCTGATGTACACGCCTTATAGATACGTTGGCCCCAAGCCTGCTTGCTTCTTACGAGTTAGGACCTCAGACCTCAACTTGGGTCCTGAGGCAAACTTGGGCCACCAAGTGCAATAGGTAGAGAGTTCTTGGCTCAGGATATTACCTTGCCAAATTATCAGAGTTGTTGGCCTTCTTTACATAGGGGTGCAAAATAATTCATTCCATATGGGTTAGTGCAAAATAAAAAATAGTGCAAAACTGTTAAAAGGTCATAGCTATACAACAAGAGCGGTAGAGCAGCTGTTAGGTGCGTCGCAAGCAGTATACTCATGGCTGGGCGAATGCCGGCGGGGGTCTGCGTATGGCCGAGAAGAAAAAGAAAAATGGCTCTAACGGGGGGGGGGGGGGTGCCCAAGTGCTACGGCAATAGCGGGAGACATGGCCAACTCAGTGACAGCGGGAGCAGATTGGCTTGTCGTCTGCTCTTCTCCATGCCATTGGATTGCGGTATCTGGGCAGAGAGTATGGGTCATGGCATGGTGCATTTATTGGCATCATGTCTGTAGTCCGGTTGGGAGACGGAACAGGAGACAGGAAAACAAAGGTTCGCAACTTCCTGCCGCACAACTGCCTGAGTAACTGACCCTGTCGGAGGTGTTTGTACGGTGCCCTGGTTGAGTGTAAGTGCGTACAACGGCGCTGGACGGGCCGCCTCAAGCTCGTGCCGAGCAATGCGTGTGACATTCTTGTGCAAAGGATGGTGTGGCACCGAGATCGGTACAGGTTGACGTGATAGCCGTGTTAGGGAGTCGTGAAAATTGAGGCCGAACTCGGCCGTTTTGTGGCCATTTCAAAGGGTTGGCATTCCTTATTATGATAGCGACGGGCGTAACGTTGTTGTAGACGAGCAAGTTGAGAGCGTCGTCCGTGCTGCCCTTGAGTATATGGCCCAACTTGTCGCTCTCGGTCATTTGCTCGTCCACTTTGCGGCACAATGCGAGCACGTCCTGTATGTACGAGACATTGAACTCGGTTGATGACAGTACTCGGGCGGCCAGTTCTTATCGTGCAGACGTTTGTTGACCGGACGGGTCTCCAAAGATGTCGCGTAGTCGCTTGTTGAAGAGGTCCCAGCTGGTGAGCTCGGCCTCATGAGCATCCAAGCCCCGGCAGGGGCGTCTGCATGAGTAGGCGTTTGGTGTGTAGGGAAACCACGGACCCGAGCTAACGAGGGGGGGGGGTTGAATCCCTCTACGCCTAACCGTGCGTGGCTTTGCCGTGTCCAGGCAAAAGGGGCTCCTGGGGGTCGAGCCGACGCCGGGTGATTGGAAATTTAAGGCCCCCGGCGTCCCTTCTGTTTACTTTCAATTTTCTCGGTGGCAAGGGTTAACCGTGTGCAAATAGCCTACCTTGGCCTAGGCGCTTTAGGTTATAGCAGTGTTGTTGGGCTGACGTCTACATGCTTTCAGCATCCGCAAACTTGCAGTGTCTCCTCGTTGGGCTCCGTGGTGGTTGGCCGCCCACACTGCCGAACCACATACAATTAGCATGCATAAAACATTTCCTTGGCTTAGTGATCGTGCCTCTTCAAAGCGGGTACGCACCGAAGACATCAACTTTTACAACCTGCCGAAACAGATCTTTCCTCACTTCCATGTTAGACACTGCGAGAAAACTAACAAACAAGCCAGAACTGTATGCCCTTTTGTAGTAGCTAGGTGCCTAACCAAAACACTCGCTGCCGGATTCAAGGTTACGAAATGGCTAGCGGTGATCTACTTCTTATTATACGAGAGAAAGGCCAATTTGAAAAGCTTAACTCTTACAACTTCTGGCGACACGCCAATTAGTATTACATTACACAGGTCTATGAATTCGACTCGCGTGGTATTATCAGACTCAAATTTGCTCGACCTGACCGAAGCTGAACTTTCGGAAGGTTGGAAGAACCAAAATGTCGTGAGCATATAACGTATTAAGATAAGAAAAGAATAAAAGAAACAACAACCAAACACCTAAAACGGACCTTTGCTGTGAGCGATCTGCCCGAAACCATTCAAACCGGGTATACAAAGACTTCCGTGAGGTCATATATTTCCAACTCCCACCATTGCTTGATGTCAGAGATATGACCACGACGTGCAAAGTTGTAGTGGCCTCAAAGTTTGTGCTCTGTGTGGAGTCGTGAACCACGCGTCCGACAACTGTGATGCACCGGCACATTGTGTGAGCTGTGGCAGGAATCATGCCGCATACTCACCCTTTTGTTCCTTTTGGAAAAAAGAAAAAGAAATCATCACATTAAATTAAAAAAACTACATTTAAAGAAGCACGAAGAAAAATTTGGCCATTTTATGTCCCCCCTTATGCTGATACGGCGCGTCAGGGGGCAGCGTCGCACCAGCCCTCGCCACTCCTTCGGCCTGCGCAGAGCAAGCCATCGGCTATGGCGCCTGCCTCCACGGTGGCAGTTGTTGAGTCTACTCCGCCTACTATTGAACAGAGACCAGAAACTCCAGGGTTCTCGGGTCTCAAGGCTTCAGCCCACCAGGCGAGGCTAAACTTCGACCAACGAGCTCGCATGTGCGGGCATCCAGTGCCTCCGAGGAGGCAATGAATACGGCGGTACCTCTGGCGCCAAAATAGCGGCGCGGCTCCTTCTAAAAAGCTCATAGCAGGACCTGATGACAGCCCTCTTACCTGAATTCAAACTCCCCAACTAAACAGCCACTCGCTTTTTGTACACACAGCACTACTTCACTTTCACCATGAACACTAAGAGTGTACATTGAAACGTCAGGGGCCTTCTCAGAAACATTAACGACGTCCCAGAACTTTTACACGAACATTCACTAAAAGTGCTGTGGGTACAAGAAACACACGTAAACTCAAAACACATAAACTTTCTCGGTAAGTACGTTATTTTCCGAAAGGATCGTGATGATGCCATGACATCATCCGGAGGTGTTGCCATTGTCGTGAATCAAGGGATTGCATTCAAACACAACTCCGAACATCCCTCGAGACAGTGGCTATTTGAGCTGTGCTTTTTGACAAACTAATCAAAATGTGCACTCTTTACGTAACTCCTAGCTATCACCTACAAAAACACGACTTTCAGTCTTTAATCGATGGACTTCTGGAACCTTTTGTTCCATCTGGAGACTTGAATGCGCATAGCAGGCTATGGGGCGACTCTCGTTGTGACTCCCGCGGTCAACTGATTGAAAAGTTTTTTCTCTCTTCCAGCGCCTGTCTGCTGAAACGAAAAGAACCAACCTATTATAACCTCGCTAACAATATATATTCCTCCATACTCCTAAGCATAATATCTCCATCGCTTGTGCCTCTACTTAACTGGAAAGTCATCACTAATCCCTACGGAAGTGACCATTTTCCCGTAGTTTTGAGCACGCCTACATCAACTGAATGCCTGCTATAGGTTCTCAAATGGCTACTAATCAAAACAGACTGAGAACAGTTTTACACCATCAAGCATTTAGGCTGGCGCGACTTATGCACTTTAAGCATTGATGCGGCTGTCAACTATTTCACATCGCTTCTTATTGATGAAGCAACAAAATGCGTGTCACAAACAAATGGACATCCTGGCAAACGACGTGTGCCATGGTGGAACTCTGAGTGATGAAATGCGCGCAAGCAGCAACACAAAGCATGGAAGTTGCTTCGAAACTCACCGACAGCCTCAAATCTTCACATCTTTAAGAAAATGAGGCCTCAGGCCAGGAGAACGCGTCGGCTGGCCAGAAGAGCAACCTGGCAGAAGTTTTTATCGCGGATCGATTCATATACACAGAAGGCAAAAGTCTGCAACATGGTTGGTAGGGTAGCATGAAGTCAAGCACACACACTCCCACTTGTAAACGCACAGAGTGACATCTTGGAAGATCAGGCAAACTTCCTTGGTACACACTTCGAGTGGGTGTCCAGTTTCTTCCACTTTACTGACGCTTTCTAAAAATACAGAACAAAAAATATAAAAGCAAAAACTCGAACACAAATGTACGAGATATGAGACGAATAACCAAGCTTTCAGCTTAGCTGAGCTCCAAACGTCACTAAACTCCTGCAGTCGTTCCGCTCAAGGTTCTTTCCGTGTGGTGTATGAAATGTTAAGAAAACTACCAATCGAAACTCAAAAAACCTTACTTTTTGTACAATGCTATCTGGTTCTCTAGCACTATCCCTACTTCTTGGTAAGAAGCTCTTGTTATTCCCATTTTAAACATGGCAAGGATCCTTCTTTAGTTTCGAGTTACAGGCCTATTGCGCTTACAAGCTGCTCATGCAAACTTCTCGAAAAAATAAACTGCCGACTTGTACATTTTCTTGAAACGAACAGTTTGCTAGACCCATTTCAGTGCGGGTTTCGAGAGAGTAGGTCCACTACCGACCACCATGTTCGTATCGAGGCGCAGATCAGAAACGCTTTCGTTCATAAGCGATTCTTTCTCTCTGTTTTCCTTGATAATGAAAAGGCATATGATACAATATGGCGCTTTGGAATACTAGAGACCTGTTCCACGTTGGCGTGCGTGGCATAATGTTTACTATAATCGAAAGCTACCTGTCAAACCAGACATTCCGAGTTAGAGTTGGGCAGCGTTGTTTCCCAAACATTTGTCCAAGAAACAGGCGTGCCGCAAGTTGGTGTACTTAGTTGCACACTTGTTCTCATCAAAATGAATTCTTTCACTTGTTCATACCTCGCAATATGTTTTATTGTGCATATGTCGATGACGTCCAGCTTGACTTTAGATCTTGCAATCTGGCCATGCGTGAGTGTCATATTCAGCTTGGTTTGAACAAAGCCTCCAATTGGGCTGAAGAAAACGGGTTCTGTCTGAATGCACAGAAAACCACGTGTGTCTTGTCCTCCAGGAAGAGAGGCATTCATCCTGAACCCGATATTCAACTGCATGGTCAACGTCTTTCCGTTAATAATGAACACAAATTTTTAGGTATATTCTTTGACAGCAAGCTAAGCTTCACAGCACATATCAAATATTTAAAAACAAGCGCATAAAAGCCATGAAAATTCTAAAATTGTTGTCATGGACTATTTGTGGAAGCAACAAGAAGTGTTAATTGAATAGGTATAAAAGCCTTGTAAGGACCCGCCTAGACTTCAGGGCAATAGCATATCAGTCTGCGACAACTACTGCCCTTAAAATGCTTAACCCTGTTCATCTTCTAGGCATGCGTGTCTCCACGGGTGCTTTTGCAACTAGCCCTGTGGAAAGCCTGTACGTGGAATCAAACGAATGGTCGCTCTACCTACAGAGACGTTACATGTCTTTTAAATATTTGCTTAATGTAAATGCAGACGAGAATCACCCATCACATTCCACAATTAATGACATCTCAAGCCTTGCTGTGTTGGAGAAAAAGACGTCTATGAGACAGCCCTACTCACTCCGTGTGCGGGGGCCTAGCGAAAGAAACCGGTGTACCACTTGAACAATGTTTGATGGCTCCCGCAGTATGCCTGCCATCGTGGCAATTACAGGCAATAGATTGCGACGTGTATTTTTTGGAGGTTACAAAGCATGCACCAATTGCACATATCAAGACATTCTTCCTGTAACTACAACAGAAATACACATGTCCTGAGTTTTTCACGGGTGCTTCAAAGTGCGACACTTCTGTCTGGTACGCAGTCGTCAGCCCATCTTTTTGGGAAGCCGGCGTTCTGCACCCTAAATCAAGCATCATCACCGGCGGAGGTTATGCGATACACGCGGCCGTCAAACACTATAAACAAATAAAACTACAAAAGGCAATCATATATACAGACTCCCTAAGCGTAGTAAAAGCTCTGAAAACTCTTAACAACACAAGAACCATGTACTTGTCTCGCTTTATTCGCTCTTATGCAAAGTGTATTCATCTAAGCAGCATGTTGTAGTCTGCTGGGTGCCAGGACACAGCAAAATACAAGGCAACGTTCTGGTTCATCAGCTAGCTGGATGCGCCAACAAAACGGCTAGCGATACATCCACTAGAAACCTGCACTCGACTTGAAATCTTTTCTAAAACGAAGCCCCAGGGGTACTAGCAGAGCACATGGGACACACACAAAGGTAATAAATTGCATGTCATCAAGCCGCAACTTGGTCATTGGCCACCAGTACCAAAATCACGCCGCACACAACTAATCCTTACAAGGTTAAGAACAGGACATACACACACAATAGATTCATTTCTTTTGTCTGGGGGCGATCCAACTTTGTGTGATAGATGTAGAGAAGCACTCACCATACTTCACATTCTAATCCAGTGTAAAGAGTCAGACACGCAGAGAAGACAACACTTTCCGTTACACTACCGACAACAGATACCAGTCCATCCTGCAATGTTCTTCGGTAGGGAACAGCTTTTTAGTTATAAATCATTGTTAGCTTTTTTGAAAAGACATTCGTACTTTTTATATCATATACCTGGGCATTCTAGTGCACGACCTCTCCAGAGAAGTCTCCGCTGCAGTGGCTACACTCAACAAAGCGCTTGCCTCACGGCCCTTGGACGCAATGGTGTGAACGAGTGAGGCACTTGTGCTAATTCCATACATCCCCACCATCGTTTTCTATTATTACCAACTTTTGTCATCTACTCACACCGCACACACCTTTCACGGCAATTATCATGATTTGATTACTTCTATGTTTTTACCCGTCTTAGCACAAAGAATTTTATTGCCCTTATACAGCCACCTATCGCAATCATTGTCCATATTCCTAGTAAGATGAACTGGTGCTCTTTGGCCGTGAAAAGGCCTTTGCGCCACAAAACATCAAACATCATCATCATGATGAGCATCAAACCATACACGCGGTGTGCCATCCAAGTAAAAGATTACGTTGGCGAGCATCATTGTAGGGTTCCATTGGTCAGTCAGGCTAACGCGCTCGTAAATACGGAGCCAGTAGTCGACATCGAGGCCAGGCTGGGCGAAGAACGCACCGGGATCACGGGGGTAGGACATCGCAAGGTACGTATTAGCTGGCGCTCCAGCTGATGGCGGTTACGGGTTGTTATCATTAGGAGCCATGGCCGGAGGCTGGACGGTGTGGCCACTGCGAAGCTTCTTGATAATGACGGGGAACGTTCCACCTCCACTGAATATGTTACGGGAGAGAGATGCCGAATCCACGAGGCTGTGGATGTAATATATTTCAAACCAGCCGCAGCAGTGGCGTGACTGGTAGAGCACTAACCGAGCGAAGAGCACTCTTCATCCTCTTCATCAGGCACACATGCAACGTCCCACAAAATGTCAACATGCATGTAGCAATATCAATCAATTCAATTGATGGTTCAGCTCTGACCGGCAGAAACAGCGCCACTCAAGGTAATGTTGACGATCCCGTTGGAGATCTCAGTTAAGATCACGATTGAGGTCTCGTTCAAGGAGTGACAGGCAACACCCCACTAACACGGCACCACAAGCCCCTGGAAAATCCAGCCTAAAGAGCCAACAAAAGCACTGCGGACCTCCGGTCGAGATGGGTTCCTGCCAGGAATCACAAGAGGCCCAAGCCGCCGGCCGGACAAATATAAATCAAGTGATCTTTGCGAGGGCGGTGTCTTAAAATGCTCCTATAACAGAAAATCCGCAATATAAAAAATATTGGAATATAAGAGACTGACCCAAAATATTCAACAGCTAAAAACAAATAGCTGAAGAGTGAAAGACTTACAGGCAGCAATATCTTCATTAAAAAAAAGATGGCTAGAGGATAAAATACGACTACAAATCCCGACAAAAATAGCTGGAGGGTGTAGTCAGATAACGACATATCGACCGTCAATAAAACGCACCCTTTCGGTGGGCAGCATGGCCTCGGCTGAAGTTGAGGAAGAGATGACGTACGCATGTACAACCACTACTCCCCCCTTCCAAGCAGAACAATAGATAACCACTACCAAATAACGCAGCAAATACAGGTGCAGTTAGAAGAAAACTGTG
The DNA here is from genome assembly GCA_013436015.1 of Rhipicephalus annulatus. Taxonomy (NCBI): domain Eukaryota; kingdom Metazoa; phylum Arthropoda; class Arachnida; order Ixodida; family Ixodidae; genus Rhipicephalus; species Rhipicephalus annulatus. The sequence goes on along the minus strand of WOVY01009764.1, from coordinate 565,641 downwards.
AAAACACAGCTAACACCAACTGCTAGTCAATTTCATGATCGAGATAAAATATTTTGTTGGGGAGGAATTAAAACTAAAAGGCAGTACGTGATTGACGCTTTTAGCAGATTGCAAAGGGCAATAAACAAGCGTTCTCGCTCGACTTTCGCTAGGAATTGCAAGCAACCTAAGGGAAATCCCGACGACAAGAAACACCCATACGTCATGGCGAAAAGTAACCAGAGAAGTGTGGAACAATTAGTGATCTGGCAGTGGAATTGCCGCACTTTACCTAAACGCGCCGCATGACTCCAGATTTCAATGTGGCACCAATTAAAACCCACGTGATATGCTTCCAAAAAATTGTCGCCAGAATAGTGAGCATCAAGGTTTTTATATTTTTCCGAACCCAAATTATTCCGGCGTTGCGACGCTGCTGAGCAAGTTGTTTGCGGCAATGGATAAGTACTTAGGAATGCGACTGTGTGAAAAGGCGAGTGTGAAAAATTTATTGCACACGCAGTCACCGTGCATATAAAGAATACAAATATATGCAACCAAAGGAACAACTTATCTCGACGTAATGACTAATTCGAACTCAAACACCAAGAAGTCAACAGAACAGTGCAACGGCGGTTGGTGAAATCGTACACCAATCACCAAATCAATCACCAAGCTATCGGTTTATTCCACCAAAATAAAGGCAAAGCGAAGACTATAATAGTCAACGTGCACCGTTCTCCAAAAAAAGGCGAAGACTTCAATTAGCTGCTTGTTGAGATGGTTGAAATCGCAGGCAAAGCGGACCGCTATTGGTTTTGGGTGATTTTAGCGCACCCAGCACCAAGTGGGGTTACCCAAAAGACTCACCGAAGGGAATGCGTCTCGAACATTCTTTGTCTAAGCTGTGCCTGAGTTTAATAACTCTCCCGATCACGTCCACGAGAGTGGGCAACAGCGTGCGTAGACACACGTTCCCGCACCTCATTTTCACCTTCAACCTTAAAGACGTATACGGTACAATCCTGGAGAAAAATCTTGGAAGCGACACTTACAATATAAAGGTCTCCATATCAACTCCCAGACAGCGCTGATTTAGAGGTGACGTGGAGATCACAGACTGAACAGGGTTCAGGAAACGAGATTCTCCAGCTAGCTCCATATCGGGCTCAGTATGAGCATGATCGGAGTACGTAAAATCGGTACATGCAAGCACTTCGAAGAAAATAGCCAGAACACGCCAGCAGTGGACAGCCGTCTGCTGTGCTTATGGGAGGCCAGGCGCAGCCTACTAAAGCGTTAGAACCGTCAACGGCTGATAGAACACTACTGCGTAATGTCGCTGCTATTGCAGAGGAAGCAAACAATTATCAAGCGAATTGGCTAGCGAGGGATGGGACAGGTTATGCAGTTCACTTCAGAACAAACTGAGCACAGGGAAATCGTGGTCTATGCTAAGGAATATTCTTTATCCAGATAAGTCCAAGTCCACAACAAGCAGAACACTGCAGAAAATTGCGGAAACTTTTCCGGGCATGGACGACGCCCTCGTGAAAGCCGTCAAGGAGAGATATATTGGCGATACTCCACCAACTAAATGGGCTAATCACATGAGGTACAGCGGAGCTAGAGATGAGGAACTAGACGAGCCGATAGTAAAGGAGGAGGTCTTTGTGGCAGCTCAGGCAGCCAAGAGAAACACGGCTCCGGTGAAGACCAAATTATGAATGCAATGATAAGGAACCTTAGCGACAAAGCCATCGAAGGCCTGACAAAACAATTCAATAAACACTATTGGCTCAAAGGAAAGGTCCCTGCAGAATTGAAAACCACTAATAATATAGCCATTTCAAAACCCGAAAAAAAAAGCCCTCCCTGTCGGCGCTCAGACCTATATAACTTAAGTCTTGCATGGGGAAGCTTTTCGAACGGGTCGTTCACACCACACTTCAGAAGGACAGCGGGCGGTTTCTGGCCTCCATGCTGGGCTTCTGCAGTGGTCTCTCAACACGAGATGCCTTCTTCCTAGTACCAAAAAAGGTACTCAAAGGCGTTCCCAAGGGTGGAGTGCAATGGCTGTTTGCTCTAGACTTAAAGGGAGCTTTTGACAATATCTCTCATGAAGCTATACTCTCAGGGCTAAGTATAATTGGTTGCTTGGAGAATATATCTTGAAAACAACGTCAGGTACGACAAAACGACCATTGTATCCTTCAACACAGGCGCACCAGCCACAAGCAGCGCAGACCACGCGACGAACGATGATGATTATTACAATGGTTTTTGGGTATACAAATGCAGATCATGAACTGAATAATGAGGCTCTCACACCATAATTCTATAAAGCATTTTCTCACCGAGCGGGAGGTGACAAGTGGTATCTCAAGAGTTAGCTCTGAAATATTCTAGATGCCAAACAAGCGAACGTCTCAAGAAGCCTTCATATCTCCTCTGTTGTTTAATACCACCTTGTGTCGGCTCGCACCGGCCTTGGACTGTGTACTCCAGCTAGTTTATACCCTCTACGCGTCCGACCTTACTCTGTCGGCCACAGAGGGTTCCCTGGCCAGCAATGAGTAGACTCTGCAAGAGGCAGCACTGGCCATAAAAAAACTTTTCCAAAACCAGTGGTCTCAGCTGCGCAACTAAAAAATAAGGGGTGATCAGAATACACAACAAACGCTGCAAAAGTAACGAAAGAATAAGAATCAAATTCGAAAAGCCGAAAATTAAAAAAGTTCCCGTCACCCGGATCCTGTGTTTCTGGGTTCGAAGCAATGGTAGTGCCAATCACTCTGTCCGGCTTTTTATTAGGCATCTAAACAAGTGGCTAAGAAGATTCAGAAGATCACCTTCCACAACAAGGGCATAAAGGATAGTGATATTGTACGTTAAGTGCAGGTGCGCGTAATGAGCGAATTGCCATGCAGCTTGCCTTTCCGCTGAGCAAGAGCGAGGAAGAGCAAGTAAATTCTCTCATAAGAGGGGCTTACAAGGCAGCATTAGGCTCACCGATAAGCACTCAGATACACAGGCTTCTCACAATTCACATGCCCAACACGTACGCCGATCTGAATGCAGAAACATTCATTTCCCAGCGCAACCGCCTAAGCCAGACGAAGTCGGGAAGAGTGATAATGATAAGGGTGGGCCTACCACCATAAGCCAAAACTTGGACAAGGAGCTGGTAGACGTACCAGACCCAGTACGACGGAACTTTTCAATTGCCCCTAACCCTGGTAACGTAACCAAGGAGCAGCATTGCGAAAGGCTAGAGGAACGTGTAAAAATATCAAAAACTTAGTCAGAGGCAATGAGAACGTGCCATACGTTGACGCTTCAAGGTATAACTGAAAGCGCTGGGTCGTCACAATTGTAAGCAGCGACACTAGAACCATAGTGTTGAGCGCATCACTGTACACTACATCGATCACCAAGGCTGAGTGTTTGGCCATCGCGTTGGCGATTAAAAGTCGAGAGCGGAACGACGGCCACACGTACATCAATATACTCTCACATTCGCAGGAGGCGTGCCAGCTATTCACAAAAGGCCGCCTCCCAAGCAATTAGGCAGCGAACGGAGCAACATTTATAGGTTGGTCTGCTGCCCGGGACATGAAGACCTAAAGGGCAACGAGAGGCCGGACGCTCCAGCTCTCGCGCTCACAAACCGAGTGGAGCACCAGCCTTTCTCACTGTTTCCACCACTCAGCATTACGCACGAGGGCTTTCGCGAGTAGGAAGAAAACGACCCAGCTCGGATGGCTCCACGATAGCTTCTTGCTCGCCAGCCATGCACGTGGCAGAAATATGGCGCCCACACAAATCTCTTAAAGAGTAAGACACCACACGCCTCCATAAAATTCAAAAGGGAATTTTATTACGAATGAAAAAATTTTATCCGAGTTTTTATGGGCGTGATTGTCTGTGGTCCGTGGTGTCGCGACTCGCCACTGACCCTATACCGTATCTCGTGGAGTTGTGCTAAACGGCCAAAGAAGTCAATCGCTTACAGCGTACGTATTAAATAGAAAACTCTTTGGAGCAGTCAGAGGCACTCCTGGCAAGCTCGGACCCGGAGGTGCACTAGCACTCCTGGACCACGTCCGGCTGGCGGCGCAAGCCAGCCCTTATGACAAAAATAATGTATTTTTATAAACAGGCTAATGTCATTTGAGATCAGAATCTTTAAACTGTCTAATGTCAGTCTAATACGCTTTTCTAATGCGCACCTAATGCGAGTCCAGTAGTAATAGGCCACCGTTAGTCTATAAATCTCTCACGCAGGGGTTTCTAATTTGCGCCTGATGCATGAGTTTCTATTGCACATTGGCCACTGTTAGTCTATAGAGCTCTCACGCAGGAGTTTCTAATGCTCACCTGATGCATGAGTTTCTATAGCACATTGACCACCGTTAGTCTATAGAGCTCTCACACAGGAGTTTCTAATGCGCACCTGGGGCATAAGTTTCTATTGCACATTGGTCACTGTTAGTCTATAAAGCTCTCACGCAGGAGTTTGTAATGCGCCCCTGATGCATGAGCTTCTACAGCACATTGGCCACAGTTAGTCATTAGAGCTCTCATAGAGGAAGGAGTTTCTAACGCGCATCTGATGCATAATTTTCTATAACATATTGGCCACTGTTAGTCTATAAAGCTTTGATTCAGAGGCTTCAAATGGGCATCTGGTGCATGAGTTAAAACATATTGGCCGTCGTAAGTGTCTATAAATTTGACACAGGAGCTTCTGATGGATGCTCTCAAGTGACTTTAATTATGTGTTTTCATAGGTTAAAGATCTTAATGCCTTGCATGTCCCAAAAGGACATCATTGCACTTCTGAAGCTATCAATTCAATTTTCTCGCCCATTCAAATATGAATGCCTGTAAACATCACATCTTATGTACTATAAATAACCAACATGAAACTACACACAGCAATAATTGTTGATATGTAAAATGAAGCAGACAATTTCCAGTCATCACTAGCCATATGTTGCCAATGTTCTGCACACACAACCATCTACCCATGACCACAAATCACGTCAAGTTATGTGAGGCACTGCAAAACACTGAATGTTGTGTTGCAATGGGCCACCTATAAGCTCAGCGCAGGGAATAATAGATAATCTGTTCATTTTTATATCTTCAACAAATGTGCAGAGTTGCGATCACATACAAAATAACACAAGGTCACAGGCATACTTAAAAAAATACAACTATTTAATTTTTCTGCTGAGCATAGACGACAAGCTGTTCTTCAGCTGAACAGTTCTTTTCGTGAATTCGCTGCATGTGTACCCTGCAAAAAATGATATTTCAGCACAGCACTGAAGCATAAATTTGCTTTATACTACATTTCTATACTCTTTTGTGTAGCATGTGAACATATGCTCAAGTTTGACAAATGTAAGTGTAGTTTATGGTCAGCATATTTTTATAAAACAGCAGAACAGTTTTCTCAATTCTGCTTTGAATAAATACCATATTTGAATGCAAGTGACTAAAGAGTTGAGACACCCTATGCCAACTGTCCAGATTAGTATGCTACATGACCTCCAATTTTATTTTAATATATTTACATTGTGCCTGCGTAAAAACTTCGAATCGCAAAGTTTGTCTTTATCTTACTAATTCAATATTATCTTCGGTTTTATGTGCAAAAGCATGATAATTTTGTGAGGCATACCATAGTGGGGCTTTGCGAAGTTCAACGACATACAGCTCTTTTATGTATATGTCAATATAATTAAGTAGGCCTCTGGCATTTCTTTTAACACTTGAGGGCACACGGAATTGTCACAATGAATCTGCACTTATTCATGTGGGAGGAAACGTTAGAAAACTTTTTATTACCTTCAGATGTTAGAATATTTACACCTTTACAGTTGATATTATTGATTTAATGATGTACGCAAGGGTACTGAATTTTTTTTGTTTCACTATGCCTTCCTGCATGCATGCCTGTGAAGGGAGCAGGATGGCCATGGTTTATCACTGTTCATTCTTCACGGGAAAATTATGGCTCATCGCAGAACTGTGAAAAGTCTGAGTAGGGTATATTGTATGTGTGTGACTATGGCACTGCCACTAAATTTTTGCTATTTCCTCTTATGAATGATAGAAGTGCAGCCTTTTTCTAGAATCGTTGCATTTTTTTAACAGGACACGGTAGATTACAGAAAACCAATACAGATGTTGCATAAATGCTAGACATCTTGTTATGTTTCATTCTGTTTGCCTATATTCGGCTGCCGTGGTTTGGGTCAAATTCTCAATCCTCGTGGTTTACAAGTGTTTGCAAGACTACAGTAGCAATGCGTCCTAGCAGCTAGCCTTTTGCAGTCACAATGATAAAAGACACGTGAATGTTTGAGATACTTTAGAAGGTTATTTGATAATGAAAACAAAACGTTTTAGTTTGAGAACTAGTATAAACAGCTGAGTTCAATTTCATTATAGACTTCTACGGTAGGGGCACAAACTAGATTGATGTGCACTGCCCTGAAATAAAAGAGGTAGCTTAATGAGAACTAACAAAGAAAAACAAGCCCTCAAAATTTCTACTTCTTTCCTTCAAGAGGTAGGTCAATTTACAGACATTTTTTCCAAGGACAGTAACCTAATCAATGGAAGTTATGAAAGCGTGCAACACTGCCAAAAAATGCGACTTCTGTACAGAGTAATATTCTGTCTACAATATTGGAAATAATACATAGCAATAACTGCATTTAACCGTACCATATCAAGGGCCTCCTTCATCGGGACCTCTTTGTGTTTGTTGGAGCCCCTTCCATACAAACCCTTCCCTTTATGCTCCTCTTCAGTGAAGAGGTGTCGCATCAGGTTGCGGGCGAATTTTGTTGGCAGCCCATGACAGTGATTGTGCAGCCGGTTCGAAAGCGTTTTTTCTACCAGAGTCTTTCGCCGATGTTTACCTGTATAAAACAGAACAAGTTGTAGGATATTATATTGCTAGTTATAGTTTGAGTATTACACAAAGCTATTGCTACTATCACAAAACAGATTTCGAATAGAATAATAATTCAGAAATAAGTAATGGCATTGCAGTGGTCACACTCCTTGTGAAGGACTGCCCAAAAATATGGCACAGCCAGAGACTAAATAAAGAAAATATAGGATACTACATTGAATATACACTACTATCAATAACGAAACCTGAAGGGACAGGGAAAATATGTTCCATCTACTAGGAGTTTCGTTTACTTAGGGGAAACTGGGTTGCAGCATTCAAGTTTGAAACCAATAATGTCTGAGACAGTTGTCTGATATAATCAGCAGTTTCACTAACAGATTTCTATTTACTGAGTCCACTGTATTAGACTCAGTAAATTTTCATTAGGAGGGTAGTGTTAGAAAAAGTACCTTACACGAAAACACTTTTGATGTTTTGGGAGGCAAATATACTCATGCTGCGCTCCACTGAAAGCTTATCCTGCATATTGGTGTCACAGAATTGTAATCATGCGCATTTCCTACAATATCCCCATGACACTTCAGCATCCTGTAGAAAAGTAGTAGCAAAAAAGCTTATATGTAATGCTTTTTGTCCGGAATAATCTACATAGAATAAGCTGGGCTTCATTGAAGTAACATCGCATGAAAACTGGTTCCTTATGCTTGCTTGGAAACTGCTAACTTATTTACCTACCATATTGTCTATGATGTCATAGTTTACTTGCCTTTTAAGGCCCAAGCCTTAAAAACAACACTACTATTAGGCTGGCTGCTGCTAATCGGGGAAATACAGCTATACAGCGTAGTAATTGATGTTCTGCTTGTTTATTTTAGTCTGTATTCTGAAAATACATGATTGCAACTAAAACTGCGTTTTTGTGGTGTTGAAATCTTCGCATTATTTAACGTAAATTGAGGAAGAAATGTCGGATAAACAGTGTGCAACTAATTCCTTTCTTCCTGACTCGTGCCATCTTGCGTGAATTGCACCAAACGGTCTTAGTTGCATAACGGCCAATCTGAGGACATCAAAATTCAGAAGAGTTCGAAAGCGTGTAGAACGAAGACATGATAAAAGAAAAGTGGCACATTTTTGTAGTTTCCTACTACCACAAAAACGAGACCGTATCTGGTGTTTTAATTCCTGATACCCTGACATTGTTATGAGGGACACCGTAGTGGAGGGTTCCAGGAACTTTACCTTCATCCAAACGCTGCTACTGCAGTCAGGATGGAACATGCCATTTTCGGGTAAGCAGCCGAACAACGTAACTGCTACACTGTGAAAGTCACGGACTGCTCTGAATGATGTTTTCAGATATTTGCAATCATGCTGGTACATGGAGAAAGCACCAGTGTGTTACTATCCGGCAAAACATAATGTGTCATCTTTCAGCTGGGAGCCCCTTCCTAATAATGGTACACCTTTCACATGACAATAATGTGCAGCTCCAAAAGTTAGTAAAGTTCTAATTTTTAAATCACAATTAAAAGTGAGAAAAAAAGAAAACTTGTTTAAGACACATCCTGGCAGAACACTCTCGAAGCTGGATCACGGAGTTATTCACTTTGCCGTACGGCGTTCAACTACTTCGTGCACATCATAACTATTTATCATAATAAAGCATGTGTATTATCTATCCCTGCTCAGTTTTGGTACTATTTATGAGGCCAAAGGATTTGCACGCTAAGAAGCGGTGCTTCCTTCACATGCAGGCATCACAGCTTGACAAGTTCCACTAGTGGCAGTGGAGTGCACAAATGCACAGTAAATCGCCACATATAAACACGAACTGCTCTGATGCTGTCCCCCGAAGTTTGCAGCATGATTTGTGCGGGTAGCTTCATAATGCCGCACTGGGAAAATCTTAGTAAACCTGATGTCAGTGCTCCTTTAAGAATTCGACCAATGTCATTTCAGCGCAGCTTCTGAAGCATCTAAAGCCCAACAACTTCAAGCAAAAATTTTAATTATAAGAGCTTGAGTGGTTGCTTTAAGTTTAGAGAAATCAAGGTGCAGTTATTTGTGTTTATTTATAATGTTTGACAATATCGAACTGAATTATTGGTTTGTTTATTAGTATATATCACTAAGTTTATTTATTCCAATGAGTGCAGTTGATGAAAAATTTATCAGCCACTTCTTTAAAATGGCCAAATCTATTTGATTGCAACGTGAGGGGAGACTTCCACAGCATCCAGAAAGAAAAACTAAAACATTGGTAATAAATTGCAATGTGAGGGCTGACCTTACAATAAAAATTGCAAAAAAGCTCATTATAAATAACTTAGTTGAATCAGGCTTCCTTTGATGCTTTCATTACAGTATTGAAAGCGCAAGCTATTTAAATTCTGCATGCGCTTTGTTCACAATTGAAAAGCAACTGCTTTTTTAGCTTTAGTGCTTTAAGCACAATGTACGTCTTAGCTGTGCGACGTAGTGCCTGCCATAGGTCGTTAAAAGAAAGTAAAACTCACCCAAACTCACTCAAGAAATATGTCTCAGACTATGCCTAATTAAATTTTTCGTCAACCTGGCTCACTCAACCTCAGATCCGCCAAAATTTTTCTAAGCGAAACTCACTAGTGCTCACGCTAAGATTTTATTCAACTGTACTCACTCAGACTAAGCCCCGTATTCATAAAAGTTCCTTAGCTTGAACTGGACTTGCCACCACCTTCAATGCGGCACGTTTTAAATACGTCAGTGCATTTGTACCGCCTTGGCAAAGCCTACAGCAGCACATTCCAAATATGTTCGTGCTGCATTGAAGGCGATGGCAAGTTAAGTTCAAGTCAAGTAGCGTTTATTATTACAGGGGTAAGAATCACCAAAATATTACTCCCTTGGACTACCTCAGACTTGCGGCTTGACCTAAGGTAGTCGACTCATGAGTTAGAAATATGTAGTGCCAGCTCTGATCGCTTTGTGGATAAACTGACAGAGTTTCGATTCTCTGGCATAGTAATAAATATAGGTTTTTCTACTTATTGAACATACTTGGCCAAAATGTGCGCAAAACATTAAGCCAATTGAAGGCTTAGTGTTCAATTTTGACGCGTTCTCCAAGATGGCAATGTGCCACTCTTGAGAAGCAGAATGCAGGCACCAGTATACTGTGAAACCATGTTACTTGACAAATCCTCAGGACACAGAAACTGTTTAACTGGTGACAAAGTTTGACCGCACGTTGTTTAACTATAAAACTAGTGTGCCCTGCATGAACCCTTCTGGAAGTCAATGACAATGAATAGGACTTACCATTTTGTAAAGCTATCAAACTAATTGAAATTGGCCTATTCAAAAATGTGCTCATACTGTATATATTAAAACATTAGACTCCTTTTAAACTAAACCTGAAGGGACCAGGAAAATGTGTTTATGTGTTTCCTTTAAGAGGAGTTTCGTTAACTGAGAGATAAACAGAGGTGCAATATTCAAGTACAAAACCAAACATAGTAGGGGCAGTTCCATTTAGGCAGCAATTTCGCTTAAGAGAGTTTTGTTCAATAGGAGTTTACTGCGCAACTACAACTGAGTGATAGACTATCATCCTACAAAAGCCTGTAAATCTCAACAGATGACTTACTCATAAATAGTTAATACCTATTTTTACTTAATCTAAAACATATTTTTACTCAACATAATGATATAATATCACAGTGTATGCAAGTATCAGCAGAAAACATTATATAAGCAGTAGGGTTAGTAGCAATTGTTTTTGTTTGCACGGGTTCGCACTACATCAGCCACATTGTCATACCAGCCACCCTGAACTTTTAAGCCACAGGTAATAAATCAAGTATTTACCAGCTAAACTGTCTATAATAATCGACTGCTGGAATGAACTCTGCATAAACTTAATGTTTCAACTAAAACTATTTGTATGTTGTGATGCCTCACTCTACAATGGCAATTTTGGCTTTTACTTTCTCTCTCAACCCTCACCACCTAATTCTAGAGCCTCGTCATTTTATTCAGTACACACAAACAGCTTTCAGCCTTGAGAAAATGGTGCTACATGCAAGCTTCCATGTATTTTTTGTACCATGAGCTCTTTCTACGAAGCAAGCATTCCACAAGCAGTTCACTGCAAAGTCATGGTGTTGCATTTCACAGCAGAATATACTCGATTCTCAAGTGGCCGCTTACAAGACTGCATGCATGTCTATGCAGCTGGGCAAGGTGGTCGCAGCACACAGCATTGCAGCGCGACCATTTAGGTTTGAGGAGTTGAGAACTTGCTCGTTTCACCAGTGAATCAAGGGAACAATCATGACAAGAGAACGCGATTATTGATATTTAGAGATCTCTGTTGCTGCGCTGAACCATCTGGTTAAATGAGCACTAAAAAGTCAGTCTTAATTTAAACGAAAATTTCAAGCACCTGCTGCCTTGTTTTTTTTCCCTCTGAAACACAACAGAAACGGCATCTTCGCACACATTCAGTGAAAGTTATGGAATTCTTGCTGCATTGCAGCAGGATATAGCAGGTTTCACATTTCAGTGCAGTTTGGCACAAGTGGCACAGCAAGCGTATCACTGCGATATTTACTCGTACCAGAGTTGATAAGTGCATGCTCAATATCTTCAAAGCCAATGTTAAACGAAAATTGATGATACCAACAAACTATGAAGTTAACGTAAGCACAGGGGACATTATTTGGAGTATTTTAAATGCAAAAAAAATAAATTCAAGACCACAATAGACACCTTTCTCATTGATGGGCCCCTAGAGCAAAGGTTCTGGAATCGAGCCCCGCCAATAGCAAAATATTGCTTTGTCCACTTAAATAATATTTTTCATTTATGTCATAACTTCATTACAGTTAAAACCAACAAATAATATTTCTTATGCTTTCTTAGGCTTTTTGGTTAGTTGGCTTCATTAGGATCTGTCTAACAAAGAAACGAGCCATTTGAACCATTCTCTTGCTTTCATTCTTACAGTTTATGTGTAACAGTGGTAAAAAAAGTTGATATGTGACATTAGCTTTTACAACCACACAAATGCCTAAACTCTACGTCAACCAAGCTATTGTTGTAGGTGTATGCACAAATGGGATTCTAAAACCAGACCTACCTTTTCGGCTTCAACAAAAGTTTTCCTTGGCTGTTCTAGAAGATTCTCCAGTCGACGCACCAGTTTCCGAGATTTTTTTTGCCATGGTGGGGGAGTCTGAAGCAGGCAGGAAAAGAAAAAGCAAGTTATTGTCCCAGTTTAAAACTGAACTAATAATAATAATAACTTTATTTACCATCTTTGTAAAATACAGATGGCAAATTATGCGAGCAAATACTGCCGTATTCACTCGCATAATGATTGCACTTCTAAATTTTGTCACCGAAATTTCTTTATCTCTCTCTCCTTTTTAAACCTGTAATGACTGCACCTCGAACTTAGACACTGGCACTTATTTCTGTTATGATGTCATGTGTTCACAGTTTGGGAGGTGGCCACTGTGCAAAAAAAGCGAAGTTGCACCTTGCTTTGCACTATTGTGCAATAAATTCAGTATACAAATCAAACGTGCCGTTAAAGACTATTGAGTATGCACTCGAGGACAGAACTGCCCCACATCGTTTCTCCAATGGCGGAATTGAATGCACCGGCATAAAGTGACAAAAATGGTGGTTTATGCCTGCCTGTTTTTGTGCAGTATTCGTGATCGCCCGTGTAGATGCCCAGCTATCTATAAAGCAATTGAAGCAAAGCCAAGTGAGTGTGCCCTTTCAATACAATGATAGGCCTTATTAAGCCTAACCCTTTGGTTATGCATACGTTAGTCACTGTTACAAGTGCAAACTGAAAGAAGGAAGGAAGGAAAATAACAAAAACGGCAGCTCTACTTTTTAAATTTTTACTCACATAATATTCGCACTTCCAAGCGTCGGGCGATTCTTCCGAAAAGAAGGTGTGATCATTGCACGAGCCAACACGATGTACTAAGTGAAGAATCTCCAGACAATGTTCACTACACAACACACTGTGTGCGTAGGCCTACATTATGCTATTCTTCCTTAAAACATAAAAATCGAGCCAAAATAAATGACCAACAGAACATATGTAAAACAAAATTCTAAAGCCATGCATGTATTAGCACCACTGCAGAGATAATAAAAGGCTGTCACCATATCAGCTGCATAAAAAAATTGCAAATGTGCATACACCCCGGCTTCATACTCACTGACTTTCCTTAGTTCTCGAGCACAGCTTCCCTTGTGGTCATACTTGAGTGTCAAAAAATTAGTTTTTATTATGAAGACATCATTGACCCCTCTGATACAATGTCAACACTATCATGAAAGACGTTAAGTCTGACCATCTGGCATTCTCTAACCTACACATAAAATCAACGTTTCGCTTTTTACATTTCACTGCTTTAGACATGTGATCATTGCAGTTGGAAACAAAACACAACCGTTTGCTTAGAAAGGGAAAGAAGACAACCACCCGTTTGTAGCACAAATCCACAAGGACGGGAGCATACTAGTGGGGAGAGATGCGCCGCTTGTTTTACGTTTGTCAGACAGATAACATGCAGCAGCCGCATTTTTTCACTTTGTGAGCGTCTAATGAAGAATTTTTTTTTCAGCACGTTGCTTCTTCCAATCCATTACCCTTGTTCATGTTTCAGCCCCCTACACTATGTTTTCACCAAAAAGAACATGCACAGAAGGCATCTAATGTTGTATGTGGCAATGTTTTGTCACTGAGACGTAGTAAGCTATCTTTAACCGGGTAATGCGAGCAGCATACGCTTCCCATCTACCCTGTGCCCTTCCAAGGAACACGAGATGGACTCAAAAAAGAAGGCACCCATACCACTAAATGCTACATGCGTCCAGCTAGTACTCTGCAAGAAAGTATAATGACAAGACTGCAAGGATCGAAAAATGCACACATTCACTGCAATTTCTAGACACTGGACGCTTACTGTCCAGACACCACTGCGATGCAGTTTCATCCGATTGTGGCTTTCGGTTGCACCTCCCAACTTGCGTTGCAAACAAGTGTGCATTTCGTTCTCTGTACGGTGGTAGATATACATGAAACTTGCTTGGCACTGCCATTTCTTTAGCCTTGCAACAGCGATTTAAAACCTGCAGCATACCTGAGGAATGCCCTCAGCCGAGATATATTGAAAAAGATGTTGGAGCACTGCAAAATCCCGAGCAATCACACCTAACTGAGCAAGCACCCTCTCTCTTTCTTGACAGATTTCAAATATTCGCCCCTTTCTGTCCTTCCACAATTTTCACTGTTTAATTTATTCTTTTTATTTACCTGACGAGGGCAATTAAAAAGAGTAACGCATGTGTAATTAATACAGCATTGCATTAAAAGCACGGGTGCACAATCTCCATATTTAGTGGCTCTTTTGAAGCCATGTTGAACCCGCATATTTCATGATGCCATGGTGCACACACCCTTCCACAACACGATATTCATATGACACCATTGACTCTCACAAGCTTTTCATTAAACAATACTGTTTGTCCCGGCTTCTACCAAAACCCTACCAACGCGCCAGAAAAAGCACAAAAAAGAGGGGGACGAGAAAGGCAGATTCTTATCCATGATTTTGCAAGGGCTGCTCCTCCAAATCTTATCGTGTTATCTTTCATAGTTAAGAGGATGAGGGTGGCACATTTCTTGGCGTTTTGCTGCAGTTCTGACGGCATTCTTGAAGACTGAATGTGACCTAGAAAAAAGTTCAGAGGTTCTGAAGACTACATACTATCATTGCTCGCTTATAAAGTTGCTCCTGCATAAACCTGCATTACCAGCGTTAATTCCACATAATGAAAAAAGGCATATAACAGTTGATCATAGGCATTTTTACAGGAGAAACAAAAATGTTGCCTTACTGGGCTGCATGGAAGAATACAACGGGTAATGTTGCTGCCTTGACAGAACATTTTGAGAGGGCGAACAGCCCCCCCCCCTCCAGAGAAAATTATGGCAGTGCATAGGCAGACGTTGGGTAAAGTTCTAAAACCTTGCACCTCGACGTCTTAAGCGCATATTTATGTTTTTCAGAGTGGGATATAGGGAAAAAAGTATCATATTCGTATTGCAGCCCGAATCTCTTGGTGAATACGAGGTGGTTTCAAGCTAGAACGAGAGTGATGGCAAGGACAATGACATAATGAGTTGTGTACGTCAGCCATGAAATATAGTAAAAGAAGCCTACTATACTTCCTTACGACAAATCACTTCCGATATTTATGGGATGATTCGGTATATTTGGTTCAGTCTTTAGGGCAAACATACAAGCCACGCTTGTCTCCGAGAAGCAAACAAATAAAATGTTTCTCCTTGCAGTAAGAAAAAAAAGGTTGCCCAGACCTTCCCCCGGCAGGAACTCAAGTAAATGCACCACAGAGTGGGGGGGGGGGGTATTATGTGAATGTTGCGTAAATGAGTATGACTTTGTAATGCTTAATAGTTACTTTATCTTTATTATCCTTATTTATCGAACGAAAGAGAAGCAATCCTAATGACGAGTGGTGAAACGCTGCTGATGTTTGGTTGTGCCTCACTACTGGTTGAAGGTACTGTTGCTTCCAGCGCATCTACTTGAGTGCAGCAAAGCATCAAGTCAAGCGAAAGCCAAGTAAGGACACCGTTGACTGAATTGTGAACGCACCCTTCAATTCTTACATACACACCACCCGCCTTCGAGGAAGAGGAGTAACGGGAGAAAACTGCAACCACACTGCGCATGCTGGGATGGCTGAACATTTAGTGGTGTCATATCCCATAATGGCTCCTAGAGCGACAGTTTCCTGCATGTCTTCCTGGGCTGGCAAGAGACGCGAGCATGCGCAGTGGGGGTCTGGGTGGCGTTGCCGAAGCCGCATCCACAACATCATGTGACTAAGAAATGCTTCACATTTAAATTATGGTCACGAAATTTTCCCGGGCTGATTCTAAATGACCTGAAAAAAAGTTTTCCGCTGTACACAGTTAACACAGCTTGCAAAACTGCACAGAAGTGTGTTATCTCGACAAAAAAAAACACACTGCACCCTCTTTTTAATGTACGTATCAATATGTGACTTACCATAGTTGTTCCTAGCCTCCTGCCGCTTCTGCTCAAGGTCCTGGACATGGTCTTTTATGAACTAGACCTGCTCTGCTGTATCACAGCAGCAATCGCTTCCATTCTGAGGCTACAAAAGCTAGCTTAGTTGAATTTACTTTGTCAACAACGATGAGATAGAAAAAACATTTTAAAGCCAACAAAACGCAAAACCAAAAGAGCCTTGTAAGTCTTTTTGAACACACCGACAACACTGCTGACATGTTGTCAATACTCCCTTGAACATGCGAGGACCCTATTAGTGCGGTGCATGCTGTAGGGAATTTCATATTTTGTGTCAGACATCTGAATATTCTCTCTCCCCTCAGCAAACGGTGTAGCAGCTGTTACTGACATTGGCCACTTCCTGTTCATCGAAACATTTCCAGTGATACTCCGAATCCATCTCAAACATACAAGCAGCCCATATCAGCTGTAGGGGTCCCCCTGGTCCTACATTAAGCACCTCCTTGAGCACAAACTGTACTTACACGTGCTGCTGCCAGAAAGACCACTTCCATGACAATTTAATCTAAGCTCTGCTATCTCTGCAGGAAATGTGGCACGCCTACTGCACTACTAAGGAATCAGCACAGGAAAGAAACAACACGAATCTGATTCAATAAAGCAACGTGTTCCAATTAGTTGAGAGTCAAGCTACGCCACAGTCACAGAGATATGACAATGTAACACCTCTTTCAACTTACACAGGTGTGTGCAGGGGTGGGGGATCATCTTAGCGCCCCACTCTCATCCTCCGCTCTCCCCGCGGGCACGCCTTTGATAACTCAATAGGCATAGCGAAGGAAGCAGTTACTATTCAGCGCTTGCTGTGTGAGGAGATGCCAATACAAATGCACACAGTATTGATAAGTTCATAGAGTCATGTTAGCAGTCACTCTTTTGTGCTTTTGATAACTGCTATTCTACTATCAAAAATAAAACAGGCGATGTGCTGTAAATCACAAGTGTTATTTTGGTGCTCATCAACCTATAACACGTAATGGACCTTCAGTAACGAAAAGCTTATAGGCACTAGTGGTGCACAATTTATGCCCTCTCGTCGTTATAGCATTAACTCAAGCCTTGCGGGTGGTGCACAAAAGATGGTGGCCGCGCCGCTGCTAGTGCAATCTGTCTGCATGCTCTCTCACTGCATGTCGTTTGCAAAAGAACCATAAAGGAACATGCCTATTGGTCGTTAACCTCACGTTTTTTTCAATATTATGCCACAGCTATTACTACTGAATGGTCTTTTTCCCAAGTTGTTCACTCACGGTGGAATGTTGATGCTGCCACATAATACAGGCAGTCTTGTACGAGCGGCTAACTTCACAAGGCAGTGTAAAACGCATTGCGCAAACCAATGGGTAAGAATTTTTTCGTCAAGTGCGTGCAACGCGGAAAGTTACCTCTAGCTGCGTCTCTGCTGGCGCTTCTTCCGTGCGACTGTTCGCCGTTGCCACAGCAGCCTTTGCCAGCCGGGCAAGCTTCTGCTCCATGGCGTTCTGGCTGCCTGCAATTATTTACTGCATTGACTATCTCCGCAGGAACAACTGCTTAAAACTTCACGCCTCCGCACACACAACGCACTTACATAAATCCAGAAGCTTCGCCTCCGCTGGCTGTTGGCTGTCATCCCAGTCAACTAGCACAACAGTGCCCCGCTACTTCCTGATAAATTTTGTTTCCGAGAGGAGCTGAAATGCTACGCTAGTAGTTTTGATCATGCGAACTGCATACACATCTCACGATTCTTGTGTCATCCATTTCACAAGAACATGCGTCATTATTATTATCTTTAACTGGATCCGATTTACTATACTTGTGAGCAATCGCAAATGGCGTGCGAGCAATCAGGTAAACAAAGACAAATTCTCTTGAGCATGTGACGATGATAACGACTGACCGGCAGTGACGTCGGTCTGGAGTATCACACGTATATAAGCATGGCCTTCGAGATTTGCTCAACTTCAAAGTTTTTGTTTTCAATTTCTAAAAAGGTGCAGGTTGATAAAAAAGTATAGCCTTCGAGATTGGTTTTTGTCATTCAACTAATATTATGAAATGCGGAGTTGGAAACCGTTTATATTACCAGTAACCCCTAATTTGTTCACATAAGATATTTTAATTTCCAATTGTCCTATTTTAAATGCATTACTGCGCTGCGAACATTGGCGAAAATCGTGGGTGGCGAGCTCAGAGGGTCCAGACCATCCCGCGTAGGCTGGGGGGGTATCTCCTTGAGATTCAGCCTAAGAAGAATATATATTTGAGTTAATACCCAAACCCGGAGCTCCTTGAGACGCGTTACCTCGACGCTCTGGCTAGCTCAGAATTCGGAGACCAAATTTGGGTCACCCAGATGACCCGGGAAGCGGCAAAAAGGCTTAACCTTACCGCGACCACCCGGCTGTCCTAGGGCAGGCCGCTAATCTGTAGGTTTTAGATAAAGTTATCACCATTCCATTTCATTGGCAGTTAACATGTTCAACTATCTTTAAAGGCTCGTTATTTGTGTGACCTGTGTATACCCTTAAGCTGTGTGAGATAATGAAAATAGCAAACGCCGCTCGACCTGTTTGACGAAGATTGAATAGAGCACGCAATTGCTCGGGGTAGGACACCATGCCAGATTTGGAAGTTTTATTCTGAAGCATCATTCCACATAAAAACAAAATGGCTGCCTTAGACGGATTCGTGTCTATGTGTCCCCCCTTGTGATTTATCTGGACGTACGCCACCAGCAGCGAGTCACCTAGTTTGTGTTGAAAAGCTCTTTTGTCTGGTTCAATGTGGTATCTCTTGGTTTCTCTGCTAGCATCTAGACGGACTGCGCTCCCTACATCTTTTTCTCCTTGTTGACGTTGAGGCCAGTCACTCGAAACTTGGTGGTGTCATTCTCAGGCAATTATTAAAGTATTTTCATTCATTGTCGTCTTGGCCCGTCATGTCAAAGAGCGAACCGATCATGGAGATAAGGCCAAAACAGATAGGCCCGCAGCACAAGTACGCAGTTGCTTGCTCGGCCGCTGCAAATCTAGAACTAAAGACCATGCCATAATCATTGATTACCGCAATGTAAGTGCTCTTGAGGACGGAGGAGCTGATTACTCCACCATCATTGGACGCTTAGCCACTGAGCTCATGGTTTTAGAGGCTGAGTGGTACGGCACATAGACCCTCATGGCGGGCGCATGCCTTGTCAGGCCAAAGAGAAGGTGTGCCGCAAGGATCAAAAATCAGAATCCATGAAGACACATACACAACTACACCCCGCCGCAGTGGTCACGTGGTTGTGCCTCTTGACTGCTAACGCGAAGGCTAGGGAATAGAATCCCGGCTGCGGCGGCTGCAATTTCTATGGAGACGAAAATAATTGATGACCTTGTACTTCTGACAATTATATGGTGGTTTTACGTTGGTAAATGCTAGATAATATTATTACATACACAATTACAATTGTCAAACTCTATCATTGTTCCCGATATGTGGCCCAAGGCGTTGGTTTCCTGAGTTACCTGCATGCTGTGATCGACATAAAATTGCACCCCGCCACGGTGGTCTAGTGGCTAAGGTACTCGGCTGCTGACCCGCAGGTCGCGGGTTCGAATCCCAGCTGCGGCGGCTGCATTTCCGATGGAGGCGGAAATGTTGTAGGCCCGTGTGCTCAGATTTGGGTGCACGTTAAAGAACCCCAGGTGGTCGAAATTTCCGGAGCCCTCCA
The DNA here is from genome assembly GCA_013436015.1 of Rhipicephalus annulatus. NCBI lineage: Eukaryota > Metazoa > Arthropoda > Arachnida > Ixodida > Ixodidae > Rhipicephalus > Rhipicephalus annulatus. The sequence continues at coordinate 545,864 of WOVY01009764.1, read as the reverse complement.
CTACGGCGTCTCTCATAATCATATAGTGGTTTTGGGACGTTAAACCCAACATATCATCATCATCACATAAAATTGCATTGATATGTGGCTGCCCCCGCCACAATGTCAGACTCCCCCTTCCCATTTCAAGGCCGACATGACATTTTTTAATCTCTTCTAAATATCGCTACCGTTTACGATTGTGGCCCATCATTAGACATGACTACATTTTAGCTACAATTTTGCCACAACTTAGCTAGCTTTCAACAGTAATGTCAGTTCACCGAAATTTTTTTCATATCTGCAAATGCGCTTCTTTAATACCGGAGCAGCACCCATGCTTGTCGGCTTCATGCGACTGAAACCTTCACCTCAAAAGGTTTCTGACACATGTTCTAGTTGATTGAGAGTAAGGATGCTATATTAAGCGAGAGATAATTGGCTGCTAAAAAGGAGTGCCAGATATGTGTGCTTTTTGCAGCACCTTCAGAGAGAGGCCTCTAACTCTCACAAAGCAATTGGGCTGCAGTAAGGCGATCCGGTGGTGCAAGGGCTGGAGCAGTATAAATGTAGGGCCATTTGGGAGGGGGATGTAGTTTTTAAAAGTTGTTGGATAACATTTCTATTTAGTAGAAGCCTTTGCTCATATCTCACTGAAGCGTCATTTTTAGATTTTTGCGCCAGCATTCTAAGAACGTGTACCGATCTCTAAAATGACTAAAATCTAACACTGATTCTGAAACATTGTTTTTTCCTTCATGGTTATGTCTTAGCACATGAAGACTGCATGGGTTGCCTTACAAAAACAATGTTATGAACCAGTCATGCCTGTTCAGCTCACTAACGTAATTATTATAAATATCGAAATCAATTATAGAGGTAAAACAGTCATGTGTGAGCAGCAAGAAAGAGGATCATGGGCCGCATGTGGTCCGTGGGCCACGTCTTTGAGATACCTGCTCTATCGAAAGGTTTAGAGATTGAGGGTGTGACAGGTTTTAACTTCTGTCAGGACTCGTTGGCTGGCCGAGACACGCAGCTACAAAGAGCAGAGCTTTTGCAACCTAGACACTTGCAAACAATATTGCATGTGTACTGCGATCAGGGCCACATCTTACAGTAGCCGCAAAGAAAGGAAATCATAGGGCACGAAGACAGTCATTCGGTTGCTGGAAGTCACTCTTTAACAGCCCGTATAAAGACGTAAAGTGAGTCCCCCTTTTGGCGCTGCGATTCGTGTAACTCTTCCATCGAACACGAACGGAAATTCACGCATCTTCTCTCGTAATTTAAACCATTAAAACGGCACCAAATATAAACAATTACTTAGTTTAGAATGCGCATCTGCATTTTAAGAGTTATATTGTGATATGTTTTACTGTCATATGATGATTATTAGCAGGAAAAATCGAGACTGAAGTTTAATTTTATGGGTAACAGGTTTAACATTCATTGTCGCTTCTGGCGACTGCACCTGTGCTCTGCGGCAAGCAGAGGGAACGATGACTCACTCACCAGTGTGTTGTTTCACTTCTGCACGTGCCGGGCAGCGTTCCACGCTTTTGGCTTGATGTCCGTGGGCTGCGATACACTGCCATTGTTTAGTGTCGCTGGTCGCAGCAGTTTTCCGAACGACCTGTATTCATGCTACGACGCGCAAAGTACTACCGCCTCACATGAGCAGTTTGACCGCAGTTATAGCACGCCACTTGCGCATGTCTGCGTTGGCCGGTTAGGCTATCACTGATATTACGCCTTTCTGCGGAGTGCATGCTCCCGGAGTACTCTTTACAGAAGATCCTGTCGCAATCGGCTCGCGCAGTACTTCCGAATGCGGCTTATCAGGACCGGAGTTAAGCTAACTGTGCTCTTGTATGGCTCGAATAAGGAGCGAGTTCTCTGAATGCCACCTACATAATTTCAGGCCTCCTCACTCTTTCTGGAGCGGGCTCTGACGTCAATTTGTTTTAACCACCGTATTTCGCTACACGGACGTGGCTACGCTTGCTATCGTCGCTCGACAGACGTGGATTGCCAAGCCTGACGAACGCTTTCGTGGCGTTCTACTGTGCTTGCTGGTGACTGGAAAAGACTGTAATTTTGCACGTGTGTTCATGTGCATATGTTATGCACTTTGTGCACCAGATATCTGCAGTGTATACGGCTGCAAATGTGACCGATTGGGCAATGTTTCATGGGGAATTGTGACATTTGGGCCGGAGTTGCGAGTGTTCTCGTTTCCCAAGAACAATCGAAGAACGAATCGGGAGCGTGTGGTCCATCGACCTGACATCGACATCCGTTTTTTTCGTGGCCCGAAGGTACGTGTACCCATGCTACATATCTCGAAGTTGTTCCGAAGGTACCATCTCTACCAGGTACGGTTCTTGCTCCGAAATGAAGGGGCCGTGTGTGATTCTGACTTGACAGCGTTAGGACGTTAGCGTTAGGAGGTGACTTGTTAGAATGTTACTGCAACTGTATTAGGAAATATTTGTTCGTGAAGTGAAATCATTGTGATTGGCTAAGTAGGGAACTTTTTATTCAGACAGAACGTTTTCCTAATCAAAAAACACTTTCGAGTTCAGCTATTAGCTTGCTGTAGCATACGCAGTCAAATTCCTTAGATAGGTCTAGTAAAGTTAAGTCAGTTTGATTACGCTTGTTAACTGTAGAAGGAAGGTGAACTAGTTCACTAAGCTGGGTAACTGTCGACAAGCTACTTCTTAATCAATGTTAGTTCGCAGAAAAAAATAGAGTGGTGAAAGAATAATGCCTTGTGTTTTAAAATTGTGTTCGATGAGTTTACATGATGTAATAGTCCATGAGATAGGTCTGAACTTTGTGTGTAACAATGCGTCTCCTTTGTGTATTGGTGTCACTTTTGCAACTTTTATTCGTTAAGTAGTAATGAAGTCTCGAGTGACTTTTGAAAAATGATAGCTAATTTTGGCTACACCATTTTCCATATCCCTTTAGGTATAGGCGAAGTATACCATCTGGACCAGTAGCTTTTGGAGGTCGAGTTTCAGCGGCAGTTTGAAAATACCAGCATCTGCGATGTCTACTTTGTCAATTTTTGTACTATGTTGGTGTATACTTGGTGGGATAACGTTATGCTCTAAAAAAATCTCTGATCGAAAAAAAATTGTTACATTCGTTAACCATAACAGTTATTTTTTCAGGAACGAGATGCGATGTTATTAATTTCTTAGCATGAAAGTAGTTCCGAACGTGCGGGAATCATTACTAAGAAACGTTGGTAAAATATTTTTAATTTTTAATTAAAATATTTTCAAATTTTAATTAGGTTTTAGTAAATTATTACTAAAATTGTTACGTCAAAATAAATCTGTTTACTTGAGGCTTGAATTACGTGATGGCATCCGATATGTTTCGAATGCTTGGTTCTCCCCCGGCTTTTGTTTTGATTGCTTTGCATAATCTTTTCAAACGTCGCTTTGTCTGAATGACGTCGCGCGTGATCCACAGATTACTTTTCGGTGGACGCTTAATTTTTGTTGGTACGTAATGGAGTGATGCAAAAAGTACAACAGATCTGAAAAAAAACCCAAGGGGGATCGACCTCTACTCAGGTATTCAAAGCCATTTCTGAAATATTGCGAAATTTACATGCTAGGTGAGTTCGTATGCTGTCTTCATCAGATTTTTTGAAGTCTGTTACAACAGATGCAGACGAACGTGTGGTAGTTATATCTCCAACAGGGACGACTCCCACTGGTACGTCGTGGTCAAATATTTCACTGGCTACACCGAATAATATGCGGTTTATGTCAGAAGATGTTAAAAACGCTTCAATAAAACTGCAAAAACTATTCGAATGAGTAGGAACAGTTTTTCTGTACGTTCCAAGTTGTGTGTGTGTGTGAAATAAAGAAAGCAAGCATAGGATTTACTTTCTTTATTTCATCACTTTGTTGGATCAACAGATTTTGGGGTCCACACGTTTGGTAGCGCACAATCTTTCTAATTTTTTTCGTAGAAGAAATAGATCACAGATAAATATATAAACTTCTTCAAGCGAAGAACAATACTTCAACCAACGCCTTTTTTGACGCAAAAGACAGAATGATGCTGTTATGCGTCTAATACTCTCCATGAACGCTTTACCATTTAACGGGAGAAAATGGTGACAACGTATTCACAGCGTCCAGTACGCTTAATCACTCAGGCAGGCAGAGTGACATCATTGTGGCAATGAGCAGGCCTGAAAACATTTTTCTAGGAGGAATTGGCTCTCTGCATGGTGAAGCTGTTCCACGGACACTTGCTGCCAAGATCAGCTTACCCTGAATACGGTGTCCCATAGGGCCCCGCGCCACTATCGCTAATACGCGAAGGAGTGCAGGGCGTGGGAGCGCCTGGGTTCGTCAAGTCCCATGAGGGACTGGCGACGGGGGCGTGCCAAGCCAGTGACGGTTCAAGAGTGCATAGAGGCTCTAGCAGTGGCTAGTAAGTGCTCTCAGCTAACAAGGCGTCTTGTATACCACAGACCTGTGCGGAGGGCTCAAGGGTCTCGAATGTGGGCCCATAAAGAAATGACCTCAATCTTGGATGACTCTGTCGAATAATCCAATCGACTTTGTTCTTTTCCGAAGCAGTCGGTGCTCGGTCATGCAGTTCCTGTATTGTCTGGACTTACTCGAGGAAACTATCGTTCAGAATCTGGGCTCTCAGATCAAGCTCCCGCTGGACTTCGCTTCTCGTGCCCTGGGAGAAAAATTTCTCTTGGAAGCGATTTTTGAAATCTGCTTACGTGGTGAAACGTGATTGTAGCCCCGACCATCGCCCTGCGGCATCCAGTGAAGACAACGGCGGGACTCAAGCGATCACGTATACGCTTCCCGCTTCCGAGGCATCAGTAGCTCTAGCAAAGCTGTCTACTTCATCTTGGAAGACACCCACTGATTTAGGGTCGTCGTATACCGTATACGAGGGCTGCTGGACTTGTGGTCAAAGGTGTGGCTTACTAGGCCTTTGTGGCTTAACGGCCAGACTGCCCACGTGCTCTATATTTAGGCTGCGCTACTCAGCGACATGCTCAAACATGCTGAACTGCTGTGCCAGCAGGTGTTCCATCGGCTAGAGAGATTGATCATCCTTGCCACCGGTGATCACAATCATCCTGGTTCGAAGCAGTTGTCGTCTGCCTAAGCTATGGGGAGAACAAATGCTTCGCAACGATAAGCACATGCCGAAAATAAATTCCTGCACTTGCGACATGAAAACTGGGTAATTGAAACAAAAAACTGGACTTAGGTATACCGTGCTGGTATTACGGGTGCCAGCAAACAACACGTTGGGCGCCAACTGTAGGTATCAGGCTTGCTGCACCCCGTTCGTAGGTAAAGTAAAGATTACGGAGACTTCACGTTGGAACAATGAACGACAATTTGATAAACGAGCCACGGAAAACGGCAGGGTCGGTCTAAGGACGCGAGGCAGCTACGCAGTGACAAAGATTCCGGCAGAAGCAATCAGCCAGCGCAACTGACAGCATCCGTTAGTCGTGGAATCTAAGGCTCCCCGCACAGCACGCCAGCTGACCCTTTCAAAGAACGCAGGTAGGCCACGTGCACTGCTACTGCTCAATGCGGGACGTCATCTCTGAATAGCCGGTGCGCCTGGTTCCAACAGCTTCTAGGTTTTCTGCTTAAATCACCACGCGTGACGTAAGGAATCGCAAAACGTGTTTTTGGTAGTTTCATGACATTCGTTCGATGAAATTTTCTGAAACTACATATGCTAGGTCCATGCCACCCACAGATAACAATTTATTTCAATATCACAAGTTGTAGACTTAGTAGGGCTCAATAGACTACGTAGGACCCAGTAGACGCCTTAATAATCTATGACATAACGGTGTTTGATGCGGGAGTCTCAAGGTGGCGTCTCCACTCACATATTTTTCCGCGTTTTTTTTTTGCCTACCAAGACCCTGTCGCAGCCGTAGTAGTGTTTATGGATTTTAAATTTGTACTTTAATAATACACGAAAACCACACTGTGCTGTGCTCTTGTGGAATGCTTACCTTCAGCGCTCGGGCGCAATTGTGTTCCCTTTGAAACCACACTACCTTTGTTAGCACACTTAGAGGAAACTTTAGAGAAAGATTTGCAGCATAAGATTGCACAGCGCAACATGTGTCTTTGTTAGAAGTAAAACTTGAATAGCAAAATCTAATGGTTTATGAGATGAATATTTTGTGCCAGCTAAGCCTTTTGCGCTGCCTTGAAGCAATATTTTATTCAAATATAAATGAACATAACACCTAAAATGCAGTACCATTTCCTAAAAGATTGAAACTGTGTATCAGTACTGTACATAATGGACACGTTACTCACCAAATATTTCACAGTTAATAAAGAGAGCACACATTTATTTCAGAAAGATGCGTACTACCCTCTAAATCATAAACCCGGCACGGAGTATCTGCACGCTGCGTGACAAAAGGATATAGAAAACTTTGGTTTTACGCACTTTGTATGTAATACCCAGTTACAACTAGTCTTCAAAGCATTGTGGTAGCCGCAAAACCGAAGCGCTTGTTTGATACTTTGCCAAAATATTGTACATAAGTGTATAGACAATACCTGGTTTGTATTGCTGAAATGAATACGGCTTTATTTATTATGAGCCTCGAAAAGCTACGGGAAGTTCTTGTGAAACACGGTTATCGGTTACTCTGGGCAAGAATACCTTCCATTTCTTTCCGTCTGCTGGACAGGACTGCCTTTTCACCACGCCCAGTTTGCAAGGCAATCATGGTGTTTTTGTGTGGACGCAAAGATGCTCTAACATTTTTCACTGAAAAATTACATTACCTGCAACTAAAGAAAACCATTGGTAGATGCGAAGCAGCTGGCTCTAACGCTTACACTGGCGGCGGCGTTGACGCTGGCGCTCATCGTGGCGTTGCGAAGGAGAGAAACCTGCGGAGACGCAAAGCACGTGCTGATGGGCCGGTGTTTCCTGTTTGAACCTGCCAATCGCTGCTAATGTGAACTGATACAGAAGATGTCAATAGGACACTGCTTTGGACGTCAAATTCCAGTGCCTGTATTTACTGGGTAGCCTGTCAACCGTTGTGTAGCGCAAGCAGCCGATTTTTGGGGGTGAAGCTCTAGCGGCACCCTTTTGTCCTTCATAGCCGTTGTAGTAGTGTGTAACAAGTATAGCAATTTGACCTTTAAGGTTTGGTCGCTGAGAGATTTCTTCTTAGTGTTGTTGAACAATAAAAGATAGTGCTCAATGTGCATGCCAATGGCTGCTAAGGGGGAATGAGGGGCAGGAGAATTCGGCTTTTAGTTAACGCACACGGTGCGAATTTTTTTATTGTTCAACAGCGCACAGAAGATAAGAAAGGGTTGCTACGTTATACTCGCTGGGCGTAACCTCCTCGGTTTTAGAAAGGTTCAGCGAGCGTTGGGCCACAGTGCCATGAATACAAAGAACTAATTTATACCACAAACTCGAAGTGGTTAAACATGGGAAGTAGACCCGAAGCGCAAGCCGTAAGAAAGTGTGCGTGTGCCTCCTCTCGTTCATTCCTTGGAATGTCCGCTGGATGGCGGTGCTTTTATATGAGGAATATATGATGAAAAGATGCGAGATAGTGTAGCTTGGAGTGTTGATTAGGTGGACGAACGCACACACAGACAGGTGCATGGACGAACGCTTAGATGGCTGCACGGATGGATGGACGCATGGACAAACGCAGGAGCGGATGCATGGACGAAACCAGGAACAGACGCACAGATGAACGTGCGGACGCAAGAAAAGACGCACGCACAGACGGGTGGATGGAAGCATGGGCGGCCACACAGATGCACGCATCGATGAATAAAAGCAAGAACGGATGGACGGAAGGATGCTTCGCCCCACTATCCATCATTCCCTCCGTGGCAGTGCTGCCATTTTTTTTTCAATAAAAAAAACCCGCTAGCAGACGCTGTCGGCGTTGCGAAGCGAGGAAAGGGAGAGCGTAGAAGAGGAACGGGGCATGCATCAGCAGTGTGGGTGCACCGCCGCGAATGGGATGCCTAAGGAGAGAGAAAGGGAGAGAGCGTAGACTAGCAGACGCCGCCTCCTTCGGCGTTGTGTAGCGAGGGAGGGGCAGCGTAGGAGAGGAGATAGGGGAGAGGCGATGCGCAAGCGCAGTTAAGGTGGTCACGCCAAACACTGGATTTTGCTTGACCCTAAGACGCTTCGCATCGAAAATGTACTCGTAATTGGCACTAAAATGAACATTCAACCATCCAAATGTTTCTGCCACTGACAGTTCTCGTGAGTATTAGTTCTAGGCGCTTTTGCGGTGCGAACGAGCAAAACCGAAAATATGCCGTACTACTCGACGAGCAATATGAAAGGGCGCAAGACCCACTTCCGAGTCGTTAACCAAGATGTGAATATAAATAGACGCTAAATATAGCAGCTATAGAGTAAGAACTACTATTCTATCAATTATAAAACAAACAAAAACAAACATTCGGAGCAGGCGATGGTTATAAATACTTGATGAGTAAAAGCGAATGTCTGACAACTGTGTCTAGACTGAGCGAAGTTGAGTAATAAGAATTGGTGAATATTTAGAGTTTTTATCCATATCCTATTCTGACGATAAAAAGGAATGCAGCGCGTGCTTAGAAAAATAAAGGAATGGTATGTGAATCATAGCCATCTCACTTCGATTCAAATAGGCTTCCTACAATCAGAGTCCTCACGTGAGACAGCAGAGTACGAGTTATTCTACCGAATTTTTAGGGAGTGCTACTCCGCTTGGTTTAATTTCTCTCATAAATGATCTTTAATGAAGTCACAGTGCTGCTATGTCTAAAATCATCAGTAATATTCAACTACATATCATCAAGACCCTGATTCACTGCAGGATGTTGTTTCAAACGTGCGCATATGTGATGTAACGATAATTCTTTCGAAAATTAGGTATTGAGTTGGCGCGCCTCCTCTATGCAGTTTTTGCATCTCGCAGGGCAAACATTATATCTGATGCACTTCATGTTTTGACTTAACTCAAACCGCATGTCTTCATTACCAATAATTCAATCCGAAACGTGATTGAAGAATTAAGCCGAGAACGCATGAAAGTAGCCCTCGAATGAATGTGACAAAGACAACAGTAATGTTGAATCAATATTACGATTGAATAGCACGGCGAAGGATAGAGCATTTGAAATTGAACACATCACGAAGAGTGTACACAGATATGTTTATCTGGGAGAGCTACTCGCGAGACAACGTGGTCAAAAAAGAGAAATTCAGCTTAGGATAACAGTAGGCGGGATCGAAATCGGCAGGTACTTGAAACTATTGCCTAGAAATCTGCCTCTACCATTACCACAAAAAATATCCAACCGCTAATGTGCACGCTTAGGGTGTGTTGGTACGGCATAATGTGTACAAATACAGCGCGAATAAAAAACATAATTCGGATACATGACGCTGGTACATGAAAAACGAGAACGAACACATTTAACAATTCTTTTTTTTCCACGTGGTATAACTGAATTGCTTTGAGCAGTCCAGTCGGCACTGTATCCTTTGATATTATTATCGCTTTGTTTTGTAGTATGTAGACCCAATAGCCATATTGCACTAATACTGGTTTTGTTTATATGGCTCGTATTGCAGTAGTATTAGGCTATGAAGATGCCCTGCGGAATTCCGCAGAGGAACATGTTGGTTTTCTGTTCATTGTATGTAATAAGGATGTGGTACGTGTTAACAATAGTGCAAAGTTTATTATATAGCCCGACAATACTTGCATTTTCTATTCTGTCAACAATATACATGACCTAATAAGCATCTGTAATAACACATTACGAGAACTAGCAGCCTAGTCACTTTCAAATGGTTTGAAGATAATTATAGCCAAACAAACGCTGGTATTATAACAACGAAGAACAAAGAATTACCTCCGCATGCAGATATAGTTTTGAACGGTCGTGGCATTGAAATTGTTGATCATTTAGGAGTTTATGAGTGGTAATTTCAGCAAGTACGACCTTGAATAAGCATCTTATTGTTGTGATCCAAACGTCTCCTCGCATGGTAGGAACAGTTGGTCACCTCAAACACCTCTTCTCTGCACAGGTGAGATTACTTACTTAAAATCATTTGTTTTGATCTCGTTTAAATTACTGTGTACTGAATTGGGGTGCAACGATCTTTTGCAACCCGGAAAAAATACAGAAAATGCACAAAAAATTTATTCGGCTTACCTATAATGTGCCTTATGTGTCTCCAACTGCTGACCTTCTAGAAATTCTCACAATGTAAGAATTCATAAGCTGAATCGCTATAGGCCGAGCGCGCGTTTTAAATTTGAAATTAAGAAAAACTTAGAGTGGTTAAGACAGATTCCTTGTCTGGAAGAGAAACAAGAATCAGAGTTATGGTATACGATAAGACAGGACATGAATGGTACCGACCGCACGTTTAGACTTTTCAATGCAACGCTTGTGCCATACCTTGCCTTTCCTTCTCAATATATATAAACTTCGCAATATATATCAACTAATTTTGATCTATTGTATTGCGCATCAAGCAATTACGCCTTAAATTTGTAAACGTGAGAAACTAAGTCACTGGTATGTATATAATATTGATCCGGTATCTATTATATTAGTGCGAAGTTTGCTACTATTTACTGTTGCTTGTTTTCTTTTTTTTTGTTGTCACTTGATTCCGTTGTATATATTTATGTTTCGAAGTGATCTAGCCTTGACATGATGTATATTATTCAATTAATGTTTAAACACATCTGTCTCTGTGCTACCGTGAAACCTTGTAGTGCGGGCGGCGGGCTCATCATGCTGCCGAAAGACAGCTTTTATTCGCCACTCTGTCTATTTTGGAATTGGCAAAATAAAGTTGATTGATTGATTGATTGACTTCTGTTTTTTTGAAGGCGTGTTCACTTCATGTGTTAGTTTTATCTCTCCCTGACTAGATTACGTGTCTACAACAATACATTATCACAATTAAGGTAAACACTAATTTTTATGCCAAGACTAACACTCTTACCCTGCTGACATAATGACGCGTGTGTTTACTCGACACAAGTAAGAACAATAATATTCATTTTTGCCATCATCTTTCAAAATTAACCTTGATTGTGTTTCGTAAGCAGACAAATCAGTTCTGGCCCTATCTGTTGTGGCCTAATGTATGCGAATATTGTGATATTACAATGATTACTAGTCACCAATCAGACTGTTCGCGAGCTCAAACTACAATTGATGCAGGATTCAATGCAATATTTGAAAAAATGATGAAACTCTGATCGCGAATAGTCAACAACTATGAAGCGCCGAGTACTAGCGTTACTCAATCGTAATCGGCAAGACATATTGCTTGGTTACTGCTATCGTCGTCAGCAAAATAAAAACACTGTTGATGAGCTACAATGCTCCTGTATTTCGTTAGTGTGCAGCACCCTGTGCACGCAAACTTAATCACTTAAGAGGAAAGTTTAGAGAGGAGGCTGTCTGTTGCCATGGGAGGGACTTCCTGAACATTCACGCTGCAATTGGCAGCTTTTTGTCAGGAGAACGCTTAACAACACTTTTAGTCAAATGCTGATTAGACTACACGCCCGCGGGCAGGAAATCAAGTCAAATTATCGCCGCTTCAACGCGGCTCCGTTGCCATGTCCCCCAGGGAAACCAGCCCGATTTGAAGTAGCCTTCAGAATGGCCGGGAGAAATATTAGCCGGGATTTTAAGTCAAATTTTTCCTCGCAAAATACGTCCTGTGCTTAGGCATGGCGATTTCGTAGGCGGCCCGGCCCTGACGCAGTGGCGGAAAACAAGCATGTTATACGCTTTTGAGAGTGGTTTTTCGCCGGCAATGCGGTAGATAGTATGACTACAGGTAATTCGAAAACCATTAGTACCACAATCACTTATATCTGCAAGATTAAAATGCAAAGTACAGCCCTGTACTTGAACGCGACCCCTCATGCACGTGAAGCAGCTGTCTTACTCATTGCACCAAAGTGCCACCGCATGAAGGCGAGTCTTTTTGAGGGGTATATATCTACCAAGTGAATTTGTGCAAATCGTCGGTAAAACCTTAAACGGTTTTTCTGCCATGTGCATGCATTTGACCAGCGAATAGTTTGTAGGGCTTCATAATCTCGAGACAACTACGGTGAGCGCTTTCGGCTCCGACCTTGATTCATGGTGCGCCGTTCTGTAAGAACGATTAACTAGTGTTTGTGCGTCGTTTCAGTGCTTCCCCATGATCTGCGGGTGTTACGCTCACCGAAATTCACGGACGAGGCAGTGCTCAACTGTCGAAACCTACGTATGTCTCTCACACGTGCGTGTGCTGTGAACTATTTCGCTGATTTGTGCTGGTAGGTACACGCGTGTCAGTGACAGCAGCCTATTCTCAGCTGTTTGAAGACAATGAGCGTTCGTACGTAAACGTTGCATGGATACTTTAGCGTGTCTGCTCTAATATTTGGATTTCGTACGCGCAAACTGCCGTGAGCTGCACGCTGGGGTAGCAGCGCCTTTTTAGCATTTCGACGATTACTTATTTCTGCAATTAAATATAATGCGTCTTACTTTGCTATATAGAGTGGTTTTTACTCATTTTCAGCCTTTAACTGATCTTATTTATGGAAAGTGGCTACTCTTGCCTATATTCAGAATCAGACCACTCTTCAAGTGAATGCCGAAACGCGCGCCAAGATCAAGTATGACATACACAAATTAGCGACGGGCATGTCGGTCTCCCTCCAAATAAATATTGCTTCTGCACATCTTTTTCGCGAACGTCCGCTTGCAGTTGCGGTCAAGAAACAGTGCCGAACGAACCTCAAGACCTTTATTGTAAGTGCATGCAGTTGCCCTTTAGAAAATTGCCATTTTTATACCTGGGACAATATCTCCACAGCAGTACACTGGTTGTCTCGGTCATCGTTCACTGTTACAAATCCATGCTGGATTATGAGAACTGTACTTACTATTCAAAAGCGTGAGCAAATGTTGGTGACATACGCTCTCCTACTGACTTCTGCACCTGGCTTATGACTTTTGTACTTGATGTTCATCTTCAAGTTACGCAACCACTAATCAAACATCGACCAATCGATTTTTGATATTGATCGTTTTCTGTCTCGCTGCCTTAGGTTTGTTTCTTTTTTGCCATGCTTTCCTAAACTCAACTGTTCGACTTGTTTTGTAGAGCAAGAGCATCATCATACATAGGTCAGTGTTTCACTAAGCTGTCGTGCATGCAGTAGTACTCGTTTATTTAGTGCATGACGCAGTGGCATACCTTGACCACAGATGATTGGAAAGTTGTTTGTAGACGTTTATTGAAGCTAAAAAAGTAACGATGGGGCTGCTCAACCCAGTGTATGCCCAAATGCAGAGAGATGTATGATATATCGAATAAAGTGTGCCATATAGCACTGTAAATCGTTTCCGTCCCAGACCATGTTGTAGAAAAACGACCATCACAAGAAAGAGGGACGAAAGGGCGACGCACAAATTCCTTTACATGCAGGTGACGGTGAACGTGACGCCGGCGACGGGCACCCCGCTGGCGTGGTGGCGGCATGGGGTGGTGAATAGCGAAATGTGAGATCAAACCCAGTAAGTCTCATCCGTAAACTGATGAAATGAAAATGCAATTAAGTTTATGGTGGTCATAGGGGGGGTTCTTTTTTTGTCGTGCTCGTGCTTGTGGCTAAATGGTTCTGCGTAAGTTGACGCTGGCTGCTGGCGCCAGGCTGGCGCGACAGAGACGGTGGCTCTCCCTTTTTTTCTTTTTTTCCTTCTTGCGCCTGCTCTTACCGGCTGTAAGCGTGACTTCCACGCCGCGCGGATATCACTGGTAATTTTTTTATTCCTTGGCTTTCTATTGACAGTATTTTAGACAGTACGCAGGAGCGCGCCACCTATGCGCTGTTCGTTATACGGCACCTGACAGAGAGTGAAGTACACCAAAAAATGTTCTCAATCAGGTGAAACAAATTTCCTTCCATCTATCAATAAAAGAAGCTTCACAGTGTTCACAAGCGCAATCAGAAGAAGGCATTGTGCTGCAGTGTTGAGCCCTAAGTAATGCTGTATAGACATGTGAACATTTAGCATGTATGGACAAAGGTAATAAAACATTCAGTGTTACTTTCTTGCATGTGACGCTCAATAGTTTTCAAACATGCCATCGTGAATGCTAAAAAATTATGTTATTCACCAGAACTGTAACGATTATCTTTACTTACTCACTTTTCCACCTCCACATTCTTGTTTTTATAAAGCTATTCTCCAAATTCACACCAGCTTAAATACCGATGCAAAGCTCATAGCCGGCAGCTATTATGCACACGTGCTAAGCCATTCACTTACCTAGAGACCGCTTGCCTTGATAAAAGCGATTGAAATTAATTAGAAAAAATTCCGAATCACGAGCCACGCTGGTGGCCTGGATACATTTGCGGCATCATTGCTGCATATTATGTGTTTGGCCTGCTTTACAAACAAATAAGCCTTCATTCCTAAATCTTCGCCCCATCTCGCAACAACTGGGCGCCCATAGACGGAGCTCATAGCGTATTAAGATGAGTACTTAGCAATTATTTTAGCTGTTCAAACTTTGCATTGAGGCGAGAGTAGATGTTAGTTCGGAGTCCCTGCTCCTTTCCTTACGGAAGCGAATAGAGAAATGTGAGATCATACACAGTAAGTCTCTTCCGTAAGCTGATGAAATCAAAATGCAATTAAGTGAATGGCGGCTTAGGGGACATTAGTCGAAGTACAGAGTAGAAAACATTACGAAATTTCTTAGGGGCTAAGTTCCTGAGGCTCGAGCTATGTCCACCGCCGTCCCTTCATCACAATGACAATGGCGTTCATGACGACGTAGTACAAGCGTGTTCCAGACCACACGTTTTCTTTCCACCATCATGGCACAGGACATTCAAAGTTAATGTTGTTGTTGTTGTTGTTGTTGTTGTTGTTGTTGTTGTTGTTGTTGTTGTCCTCTGCAAATGGCTAGTACCCAAAGGAAATGGTTGCCCAATCATAAGGCGAGTTTTTCCGATACTTTCAGCATCGCGTCTATCCTAAAAAACTTTTGTTATTTATTTATGATTTGAAGCGCCCATTGCAAATTTTCAGAAAAATGAAGAAAAAATATTGAGACCATAATTTTGCAAGAAAATCGTTTAGTCGCAGTGATGTATTCCTTAACGGCGAATAAAACATCCCTGTGGCTAAAACTCAGTAGAGACGCTACAAATGAAAGAAGATCAAGTTGTCGTAATTGGAAGCCCAGTTTTTGAAGAGGTGGTGCTAGTATGCTTTGCCTGAATTATTCAAAAGGGCGACAATGTAATAAAAAATAACTGGTCGTTTCCTTTTGATTACAGTAAATGCACAGCGGGGAATTCAATAAACCAGATCTATGCAAGTAAAGTGAGGGAGGTAACGCGGCCACAAAATTTTGTGATGACAACTTCCATCAATCATCCTTGAATTAGACAATTTACTGCGCCAGGGAAATCACAAAAGGTTATACTACGGAGAAGCTGTCAGTGCAGGGTCTGGTAATTTTTGCCTGATTTAAGTGTGCAAAATTGCGCCCCCGTAGTGTGTAAAGTATGAGGGAAAATAGGAATGATGGGTGTCGAAAGTGATGCCTTCGCAAGAAAATGAGCTATTTCGTTTAACAACAAACCTTTGTGACCTGGTGCCCAGATTAAATGAATACTTCGGAGATGACAGGAAGTCATGGAATTAAAAAGTTTCAGTATAAGTGAGTGACCGGATGTGGGCAGAGAAGAACACACTGATATTGAATCAGTTATGACCGGTACGACTGGAATAGAAGTATTTACTATTCGCAAAGCTAACAATATTGCCATAAGTTCAGCCAGAAAGACAGGAAGAAAATCTGGTAAGCGAAGTGAAAATGACCAATCAAGTACGGCGCAACATATTCCAACGCCTGATTGTTCATCTGATAGCGATGCGTCCGTTGCAATAATGACATTTGTTGGAAGAATACTCAATTGGTCCTGCAATAAACTATTTAAAATGCCTATAGGTAATAGCTTAGCGTGAGTTGGGAAAATATCATGGTAAACAATTTATGGAGCAATTTGTTGCTCAGTTAGAAGAAGCAGATCACGAACTTGAACATTTAGAGGCTCAAGTAACGATTGATTTGTGGTTCGTGATATCTGAGCCAATGCACGGAGAAGATACCCGTTGAACTTCGTAAAAATGACGATGAAGCACCCACTAAGCCACTATATACGCCATTCATCATTCTGCTGATAAGCGAGGTACCCACTACACGTATGTGAGGCTTGACATGTATTTTGTGCTATGGATAATGACGATGAAGATTGAGCGCGTTCCAGACAACAAGTTATCTTCCGTTATCTTCCTCTATTTATGTTCATAAGATGTTGCTCAATTTTTTCGTTACTCAAAGGTTCCGATTTTGATCCGATAGCGTAAAGAGCTCTTTTCTCAGAAACTCCTGTGTCAGCGTCAGTAGCGGCGTCGTTCGTTGTGAGTGAAAAATCATCATCATTGTGTGCCCGAAAAATCCAGGAACTGCAAATGAAATAAATAATAAATTCTAGGTCGGAGTGGGGATTAAAACCATGTTGTTTGCGTAGCAAGCGGGTGTTCCACCACACAGCTTGTAAGTATGGCGAAAATAACTTCCTCTACTGGGAAATGCAGTGAAAGTAACTTTCATGCTTTACCAACGCACGCGTCCTGTATAAATACGATTCGCAATTAAACATAAATTATTGCCGTAATAATGCGTGGTACAAGTGTACATCGCCATCGGGTGTCAGAACACGATATTAGAATAATGAATTCATAGTTCAAAGCTAGTCAACCACTACAAAATGCGCACACGCTACCGCACCCATAAGGCGACGTAGTGGCTGGCTAGCAAGTTCAAAACTATTTCTTACACTAACCACCGTATTCATAAAGGCTGCTCGACTCGACTTTCACCCTTCGCTTGACAGAGTGGAGCACTGCGCCACAGCTCGGCTCAAAAATGATGCTGCGCTACTCAAGAATCGCAGCAGATTATTGCTGCTATGCAGTGACTTGTGCCTAGAGACGGCGCTCCCATCGGCTTTCTAGAGTGAGGGTGAAACATTGAGTGAAGGCACGTTCTAGAATACCGGTGTAAGTGTTTAGAGTAGCGCTACAAAAATAGAATATCGCTATCCCGTTTAGCTCTTAAAGGGAACGCTTAAGGGTGATCGATTGATTGATTAAAACTTGATTTTTGTCCTGAGAAGACGCAGCGGAGACCCCGCGCCACCCGCCTAATCCCACGTGGGGACCGTGAAGCCGAGCTTGGAGGCCCATTCACGGGCACTCTGGACGGCCACGGTTTGATCCTTAACTTTGGGGCTGCGTAAGAGTGCAGCCCACCTGTCCTCGTTTAAGGCGGAGCCGTTGGCTTCACATTCTCACAACACATGATTGAATGTGGCTAACAGTCCACAAGCAGGGCAATCCGCACTTGGTACCGTTCAGGGTAGATGGCATGAATAACCGCGGGGTTAGGATACACACTGGCTGGCAATAGTCTTAGGGTGACTGCCTGCGCCCTGCACAAGGCCGGGTGTGGGTGAGGGAATACACTTCTTGACATATAGAAGCGCTTTCTTACTTCGTTGAACGTAAGTAAGGGTTCCCAGCGAGGCAGAGGGACTGCGTAGGCAGCGCGGTCAGTGAGTCCTCGCGCGGCCTCGTGTGCGCCCTCGTTCGGGTTAGAGGTAGAGCCCTCAATTGACCCCAGCTGAGCGGGAAACCAAGTCAGAGAAGGGGGCGTGATACTCTTGACGCTTTTGAGAACGCGGAGGGCCTGAGGGGCTACCATCCCGGTTTCGTTGGCTTTGATAGCCGCCTTGGAGTCGCTGTATTTTGACTCTCTGCGACTATCTAGCATAACCAGCGCAATTGCAACCTGTTCGGCAATCACGGGCTTTGATGTGCAAACTGTGGCGGAGTAAATGAGCCTGGAATACGAGTCGACGATGGAAACAGAGACCGCCTCTTGGTGGACATATGGCACAGCATCCACAAAGCTTGAATCAGGGGGGCTGCTACGGACGTGCTCGAGCAGAGCTGAACCTTTCGCCCTAAGCCGACCGACATTGTGCGCAGGGTGCATATTGCGGGGAATTGGCGCCATGCGCCGTTGAGACCTTATGTTTCTGGGAATCTGCATGGAGTCGGGGCACTGGTCAATAAAGTTGAGGCCCAAATCATCGAGTATCTTGTGGCCCCATTTTGTTCCGGAAAGCCTGAGCAGCTGTGAGCGCTCTTGCGCCTCAATTATCTCTTCGAGTGTATTGTGAACACCGAGCTTGAAAAGGTTTTCAGAGCAAGTGCTTACTGGCAAGCCGAGCGCGAGCTCGAATACCTTTTTTATGGGGGAATTGAGCTTACTTATCTCTGCAACATGCCAATTATACATGGCCGCCGAGTACGAAAGGTGGCAGAGCACAAACGCCTGTATGATGCGGATGAGATTGTCTTCCTTGATTCCCCGGTGTCTGTTAGTGATCCTCCGGATGAGGCCAAGAGCACAATCCATCTTGGTAGTGATCTGTCTGAGTGCAGCTCTGTTAGCGCCGTTGGACTTGATATACAATCCCAATATTCGGAGCGAATCCACTCTGGGCACTAGGGTTCGTCACCAGTGAAAAGCCGTATTTCACTTTGAGACGCAGGTTTCCAGTCACGGTGGCCGCCGCCTCGGGGTCTTTTCTTGTTGAGCAGAAGTTCATATTTCGATGGGGAGTACCTGATACCAGTGGTAAGGCGGAAACGTTCGGTCACGTCGATTGTGCGCTGCATGGCTTCCCCAACTTGACGATCACTCTCGCTAGTGCACCAGATGGTTATATCATCTGCGTGGATGGTGTGATTGATTCCTTGAATCTTCGCGGGTTCCATGGAGAGCCCGATCATCACGTTGTTAAATGGCGTTGGTGAAATAACTGAGCCCTGAGACTGGCCACGTGAACCGAGGTTGATCTCTCGTGAGAAGTACCCTTCGATCTTGTGCTTGGTAGTTCTCTGGTAAACATAGGATCTCACGAAGTCGTAGACCTTCTTCCCAAGCCCTAGGCTGGCAGTAGACTGGAGAATAAATTCGTGAGAAACGTCGAAAGCTTTAACCAGGTCGAATTTAAGGATGGCTCTGGTATCTCCTGTGCTCTGGTCGATGATCTGATGCTTTATCAACTTTATGGCATCCTGTGTCGAGAGACCACCTCTGAAACCACTCATAATGTGGGTGTACATGTCATAGGTCTTGAGGTGCACCTTGAGTCGGTTCAGAAGAGCGTGCTCTGCGACCTTACTGACACAAGAAGTTAAGAAATTTGGTCTTAGATTATCTACTCCGGGTGCTTTACCAGGTTTCGGGATAAGAACTGTGTAGGCCGTCTTCCATTGTGTGGAAACTCTCCACTGCCACACACCTCATTATTCTTTTCCGTAAGGAATTCAATGGAGTCATCATCAAGGTTCTTAAGCATCTTATTGGTTATGCCATCAGGGCCAGGGGCGGATTTGGCATTTTGAGAAACAAGAGCCTGCCGTATCTCGGCCATGGTATAGTCCTGGTCCGACTCCGGCACATCGCACCCCGCGTAGTCCGGAAACTGTGAGGGTGCAGAGCTATCCGCGACTCGCAGATACCTGTCTATAAGCTTGTTGACAACCAATTTGTCCGGGGTAGAGCCAGTGGCAAGATGGATGGCTCGCGCGAGGGATCGTCCCTGACTGGACCTGGTGCTGCCCTGATCAAGAAGGTGTTTGAGAAGACCCCAGCTCTTTTCAGAACTTCGCTGACCCTCGAAGCTCTCGCAGTGCTCAAGCCATTGTTGTTTACACAAGGTTTTGCAGTGCTCTTCGATTGCCTGTTAATCTCGGAAACCTTGCGGAGCCTCCTGTTATGCTTCTGTCCCTTCCATCTAGTGAGTAGGGCTTGCTTGGCTTCTAGTAGGTGTGCCAACCTTCTGTCCATGTTTTCAACATCGAGGTCAGTGACGACCTTCTTGGTCGCTGCCATGGCGTCATCTCTGATTCCTTTGTACCATCCTTCAAAGTCTGTCCCAGCCGTCGGTGCTCTCTCAGCTCTGACTTCGCGAAAAACGTCCCAGTCGACCCTCTTGAATTTTTTCGTCCTAAAGCGGGCAATCGCGAAGGATACCTCATGGCGTAGTGGTCACTTCCAAGGTCTAGAGCCGTGCTGACCCACTTGACCCCACCTATATTCTTCACAAAAGCGAGGTACGGGCTGGTATCCCGACATGTGGAGTTACCTATCATAGTGGGGAAATCCTTGTCAGTGATAAGCTTCAAGTCGGCTTCTGTCGCAGTCTGACACAGCTCGCGTCCCTTGGGGGTATCATACATGTATCCCCACACGCTGTGTGGGGTGTTGAAATCCCCGATGACAAGGGACTAACTATGGCCATGCTCACAGCACTTTTGAGGAGAGAGTTTGCTCTCGCCCTGCAATAACTGGGAGTGCAGTATACGTTGAGAATAAAAAGGCTATTTCTTTGAAGACCCTTCTTGGGTGAGTTCATTATAATTTCAGTCATTACGTTCTCAATGTCATCGGCAACTACACCGAGGTCACGCGATAGGTAATCGTACCTTTTGCTGAGGTCGCAAAAGGTAATCGTACCTTTTGCTGCACCGAGGTCACGCGATAGGTAATCGTAAGTATGGCTGCTTCCCTACCTCCTGAATGTGATGACGCTACTAGGTAACCCTGGAGTTTGATGGGGGTGCCAGACGCAACTTCCTGAACAGCGATGATTTGGTGCTTAACATCGAGAGCTCCTAAATATTGCTGTAGAATGGGCTCTTTGTGCGCAAACCCGCCGCAGTTCCATTGCCAGATTCTGAAGTTTTCGTCCACACTATCCATGTTTAGGCTGAGGGGATGGTTGAGCAGCTATAACGGCCCGGAGGATCGTGCCCTCAGTCAGTGCCGCTAGTACATTGCGTTGTGCTGGGACCTGCAAAGGAGTCGGACCGTGGTATCTTTTCGCATCGAGCTCTTCTAACTTGCTTATGCGTTCACTCAGTGCTTCTAGTCCGATCTTGGGGTGCGACACGGCTTCTTAAATTTTCGCTAATGCAGCCTACATGTTGACAAAGGAAACCTTGAATTTCGACAGTAAGTTTAGCACCTCTTCTTCTTGTGTGTTCTCAACTACTCGGTGCTTGGTTCCGCTAGGCCTGTGAAGTGCCTCAGGCGTATCTATGGCAACCGGGGTTGGGGCTGGCTGCGCCGATGGGGGCGAGGACGCGAGCTTTTAAATGTCCGCCATCTCTGCAGCTAGCCTGCTCATTTCTTGCCTAAGCTGCGCGTTTTCTTTCCTCAGCTGCTCTTTAGCTCGTCGCATTTTGTCGAGCTCACTGGCGTGGGGAGAACAGTGATTCGATTCGTCGCCTCTAGGAGACTCACGTCTTCCTCAAGCCTTGTCTGCCCAGGAGAGCGTCAGCTTCTTGCTGTTATAGATGGTGGGCGTGTGGGAGCGGGACCTGGTCGGCCCCGACGAAACGGGCCCCGGCCTTGAGGTGGAGCGAGGCTGAGAAGTGGAACTTCCCCGGGCGCGTTCTGTCGACCTGGAGGACGAGCCGGAACATCCGTAGGAGGCACCACGGCGACTGGGTCAGGAACGTCCTCCCGAGCATCCCCTAGAACGGGGGCGTCCTCTGCGCTGATCATCCGTGGTGGATGACAAAGACTGGAACTCGTCCGCAGTGTCGAGGTGACGTTGCGGGAACGGTGAAGCAGCACCAGCCATTCTGGCACGCTTACTGCGACGACGGCGCACAATGTACGAGATCTTGAACCTTTGAGCACAGTATTTGCTAGCCGTGAGATGCTGGCCACCACAGAGTTTGAACTTGGGAGTACACACCTGTTGCTTGTCGGAGCTTGCTGCACCACAGCCTCGGCAGTTGATGTCACCGGGAGTGGGGCACACGTCAGCACGATGACCAAGACGGCCGCACGCATAGCACACGTCGATTTGCTTGCGGTAGAGTGAGCATTGCATCAGCACTGGTTTATACCTGACAAAGTTCGGTATACGATGCCCGTCGAAAGTGATGATGACCGTGCCAGTTTGGGCTATTCTCTTGGCTACTAAGGCGTGTGGATTATTTGTGTGGACAATTATCGCATCGATGACGTCAGGGCTGTCTTGAAGTAGGACGTTGCGAATCACCCCTTTTCAAGTGGTGTGTGGGGCAGTCTCATAGGCACTTAGCTCGTGCACCTTGCCCGCAATGAGTATTTGCTTCATCCGAACGCATCGGTCTGCGTTTTCGCGCTTGGGAGTACTGGCAACAATAATATTTTGCTGCAGATTCGGGCATAGAGTGTCCTGGCACAAATATTCCTGGCTTATGCAAGCGGCAACTAGTATTGCGTCTGACACCGTAGCTGCCCCAATTTTCGAGATATTGATTCTACCTCTCAGCCGGATCACAATATTGATGTCATCTTGAGGAAGGGAGGGCATCTTTCTCGCCCGTATTAATTTGTACTTCAGCGCAGCGCCACTCGATTTGCCGCGGCGTGCACCCGGCTGCGACGATGGTGCGTTAGAGTCAGCAGTGCGTGTTTTGGCGCCCGCTCTTCTGGCCCCAGCGGACTGCCAACCTTTATCTTGAGTAAGCTCTTCTGAAATATCCTCTCCGTGCACTTCATACTCCATCGTGAGAAAATAATTCTGAGCACCAGGCCTGCGAAGGGCCCGCCACAGGCGAGAACAAGCCCAGCAAAAGCGTGATCTCTCAAGCCACTCGTTAGGGTTAAAGAGGGCACCGCTCCACAGGAAAAGAAATTGTTCCTAACTTGACAAAAACTCGCTCACTGTGGTCAAATATGGTATCGGTAGGATCCTTACGAATTTCCGGAAGCGATGCAAGAACAGTTCATAAACACTTGAAGAAAAAACTCTAGAAACAGAGATTTAAATACACGTCCACAGGAGCCGTACGAACGCAGCTTCATGCTTAAGGGTCCCTCAATTTTTCTTCGCTCACAACGAAGGACGCCAACGCCGACACTTACACTGAAATTTCTTCAAAACGGGTTCTTTAACGCTCCTAAAATGACCTAAAATGACCCTAAGAGTAACTATGCAGTCATTTATGGGAATGCGGGCAGACATACCAGCAAATTTGGTGGAATTAAAAAAAGAAACAGAGGTATAAAAACTATACGCAGTTTTTACTCTGTAATTCACATGTAAAATTGAGTGAAAACAGATATTCAGTTGCTAGATAGCACTCGTACTGAGCCCTTCCCACGCTACGTCTCGTTCGCACTGTTTTTTTTACAACACTCATAAAATCAAACTCGGCCACCTTTTTGCCTTACTGCTCGATTGTCAGTCAACTTACATGGATAATATTTAGTTGCGCGGCTAGCCTTTCGTCTTTGTTTCTTCACGTACGTAGATCGCGTGGACATGTCCAGTTTGTTCTTCAGATGTTAGGTGGATGTGATACACGGCACACATGAAAAGGGGCACATGATAAAGGAAAACTAGCAATTGCATTTTATTAGGGAAAAACATACTTACAACGCCTTCGTAACTTATATTCTTGTTGTGCCGCGTATGTCGCCGACCCCCACTCAGTACATCTAACCAATTCGCCCAACCTTTAATTTTAGATTTCTTTCTTTTTCTCCTTTATTTGAATGAAGCACTCAATTGTGAATCAGCGTACATGTTGCTGAGTCTACTTTTGTGTGTTTTGTTTATTGCGCCGTTTCAAATGTAGGCCAAACCAACCATCCCCATTCAACATTTTCTGCATGTTTCGCTTGCTTTATGAAGCACTGCTTAGAATGAAGGTTTCTGCGACAAGACCTTTAATCTTCCGTTCTAGCTCAACTTTCGTACGCTTTCAATTGCACCTTGCTTAAATGAAATACTATAGTAATTAGTCAAGCATTGAAGATACCGCAGGTGAGAACGTCGATTCTTCGGGTCAGAATGTTCCGCAAAGCAAGTTCACCTGTTTACTGGATGTCACTTGGTTAGGAAGAGGCACAGCAGGTGAATTCTATCTTGGTTGGAAAAAAAATTATGAAATAGGTGTTTACATTGATCAACACCATATTTAAATAAAACCTCTTTAACGTGATCAAACATTGATTGTTGTTAAGCTGCGATCTTATTTAGTCAACATTCGGCTTCTCATTTCATTCTTATTTTCGACTTCTCAATTTCACCTATTCACTCACATTGTAATTCGTATAGTTGAGCTTTAAATGTCAACTGCTTCGAACGTTTCAAAGAAGTTTTGACTTGTTGTACAAACTAAGGTGACTTTTATTGTATCAATGAAACAGTTTCAATACTTACGTTAGCTGATAAACATTGAGGACAGTAAGTGTTCTGATAGAGAGAGACAAAACGCTGTTACGACGAGGAAAACAAATTATTAGTGTTTTACATGGCTAGGAAGGCGCCCCGCTTGTTAAAGGGAAACTAATGAACAAAAATGACTTGATTTATAATTACGAACTGCCGTTTGAAAACTCTAATTTTATATCTTCTAATATCGCAAGTTCATTAATAGCAGAAGAAATAAAGGTTCAAGTTCCAGTTTTGAAATTTTGCTCTAAATTTTTCGCACGTAACGTAAAAAAATTTGAAAATGTATTTTTGGTATTTTTGTGGCAATGCCTCGATGACATTTTTTGATACCTCGTATGCTAAGTCTAAGGCACCCAATATTACACTAATTTTTTTTTATTGATGAGAAGCTACATAGGACTCAGTAGACGCATTCAATAGTTCTTACGTCACGGTGTTTGGTGCGGGAATCTCACAATGGTGGCATTACCCGCATCTTCTTTTTGCGCGTTTTATTCACTTTCTAAGCGTTGTGTCACGAAAAGAGTGATATTTTTAGGATACTGCGAAATTGTACATCACTAATACGTGATAGATTGTTTTGCTCTTTAGTGTTCTTTTAAAGAATAATTGAGGAAGGGGGCTAGGACATGTTCGGCAATCTGTTCCTTTCATGACAAACCATGGCCGACACCACCTGAACGCCCAGCCCTTGCATTTACAGGTCAAGACTGGCAGGCCGAACTTGGATGGTGATAAACACACACTACAATCTTTCATGATGCAAAGAAAAAAAATGTAGCGTATTTTATTGCCACCATGGTCACTGCGTATTAAAAACACCGTCCCGCATTTTTCGCGTTTCTTTCATCCCCCTCGCATGCTTCGCGATCGTGCGTAAACAAGACAAAAGTGATGCTCTTTGTCCAAGCACTGGACAGAGTGCAATACAGGGCTATACAAAAAGTAAGTGAATTGGCTGGTCATTGGATACAGTGAAATACAGGGCTTATCTGTGGCCCACTTCACACAATGTTCCAGGAGTTCTCCGTTAATAATTATGTTATATATAATGATAAAGCTGGCAATTATTTGTACGCGTATATTGAGGAAGAAAGAAGTGGCTTTATGTTCTCGTCCAATACAACTCACTAAAACTCTCATTGAGGATTAAGTAACGGTTAAAGCTTTTAAAAATTATGTCTAGTTTGTAATCGGACCAATGAGAGAAAATCAATGTAATCAGATAGTCGTATTAACTACTAAGCCCAAATTAAGGCAATAAGTACACGCATCTCCTCTAAACAAGTATGATGTCCTGTGCCCTCATTGGAATAAACGTTCACACAGTGGAATGGCTCTGTAAATATTTCTATGCAAACTCATACGAGACATTTATTTCTGTTTTGTCGCATGCGCTCCGCACTCCCACAACACGCCATATACAAACATTCTGGGCGTTTGAAACCCTGCCGAGCTAAGCCTAGGATGCGATATCACGCCTTGTGCATTATAAAACAAATGAAATCGGAGCCAATAGGCTGATATAAAGCGTACATACTTGTGGTCGTGCACTGAGGATGAATACAGCAGATTCAGGTGAAGAAGAGCATGCTTTTCACCTTATTAATGTCTTAGCTAAATGCGTAAAAACCATGTGGCATTTTAAAGATGCTCACGTGATACACTGTTTTTCTGTTACCAAGAGTTACCTCTCAGAAAGGCTTTCACTGCCCTTCAAAATTATCAACATATATAAAAGCACCAAAACGAGAATTCACTTCAGATAAGTGTCCGCAGTTTCGCCCTGGCATCGTTGTTTCTACTTGATTGATATGTGGGGTGTAACGTCCCAAAACCACTATATGAGAGACGCCGTAGTGGAGGGCTCCGGAAATTTAGACCACCTGGGGTTCTTTAACTTGCACCCAAATCTGAGCACACGGGCCTACAACATTTCCGCCTCCATTGAAAATGCAGCCGCTGCAGCCTGGATACGAACCGTTGTTTCTACTTGTATTTCAGAGAAGGCAATCATTCTAGCGTGAAAAATGTTGCTGACAAAGCCGACTAATATCAACATATACTTGCAGTATGGCCAGGTTTAATGCACTTCTAATAGCGCACTTAGAAGGTCCTGGATGTAGCCAGAAAACTGAGCCATTGTTTCAGCGAATTGCATCACTATAGCCAGCACGATATCTTGTACCTCGCAAAGGTGTATTTTCAGTAGTGTTGCCTTCTGTGAACCCTTATAACACTTTTTTGTTTTGTTATCTTGAATCCTCCCATCGAAACATTCATTGGTGTGTATGCTTGAAGCAAATAGTGGCGAGGCTAGAAAAGACCTCCGATTCTTTTTCTCTATTAGGAACTTCTATTCAACAAACAAAAGGGCTCACAAAGCGTGGTGTAGTTGGCAACTTCGTTTCAATTTAGTATGGCTTGACAATTTTATAAAGCACCTATTGCGTGGTACGACATTTATTGTTCTCCTATGAAATTGAAGTTTGACAATCATGGCCTAGCTAAAACGAGTTACTTCTATCTGAAGAGCACAAATACATGTATGTAGGTAAACGCGAACGATTCCACTTGAGCGGAGGCGCCTAGAACAAATCGCTGTTGTTCGAGGCGGATAAGCGTCGGGTGTGCTATACAAAGAGCTGAGTAGTAGAGAGGAAAATGCGGTAGAGCTGTCACTGAACGCTCGGCTGCCCGCTCTGTACTCCTCATGAACGATGCATCGAGCAGCCAGAGTAAACAGCGTCTATCACAGACGAGCGAGATCGGTAGAGAAAAGCTCTTCGGCGGATCAAAGTGGGAACGCCCCCAGGGCAGTGCGCGATGGCAGCGGATTTTCGCCGTTGAACAGAGTTCATTTTACTTGCCGCCTATATACGAAAATCCCACCCAACTGTTGTCGCGCGTGAATGACGGAAGGCATACAAACCCTAAGCATTTCTGTTATTAAAACGCGGCCTGTTTTAGCGCGAGCTTTGTATCACGTGCTCGTGCGAATCACATTAGTATAGTGGAAAGCGCTGTTGCATAGGGTTTTAATATACATTTTAAATGCGAAGCATTTCTTAGCGAACTTCGGCAACATTGAGCGTATCTATCTATCTATCTATCTATCTATCTATCTATCTATCTATCTATCTATCTATCTATCTATCTATCTATCTATCTATCTATATAGCTACCTATGACTTTTAGCTCTGCCGGCCGTTTCGGGAATGGTATCGGTGCCAAACCTGGTATGGCATAGTATGACTGTATGAAGAACACATCTGACAAGTTGTAACATGAACATATAGATATGGGTGTCATAAATCTCATGATTACCATTTCATGATTCCGCAGCTCTTGCGGTGGTTTCGTTCAACTGGCATGTTGGAAAACTTCTATGGTAAGACATGACTGCATGGCAAACACAAGCGGCAGACCCTAACATAGAAATCATGATATTCGTGTCATATAACAACGTGACCACAAGCCAAGCTCATGATGCGCTCTTAGCCGTTTTGCTAGCGTCACTTATACCAAATTTTGTATTACGGATCGTGAATAGATGGCGAAGGTATGTGACTGGTGCAAATATCATAATCATGAGATGCGCGTCATGTAACAACATGACTGCATGCCACGCTCATTATGCGCTGGCGGGCGTGTCGCTACCTTCACTTATACCGAAGTCGGTATTACGGGACGTGAATGAATGACGAAGAAATGATACTGGTGCAAACATGATAAACTTGAGATGCGTCTCATGTAACAAAATGACTACATGCTACGCTCATGATGCGCTCGCGACCGTTTCGATAGCTTCACATGTACCAAACTAGGTATTAAGCCACGCGAATGGACGACATGGGTAAATGACACACACAAACATGATAATCATGACATGCGTGTTATATAACAAGACTACATGCCACACTCATGATGCGCTCACGCCTCTTTCGCTATCTTTACATATTCAAAATTTGGTATTACGTGACCTCAATGGATGACGAAGGTATTTGACTGGTGCAAACATCATAATCATGAGATGCGTGTCATGTGAGAACGTATACATGCCACAGTCAACGCGTCAATACATTTCAACGTGATGCGCGTGCTCACCGGCGTTCATTTCGTCAGGTCACGCCGGGGTTGCCACGTCTGCCACCGCTCCTGCCATATACTCGCAGGCGCACGCCGCGCTTCATTGCTTTAACGCATGCGCGTTTCAGCGCGTCCGGCGTCCCTCTGTCACGAAAAGAATGAGACGCAGTGTTGTCTGGGTAAGGCATGGGTGCGAAATGCAGCATGTCGCATTTCGCGCCCGTTGCCGTTGAGCCGGGCCGACGGACGCTGGTCGCGCCTGGCGTCAGACTATAGGTGCTCTCGTATTGCTAACGTAGCCTCGCTGTGCCCAGCGTGCGCGCGCGTCAATGCTATATTGAAGTATATTGGACCTTTCATTACGCGCTCGCAGCCGTTTTGCTAGCTCCACATATACCAAACTTGGTGTTATGTGACCTCAACAGATGACGAAACATGAAAGTTGTGCAAACATAATTATCCTGACAGGCATTTCATGTAAGAACACGACAACATACCAGGCTCATAGCGTTCTCGTGGCCGTTCCCCTTGCTCCACATATACAAAATTTGGTATCACGTGGCATGAATAGAAGACGAAGGTAAACAAAACATTAAAACATGTGTATATGACACGGAAGTCGTGTACCGCATCATTTACCTCCACCTTGTAAAGTTGTGCTGATATTAAAGTGACATAATAATCTTTCTCATTCGTGCTTCGCATACCATCAATTTTTTTTATTTGAACTATGTTGTTTCTTCTATTCAATATCCCGCGAAAGGCAATGACGAAACACTGGATCATATCGCAAAGTTACTGTAAAAACAATTGCACTATACTCGTTTAGCATGACCGTTATTTCCGTGTGATACGGGATGCACTTTTGAAGTTGATTCGTGGTCTTCTCAAGAACTAGGCATGCAGTTGTGGCTGAAGGCAACTGTAGTTTCTATCAATTTTTTGTGTTGAGCCCTGAGTGTCATATAAAATTTAAGGCAACTTCAATCGATCAATCGGAAATCAATCAAAAGGGAAAAAATTGCAATATAACATAGAAAATGTGTACAAAAATATTCGAACCCATAGCCTAAGCGGTTAGTTAAGGGCGCAATACAGAAAGGTTGTAACCAAAAATAAATAATAGCAGTTTATCGGGAAGAAATAAATCATTGTGAAACCATCATACTTGAGCGATCTAGTGCTATACAAAAGAGGAATAAATAATGGTCACATAACACAGGCAAGACACATGAGAACAGTTATAAGGATGCCTAAAATCACAAGAAAGTATCTGGTTAGCAATAAAGTATCGTTTACGGGAGATGTACAAATTTCTAACGCATTCTATTGCCAGAGGGAATTTTTTCCAAAACTAAGCACAAGAAAAATGGATTAGTCTTTCGCCGTATACGTTTGAGCATCATCAGCGTCATCATAACCAATATCAGCCTGACTACGTCCACTGCTGGACAAAGGCTACTTTCATGTGCTTGCTACTGCCCCTTATACCCGCAAACTTCCTAATGTCTTCTGCCCACCTAACTTCTCGTCTTCCCCTAACCCGCTTGCGTTTTCTGGGAATCCAATCACTTACCCTTAAGAACCAGCACTTATCCTGCCTACGAGCTACATTCCCGGCCCATGTCCATTTCTTCTTCTTGATTTCAACTATGATATCTTTAAACCTAGTTGGTTCCCTGATCTACTCTCTTATCAACTTCTCCTTTAAGGTTACACCTATCATTTCTTTCACATCACTCGCTGCGTCGTCCTCAATTTCAGCTAAACCCTCTTCGTAGGTTTCCATGATTCTGTTCTATAGCTAAGCAGAGCAAGATGCAGCTGTCAAATGCTCTCCTCTTGAGGGATAGTGGCAATCAACCAGTCATGATTGGGAAGTGCCCGTCAAACGTGCTCTCACCCAATTTTATTACTCTAGATACTTCAGTCTCGTGGCTCGGCTCCGCAGTCATTACCTGCCCTAAGTAGACGTAGTCTTTCACAACCTAAAGTGCACTGTTACCGATATGGAAGCGCTGTTGTCTTCCGAGGTTGTTGTACATTACTTTCGTTTTCTGCAGTTTAATTTTAAGACCTACTTTTCTGCTCTCCTCGTCTAACTCTGTATTCATGAGTTGCAATACATTTGAACACAAAGGAAGGTTAAGATTACCAATTTTAGCGTTTGACGTATTTAGCGACAGAAAGGTAAAATGGTGAGAGGAAGAGGCGTGTTTGTGTTTATTATTTTGATTACTAAACAGAAAATCTTGTAGCTGCGCACGTCCGTAAATGGCAGTATATGCTGTCTTTGAAATAGCCTACTCGAAGGATAACGCAACAGGGACAAATAATCAGACGCAGAGCTCGTTTCTGTTTCTGTAATCGGATTACAGGAGTAAGATATGTCATTTACTGTTGGCCTCATGACTCACAACAATAGCTGAGGCGGCAATGAAATAGACTGAAATATAATGTCAAATGAAATTCAAGTCAAGGTACGGACATGCTTGCACGAGGGAGTAGCAACTGAAAGACAAGTTTTTGCAAACAGTGTTGATTTGCTCTTGTTGTAGGCCCGTGTGCTCAGATTTGGGTGCACGTTAATGAACCCCAGGAGGTCTAAATTTCCGGAGCCCTCCACTACGGCGTCTCTCATAATCATATAGTGGTTTTGGGACGTTAAACCCCACATATCTATCAATCAATGTTGATTTGCTCTCGCCAGTTAAGGTTATCATTGGATGTAATACATATTGTAGGCATTCATTAAGCACATCTTTTATCTTTACACATATTCATCATCATGAGTGGTCGTCATCATCATCTGCTGTGGAAATTAATTGGCTTGTCTGAGTTCTCTACCTTGGGCGTGGTCGCTTCATCGTGTCTTCTGGGCCTAATAAAGGTGGCCTTCACCTTTACATCACAAGTGGTGGAGTGTGCTCTACGATCTTCCGTCCTCTCCCAGCCCGATCTGCCTCCTGGAGCTCCGCTCAGGTCGTCGTTTGTGCCAGGTGTCCGGTAACATGCCTCAAGACGAGCCAAC
Organism: Rhipicephalus annulatus; assembly: GCA_013436015.1. Lineage (NCBI taxonomy): Eukaryota > Metazoa > Arthropoda > Arachnida > Ixodida > Ixodidae > Rhipicephalus > Rhipicephalus annulatus. The sequence continues at coordinate 514,287 of WOVY01009764.1, read as the reverse complement.
CGGTGCTTCTGCGTCTACCTTCACGGCCCCTGCTACCACGGCCTATCCATCATGGATTATCACCGCGCACCAGCGTGAGCCGCCCACGTTCGCCGGACTTCGAGGTGAAGATGTGGAGAAGTGGTTGGACCAGTTCAATCGAGCGAGTTTCACTAAAAAATGGGATGATCCCACTAAGCTTCGCCGTGTTTCTTTCTATCTGACAGGCGTAGCGAAAATACGGTTTTTCAGTCATGAAACCGACTGTACGGACTGGACACATTTCAAGCAACAGCTTCTCCAAATTTTCGGCACCCCGGTGGTTCGTTCAGCTATCGCGAAAAAGACACTGGATGCTCGCAAGCAACAATGCGGTGAGTCCTACACATCGTACGTAAAGGATGTGCTTGCTCTCTGTCACCGTTTCAGCACGTCCATGTCTGAATCAGAGAGAGTTTGTCATATATTGAAAGGGATCGGCACGGTCGCGTTCAATGCCTTGGTCATTCAAAACTCGACTACAGTTGCTGACGTTGATGCCACGTGCCAACGCCTAGAGGAACTTGAATCCCAATGGTTACCGCAGGACAGCGCTGAAAACACCACCACGACTGATGCCTCATTGCGTGCCATGATCCGGGCGATTATACGGGAAGAGCTGCAATATTTCGGCCTCTGAATGACAACGAGTCCACCTCCCCCCTCCAACACTGCTTTGCGCGACGTTATCAAAGAAGAGTTGGCATCCTTGACCAGGCCAGCGTATCTAGACTCTCCAGTACCTCGACTCCAGCCGACGTACGCACAAGTCCTCGCTGGCTCACCACCCATCGTACAACCGATGTCCGCACACTCGACGCCTGTCCCGATGGCTTCGTTGACTCCAAGTGCGCCTAGCCACTCTTGCACCCACCGTGGCGGCCCCCTCGTCCAATCTGTTATTACTGCGGCTATCGAGGCGACATTGCACGCGTCTGTCGGAAGCGTCAGCAGGACAAGCGTCGTGGATTCGACACCTGCGGACGGGATGATGCGACAAGCTGGTACGCTTTCCAACGTCGCCCTTATGATCCGCTGCTACGTCGCTCACCGTCTGCAACTGTGACATCTGAGCTAACCAGTTCTTACCGCTCTACTATACGCCGCTCACCCTCACCCCTCCGCCGTTCCACGTCTTCATTGCGACCTGTCTCGCATTTCACCAACCAACGCCCGGAAAACTAACCTCTGCAGCTTTTGGAGGAAAAGCTGCATCGAACGAAAAGACATGAATTCTTCCAGTGCGTCCATGTAATACGATATCTGTTTTAATAGAAGGTGTGTACGTGGACGCTTTGGCCGACACTAGTGCTTGTTTGTCTGTGATTCATCGTTCTTTGTGCTCACGGTTGCGAAAAGTCACCACCCCTTATGATGGACTTACACTGTACGCTGCTCAAGGGGACGCCATTAGACCTGCCGCTATGTGCACCGCTCGTGTTTTCATAGCTGGTCTTCTTCATTTTGTGCAATTTCCTGTGCTGAGCTCGTGTGCCCACCAGCTTATATTGTTGCGGGGAATAAAGTATACACTGGCGAGCAAATGCGTACTGGCGAATATACTGGCGAGCTAATGCGTACAACGTAATGCGTACAACGCTAATGCGTAATGGGTCACTCGCCTTGCTGTGGTTACCATCACGTCGTGTTGGTCTCTGCGAAAAACTAATGTCCCGTTACGTTGGCCCCTACCGCGTCATACGCAAGGTCACCAGCGTGACCTACGAGATAGCTCCACTCCATACCACGTCAGTACCAGCTTCAGTCTCGACCGATATAGTGCACGTCTCACGGCTTAAGCCATACCGCTGACGCCTCGAAAATTGATCGCACCGGGACGGTGTTTCTACCGCCGGCGGGTAATGTCACGGGCTAAGTAGATGCCTGAGGATGACGACGACGAAGTGTTGAACGTGAACGTGCTCGGACTGCAGCAGCATTGTACGCATTAGCTCGCCAGTATATTCGCCAGTTTGCATTTGCTCGCCAGTGTATACTTTATTCCCCGTAACATCATTAGGCTGGGATTATTCTGTCTTCGGCGAACGCTTCCATCTGCTGTCGAGAAAATGTTGTTCATATGATGGAAACTGGCTATTCCCTGTATGCGGATGACAAGCCCGTTCGCTTCCTCGCTGCTGTAAATACCGAGCTAGCCACCTGGTCACCAGCGGATAGTTGCCATCACTTCTAATGTGATTGACTCTGGTGACGTGTTTGTCCAACCATCTGCACGCTGTCTCGCAAGAGGTATAGTCCTTGCTTCAGGTCTAGCGCGGTTCCACAATGGCTTCGGACTTCTCTACGCTACAAACTAGACTTCTGAGAAAATTCTCATTCCGAAAGGCACCACAATGGCTTGCCTTTCTGAATCTCAACCTGTCTCTGTTGTCCCGCCAATGCCAGCGTGTTCTGACCTTTCTTCTATTTGACGTTCATCAAGCGTTTCTATTCTTGCTGCGACTATTAGCCAAGAACTGACCTCTTCACAGACAGATAAGTTGCTTGCCTTGCTACGAAAGCATAGGAGATTGTTTAATGCCCATTCCTCTTCTCTGGGACAAACGTTCATTATTAGGCATCGTATCCAGACCGAATGGCACTCCCATCGTACGCCGTCGACCATATCGCGTTTCTTCGTCCGTGCGTGAGATCATTGAACAAAATGTAGCCGATATCCTGCAACGGAACATTATACGTCCCTCCGCGAGTCCTTGGTCATCCCCTGTTGTTTTAGTAAGGAAAAAAGATGGCTCTGAGCGATTGTGCGTGGACTACAGAGCACTTAATAAGATTACCCACAAATATGTTTACCCCATGCCGCGCATAGACGAAGCTTTGGACTCACTGCAAGGTGCTGAGTACTTCTCAAGCCTAGACCTACAATACAACAATAAAAAATAGTGCTCAAAATACATGCCAATGGCTGCTAATGGGAAATGAGGGACAGGGGCATTCGGCTTTTAGTTAACGCGCACACTGCGATCCCCATTAGCAGCCATTGGCTTGTACATTGAGCACTATCTGATAAGAAAGGGTCGCTACGTTATACTCGCTATGTGTAACCTCCTTAGTTTTAGAAAGGTTTAGCGAGCGCTGAGCCGAACTGCCATAAATACAATGAACTAGTATATACCATCAATGAACTCGAGGTGGTTAAAAATGGGAAGTAGATACAGAGCGCAAGCCGTAAGAAAGTAAAAGCCGAATTCTCCTGTCTCTCATTTCCCATTAGCAGCCATTGGCATGTACATTGAGCACTATCTGACAAGAAAGGTTTGCTAAGGTATACTCGCTGAGCGTAACCTCCTTGGTTTTAGAAGGGCTTAGCGAGCTTTGGGCCGCAGCGCCATGAATACCGTGAAATAGTATATACCATGAACTCGAGGTGGTTAAAGGTGAGAAGCTGAAGCGCAAGCCATAAGAAAGTGTGCGTGCGCCACCTCTCGTTTAGTTCTTAGAATGTCCACTAGATGGCGGTGCTTCTTTATGGGGAATATAAGATGAAAAGATGCGAGATGGTGAGACTTGGAGTGTTGAATAGATGGACGAACAGACACACAGACAGATGCATGGATGGACGCATGAAAGGACGCAGGGGCGGATGCATGAACGAACGCAGGGACGAGAGCACGAACAGACGCACGGACGGTCACACATATAGACGCATGGACGGACGAATGCTTCGCCCCACTCTCCATCATTCACTCCGTGGATATGCTGTCATTTTTTTCGTTTCCCTTTTCTTTTTATTTCTCTAATATCTGTTCTATATCTTTCTCTCTCCTTCTTTTACGCCTACTTATCCACATCTCTGCTCTTTATCCCAAATTCTCTTTCATCACCCCTGCTATACTACACTAACAAGGCTATGCCATGCTGCGGTCACGTGCCAGGATAGCCACGTAGTTCAACAACGCTCACCTTGCAATAGCGCTTGCATAGGTTGGCACCCACCTTCCTAAGGAAATTTTTGGCCCCAAAGATTTTCTCATTCTCGGTCTTCCTCTCTCTATCACCTGTTAAAGGTGTAGCGCCCTCATCCGGGCGGCGCGCAAACCAGAGAGCGCGCGATGGCGACAGAAGAAAATAAAGAAGGCGCTAGGCCGTGGCACGTGAAGCCACGGCTCACGTTCCTGGCTGGCATCGGCTAATCGTTCAGGCGTGTCTTTCTTTCGCTCCTGTGGCATAAGCCTACAAGTGGTGACCTCGGACGAAGACAATGACTGACTCGAATGCACCCTCAACCGAACAAGCCTCACGTCCGCAGGACGTCTCGGCCGTGCAACTGCGTCTCCCATCTTTCTGGCCACAGGACCCGTAAGTTTGGTTTCATCAAGTCGAGGCGCAATTCTCCCTCTACCGCATCGCCTCGGAAACGACACGCTACTACCACGTAGCCTTCGTCCTTCCTCCTGACGTTGCCAGCGAGCTCTCCGACGTCCTCTCCAACCCCTCGGACACTACGCCATGTCAGCACCTTAAAATCAAGGTGCTGGAACGATTCATGCCTTCGGATTGCGTCCGCCTACAGCAGCTCCTTGCAGAGGGGGACCTTGGCGACAGGCGCCCCTCCCAACTACTGCGCCGAATGCGACAGCTTCTTGGGAAACACGAAGTCTCTGCCCACTTAGCGTTGCTTCGCGAGCTCTTCCTCCAACGCCTTTCTCAGCCAATCCGCCTCGTCCTCGCGGCGGCCGGCGACGTCAATCTCGACCGCCTGGCGGATCTCGCCGATCAGGTTCATGAAGCGACCTCCCATTCTGTCAACGCTCTCTTACCACCAGCAGACACAGCGATTTCGCACCTTTAGGCCCGCATCGACGAACTCGCTGTCTCCATTGCCGCACTCCGGAGCCCCCTGCAGGAGACTCGTTCGCCTCGTTCCGGTCGTCGAGCTCTTCCACGCACACGAGATACTCGGAGTCCCAGCCCTCTACCCCTCTGCTGGTACCACCGGCGTTTCCGACACCGAGCCACGAAGTGTACACCCCCATGTTCGTGGCAAGGAAACGCCTGCCGGGATCACTGACGTCGGCGTGTGATCTCCCTTCTCGTCCCAGCCGCCTTTTCATGGTCATCAACCAGCTATCGGGCGCCAGGTTCCTTATAGATACAGGCGCGGAAATTAGCGTTGTGCCCCCGACTAAGGCTGATCGTTCAAAGTCACAAGGGCAAATGTTCCGTGCTGCCAACGCCTCGTCTATAGCAACGTATGGGCTCCGATCTCTCACCCTCGACTTCGGCCTTCGCTGCATTTTCCAGTGGGTTTTCGTCATCGCAGACGTGGTTTAACCGATCATCGGCTCGGACTTCCTCTCATACTTCGATTTGGACGTCAGCGTGCGGCGGTGCCGCCTCATAGATGGTAAGACTCGTCTCTCCATCTCGGGAGTCCTGTACGACATCGCTCCAATGGCAATCCGCATACCTTCCTCACCATTCGAAAAAATCTTGGCGAGTTTCCCGGAGTTAACTAAACCGTGAAACATCACTCAGCTGCCTAAACATATGGTGACACACCACATCGTCACCCGGGGTCCACCGGCAGCCGCTCGACCACGCCGTCTGTTAGGAGACCGCCTAGCTATTGCTAAACGGGAGTTTGACCACATGCTGCAGCTCGGCATTATCCGCCCGTCATCAAGCGCTTGGGCTTCCCCGCTGCATTTGGTGCCAAAGCGTGATCCTGGTGACTGGCGTCCTTGTGGGGACTTTCGAGCGTTGAACGCCAAGACTGTCCACGACAGCTATCCTCTACCTCACATCCAGGATTTTACATTGCGCCTCGACGGCTGCACAATTTTCAGCAAAGTGGACCTTGTTAAGGCGTACCACCAGATTCCTGTCGAGCCCGCCGACATACCTAAGACTGCCATCACGACGCCCTTTGGGTTGTTTGAATACGTGCGGATGCCTTTTGGACTCCGCAATTCGGCTCAAACTTTCCAGCGGTTCATTTCTGAGGTCACGCGGGGTCTTCCTACTGTGTTTGCGTACCTTGACGATGTCCTCATCGCCAGCCGCACACCTGAAGATCATGAGCACCATCTACGGGCTCTGTTCCAACGTCTTCAGCAGTACGGCCTCGTTGTGAACGCCTCTAAGTGTACTTTTGGCGCATCTGAGCTCGAGTTCTTGGGCCACCACATATCATCCAAACGAATACGCCCTCTCCGGTCCCACGTTAAAGCAATTCAGGAATATCCTCAGCCTACAACACTGCGCCAATTACGCCAATTCCTGGGGCTTGTGAATTTTTCCAGGCGCTTCATACCACAATGTGCCGAACTGCTACGACCGCTCACCGACCTCCTTCGGTCGACCGACGGCCCGTCCTCCGCCATTCCTTGGTCGTCACAGGCCCAGGCCGCCTCTGCTGCTTCTAAGCAAGTGGTCGCTAACGCCGTGCTTCTCATTCATCCACGCAGCAACGCCCCTACTCGGTTGATGGTGGACGCATCCAGCGTAGGCCGTCGGAGCCGTCTTAGAGCAGTGCATTAACTCCGAGTGGAGACCCTTGTCGTTTTACTCTAGGAAGCTACTTCCTGCTGAGACCCGCTACAGCGTCTTTGGCCGGGAATTACAAGCCATCTACGCTGCAATAGAGCACTTTCGGCATTTCCTGGAAGGATGCTCGTTTTACGTGCTGACTGACCATAAGCCACTGGCGTATGTTTTCCGCACTAACTCATCCAAGTACGTGCCCCGTGAACTCCGCCATCTGGCTTATATATCGGAGTTCACGACTGACATATGCCACGTGAAAGGAGCTGACAACACCGCCGCAGATGCCCTTTCCCGTATAACCGCGGTTGACTCTCCACCGCCAACCATCGACGGGGCCTCATTCTCCTCGGCACAGCAGGATGATAGAGAGCTTGCCGCTTTTCGGGAGAACCCCCGTTCTCTCCGACTACGCCTGGTGCCTCATCCATTATCATCTGAGCGCTTGCGGTGCGATGTCTCAGCTGACCTTCCCCGCCCTTTCGTTCCCGCTTCATTACGACGCACCGTTTTCCACTCCTTACACGACATCTGTCACCCTGGCATTCGGGCTACTCAGCGTCTTCTCACCCAGCGCTATGTCTGGCCCGGAATCAACGGTGATGTGCGCGCTTGGACGCGCATGTGCCTGCCCTGCCAGATGACAAAGGTCTCCTGTCATACTAAGACGCCGCCCCAACCTTTCCTTCCACCCGGCCGTCGTTTCGACCATGTTCATCTAGACATTGTGGGCCCTCTACTAGTGTCTCAGGGGTACCGTTATATATTGACCATGGTCGATCGCTTCACACGCTGGCCAGAGGCTGTTCCAATTCAAGATATCACAGCCGAGACAGTTGCCCGCGTTTTCATTTCTACGTGGATATCCCGTTTTGGCTGTCCTGGCACCGTGACAACAGAGCGAGGACGTCAGTTTGAGTCCTCGCTGTTTACTTGCCTTATTCGCATCCTCGGAGCCAGACATCGCCGTACCACGGCTTATCATCCCTGCGCCAACGGCATGGTGGAACGCCTTCACCGACAACTGAAGACCGCCTTGACTACCCACCTCAATAGAGCCACCTGGGTTGATGCCTTGCCACTGGTGCCCCTAGGTTTACGAGCTGTCATCCGGGCAGACCTGCAGTGCCCAACAGCAGAGCTGGTGTATGGCACTTCTCTACGGCTTCCGGGAGACTTCTTCACGTCAACGAAGCTACCAGACCAGCCACAGCAATTCCATCATCGCCTCCTCGACTGCGTTCAAGACCTCCTGCCCACTCCACCCAGACCTTCCGAACACAAGACCATATTCGTCCACCCTGATCTGGCCACTGCAACACATGTTTTCATGTGCCACGACCTGGTCAGACCACCTTTGACACCAGCCTACAACGGACCATCCCGCGTCCTTCACCGCACCCCCAAAACTGCCACTCTACTTCAGAACGGCCGTGAAGAGACAGTCAGCTTGGACCGACTCAAGCCGGCGTACCTAAAAACCACCCTAGAAAACCTCTCATCTACGACTGATCTTCCGTAGGAATACCACAAACGGCATGTCACAATCCGACTTCCAGTCTACACGGGGGGCCCTGTAGCGCCCTCGTCCAGGCGGCGCGCAAACCGGAGAGCACGCGATGGCGACAGAGGATAATAAAGAAGGTGCTAGGCCGTGGCACGTGAAGCCACGGCTCACGTTCCTGGCTGGCATCGGTTATCGTTCAGGCGTGTCTTTCTTTCGCTCCTGTGGCATAAGCCTTCAAAGGTATTCCTTCTAGCACCGAAAAAATCGGTGTCCATGTTGTTGTTGTTGTTGTTGTTGTTGTTGTTGTTGTTGTTGTCGTTGTTGTTGTTGTTGTTTTCCTGTGCAAATGGCTCGTACCTAAAGGAGGGAATTGGGCTATTATAAGGTCTGTGACCGAAGCAGAATGTGAAGAAGAGAATGAACGTTATTTGTGCCGGTCAACGATAATACTTTCTTGTTGACGAATCACAGCTAACTGCTCACATGAACATCTGCGCTTGTTAAAACTAGATAGATATGTGGGGTTTAACGTCCCAAAACCACTATATGATTATGAGAGACGCCTGCGCTGTTAAAACTAAAAAAGAAAAAAACTGTTTAGTGGCACAATAACTTGAGCTGAAAGCTTTGTCTCGATGTTGCCTGCATAATTTTTGTTGCATAGTCGCACTTTGAAGCTCCACGTTTTGCTTCAGCAGTGCGCGAAACGCAGTTAGCCACAGTAATAGAGCGGATATCATGGTCTTCGTCGTGAGAGTAGCACCACCAGCAACCTATGAGAATAACTAATAATCTGTTACAGGATTTGTACCGCATGAAAGAGAAATGATATGCAAGTTCGTGCCTTACGTCAGTTGTAGCGGGGAGGTGCGGCAATCAAAACATGACATTAATTTATGACGAACACTGTAGCGCTTCAAATTAAAAATGAAAGAGTAAAAGTGAGGGTGGTGTGGATACGCAGTTATTTTAAGAACAGGAGAAGTGCTCTATATTGTAACCGGCAAATCAGCTGGAAAGCCTAAATACCAGTGAAAACTGCTTTTACCAATAATGTCCCGTTTGTAACACCAGCCCTTCTTGATATCGCTTTGAGCCATATTATTTATACGAGCTTATCTTTCGCCAAATTTTGTGTTTTAAAGAGATCCGGGTTGCCCTTTCAAAAAAAAGTGCACGTGGAAACCGTGGATAAAAATGCTCTACTTTAACCTTAGGGCGCATATTCCCCAATTTTTTGTAGGCTTGATTTTTTACATCCTTTATTTAGGAGAGGCACGCTCAGCTTCATATTCAATAAGACCGTAGAGCATTAACAAGTAGTAGTATTAACATTGCATGTGTTTCTTCAGTGTTTCTCATTTTGCGCTAGTAAATCTGTCTTACTCATGAACTAACTAGTCCCAGCAGTAGAATTAGCGAAGTTTGCTGCTAGTCCACTGCGCCCTTTTATCTGTTTTCTTGTTAATCCTTGTTTCATATGGCCCTCGATGCCGTATAGTATTGAGAACTATGGGAATGCTAGCTCACTAAAATATAGAAATGTAATATATCCTATATGTATGTTGTACGTATATATATACATATATGTACACTATCATGACTCAGACAACTGATTGGATGAACAAAGAATGTGAAGTACGCAGAAGTGATTCGCAAACTTGGCAGTTAATGGTTTTCTAAGCACCAGAAAAATACTGCAGAAAGACGTCCTTAGTGCGCGTAGGCAGAACAATATGCGATTATGAATTCTGCTCACGTCAGGTGGGAGTGTCACTTGAATATATTACGAAGAATGCCTTCGGTTCCTTCCGTCAGCAAAACAGGAAAAGCCTAACGATAGCAAACAGATACGCTGATTTTAAGAAGAAACGCAGGCAGGCGAACAGACTATTCCACAGATTGGGAGAATGTGTTCTTTTTTTTATTACTTTCTTTGTTCTTTTTTGTTTCTTTCTTTTTTTCTTTACTTCTGCCTTCCTTCCTTCCTTTCTTTCTTCGTTTCTTTCTTTCTTCTTTCTTGATTCATTTCTTTTTTTACCTTCATGTTTGTTTTGTTTGGCGTGGCTAAACTTACAGAACAACTTGCAAAATGATATTTCGTGCATCCCCCACATCCCCAACAAGTGCATGAAATATTGAGAACGAAATTTTCTTCTATCTATTTCAACTCTTGGGGAATATATTTTGCCTTTTAGGCCCGAAAATATTTGATCGTTTTTTTTGTAGAACAACGTAACTGGAAGACTAATATTTCGCATGCATGCGTCAGTGTACTGAAATTTTATCTCGAGAAAATGTGAATGCCGGTAGATAGGCTAATTGTATTTCTAATTATATTTTCCCATTTATTGTACAGTGAAAGCCTTGGATGCATCATCAAACGCGTTTAATGACTGCCAGCCTCAGTGTGAACACGAGGGATGCAACAAATTACCACGTGATGTTATCAGCACATGTTTTCAAGACCTCATTACAATCGTAACTTTCTCAATAGCGAACCAATCCACTCAGGTACTGTGAGACCACGTGAGATGCAAATGGATTCGAAGGCCCCTGATTTTGGGGACCATGCAAACAAAGCGTTGTAAAATGAGAAGTCTTCAAGGAGATTGGAGGGAGGAGTGTCAGTAGAATCGACTGAAAGACAAAGAAGCAGGTTTTCGCCTTATTACAGTACATTATACTCTTCAGCACTTCGCCAAAAACCATACACATGCTTAGAAGTCTGCTACACTGCTACAATAAGGCGTGCGTTTTTGATAATAATAACTGATGAAGCCTGAACAAATATTTTGCGGTGGAATCGCAAATAATTTGTGCGAAATTCCTCCTAATTGTGTTTGCCTGTAATGTTAATACTGCTTTGGTAGTACGTTTCATCTGTTTTGAAGCTTAAACTTTTGTTTTAAATTGTGCGAGCTTTGGTAGAAACATGAAGAATTAGTTTAGCATTTTAATTGTAAATGTTCTGAGCAGAGCACTCCGGAGAAAACTACAGCACGCTTTCAAACATTTGCATCTTCACAGCAAGGACAATTTGCACAGCACTGACTCCACGGCACTACCACGCCTGAGATAACTCACCAAACGCCTCAACGAACCAACTTGCACAAAAAACTTCAATGCCACTCTAAAGGGCATATCCCAGCATTAGCTGCTGCAGCGTAACTGATGGAGAAACGAGGGCTAAAGAGAGCAAACGTAAGGTGCACATACCGACGTTGGCGTCTGCGGCGTAACTAAGAGAGAAACGAGGGCTAAAGAGAGCAAACGTAAGGTGCGCATGCCGCCGTAAGCGCTTGCTGCGTAACTAAGAGAGAAACGAGGGCTAAAGAAAGCAAACGAGGAGTAAGTGGATCTCGTGAGCCACTACTACAATGTCAAGTGCACGAGCTCCAACCCTCGCTCGAACCCCGTGCGAGGCTGCCACCGGCACTATGTCTTCACTCGCGTGTCATAATTGGTGGGTGGTGTTTCGCTGAGTTTACGACGCGTGCAATGCAGACAGGGGGAAGCGTAGCCCTCCAGCGCAAGCTGCAAGATGCAATCCCAAATTTTATCAGCTGGGGAAAAACAATGTTCGCTTTATTGAGTGTCGCACAATCATCACATTTTTCGTCACTTCCATTCCAAATCCTTCAGTGCCTAGAAACAGCTATTTAGCAACTATTTATGTGCAAAAATTTATAAGATTATCACGAACTTCTCAGAGAAGACATTGGTCTTATCTGTTCTTTTATTTTTTGCTGACTTCTATGTTAGTTATTTTTAGTTATTTTTCTTACATCCTCCATCACTTCGATATTGAAGTGGAAGCATTCTACTAGGTCTTGCTAACGTCCTTATTTCTTGTTGAAATTCCTAGATTCTAGTGCTTAAGAGCCTATATCGTACTCTTTCCTGAAACGGTAAGAAAGAAGAGAGGAAAAACCGCCGCCTATGTCATCTTGCAGGTCTCGACATCGAAGGCATCATTTAATATTAGGGCACTCGTTTTAAACGACGGCTGCATTTATATTGAAAGTCTGAAGTACAAGCTCTTCAGAGAGCCTGTCTTCTTACGCCTACTCCTCCCCTTCGTTGTCCAGTGGTGTATGTTTACATTATTTCCATCACTTCCTTTACGTGTTTTTTTTTACCTATGACACCACTTTACTGACTTGTTTAGTTGAAGTTCGTTCATTTCTTGAAGCTGTATGAGCTTTCGGATACGATAGCATTTCTGGTGGAAGAAAATGTTCATTGGGAGCCACCGTGAAGCATCATAATCGATCCTAAACAAGTGGCTTGGGTGCAGTCCACAGTACGCTTCTTCAGGAGAAACCCTTATTCTGCAGGCATACTGTGAGTTGGGACTCTTGGAAAACATCAAGATTGTCGAGGAGAGGCAATAAAAATCCCAGAAGGAGAGATACCAAAAACGAATCAAAAAGAATTTTGACAAGAGGCATCGAGCAGACATTGCAGGCGTTCAAGCCACTGACCTTGTACTATTGAGGAAAGGAATAAGAGATGACAGTGCCAAATTTTACGGTCCTTACTCTGTCACCAAGACAGCCACCTAGAACAAAATTTTGAAGACTCTCTGGTATACTGTTGAACGTGCCTCAGTTGAATGTGCTTCAACGAAAATGTCGTGAAATTTTACCCCAGGAGGGGTAGATAAAAGAAACCGGGAAGGGTGAAGTGGTATGAGCCTCGGGACAGTTGAAGAAGAAGCACGAGAGCAGGGGCAGGAAAGAAGAGAAGGATGAAGTTTAGAAATAAAGCCGATTAAGATGGATGCTAGTTTCAAACTGAGGCTATAATGCTGTTCAGATCTTTTAGGTACACACTACATTACTTTTCCGCGTATAGTGAAGAAATAAAGCCAGCTGAAGTGAATGCGGTGTTATAGTACCATAAGCGGTGCACATGCTATGCGCACATCTTCAATAAAGTATAGAGCAAGTGTTTGATACCCATGTTGTTCGCGACTTCCATCGGGCATTGTTTTACTATGACTGATGATTAATTCATCTAAATTAAGTTATCACTGGTGCATTGCGTGTCTCACTTGGTTTTGCAAAAGCTAGTACAGAGTGCTTCAATGAAGACAGACCTAACATCGACAGGTGAAAAACTGTACATGTGAACAATTTATGACGCTCAAACACCATTTTGAAACATCCCGCCTTTTGACGTGGATGCGGCGCCTACGCTTCGATGGTGTGCACTGTGCTCATCTGTGAGCGCGTGCTCAAGACGACACCAACCCGGCAGCGTGAAAAAAAAGAGGAAGAGGAGCAGGAGAAATGGAGACTGTCCGCCATCTTTTGCTATGATTAAGGTAATTCACAAGACTCCGGTGCTGCTCTGCTGATACGAATTGCGAGGTGAGGCACCTTATAAGCTCGTACAGGTGGTGCAGGCAAACCGAGAGGACCTATTATTACGAAGAAACTGCGACTAACAAAATATTGCTTGAGCAACTGAGACAAAAAAACTGTAAACTATGACAAGAAAGGAAAACAAATCAAGAGAAGATAAGGCGCCAGTCCTGTCCTGTCCTGGTGCTCTATCCTGCTTTCTCTCATTTTAACGCGAAGCTCTTTAAGAGGCCGGGTTGCCGTATGCAGTCATCGTTACATGCTGTCGTAGCTATGTGTAATTTGTGCAAACTACTCTAATAAGGAAAAGAAAAAAAACAAACACGAAATCGAAAGACAAAAGAAACGAAGAAAATAAGAAAAAAATAGAAAACTACGAAAGCGAAGAAAGTGAAGACAAAGGAAAAGGTAAATAAGAGAAAGACAGAAAATTACGTCGAAAAGTTGAAATAGAAAGAAAGGGAAGAGGAAAGATAAAACCCCAAAAGAACAGAGGTCATCAGCATCAGCATCAACAGGTAGGGCCGCCCAGCTCCGCACTTCCTTCCGCTTTTGTACTAGTTCTGCGAAGCTGCCATTTGTTTTCTTCATCTGAGTTGCACAAAAATTATTTTGTTATACTATGCACCAGCTCACCTATTGTGGAACTGGGTCAAAAGTATATCTAAACTATGATGCTAAAAAGGGAAACCATGATCGTGCCAGCACAACACTGCAACGAAGCATGTTACGGTAGCTGACTGAATGCACGGCTTAGCGCGTCATCTCTACTGGGAAATTGCGGCTCTTTCTGTGCTCCCTGTGACTGATTTTATATGCAGTGCTTGTCGCAAACTTTGGAGGAAGCGAGAAGGTCTGAAAGGTAGTTCCACCGTGCAGTTTGCAAAGAGACGTTCCGAAAAGAGAAGCTGCCTTCACGGAAGCGCATTAGCAATTCAGATAGGCACAGAAGAGTCCGAGAACTGAGACCACGAGCGCATGGTGAGTAGAAGATGAACTGAGGGCAGCCGGAAGTATTTCTTAAAAAAGGGGAAAAATTCTTGAACGCGCAGATAGGATGCAACTAAGTTATAGGCGATGTTCATGTGCTCCGGTTTAACACATATTTTGTAGGGATCTCTTGTGTGTCTGTTTACCTAAAATTTTAGCCTTTCAAGCAGTCTAATCATAGTATTAGGACTGAAAAATGAAAAGCGAAGATTAGATTTCAGTGAGGTAGATGTCTGTGCGTAAAATACTACAACTCAGTCAGGAATTTATTTTGAAGAGTATCGAGTGGTTTTAAAACAATGGCAAACAAATTATAGAATTATATATCAGATTTTCACCGCGAAACCAGCTGCACATACGGAGCTCTCTCGCTTCGTTATGTCAATCTGTGTAACAAATATAAACAATAAAGTTGCGAGCAAAATATTTTCATCAACTTCGTGTTCTCTTAGAGATAAAAATACGGTAATTAAATAATGCAGAAGTTTTAATAACTCTACTGCACGCCAACACGGCCCCTTCACTCAATTTTATGAAATCCGAACATGAAGCACAAAATATATTTATAATAAACAGTTGTAAAAGCGGCATTTTTCGATTGCTGTAGGTGAGGTAACCTGACTTTGCGGAGACAGGCCATCAAGCTGCTCCTCATCTTTTAATCACCTCGCCTCTTTCCCACCTCCTCCCCGACAGCAGCGAAATGTCTTGATGAAGAAAGATTACAATAACCAATTACTAATTGATTACACCCACGACTTCTCCAACATTCAACACCTAAGAGAACAAGCGTGGACAAGTATAGATACATATACATATTTACATTTTATTACTGTGCATAAGAAGACTTCTCAGTGGAGAGGAAGTAGCGTATGCTTTAACAGCTGAGTTCTTTGGGCTTGCGAAACCCCGTCCCACTATAGCATAAAACTTGAGCCGTGGGTTCTGGCATCGCTGAACAACGCGTTCAAAGCAGGCAAATAGAGGAGAGGAGAAGTGTAAAGGAGAAAACAAAAAAATTGGGGCCCCCTAAGCTTCGCCTTTAACAGTTGAACGCTATAGCAAAATCCGACCCCTAGCGCACCCTTCAACCGCTAGGTGCGTACTTATTAATGTTGTTACGAGACAATGTTTTACTTAAGCAGTGAGATAGGCACCGAGGAAGACTGACGTGATTTTGAGGGCAGAGTGCACTCTTGTTCTCCATCTTGGCTTGCGCGTTGGCGCTGTGTAAATATATCTTATAACGCCTAGTTTTTCGTATGCCTTCAAACAACATTTTGCTGAAAAGTGCTGGGCTACACCGCATGACGAAGTTACGCAGCGGACGTCTACTCCATGCTTGCAACATGTCCACCGGCAGCGACGCTATCTCAACTGCCACGCCCGAGGCATCAATGGCATCGACCTCCCTTGTTAATCTCGGAACCTTTCCACCACGCGAACCTGGCAACTTGTCGGGAATGGACAGCGAGGCAGTGGGGGAATGGCTTAAGCTCTATGAGTTCGCCAGCAAAAATCACGGGTGGGACCCAACCTTGATGCTGGAAAACATCACCTTTATTTGCAAGGAACGGCCAAGGCGTGGTTTATTAACAATGTGGACGTGACCACAAGCTTGGACGTATGCAAGCCAAATTAGTTGAGTTGTTTGGTCAATCTGCCGGCTGCAAACAGGCCACTAAGAAAGAAGTTGGCACACGTGTTCAGACGTCCACGGAGTCTTACCTCGAGTTTATACGAGATGTCCTGGCGTTTTGCCGTAAAGTTGACCCAACCAGGGCTAAAGCTGACAAGGTAGTTCACGTGCTCAAGGGCATCGCAGACGATACATTTAACCTCTTTGTGTGCAAAGGCTGCTCCAGTGTTCAAAATGTTATTTCAAGAGGCTAAAAGCCATCGCATTGCCCACTACTTTATGACCTTCCCAACACTGCTGCGACGTCAACTTGTGAGGATCTCCATGTAGCGGCCCTGCCCAATTCACACCCCGGTGACGCCACGAGAATCATACGCCGTGAAACCGAAACCATATCACCCACACCCTTGAGAGCACTGGCACCGAGTGATCCTCAGCCGACCATACCGCTAATACAGGCCGTTGTTCTCCAAGAACTAGCCAGCGCGGGTATTCACTGTGCGCTGTCCCGACGCTGTCAGTTCATCCACCTAGAGCCACCCACAGTATTATCGCTACCATGCTCCATGTAACCGCGACCCAAATGCGTGGAGGACGCCTTATGACAGGGCGATTTTCTTTCGATGTGAATGAAATGGACACACTTCCCGTCATTGCCGAAGCACGTGAACCTCACTGTATTGAGAAAACCCTAGCTTTTCCTACCTCTACTCACCAGCCAATCTCTATGGCCAGGAAACTCCACGACGTGATGACTCAGCTAAATACGACCCGACCACTACCATCGCTGCCCAGTACAGTCACTCACCTTACCCTAGACGTAGATTTACCGGTCCCCACCGCCACCTTGTTCACCGTCCCTGTCGTTTGCCCGGCGGTTTTCTTCGGAAAGCTAACGGCTGCAGCTCCTGGAGGCGACGCTGCTGATACGACTTGCTCACCAATTTCTCTCTTGGCGCTCCCGACTAATCAAAACCTGATCAACGTAGAAGTGGACTGTTTATCTGTTTAGGCCTTGGTAGACACTGGCGTCCATATTTCTGTGATTGTATCAGAACGGGCTATCGCGCATCCTTCCACTTCCTTCCTTGTCTCTCTCTTGCCCTCACTGCCCACGCAGCTATATAAGCGTCAGAACAAACGACCAGTTGGTCATTCTTTGTTCAGCAACATGTCGCCTCGGTTTGTAACATCGAACACGTTACATGGTGTCAGAAGGGTTTGTCTTGGTGGCAGAATGGATGTCGTCAAGCCCCCACTACCACTACAGCTTTTCGGAAACCTGAAATGTATATGGCTGCAGTGTAAACAAAAGTTAGACCTCTCCTCACAGCCACATCGTCAGAAAAACCAAGGACAGAAGCTGTGAAAGCGGCCATACTCCTCAGCGCCGCAGGTGACAATGCCCTGGGCGTGTACAACTTCTCGTTTTCCTAAGGTGAGAGCAAAGAAGGTTATCAAACTTTGGTCGAAAAGTTTGAAGAGTACTGCGTCCAGCAAGGCAATGAAATTTATGAACGGCATGTGTTCCACCGTCGAGTACAATAGGAGGCAGAACCGTTTGAAATATTTTTGAGGGACATCAAGAAGCAAGCAATACTCTGCAACTTTGGGGACCTTGAACAATCCAAGATAAGGGACCAAGCGGTATTTGGAATCAGCGATAAAAAACTCAGACAGAGATGCCTAAGGGAGAAGGACCTTACTTTTCAGAAAGCTGATCAAATGTGCAAAGCAGCCTAAGTATCTGCGCAGAAAAATCAGAGTCGTCGAAGGAAACCCGGCAAGTGGAGTACACGAGAAGAACACAACAAGCCAGCAAATACCAGTCTCTATGTCATCGGTGCGAAAGAGTCCATGCTCCAGAAGAATGTCCAACTCGGGGAAAGTTTTGCTACGTGTGCAAGAAAAAGAATAATTTTGCGGCGTGTTGCAGAAAGCGTCAGGTTGACCCAGTTGATGGTGCACAAGAGGCGGATGATAATTTCGATCTCTTGAAAATCAGCGTGTGCGGCGTGGCGGATGGTGTGGGAGCAGATTGGACAGTGCGTGGCTTGATATGCGACCAAGAATTGAAATTTAAAACAGATACTGGCTCACCAGCCAACCTACTACCTCTGTCTTTGTTCCGGCGTGTCAACCAAGCAACGGAGCCAAAAAAAGCACCGCTGTTCTTACTGCATATAACGGAAGCATTATCAAGCACGTGGTAGTACCAACAGAAGTCCTCAATATAAACGACGAAAAACGTCTCGTTGCATTTTTATTGTGAAGAAAGGTTGCAATGTCATCATTGGTCTCAAGACATGTCAGGAATTTGCACTGATTCCAACAGTGAATGCGGCAGACTCAACAGAAGACGCTCCCCAGCTGGCATTTCCACACCTATTTCGCGGAACTGGCTGTGTAAAGCGACAGTACACGATGGTACTGCGACTGGATGCCATTCCGGTAGTGCAGCCTGCCCGGAGGGTACCGTTTGCGATCAAGGAGAAGCTTCGTGAGGAGTTAAACCGCATGAAAGGGACTCTATCATCGTGGAAGTGGACGAGCTTAACGATTGGGTAAGCCCTTTAGTTGTAGTAAGGAAAAAGATGGCCGTCTTCGCTTATGTATGGACCCAAGGGTCATAAACAAAAGCATAAAGCGCGAACATTATCCTATGCCATCTCGGGAGGACATTGAAACTGAAATCTCGGGCGCAAGGTACTTTTCCCGGCTAGACGCAAACGCAGACTTCCATCAGATACCGTTCGACGAGGCTACGTCACGCGTGTGCACCTTCGCAACGTCCTTTGGTCGCTACTGGTTCTTGTGGATGTCCTTTGGAATTTTTTCAGCAACTGGGGTCTTCCAGAAGATTTTAACAGAAATTTTGAAGGCCTGACAGGCGTGCGTGTATACATTGATGATATACTAATCTGGGGGGACTCGACAGAGCAGCATAATGAACGGCTGAAAGCCGTACTAAAGCGAGCGGAGCAAGCTGGGATGACGTTTAACACCCAAAAATGTATGTTTTGTGTGACACGGATAGCATTTCTTGGTGACGTGATCAGCGAGAGCGGTGTCCGTCCCAGTCCAGACATAATCGAGAGCATACAGGGTATACCGCAATCGAAAGATAAACAGGCAGCTCGCTGAATGTTGGGCATTGTGAATTATTTCCGCAAGTATGTACCCTCGCTCAGTGACAGGACGTCACTACTTCGGGGTCTTTTGAAGGATAGTGTGGTGTTCGAATGGACGTCAGCACACGTGCACGAGTGGGCTCAGATCTGCAACGCATTGATGAACCCACCGATACTAGCGCTCTTTGATTCATAAGAAGAAGTGAAGGTAACTGCAGACGCCTCCAAAAGCTGGATTGGTGCTGCCTTGCTGCAAAAGTATGGAAACGACTGGCGCCCAGTCACGTACGCATCGCGGGTTCTGAGCGAGAGTTAAACACGCTATGCTCCAATTGAAAAGGAAGCGCTGGCTATAGTATTTGCCTGCGAAAAGTTTCACCCGTTTGGCTATGGCTGCAGGATTCTTGTCGAAACTGATCACAGGCCTCTGATTGCGATCGCCCAAAAAAGTGTTGCGGACATGCCACCAAGACTGCAGCGATTTTCATCCGTCTTTTCAAGTACGACCATGTCTTGCAGTTCATCCCTGGGAAAGACCTGGTGCTCGCAGACATGCTGTCCCGTACTGCCACGCTGCCTGGGGCCGCCAACGAAGCGGAATACATGGAGGTCCACGCAATTCAGGTGGTTTCAAGCCTGATAAGCAGACGAACAAAGCAACGACTTCAAAAATAGGCCCGTGCCGACCCGTATTTAAGCAGCTTGTTAGAGCAGCTAAAATCAAGTGCGACAATTCAAGGGGAACTAAAGCCATTCACATCGGAGTTACCGGCAGTGGACGGCGTACTGCTGAAAGAGAGTAAGATTGTCATGCCGAAAAGTTTGAGACCAAAAATTCTGGGGCGGATACACGAGGACCACATGGGAGAGAAGAAATGCAAGGCCAGGGCACGTAGGCTAGTTTTTTGGCCAGGACTAGGCGGTGACATTGAGAACCTCGTACGAACTTGCCAAGTTTATCAAAAATACGCCTACAGCCAGCTGAGCGAGCCCCTTATACAACGGCCTACATTGAAACGACCGTGCTATCGGGTCGGAATTGACTTGTTTCAGTTTGCAGAGGACTCCTACATCGTGGTATATGACGACCAGTCGAACTTCCCAGATGTTGAAAGACTGGTGAGCACAAAAGCAGCCGAAACTATTTCTAAGATATCTGCCATATTCTCTCACTATGGCATTCCTGCGCAAGTCTGCACCGACAACGGGCTCAAATTTCTTCCAGTGATATTGCTGCATTCGCAAATTAGTTCGACTTCTAACATATAACATCTAGCCCGAATTTCCCGAGCTCAAACGGCTTAGCTGAAATTGGCGTACAGATTGTGAAACGAATTCTCAAGAAAACTATGGAGGGCCGTGAGGACTTCTGGCTGAGCATTTTGGCTTATCGATCTTCCCCCTTAGAAGACGGACGGTCGCCCGGAGAGATGCTGCAACGTCGTCCTCTTCGGTCAACAGTTCCTTAGTTTAACGCCGATGGAGAGTGCCCTGTGTTGAAACATCGGCAATCACTACGCGTCAAGCCATTATCGCCCCTTGATGCAGGCAACGTTGTTCGGATCAAGAATGGGAACTGGTTCCGTAAAGCAATGATACTTAAAGAGGTGGCGCCACGTTCATATCTGGTCAAAAGGGAAAGTCAAGGGCAGCTGAGGTGAAATCGACAACATCTGCTGCAAACACACGAACGCTGCGAAAACGAGAACGGCTACGAGAGCAGTCTGGAAGACTTCGAGATGCCCAATAGCGTAGGACCACCCGCCGAAGGCTCGGAACCGGCACATGACACGTGTGACGCAGCAGTGGCTGACCACTCTTCAAACCCGCAAAGCACAAGGGTTTCTGAAGAAACCGAGCAAACAGAATCGACGGGAGGCTCATCCGAATCCGAATTTTCCAACACTTCGCAGGTCAACGAGATCCCGGAACGAGCCACAGTGCCTGCGCTGCAAAGAAGACTTTCGTCAGGCGTGCTAGTTCACTTGTTTCTTTTGCTTGCTGTTTGTTTGCTTGGTATTATGAGTCCAAATTGGATGAAGAAAAGATGTATCAGAACGGGCTATCGCGCATCCTTCCACTTTCTTCCTTGTCTCTTCCTTTCCCTCGCTGCCTACGCAGCTATATAAGCGTCATGAATAAACGCCCACTTGGTCATTCCATGTTCAGCAACGTGTCGCCTCGGTTCGTTACATCGAACACGTTACAGTGATGAGCCTGCATATTGAAGACCGCTAAAAGAAAGTACTTACTCCGGCCCATTCACTCAGTATTTGCGTGGCTGTAGGTGGCTCGGCTGCTGTTATTGGCGTCTGTACTGCACGCGTTACTATTGCCGGCCGTCAAACTTCAGTTCTCTTCTCTGTTCTCTCTCACTGCACTAATGATGTGATCATCGGTCTTGACTTTTTGTTCATTCATTTCGCTCTCATCAACAGTTCAGCTGGTACTGTGCAACTTTACCTACTGTGTCTGATTGATCCGTTCAGTCCACCCCAAGCACATACGTGCTCTGCTAAGCATGTCCGCTTGTCACCGCAAACTATTACCTTCATCACCGTTACGCCCGTACCACATGTATCTGATGTCGACTATGTGCTCGCGCCCCTTACATTCATTCTCTTGACTCACAATGTTACTTCACCGCACACTGTTATTCAGTCACGTGAAAACCGCGCCTGAATTTCTGTGCTCAACTTGGCTTTGGGTCCACAAGTGCTCTTGCGTCGAATGGCCCTCGTCATGCTGACTCCCTCTGACGAATGCGTCATCTTAGCTATGTCTTCCAACGATGCTGGACACTCCAGCTGCACACATGCCCAATCTTTGCAAGCAAGCCCGTCTCCTCACATTAAAAAAATGATCGCGTCAGATTTTTCGCCGCATCAAGCTGACGCACTCCTTCACGTTTTTATTGATACTAGGACGTATTTGACTTTTGGGATCGTCCGCTGGGTCAAACCAGTGCGGTAAAGCACCGCATTGACACCTCTATGACTCCCCTGTCCATCGACGGCCATACTGCGCATCTCCAATCGAGCGTTACATAATTCAAGCAGAACTCAACAAAATGATCGCCAACGGCCTAATTGAACCATCATATAGTCCATGGGCTTCCCATGTAGTTCCTGTCAAAAGAACGACAATTCTTGGAGATTTCGTGTTGACTACCGACATCTGAACAAGATCACTAAAAAAGACGTCTACGCGCTACCGTGCATAGACGACGCCCTAGATTCTCTTCACGGCACTAAGTATTAAATGCAAACTTAGCATTTCTTAGCAAAATGCATTTCTTAGCAAACTTCGGTGACTTTGAGCGTATCTATCTATCTATCTATCTATCTATCTATCTATCTATCTATCTATTCTATCTATCTATCTATCTGGCCACTTACAACTTTTAGCTCCCCTGGTCATTTCAATAATGGTATCAATACCAAACTTGGTATAGCATAACATGGCTGTATGAAGAACATATTTGACTAGTCATAACAAGAATATCATGATATGTATGTCATGAATGTTATGATTTACCTTTCATGGTTTGGCAGGTCTTGCGGTGGTTTCGTTCACATGACATGTTGCGAAACTGGTATGGTATGACATGATTGCATGGCGAACAGAAGTGACAGACGCTAACATAAAAATCATGACATTTGTGCCATGTAACAATATGACTTTACGCCACGGTCACGATGCGCTCGCAGCCGTTTTGCTCGCGTCACTTATACCAAATTTTGTACTACGGTATTTGAATAGATGACGAAGGTATGTGACTGGTGCAAACATAATATTAACGGCATGCGTGTCATGTAACAACATGACTACACGCCACACTGATAATGCACTCGCAGCCTTTTCGCTTGCTTGAAATATGCAAAATTTGGTGATATGTCACACCAAAGGATGACGAAGGTATCTTACTGGTGCAAACATGACAATCATGAAATGCATGCCATGTGAGAACATGACTACATGCCAGAGTCAAGGCGTGAAAACATTTCGACATGAAGCGCTGCGCGTGCTCACCAGCGTTCATTTCTTAGCATCACGCCGGTGTTGCAACGCCAGGCGCCGGTCTCGCCATATACTCGCAGGCGCGCGCCGCGCTTCGTTGCTTTGGCGCATGCGCACCACGCTGCGTTGTTTTGACACATGCGCGCTGCAGCGCGTCCGGCATCCCTCCGTCATGAAAAGAGGTAGACACAGTGTTGTCTGGGTGATGCATCGGCACGAAATGCAGCATGTCGCATTTCGTGCCGGTTGCCGTCGGGCTGCACTGACGGACGCAGGTCGCGCCTCGGCGTCAGGCTTTATAGTGCTCGCGTGTTGCTAACGTAGCGTCGCTGTGCCAAGTGTGCGCGTGTGTCAACGCTACATTGAAGTATATTGGGCCCTTCATGATGGGCTCGCGGCCGTTTCGCTAGCTCCACATATACAAAACTTGGTGTTGCGTGACGTCAATGGATGATGAAATATATGACTGGTGCAAACATGGTAATCCTGACACGCGTATTATGTAAAAACATAAAAACATAACAACTAACCACGCTCACAGCGTGCTTGCGGCGGTTTCGTTAGCTCCACATATACTACATTCGGTATCACGTGACGTGAATGGATGACGAAGGTAAACGACACAACCAAACTTGATAACCATGACACATAAGTCATGTACGACATCATTTACCTCCACCTCACAACGCTGTGCAGATTTTAAAGTGACATTTCAAGATTTCTCATTCGTGCTTTAGATATAATCCATTCCCACTGTACGTGCGATCTGCCAACTTTTTTTTTCTATTTATCCAGGATAAGGGTACAGGCGAATGGCTGTCGACGACGTGGATCCCGACAAGACCGCTTTTGTCACCTCCGATGGTTTTTACTAGCCTCCGGTCAAGTTCAAGCGTAAGATGGATTCTGTTTGGCGTGGGTTCAAATGGTCAATTTGTCTAGGTTATCTTGACGATGTTATCGTCTTTTCTCCAACCATTGAAACCCACCTCGACCACCTTTTCTCAATGGTGACTGTATTTGTAACGCTGGTCTCCAACTGAACTTGTCAAAGAGCCACTTCGGACACCAGCAATTAACCGTGTTCGGCCACCTTGTCGACTCCTCCGGTGTACTCCCTAATCTCAACAAAGTGCGAACCGCGTGCAACTTCTCTGTTCCTACATTCACTAAGGAATTCCCACGTTTCTCAATATGTGCTCGTACTTTGGACGTTTTGTGAACAACTTCGCGGAAGTCGCCCGTCCTCTCACAGACTTACTGAGAAAAGATGTCTCTTGCACGTGGGGCACTGCACAGAATACGACATTCTCTGCACTTATCGCATTACTGACTGAACCACCTGTTCTGGCACAATTCGACGTTGCCACCTCTACAGAAGTCCGCACTGATGCCAGCGGCCGCGGAATCGGTGTTTATTTGGTCCAGCATACTGCGCCCGCGTTATCGCCTTGGCTAGCGGTCTCCTCTCGCAGGCGGATATTAGCTACTTAATCACCGAAAAGAAATACCTTGCTCTCGTTTGGGCGGTAGCGAAATTTTGGCCCTATTTGCATGGTCGACATTTCACCGTCAAAACCGATCACCACGCACTTTGCTGGCTCTCGTCCTAGAAGGACCCCACTGGGCGCTTTGGTCGAGGGGTACTACGGCTCCAAGAGTAGAACTACTCGGTGTCCTACAAATCTGGCCGTTTACATCATGATGCTGTCTTCTCACCTCGGTATATAGTGGACCCACCAGAGGCATGGACCCACCTGACCCACCAGATCAGCGAAAAGAAGATCGAGAGAAAGAAAAATAAAGAGAGACACAAAGACTGAAGAAAGTACATAGAGAAAAAAAGGAGATTAAAATAAATAAAAAAGAACACCAGGCCCAAGATCAACGCGCAGTACACTTCCAGAGAAAGATAGAAATTGTCGTTCAGAGGTTTTTTCAAACACTGTTTGGGCGACTGCCACATGCAAGCTTGCAGGTTGCCCACTACGCCATAAACCATTATATTTTTGCGTAGTAGGAAGGCATTTACTATGTCCATACTTTGTTACTTTTCTGAGAAGCGCATTTCACTTGACACACGTGCAAGGAATTTAGCGCATTTTTTATGCTGTGGCTGACAACGATGAAGCATTATGCCTGAAGCTTTTGCTAAGGGTTGGAGAATCGGACGACGCAATTCCCATTGTGTGACACATGGTTCTTAGTTTGCTGTTCTGAAACACTTTATTACTCATAGTAGCGTGATTCTTTGCCAGACATCAAGCCTGCATAAGGTCATTTTGCAACGGTTTCAAGCAGCAGCGTGGCTCTCTGATAGAAGGCTCGGCGCACATACAGAGAACCCGAGTTCAATTTCTTGGTGTATTTTCATGGTGTATTTTATTTACCTTTTTTCCCAGTTCGTGTGATTGTGGTTACGGACACCGACGGCGACGGCAGTGGACAACTACGGCGCACGTGACCCTTGTTGTGACCCCATAACAGCTTCCGCTGCAATAAAAAGCATACCATAACATGCATAGCGTAATACTCAAATTTGGTTACAACAGAATTGAGGGTGGATGAGGGCAAGCAGATGGGAAAGAATAAAACATATTACAGTCTTGCATTTAGTGTAGTATAGCAAAAAGTGAGAAAGATGACCGATACTAACGAGAAGAGGTTGCTGAAGCGAATGATCATCAGATGTGCCAATAAATTAGGCCAATTTTGCTAACCTCAAATTTTGTAAAATTCATTTAACTTGTTTTAAACATTCGTATCATAAATTTCAATAACGAGAAAAATTATAGACCTGTCTCAAGTTGGATTCAGATCAGGGTGCTCGATATAGCAGGCTCATGTAGATCCTGGGAGTCACATTCAATTGGCTCGACGTGAAAGGAAGTATGCCGCATTAGTCTCGTCCGACATTGCGAAAGCGTATAACAGTGTTGAGCATATAGTTTTACTTTGGATTGTCGAATTCTCCTTGAGACCTCAATTGACTCACTTGAAAGCGAAACTGGTATATATTGCTCACCTACTTGAAGTGATTGCTGGAAAAAGGTACGGTCCGTAATTGAGTTCCATGCTAAAGCTATAGCAAGCACTTTTTATTGGTGTGCTATGCTACAGTTTCCCTCTGCTTACTAAAACATGCAAGTCATACATTCGAGCACTTCAGAGCATGCAAGCACTACGTGTTTGTCTTGGCCTACCACAAGCTATCCAACCGTTGGATTTGTCATATTCGCTATGAATCATCAGGTTACGACCTAAATTACAATAGACTTTCTGATAGCACGTATTCGGCACATTTCGCGGATGGTAGGAGCCATTTGGCATTTCTGCCAGAACGACGCCTGTGGTCGTCGTTCTCTAAAGACATCAGCTCCTAACCGCGCTTTGCTACCATCCTGTTTTATACCTTTGGCGCGTTCACCGTCCACCTTGTGGAGCCTACGACAAACCGACGAGCGCCTTTCCATCCCAGGAATAAGAAATATAAAAGTCCTTTCTACTTTGACCTTGATGCAAGGAACTCTGGTCTGTTTGCACACATTCTATGCCGACGCAATACACGTATACACAAATGGCTCTAATACCGAAAACAGTTACATCGGCGCCGCCTTCATCCCATCACGACACCATCACTTGCAAACTTTGTTACGTAAGCACATGGACTAGTTCGGAAACTGTTGCCTAGCGAGGTGGCTAATCGATGGGCAGTATTCTGCGACTCAAAGGCGCCTATACAATGTCTCTCGTCGGCATTTTGTCGCAGATCGTGTGAACAACTGGTGTGGGAGATCAGAGAAAGACTCCACTATGCGACCGAACAAGGACGCAAAGTTGTGTCTCAGTGGATACCAAGTCATTGCGGTATCTCTGGCAACAATCTCAACATTGAAGCATCCAGAAATGCGCACGTGCAAACAAACCCGGTTTTCATACCTTTTTCTAGGATTGACACGTCTGGATACCTAAGTAAGCTGGCGCTGAACATGACACTCCAGAAGCGGCAGTCACCAAAATTTGCACATGATCGACTGTATTCTCTCGATCGATCTCAACGACTATGGCTGCCCTCTAGTCTTTGAAAGGAGGAAGGTACAGTGCTGTGTCGTCTGAGTCTGGGCGTAGCCTTCACCAATGCCTACTCATTTAGGATTGAAATGGCAGTGGCCGACAGCGTGGAGTGCAACAACTGCGCCGTCGATAAGCCTATTGAACACCTCTTAAGTTACTGCCTGGCATACACAAACGAGAAGATTCAACTGCGCAGTGTTCTAAATCAACTAGACACAAGTGATTCCACTGTCTAGAAAGGATTGGGACCATGGCACTGCCCATCTTAGCTCAGAAAGGCAACGAAAGCGCTGTTGCGTTTTTTTAAAGACACCGGCCTGTTTCATCGTTTGTGATGTGAAACTGTTACGCGTCGGCCCCGTCAGTGACATTTTCTCCTCCTCTATAACTTCCTTTCTCCATCTTCCTTTCCCCAGTGCAGAGTAGCCTACTGCGGCTCAGCCCTGGTTAACCTCCCCACATTTCCCGTTAGTCTCTCTCTCTCTCTCTTGCGAAATAGACCATGCTACCTAAGCGGCGTTTCCTCGTCTACGTACGCGCAAATAGCAGGCGTTACGCAAGGTGCAGTTCTTTTTACAGTTTCATTTATTATAATAATGAGTTCTACCCCACGGAATCGGGATGCAGACGCATATATTTATGCGACGACATCGCATTTATTTCACGGCCGATTACACTCACACTCTATACCAGGCACTACAGTCATACTCATCTGCTCTATAAGGGTGACTTGATCAGATACGTCTGTATGTAAATGTTTGAAGATGTTCCGTACTTCGTTATTTTTAAGGACCCCGTTCATATTCCACCTTGTTATTATCTAGAGAATATTCCGCAAGTAGAGCAGATAGAATACCTCGGTGTGTCATACGATCGCTCTATATCTTATAAGGCAAAGGGTGTTCGGGCGTTTGAATTGCTACGCAAA
This sequence comes from Rhipicephalus annulatus, assembly GCA_013436015.1. NCBI lineage: Eukaryota > Metazoa > Arthropoda > Arachnida > Ixodida > Ixodidae > Rhipicephalus > Rhipicephalus annulatus. Next base: position 486,101 of record WOVY01009764.1, on the reverse strand, counting down.
ACTACACATAGTAACTTTGGTATGCGAGGGAAAGCGCTTTAACCAATATACTGCATGTACACTCTCATTGTTTATGAAAGAAAAGTTATGAGCACGTGGCATGTGCTCTGCGGCGGCTGCCTACAGGACCATCATCAGCTGACAGCAAAATAAAAGACGTTGGGCTTTGGCGTCATCTGTTGGAAAACAAAACAATGAGTTATGGCCGCAGGACAAGCGCTGCAAAATACTGTAGGCAGCAGTTATAGAAAGCAGGTCACGTAATCGCATGCACTCTAAAAAATATCGACTAAAAAGGGTGTCTTTTTGTCCCACAACAATAATCGTCAGCAGGTTTGCGTGCGCTTCCTTTCTTGAAAACTCGGCGCCGGCCACTTTCCTCTCGAGAATGCAATGTAACCCTGATAATGAGCATGCCGACCGTGACCGCAATGTACCGGGCACGGGTTGATAGCGCAAGGATGGAACGCAATATTGATGACGAGTATTGTTGTGGGAGAAAATCGACACCCTTTTTACTCGCTCTTTTTTTAGAGTGTGTTTCCTTTTATGAATAACGACAGTGTACATTTGGGAGGTCCTGAATTTGGATGCATATTCTATTTTATGTTGGAGCTCCAACCTATAAGCTTCGTCTTCTCGTAATCTTCCAGAGGCAAGCCTTGTGCTTTGGTTTAGGTCTTGCTAAGTTTACAATTTTACAACAATTAAGTCGTGTATCTAGAAGCAGGACTCCTATCACTTAGGTCACGTTTCAGATCGTTGGCGGTACATACATTTTTTTAAGTTGTATGAATCCCCAATAAGGTGTTCCGAAACATTTTTTGTCTCCTAGCACGAGTTGTTGTCTGGAGCATGGTGGCCTAGACTGCACACACTTCAACTTTTTATTATGCGGAGATTTTTAGACAAAATAAGGGTCCATAATAACAAGCATAACTAATGTCATAGCGGCTTTTAAATTGTATTCATAGTGATTATCTGGTTTATTTACTTATATAGACAGTCACCATGACAGATGCTTCGCAAAATGAAGCAAAATGTGGATTTGGGATCTTCGCGCCTTCTCTTGATTGGTCATTTTCTCTACGACTCCCAGATGTTTTACAAATTTTTGTAGCATAATTTGTGATAGTTATAGCTTTCTGTAAAGTAACAGCATCAACTAGTTCAGCCGTAGTTTTGACTGATTACTTCTCGGTGTGTTCTACTCTCACTGTAAATGAGAACTTTCAAGTGATGAGCACTTTCGAATCATTAGTTTCCCCACACTTATAAATTTGAGTAAATTGGTTTGGTACCTGCACATGAGGGATTTTTTGCAATGAAAGGGCGGCTGCATTAGCTGAGTCATTGTCAAATAGCCCGTTTATTCACACATTCCAGCATCTAAATTCAATATAGGCGCTAAATTTGGGAGGAAAACGATGCTAAAAAAATTTTCGTTTCTGTACAAAAAGAACACAGTAGAATTTCAACACTTAAGTCATCACTTGAACAGTAAAACTTCTCGTGCGAGTGCAGTTGAAGTCACAGTCACTAGGCTGCATTGCCAAATTTCACATCTCAATTTTACAGCAAAACCCTTCATAAAACCACAACACGGGGCACGTGCGGAGAGATAGTTGTCCACAGCCACCGCCAGTGTCCGGAACACCTATCGCATGAAATAAAAAAAACTCAAATAAAGAACACCTAAGACATGTGCTGCCATAGTGGAATTCAGACCCGGGTACACAGCGGCAACCTTGTATTCTACCGCGGAGCCATGCCGGTGCTAGAGAGAGACAGAGAGAGAGAAATAACATTTATTTACACATCCGGCGTGTAGGAAGTCCCCGGTCTCATAGGGCGCGAGTGTTCTCTATCTTAAGTATACGGCTATTAGAGTCCAATAATCAAAGAGCCTAGACCTCGAGGATGTTGTGCTCCGACTAGGCGACAGTTACTCGGGAACCTCCGAACCCGTTAGACGGGTTGTCGGCTCCTTTGATGCGTTGCTTCGCCAAGTCGTTCGCAAACTTGGCCTTAGGCAGGCTTGATGTCGGGAAAAAATTGGCGTTATTATGAGTAATAAAGCGTTATAGCACAGCAAAAAAACAAACAGGTGGCACACAATGCAAATCACGTAACGAGTAGGTCATTCAATCCTCCAACGTATTGAAAAAGCTTGTTATTCATCACATTTCAACTGTGGCACATTATCCTGTATCTTGAATGCGTAATTCTTCATGATGTCAGCCACTGAGTTCAACACAAAATTTGTTGCAAAAGTTTAACGAATACCTGATTTCTCCGAAGAATTACAAAGGATAGCATAGTCAATTTCAGCCTACTACATGAAAATTAGTGTTATTTATGGGGTAGTACTGCCCTAAAAGATTGCGTCTAGCATTTCCTCAAAGATTGTTTAGAAAAAGCTCTGAAAGGCTGCTCTTCGTGTTTCGCTTTGACTGTGCTGCGCGTTCCACGCAAGCCTGATTATTTGATTTTATTTATTTTATTTACACATAGCTTGTCTCGCTCCTTCTCCTATTGGTTGGTTTTGCAGACTGCCTGAGACAACAGGTCATTATCTAATATCCTTTTTAAAATTTGCCACATTGCGCAAAATCACACTATCTGTCATCTTCCGTCGGATAAGATTGGAGTAAAACATTGCATATGTAATATCTTTGGGGAATTTGTCCATAGAATCCAGTGACGGGAAAATTGCCGATGCATTGCAGGAGTTAATAAAAGCTTCAGAGAGTTGCAGACTGTAAAACCAATTATTACTACTATATTACTGTTCATAAATTACTTTATTTTTCATTCAAATGATGTTAAAGCTCAAATTTTATTCGCCAATTTTTTATATTGAATTTGTCACTTGATTTGACTCTTTATTTAAAAAGATGTAAGTTATAAAAGTAAAAGTATTTCGTTAGAACTACCCGGTTCTCGACCAAGTCCCAAGCAAAGGTGTTTACCACAGTTTCCAGGCTCTATTTCTTCTTCTTCCTTAGTCTTCGTCCCACTTGTGCGTATTTGTCCCAAACGTTTCCGTTAGGGGGCCGTGCAGTGCTTGCTCAGCGTGGTCAGAAAACACTGCCGATTGGTAGTCGAAGCTCCTAAGAACACGTCCGACAAACACTATAGCGCAGTGTGTGGCCTGCAATTTCTAAAGTCGCCAGAAAATGTTTTCTTTTTTTATAAACTAAGGAAGCAGTAAAAAAAACCGCGCCATGTAGCCGAGTTTCCGGCCATTGGCTAATTTGTTCATCGCGAGCAGTTTAATTACCGTGCTCGCCGCAGAAGGTTGCGTGTGTACGCTAGTACGCGTGCGATCACACTAAAAGTAAGCCGCTCGTTCGAAGGAAAAACAAAAGAAAATGTGACGGAAGTCGACAAGTGCACGTGTCGTAACTTGTCTCCCTATTGTCATCGCTTCTTGTTTAACTTTCAAGCACGTTCGTCGGAACAAGAGGATAGAGAGGAAGCAATCACAGTGCACGACAAATGTCTGCTCTCGTACTTGACGGATCCTAACTTTTTTCTGGTGGCTGGTTGGCGAAGCAATGACTTCCTTTGATGCCGCCATTCAATAGTTGTTTAGGAAGGTGTTGCAAGGCCCCTGCAAGTATATGGGAAGGCCTCGGTAGGAAAAGAGATTTCTTTGTAGAGCAGTCTAATGAAAATTTAGTCACGTCCTAGAAAACAATGTCCCTAATTTTTCAGTGTGTAACTATCAAGCATCTACTGCATATTGATTTAGCCATAGAATTTGAAACGGCTTCTCTTTTTTAATAGTGAAGCTCCTAAAGCTCTAGGCCAAGCATCTGGTGTCCACAAAAACCCTCCTTGCTATTGCCTACCACGCCCCTTTGCTTGTCAGCCTTGGCCACCACCGAGACAGCACGCACAGACAACGCACCAAGTTTGTTCTCTGTGCGAGCCAAGTACGAGTGATCTGGTGGCTGTGCAAATACTTGTTAACAACGGTGATTCAAAAGTAAATATTACGCGTATCATGGGTACAATATTGATACTTAAGTACTACGCAGTATGTTTATTTAGGCAAACATGCATAGATTCTAATTTTAATGACTGCTTAGTGTTGCTTACGCTGCGCTGACAATGCTAGGCCATGAACGAAAAAACTAGTGTTTCCTGTGCTTTGCTAAAACGTCACGGTGCTTCCGCCTACCAGTGGCTCTGCGTTCTACACAAGCTTTTATTTCCCGACTTTACTGCCAGATGGTGTCCATATCTGACGCAGCGCCTCCAGACACAATACAATGGTCTGTCAACGACATTTACAGCGCAACACGCAGATACGTGGCCAATTTAGGTAAGGTAATTTGGTACCTAAAAGAAGCTCCACCCCAAAAAATAAACAGAAATCTTCAAAGTGCATTTCATTCCACCCAAAAGAGCTATTTAGAGTCATTTCAGTATACGCCTGCTTCAAAACTAATGAAAACAAAAACAAACGCTACTGCCATTCATGTCGTTTTCTAAATGAAATGTACTTCACCTGAAATCCCTTGAGATGAAAGCAGCTCAAAATATTTCGCAAAGAACAACGCTGCAACGAAGCTAAAGCGGTACGATACAGAAAGCCTGGCTCAGATTACTGTACATCGTGGGAACAGCCTCGTATGTTCGCACTGATAGGCACCGATATTTTGTTTTATGTTTCTTTTGGTTTTCTGTTTCCAGAATTGTTAAGCGAGGAAGAGGTGCTGTGGTAAGAAAGGCGCTGCAGCATCGCCATTGCGAAATCTTACAAAAATAGGAGGTACAAAATAGCGTAAGTTCTTCCTCGCGAAAGACAATGACAGGCTATCAGCATTGAAACTTACCTACCACTACAGCACCATCATTGTAAGAGCAGCGTTTCGTTTGGTTGTTCAACGGAAAGAAGTCATAGCCTTGAGAGAATAAAGAAAGAGAGACAGAACGCTATGTACACCGGGTCCCTTGTGTTTGCGCGAAAAAGTGCAAGATCCTGAGTTTGATTTCCCATTCGAAGGGAAGAACAGGTGCTCGGAAGTAATATAGACTAAGAAATCATCCCGTCGTTTAAGCAAGGAAATGATGCGTCTCTCTGCAATTTTGCTACTTTGAGTAGTGCCTATAAAAAAGTGAATTCAAAACGTTAGGATTGGAGGTTAGTGACGAAGTGACAGAGAGGCGTACATTTCTTTGCCACGTTCGCTGTTCAAGTTTTGCGCTGTAGTAACGAATGACCGAAACCGTATTTTTTCGTGTGTTTTTTTTTCGCGGCTGCCCCATTTGAGATGCAGGAATTTTTCGCTGCATCTAAAATGGGGCAGAATGATATACTTACCTTTAGGTACACTTTAAAGATCTACGTGTGGTGGGAATCACCTGAGCCCTCCTATAAGGTCCCTCTGTTAATAACATCGTGTTTAGGACGTTTAACCCCATCAAATATTATCAGTAGTACTACGTTTGTTTTGTGTGCGCTTTGTAATCAAAGCGCATCTGTAATTTCTAGTGTTTTTTAGGTCTGGATATATGATCCCATTTAGTCCTTGGTGCGTTTTCCCTTAGATCTGAACGAATCCTTAATCGTTGATACTGGTGTACCTAAAAAAAGGGCTATATAAACAGGGACAGAGAAACGTCGCACGAGGACGGGCGCACTGAGTGGAAAGTTTTTACACATTCGCAGAAACACGTAGCTTATAAACAAGTTGAGCGAGGGAGGCATAGTTAAGATTGCCTTTCGAAGCTGTATTGCTTGATAGGCAACCAGTAGCGGCTGTCGTCGTGTGGTGTTTCTTCACCTCTAATTACATTAGCACTGGTTTTTTTCAGATGATTGCAATTGCTTATTCGAATGATAAAGCAAGCTTGTTTTCTAGAAAGAGAAAAAACGTTTGGTCCTAAATGAGCATTTGTCGTGTTTTCTCTGCCAAACGTTTTCTTCGTCCTAGCTCAGCTGTTCATGTTCCACCAAGTAATGGCACACAAGGCGAGGAATTGGGAGAATTGTTGTTGTTGAGGAAGGTGTAACCACATGCCACTGAGAAAGCTAAAACTACTCGCACTTGTGCCCAGATGGACAAATTGAGAAAGTGAAGTACCCTCGTAGTCTCACTGTCACGCACATGCTCCCGAAAATTATTTTAAAAAACATTTTCAGCACTGCGAGTTGCTTCGACACACCCTCGATACAATGTTACAGCAGTGACATAATTTCGGAAAGAACACAAAAAAGGCTGCCAAAAATAACTGAGGAAGTTACGTAGCTTTAGTTACACAATTAAAAAGTATATACATTGAAAGAGCGCTTGTCAGGAGGTCTGAAACTGTAAGTGAGAGAGAGAGAGAAACAACTTTATTGAAAACGACAAGTTTCCGAGGAATTGTATCTTCTCCCCTTGATGGCGGCTAAGAGTCCTTGGGCCCTAGCAGCATCTTCGACTTGCCTGATCACTTGTAGCTGGTTCTGGATATTTGAGCTAAACAGCGCGGTCTCCCACTGCTACGTCCGTCAATGCGTTCGTCCATGCGTCCATCTAGTGAACAGTCCAAGTACAGCCATCTCCCATTTCGCAGCTACCGGTGGCACATACCCGCAATGTGCCACCGGTGGCTACATACGACAACGAAGGATGAGCATACCCACGCCTTAAGGAGCTTCGCCCTAAAACTGCACATACCCGCTCTAGAGCGGGGTATGTGCCACCGGTGGCTACATACGTCAACGAAGGATGAGCAGACTCACGCCTTAAGAAGTTTCGCCCCTAAAAATGCAGTGCCCTAATTAGCGCAAAGTGGGCTGTGTACCTTTCCCTAATTACTACTGCCACCACCTACACTACGTGCACGTGGTGATAACCTTTTTTTAAACACGATTGTCTTCCTTAGGGACCTTCGAAACAAAAATTTTGGTCTTTCTGTAGATTTGTCTGTTTTTCCGCCCTTAACGATACCACAAACAGCACCATGCGATACTCGTAACGGCAGACCCCAACCGCAGCAGCGACAAATATAGCTCAATATTCAGCGTTCATACTTGTGTATTTGTCAAATAAAAAGAGATAATTGCGCATATACAAAGCACCACAGCAACGCATGAATATCCTGTATGTGTGTGTATTTTAGTAGAAAAGGCATACATAAGTAATTCTAAGAACCGTAGCGTCTATCGCGCTGTGCTGACCATGCAATGCTAGCACGAAAAGGCAAGCGTTTCCAACGCTTTGCTAAGGGGACACGGTAATGGCACCTACCCGTCGCTTTGCGCTTTACACCTTATCACCTCCGAGAGGGGCGCGCACGTCACGCGCTCAGTTTTTAAAGATAACTGCCACATAGCGCTCATGCCTCACGTGTGACGTGGATTGATGCGCTCGTTTGCCTTCGCTGCACGTTCGAGGCACACTAAAGGAGTGCCTCTAGAATACCATTTACCAATTTTCTTGCGCAGACTATCAAATAAACGTTTTGTGACTTTCCAGACGCAAGACTGTCGTATTTTGACGACAATTGCAGTGTAACATGTAGATGTGGTGCCAATTTTTCTTTTGTACAAAAGAAATTCGTTACACCTGCTGAAGCCTTCGTCGCGAACAACACTTATGAAAATGGCAACTACACCTAATCAACAACCGACTATGTTTTCAACACCCGCGTTTTAAAACAGCTGATTACACAGTGAGGAGTTGTGTTCTTGTACATTCTTTAAACCGATCTGCAATAGTTGATTTGATTTCATTGATATGTGGGGTTTAACGCCCCAAAAGATCTGCAATAGTTATCATAGAATTTGCGCCTAGGTTTATCACTTCAAAAGGCAAATAATTGTGCTTAGTTAGATAATTATGTGGGAAACGATCAAATTGCGGTATTTCCTGCAGGTAATAGTAGGAAACAAGCATTTGTGAGTATCATCATAGAATGGGACGGCATATTTTGCAGCCCTAGCTCAAGATAACTGAGGCGTCCTTTATTTGATTCAACGTTTTACACTAGGCAAATGATGACAGGTAGGAATGTAACGATCCGAGAGGATCAACGGGTGTTCGGAGCAAGTAAACTATGGAGCGTAGACTTCGCGGCTGACACCGGCCCTTCATTGTTCCTAAACAATGAATGCTAATGCCCCCGCCTGGGGTTAATAAAAAGGGGAGTCAACGCCGTTCAGTACTAATGCGGTGCGTCCACATAGAAGATGCCGATGCCACAAAGCTTCCCTCACCCTCTGATCGCGCTATGGTCATTTGCCTTTGAGGACCATATAACGAGCGTAAATTCACTGCCATTTATTCAGACGTGAGCGTAATTAGAAGCCCGAACACATTCATTCTAGAATAATTGCAGTTTAGGAACAATGATCACAAGCGGTCGTCTGCCGATGAGGAAAGCCAAGGGGAGAAAGAAATGATGTAAGCGACATTATGGTGGTGTGTTTCTCACTGCGAGGACCATAGAGCTTGGAAAAAACTGCATTGTTTCCAAATAGACGTTATGAAGACATTTATCCTCCTACACACGAATATTTTAATGCTTATTGGCTCTTCTCGAGGAATACCCGTGCCTCATCTGAGCCACAATGAATAAAGCCGTTCGTTAAAACGAACCATCTACATGGTGACAAAAAAGAGCAAAGTAAAAGGCTGGTGCTGACAACATCTTTCATCGTTATGTCGATACCGATGATCCTGTCTGGCAGTGTCGCAAGCATCCGCTAACATACAACCTTGTGCTTGTTTACCGACCAATGTAGTGAACGGCGTCAGTGAGGTAGTTTTTGATCTTAAGCAATACACTAAAGCAAAAAGAAAGCCTGAACATACAGAAGAAAAATACTCATGCACACAGCTATGAGGAGTGAATGGAGCAGGCCACGTGAATAGGTACATCCACAGACGTTCACTGTTTGATCGGGCACGTTCTATATCAAAAGAAACAAACCGCAATCGACATAAGGGTCATTGCACGCCAAACGTTCCAGCCATTCTGGCCACCATCTCAAATGTATTCGAAAAACATCGCTTGATTGCAGAGTCAAAAATAGTGCATCGCTGAAATTTTACGGAGAGAAACAATTTTCGGTCTCGTGGATGCCTCTCGAGAGCCCCAGAATGTTATCTGTGTGTTGTTTGCGAGAAAACTGATTCTATTACTTAGTTTTTCAAGCCATGGGCCGTACGTCCTGTGTATGTAGTAGTAGCCACCTTTCGTTTAGTCCTTAGAATGTCTGCTGATTGGCGGTACTTGCGTGTAATATATATATGATGAACAGATACGAGAAGTCGGTACTTGGAGTGTTGCTGAATCATATTAGCGTAATATTTCTGCTAAACACACCGGAAGAAATTTAGCAAAATTGTTATATATGTGCATTACTTTCATAGCAACTGTATGTTTCGTGCCAATATCTGAATCATTTACACTTAATCTACGGAAGTTGTACTCTTCCCAAAAAATATTGTGAAGTCACTCAAAATTTTCGAACACAGTAGAAAACAATCAAGAATTTCAGAAAACTGTCATTTTCGTTCATAGAGGCAATTCGCACTCCAGATTCTTCATATAAAAATAACCCTTTTACCCCCATCAGAAGCAAATGAACACATATTTTCACTTGGTCTTTATATTAGAATGTTGGCTTTAGGAGGAAAATAAATTATGACGTTTTTCCTTCGAAGACAATGGGGAACTTCAGTCCACAAGCTGCCGTATGAAGCAACAGTAAGAAAGTGGTCAATCGCGTACCTAGAAATTATTTCTATCTTTAAAACTAAAATTGCATTGTTGAAGCTTATCACGTGCAAAAAAATATTCATTTTTGATTCGTGTATCAACCGTATTTTCAATTGGAGCACTACATAGCACAAAATGCTTCACAATGAAGACAGAAGTGATAAATTTCTGAAATTTCTCATTTTTTCTCACCATATTCAGAAACTTAAGGGGTCTGACAGTACTTTTTCAGCAAAATATACTTTCCGCAGATTAGGCATTGGTGGCTCATATATTCAAACCAGGCACAATTTCGCAAGGCGAAAAATGAAAACTTTAGGCTTTACATAAAATGTTGGAGGCGTATGTGGCGGAAATTCTTCATTGTTTTCACCAATTTTCAAACAAAATACACAAATACCTTTTCCTATTATCTTGTGTAAAAACAAAATGCTCGACTCCTATAATGAAGTTTCCCACAAAGAAAAAGACAACTTTCAGGGTAATTGGAGAGGAACGCATGTGGTCACATATTTTTCTCTTTTTTAGGCTCAAGGCATAGGCAGTTTTCAATTCAGCACATCCACACGATTTTTTTTTCGAATACATCTTGTGATTGTCTCCAGAGCGGTTGGGATGTTTGCGTGTAATGACCTTGTATGACGTAACAAAAACAAGGTTAAAGCAGGGAAGCTTTCTTGAGTACAATCGACGAGTTCATACCAAACAAATTATTTCAGAATGCGCGTGCATGTGCGTGCATGCGCGTGCAAATTTAGGTGATCAGTCTTTCCCACTTGTCTTGCCACAAAACTACCACAACAAACCGCAGCGATCGTCGCGAACATCCCTGTACCAAACGTACAGATATTGCGAATTTCATTTGGACGTATGAGTGTAAAAATTACACTTGCGACAAGGAGTGATGTTGAAGCACGATTCTTTTCATGTGGTCGTGCTGTATTTCATTCCTTTTGTAGACCCCCCTTCTTATAGAAAATTATGAAGTATTTATTTATTTTATTTGCGTTACTGAAATTACTGAGTGAGTGGACGGTGGAATGGACGGTGCATATTGTGGAAAATATAATTCATAAGACAAAACAAATAATAGATATGCTGGAAGTAGTAGGCGCATGATGGCGAGAGTGAGAACAAAAATTCCAAGGCTTCCGCGGAACATGCAGCACAGTCACAGCAAAAGCTAGATGAACGGCTTTTCAGAGCTTTTAGGGTCTCTTAATCCCGCTTGCACGGTACCCACTACTCAATTAACCATCATAATTTTTATGGAGTAATAAGGCATTCACTCTGGCATTCTTCGTCCTTCTTCGGAGAAGCGTGGTGTCTGCTACACACTTGAAAGCAATTTTGTGAAATGATGATGTGGCTGACGACAATGAAAAATTATGCCTGAAGCTTTTGTAACATGTTGGAGCATTCGAGGACCCACTCGTTACGTATTTCGTATTGTGTGACGCGTTGCTGTTCTTTTGATGTTCTCAAATGTTTTATTACCCATATTAACGCGATTCCTTATCCGACATCAAACCTGCCTGAGTTTCACATTGAAGCTTCAAGCACTAGCGTGGTTTTATGGAGCAGGCTGCGCGCGCAACCCTTGTTGTAATCTCAGAACAGCTTTCTGTGTTAAAAATAGTAAAGATGGTCATGGTGGTGCACTTCTTTTGGTGCTCGTGGAGAAGAGCCAATTAGGGGGACATTGAAAAATGCTGGATGATGATCGCTATGCTCATCAGGTTTGGTGGCTCATATGGTGCACAACCTGAAAGATTGTTTCCTACGCACCTTGGTGTATTGTTATATGTATAAGAATTCAGTGCTCATTACTGGAAAGACGCGTTTGTAATCTTGAGCGACAGGTTGAATATTTTTCCGCATTATCTTTCAATATTTCGGAGAGCTGAATCTTGCAGTACCTGTCTGGCGACAAAGCTTTACAAAGTATTCCCACTTATATACTGCGTGGGATTTTATGTACACTGTTTCATCATATGTCAGCTACTTTTATATGGTCTCCATCTTTTGAGCCCGTGCATCGTGGCAACATACTCATGCCAGTTGGTGATATTGCGTTTGAATTAAAACACTTCAATCTCAGACGGAGGGTTTCAGAATTCCTTTTTGGAAACGATTTCTATTCCGTACTTTGTTTGTTCTTGAATGTTACACTGCTTACTTGCTTCCAGACATATTTGTTTCAGCAACCTCCTGAAAGCACCCCCGTTATTATGGACTAATGTAAGAAGGCCCCATCGCAGCTCGGTTTCATAAAGCTTGCTTTTCAGTAGAATATCTGCACACAGTGTCCGACAAGGAACTGTATAGAGATACCACTAACCATGATCTACCGGCCTCCGTTGTACCACTATTGCACTCCGATCTTCCAAATCAACGTGTGTTGAAACGAGTGCGCAAAAGAAACATTCCACCCCATTCAAAACGTTCTTCTATATAAACTACCCTCTGAAACAATGCCAGTAAACACGTGGTTTAGAAGAAAACGTAATTTTCTCTGTTAACTGCCGTCCATGAAATGTGCTGGAAACTCTAAAATATTCGTTTGTTAGCTGCAAAGACGCTATTCTGTTAAGGGATGTGTTTCAGCGAGCAGTGAAAAAAATTGTCATCATTTGCCACACCATACGTTATCTTCTACAAATATCGCTTGAAGTGTCATATGATATCTTCTTTCTAATGGGTATGCACAGCCCATGCATGACGATAATGCAAAATCAACCACTTCTTTAAGCACACAACTTATTCAATTGACTATTGACTTCAGGGACATTTGTGACGACTAGGATTAGGACAGACTGATGATGATATATAGTGTTTCTTGGCGCAAGGGCCACGTTATGGCCAAAGAGTGCCTATACATGCGACAAAAGATTTGGGCTATGGGTATGAGGAGTGGCTGTAAAAGGGTCTAATATTCCTCATTCGAAAGGTGGGTGAACATATAGGGAATAAAATATGAGAGTGACATGAAATGTGTAGAGTGAAAACTAGTGGTCAATGGTTCTGATGATAAGCTATGAAGAGATTATAGAGCACGAATGTCTCTCCGGCGTCTTTGTCTTCAAGGGCTGCGAAACATGTGCGGCAGCAACAACCTCTTATGAGAGGTTGTTCTACAGATTACCAGGGTAGATCACGCGAAGTAGCGAACATCTTTTAAAAATGCAAATAATGAATGATATTTGAAAAGTGGATCTCTACCGAAGAACATCGCTGGGTGAAGAGGCATTTGTTCTTGGTAGGATGTTGGAAAATGCTTTTTTTGGGATGGGAGCTCATTCTCTGCACTTAATCAAAGTATGTAGGACACTAAGAGGTTCGCCGCATTTCTGACACATTGGTGCATCACCACCGGTCAGGAGGTGTGAGTGTGTACTGTGTGTGTGTCTGATACGTAACCGACAGAGTGCTACTTCTATACGGCGTGTTTGTGATGTTGGTGGCCAGTCACCAAGGTAAGGCTTGAATAAATGTAATTTATTATGTACTTTTCCGCCCCATGTACGCTGCCAATAATCCCTCAGCTTTTTTCTCAAAAAGGGTTTCAAGTTCATTAAGGGGACAGCTACAGATGACTGCGGAGTGTTCGCATGGACTGATGTTGCCGAGCTTATCTGCTAGTACGTTTTCCTCAATTTCATGATGGCCTGGTACCCAACATACTACTACATGCTGTTTAGATGCGTAAATGGCACAAAGAAGAGAGTATAGCGAAGCAGTGACGGGATTTTTGTACTTTCTGATGGCTTTTAAAGTTTTTACAACGCCTAATGAATCCGCGTATATGAGTGCATTAGTTATTTTCATTTCTTTATAGTGTTTTGCTGCCGGCAGTATTGCGTAAGCTTCAGCTGTAAAAATGCTCGTGTGAGGGTGGAGAATACTGACATGCGAAAAAATGGGCCCACCGCTGCATTGGATACGCCCGCGCGAGTCTTTGATGCATCAGTGAAAAATTCAGGATAGCTATATTTGTGTGCCCTTTCCCAGAAGTACACCTGAATGTGTAGGGGTGGGGCATGCTTTGTCACAATCATGAAAGATGTGTCACAATTGATAACCTTTCATTGTCATGGTGGGGCGCATGTAGTAGAAGCCATTACGCGGTGTTCGAGCAATGCGACACCTGTGTCCAAAGCTAGTGCTCGAACACGCAGCGAGAAAGGCTGTTTAATGTGGGTCTGTTTCGAAAGAGCTGAGAGCTGGATGTGTCGTTTACAGCAGGGTATATAGGGTGGTCAGTCTTTGCGGTTATCTTCAAAAAATATGTAAAAGACAGGTACAATCTTTGTATATGTAGCGACCATTCATCTGAATCTGTGTAGAGGCTTTCCACGGGGCTTGTACGAAAAGCTCCCGTAGAAAGGTGAATGCCTAGATGGTGGACAGAGTCCAGCATTTTCAGTGCCATTGGTGGTGCGGACTGGTACACTATTGTCCCATAGTCTAGACGTGTGCGAATAAGGCTTTTGTAGAGGCTCATCAGACATTTTCTGTCGTTGCCCCAACTTGTGCGGGGCAGCACTTTTAGGATGTTCATTGTTTTCATGCATGTCTGTTTAATGTATTTAATGTGTGGTATGAACGTGAGCTTCGTGTCTAGAATTATGCCTAAAACTTTGGTTCGCTCTTGACAGCTACGCAATCACCCTGCAACTCTATATGAGGATCAGGGTAGAGTCCTCTATTCCTAAAAAACAGAACACAGGAGCTTTTTAGTGTATTCAGACTGAAACCGTTCTCATCTGCCCATTTACACACCTTGTTAACACAGAGCTGAACCGGTCGCTCGCATGCCGAGAGATTACAGGATTTAAAACCTATCTGTAGGTCATCAACGTATGCTGAATAAAGGATGTTACGTGGGATGCACGATCGCGGGGAGTTCATTTTGACTACTAAAGAGAGTACAACTGAGGACACCGCCCTGCGGTACTCCCGTTTCTTGCACGAACGGTCGTGACAACGGCATTGCCCACTCGAACACGAAATGTACGATTGGACAGATAATTTTCGATTACACTTAGCATATTACCTTCGTATACCTAAGTGTGTGAGGTCTCTCAATATCTCAAAACGCCACGTTTTATCGTATGCCTTGTCCATGTCAAGGAAGAGAGATAGGAAAAACTGCTTATGAATGTAGGCTTCGCGTATTTGCGCCTCTATGCGGATGAGATGGTCTGTGGTGAACCGACCCTCTCGGAATCTGCACTGATATTGGTCGAGGAGTTTGTTTGATTCCAAAAAATATAATAATCGGCAGTTTATCATCTTTTCAAATAATTTGCAGAGGCAGCTAGTCAGAGCAATAGGCCTGTAACTTGATACGGAAGATGAATCTATGCCCTGTTTAAGAATAGGTATTACTATGGCCTCTTTCCGCGCAGAGGGAATCTCGCCAGAAGCCCATATGGAGTTATACAGACAGAGGAGAGTTTTATGTGTTTCTTGAGGTAAGTGTTTAAGCATCTAATATAAAACACGGTCAGAGCCTGGGGCCGATTTGTTGCAGCAGCTTAGCGCTGCCTGCAACTCAGCCAAGCAGAAAGGTCTGTTGTATGGCTCATTTTTTGCACATTTACGTTAGTGTTTTTGCCTTCCTACTATCTCTTTGTATCGTTTGTACGTATATAAGAATAATGCGATGAGCTAGACACGTGTTCAAAGTATGCTACCAAGGCGTCTGCTTGATCCTCAAGGCTGTTACCCTCTGTGTATACTAGAGGGAGTGAGTGTGTCTGTCGGCCTCTTATCCTATTCACTCTGTTCCAGACCTTAACTTTATCAGTATATGAATTAATGCCTGACAAAAACTTCTGACAGCTTCTTCTCCTAGCCTGTCGGCGCGTCCTTGGCCCTTGACACTTTACTTGTTTGAAATTGATCAGATTCTCTGCAGTTGGGCAGTCACGCAACAAACACCACGCTTTATCCTGCTTTTTGCGAGCATTCCTGCAGTCATCGTTCCACCATGGGACACGACGTCTGCAGGGACCACAACTTGTCTGGGGGATACATTTTGAAGCAGCGCCAATAATAAAAGCAGTGAAATACGTAGTGGCATAGTTGATTTTTAGAGAGGAAATCTCGGCCCACGATATAGTACTTCTGGTACTTCTCCCAATCTGCTCTGTCTACCTTCCAAGTTGGAGCCTGAGGTAGAAATTCATTTTCTTTTGGCGTATTCAGTATTATGGGAAAGTGATCACTTCCATAGAGTTTTCAATATCATCCCAAATAAAATCAGGTAAAAGTGTAGAAGAAACAATGCTAAGATCAATGCACTGAATACGTTTTGTTTGCCAGGCTAAAAATGTTGGTTCTTCTTATTTAAAATGCATGCATCTGTGGAAAGAATAAAGTTCTCAATCAAGCGGCCTCGCGCATCACTTCTCGAATCACCCCACAAAGGGCTGTGGGCATTAAAATCACCATGGACGATATATGGTTCAAGTAGTTGATCCATAAAAGACTGAAATTCTTGTTTCTGCAGCTGATAACGAAGACAAATGTACACTGAGCGAATGGTAACAAGTTTCCCTATGACAACAGCACGAATGGTCACTGCTTCAAGGGCCGTTTGTATCTGCAAATCTTGACACGCTATGCATTTGTCTAATATAATATCAACGCCACCTGATGATGCAATTGCATCATCTCGATCTTTGCGGAAGACGATGTGGTCTCTAAGGAAATTCGTATGTTTTGATTTCAAGTATGTTTCTTGTACACACAGCACTTTTGGCTAGTGTTTGGGTAAAAGTTCTTGGACATCGTTGAGGTTTCTAAGCAGTCCTCTGACGTTCTTTTGTATAATTTGTGTTTTCATATTGGGTGTAAAGTAGTGCTGTGAGTACAGATTGGGGGTGACTTATTTTACAGAGCCTTTAAGGGGCCCTGTATTTGGTGTTTTTTTTCTTTCTTGGAGCGGTCAAGGTGCTCTCAACGCTCTTCCGGCGCAGTCCACGCTGGTGGGTCAGTGGTGTTCATCGCCTCTGTGGAGGCGCCAGACAGTCGCGTACGTGGGGTAGGCTTTGTCTTGGAAGACAAAGCAATCGTCCCCACCAGGCCACAGGTCCTCTATAGTTTATGTGTTGCCCTGGCTGCTGGGCCTTTCGTAAGGCCGTGTTCAAAGAGGGCGGAGCAGGAAGGGCTGCTTCTCCAGTGGGGTCTACTGGCGGTTGCCTCGGCACGCCAGGCGTCGTCCGGGGCTTCGCAGAAAACCGTAGTGGTGCTGACCCCCTTTGCACCACTTCGGGGGATGACTTCTGTGGAAAAGTGTGCGATGCACGCTGCCGGGCTTCCCTAAAACTGACACTTTCTTGAAATTTAATTGTGAGAATTTCTTTTTCTCTTTTCCTGGCTGGGCATGAGCGAGAATAAGCGCAATGGTCACCATCACAGTTCACGCAATGGGCCTCAGCCTCAGACTTACAGTCATCAGCAGAGTGCCCTATGGTGGCGCACCTTGCGCACATGAGCTGCCCTCGACAGCTTTGGGAAGCATGGCCAAATCGTTGGCACTTGAAACAACGTCTCGGCTTTGGTATATATGGTTGAACACGGAGCATGAGATAGCCTGTAGTGACTCTTTCTGGGAGTGTGTTTGCTCCAAACGTCAGTACAATGTGTTTAGTGGGGAGTTCTGCTATATTTCGCCTAATTTTATTGCGCTGCACGTGTATAACATTTTCGTTTTTTCAGCAGTCCAAAAGTTCTTTGTCGGTAAGGTCTCCAAGAGCTTCATCTGATACGACACCTTTCACTGTGTTCAATGTCCGGTGAGCTGTAACGGTGAGGTATTTGACCCCAAATGCAACAAGGTGGCTTAGTGTCTGATACTGGATTTTGTCTTTGACTTCTATTAGCTGGTCCCCACTGGTCATCTTGGTGGCTTTGTAGCCAGTGCTGATGGCATCAATGAGGCATCTGGAAACTAGAAATGGTGATATGTTTGTTGCTTTTTTCCTGTGGTTTCACAATGTATGACATTATAATTGGGAACAAGTTTTGATTCTTTATTACACACTGTGATGATAATGATGAGTGGTGTCTTGTAGCACAAGGACCAAACGAAAGTTGTGAGGCTCCTTCGGTACGCCCCCTTTTCTGGGGGCGATCACTTAGGAAGGGGTTTGGTGATCCCATGAAAGAAGGCGTTTGTTCGGCAACAGCGCCTACCACCCACCACGGAGCCCAACTAGGGGACGTGGCAGAGCATGTGAACCCGTCTGCGCAACGCCAGCAGTAGGCCTTCACTATAACCTAATACGGTTTATCTTAGGTTGGATAAGCACACAAGGTTCAGCCTTGCCGCCAGAAAATTTAGAAGTAGGTGGAAAAGAGAAGAGGACAGGACAGATAAAAAGTGGGAGATAAAGACGAAGATGTAGAGAGAGAGAGATAGTAAAAGGCGACTGCCGATTTCGCCTGGGTGGGTCAGCCCAGGGGTGCCGTCTACGTGAAGCCGGGGCCAAAGGGGCAATTTGCTGCCGCTAGGGGGCCTTAAAGGTCCAATCACCCAGCATTGGCGCAACCCCCAGGATCCCCTTTTCCCCGGACACTGGCAAAGCCGCGCATGGCTAGGCGTGGGAGGGGGCCGAAACCCCCCTCCCCGTTAGCTCGAGTCCATTGTGTCGCTACACACCAAACGCCTGCTTGCGCAGCCACCTCGGCGGGGGAAAAAGACCGAACTGATAGGCCATATTGGTACTCAGGGCGAAAACTGGTGTCGGCCCCAGCGAATGCGGTGCCACATTGCCCCGTTGTGGCCCAAACTATTCCATCAATGTGCAAGCCTCCGGAAAGAGCCATATAGCTCGTGTGAGTCCTGGCTCACTCGCAGGTGTCAGGCAATACCTCGGCCGACTACCATGCCGGTAGAGCTACCTCACACGTTACCGGCTTCCAGAACATTACCCGGATGCAATAAGAGGATAAAGGCACACTCCAGGAAAACATCCCAAAGGGATCAGGCAACAAAACACAATTCTGCACCGAGCACAAGTAAGATCGCTTGCGCATACCGTACTGGTGAACAACATGTGCCCTGCGAAACACAACGTGCTCTGACCATTGCAAATGAGTAAACGAAACCCTGTTTCACATCTTGACAGAGTACATAGTATTGAAGGCCCTCCTCGTTTTCTTCCACCGAATAGATCCACTACTCAGTCCCTTGAGTCATGGGAGGCCTTGTTATACATAGTTGGGCTTAATAATGATTCATACATCTTTACTCTGAAAGCAACACCGCATCCTCAGCTTCTTGTTGTCGCTTGTACTAGGATTGGAATTCTGCCATAACCTGAGTGTGCTACTCCTCCTTGCGCTTCGCAACCCGGGCTTGTTTTTGTGCCTGGACGCCTGCACCAGCCCGGCATCCGCGAATTTTCTAATCAGCTGTCGGCTCTGTCTTTGGAAAGTTTCCGGCTGTTCGGGCGTTTGCATGACCCCTGCTCTGCTCATGTAAAAGTTATCGATTGAAACTGGTGCGCTCGGGCTCGGCGGCATGGTTGCGAAGAAATATAACGACATCACGGACGGCGCAGCCAATGCAACACACTTGGGTACGACGAAGAGATTGCCGTCACTAACGGCGCCTCCAATAGCGCGTGCTTGGTTACGACCTAGATGAGGACGTGACTGACAGCGCCGCCAACGAAGACAGTTATCTTGTTTTTTGGCGAATGGTTTTTAGTTTCGCCTGGTACGCAGACTTACATTTCGCTGTAATATGTTGCAATAGTAGTCAGATACTAACTAAAGGGCGAGAAGATTCTGTGAATGTCGGGAAGCAGGCATTAATGTAACTGTGGCTCGAAGGGGGAATGAGGGCGGGCGGCTTTTCTGACGGGGATTATAGAACGATTACGCATTTGCTAATGCCAAGATTGTTGTGACAACCCGACCTCTTGACAAGGCCTCCTTGATCGGAACTGAGGTGACCTGCGACGCTTGTGGGCAGGCACCTCAGCAGAACAATACCTTGAGAGAAAACCACGTAGCGGTTATATACACTAAGCTCTCAGAGTACACAGAGCCTTCTACATGTTGGGAGCGTGACTAGCTTCTGCTCCCTGCTCTCTCTGATTCGGCAATTATTCGACAGGTTTCCTTGGTCAAGACAAAATAAAATCCGTGAGTGGTGCAGCGCTATGATTTTGTGTCTTTCAACAAGATCGTAAAAGGGAGACAAGGCAGAGTTCTAGACTGCCCGAAAGCAGGCGTTCGACTTGATACGTTATTAACATGATAGCGGTAAAGAATACGTTCTCAAAAATACCGGAGTAAGCGTCATTGCTGGTTTTGTTGTCCATCATGTCCGTTACTGAAAAATCAAGAAAATGCAAATAGCATTATTAATGAAAACATTTCTTGTCTGAATGAGGATCGTACCCAAGCCGTTTGGGCGGCAAGCAGATTGTCTACCACAGAGCTAGCGTCTGTTGGTAGACAATCTGTGGTAGACACACAAAAAAACAAATGGGTTCATTCTTCTTCTATCGTGACAACTTGACGATCACAAAACACTAAATATTTCCCTAGAATACATACTCCAAGTTATGTGTTTTTAAATATACTATAGAATGGCGGTAACTATAAGCTCCTCACCAACACAAAATAGAAATGTGGCTGCAACTTCATCTCCTCTATACCGCGCATAGTTGAATTTTCATTCAAATGATGTGAATTGATGAGGAATTTTTTAACTTAGCATTTTTCTGTAACATGCGCGTCTTTCACAGGATATGCATCTCAACGACAAAAACCTGTCGAATGATACAGCATTGTTACTCGCTGGCCACAGATATTGCCCATTATATGAATTAGGCACAAAATCTTTCCAAGAGTGCGTTTGAACACATGGCAAAACAAGGTTGCATCTCTGCTACCTATAAAACAATGGTTAATTGTTTAGGGCGTAACAAAAAGCGTTAAGGGCTTATCACAAACTCTACATATCACTAAATCAATGAAATCAAGAACCACAACGATAACGTTGGAACTAGTGGTAAGCCAGGTGACATCCCTTCAGAAAGAACAGAAGTAATTAAAGTCTTGAAGGGAATCCAAAAGGGCAAAATTAGTGATGAGGATAAGGTAACGTCGGATATTGAGAAAGATGGAGGACATATGGTGTTAAAAAACTAGCCCCCCTGTTTACAAAGTGTCTCCTAGCGGGGAGGGTACTGGAACATTGGCAGAATGATAACATCATCTTACAACATAAAAAAAGCATTTCAAGAATTGCAGGCCGATCATCTCGATTCTCGTTGTATACAAGCTATATACAAAGGTTATTGCTAACTAAATTAAGACATTACAATTCAAGAAACTAAAGGAACAAGCAGCAATTAGAACAGGCTACTCAACTATCGACCACATTCATACTAAATCTGCAGGTGATAGAGAATTGCTCAAAATACACCCTACCACTGTGCATTGCCTTCAAGAATTACGGGTTGGCCTTTTATACAGTAGATATATTAGAAGTCATGCAGGCATTCTAATATCAGGGCATCGATGAAAGATGTATAAAAATCCTGGAAGAAGTAAACAAAATACCAGCTGCTACCATAGTGCTCCATAAAGAAAGCGACAGAATACCAATAAAGATGGGTGTAAGACTAAAGAATACGATCTCCCCAGTGCTATTTGCTGCGTGCTTACAAGATGTTTTTCGGATGCATCGAATGGGAAGAGTTAGGGATAAAAGGTATTGGAGTGTACCTTAATTAGTAACCTGCACTTTACCGGCGGTATTGTCTTACTCAGTCACTCTTCGAACGGATAGGAATTCATGATTACTGTATTAGAGAAGGAGAGTGGAAAGGTAGGTCTTAAGTACGTGTGAAGAAAACGATAGTAATGTACATGTACACATCCTCGGAGAGGGGCGCTTCGAAATAGGTAGCAGTGCACTTGAAGTTGTAAAAGAGTACGTCTATTTGGACAGGTAGTAACCATAGAGCCGAACCACAAGATGGAAATAACTAGACGGATAAGAATGACGTGGTGCACATTCAGGAAGCATTCTCATATCATGACTGGAAATCTACCACTAACCCTCAAGAGGGAGGTATGTAACAGCTGCAGCTTTCCGGTACTTACCTACGGAGCCGAAGCCTGGAGCAAACAAAGAGGGTTCAGCTGAAATTGAGGACGACCGATCGAGCGATGAAAAGGAAGATGATAGGTGTAGGATATTATCTATATACCATGCCTTAAATTCTGTGTTGGTACAAAGTTTATGTGACAGTTCCTATTTATGGGCCCATACGAAATAGCGCATTCATCAAAATATGGCAAAGCTTCATTCTCGATAATGTAAAGAATGATTGTCTGCAGTTAGTCATCTCTAATGTTCTAATAATATTTGGTTATTGCAATAGCTCGTCTGACTACGTACAAGAGGCCGTAGTTGTAAATAACATTGTTCACTTTATCATTGCAGCAATCTTTAAATGAATGAGTGTAAAATAACGGTCCACTTCTTGTCGCCCCCCTCCGGCCTCTTTCTCGCTCATTCTTTTCGTGCACAGTAGCTGAAATCTCACCTAGTTAATTGACCACTGTATATACAATTAGCACTGTATCTACTTCCTACTTGTTAGAGCCTGTGAGGTACAACATGAATTTATGGTATATCTAGGACATGCTGTCTTTATTGGTGCCAGTGGCAACAGCAAGAGCCGCACAAAGGCCTCCCATGCTTCGCCATACAACCCAGCCGTGTGTTTGCCGCGGCCACGTTATTCCAGCAAACTTCTTTACATAATCTGCCGACAAACTACCTACAACCCCCTCCTCACACGCTTGTTTTCTCCAGGAATCTATTCCGTTCATAATAATGACCACCTGTATTTGGCCTTGTCACTGCGTGCCCGATCCTTGCCCTTAGCTAAGCAGCCCTTAGCAGCCGCTTATTATCTGAACCATCCTGCTCTCTTCTTGTCTCCTAACCCCACATATATCACACTTTCAATGCTCACTGCCTCGTCCTCAAGCTAAGTTGACCACTTTCCACAACCTTCTAACAAAATAAGCTTGAGAAGAAAATACAAGAGACCTCGGTTTGCAAGAAGGACGAAATCCTGAAAAGAAAGTTACGTTGTTTGCACGATCACACCGAGAACGTGAGCCAATATTTTATTCCGCAGACATCTAGATTTTGGATAACACCGAAACCTACCGGGGAAGTTAACTGCACGAAAGCCTGTATAACGCTGGCGCAGCTCCCCAATCTGAATTGCTAATGCACGGTAGGTTGAAGCTTCCCCCGCAGATCGACAACGACGCCCCGTATGGTGACAGGCCTCGCAAATATTATTCTGCCCCCGTTGTGTGGCTTAGCCTCCGTTTTATGGAATAAATTCTACTAAGCGTGAGCGAATGAGCGTGGGAGGGGCTATGCCTTTGTAGCACACCGAGGCAAATATATTTCCAGTACCCTTAGTGCACGCGGGCAATGAAAACGTGGTGTTATCGATAGTGTTTTTATTTTTTCAAGAACAGCTTCTCTCGCTTGTTTTTTTTGTTTCACTTGTCGGACACTAGCATGCACGGGACACTCCCCAACCGTCTCTGACTTACAGATTGACAGCACGGTTTTGTGGCTGTACCCCGGTCACCTGTGAATCAATATTTCATGCGAAAGTAAAGGCTTACAAAGTGAATGAGGCAGAGCGATGAAACGACATTCAGTGGAATAAAATGGAATCACCTCAAGTGAGCCAGAAAAGCTTGAAGATTTCTTCCGCAGGTTTTGTCAAAGCAGTGGATGAAAACATATGCTCAGTATGAGGACAGTGATAATGAGGTAACACATATAAATTAATAAAAAGTGCTAAAATAATTATCTATGTGGACCCCTGCAGATAGAGTATGTTAAAATACAACTTGTATGGACCATTTATTTGAACAAGACTATGTTCGAGAATTTCTCTTCATATTACTATTCTTGAAAAACAATGTAGAGAAAATAAAACATGCGAAAGGTTTTCACGCCACTGTGATCCTCAAAGATGTCGACTGTTTAAAGTGTTCATTATAAGGTACGTAAAGATGTCGACTGCTTAATGTGTATATTATAAGGTTCGCAGTTTTATGCACAATCTTTTAAACAAAAACATGTTCCTTCTTCATTTAGAAGTTTGAAAAGACTTCCTGTTACACTCTTCTTTAATGGCATAAATTGAATTCTAAAAATGTGACGCAGCGTTACATTATCGTTACATTTAGTTTTTTTTTCATTTTCCAAATAGTGTCACATAGTCTTGAGAAAAAAATAAACATTGAGTAGCAATGAAAATTGGGCGAGTTGGTTCGATTGCATGGATTTAGAACGGCTCAAGAAAGAAGAAAAGACAAATTTTGAAATTATGGATGTGTGCATTTCAGCCTATAGCACTGTCAGTAACCGCAACAACTTCACTAATAAGCTGCTCAGCGCTGTTCGCTCGAATACAACATTTCTTGAATTGCACAATTTAATAACACATAATAATTCCGCAACTGAGAGAGTGAGATATAAAGAGATGTTATGTGAAAAGGCAGAGAAGTTAACCGGAAAACAAATATCTGGTTTGCTGCATTGCACTGGGATATGGGTAGGCGGAGAAAGCAAAGTAGGGAAGAGAGTTATGAGAGAACGAGGCATGAAAGTGCATGCACGCTGAAAACACGCAGGAGTGTCAATTTTTCAGTGAGGCGTGGTGCTCACAAGATCTTTAATAGCGCTTTTGTCGCCTTCAGGTGCGAAACTTGTACTCTCCGGCAGGCCGAGACTGCTTTCCAAAAGTGTCACGCAAACACTGCAGCGAGGTACTGCCTCTGCAAGCTGTATTGAGGGCAATGATACGGCAAGCAAATGTGTGCCGCATTTTGCTTAGTGTGTCTTTTACAAGCGCGACTGAAGCTACAAGAATGATGCTTAGGCTTTTCCTTCCTGTACTCGTTAAATTGCTACAAAAACCTGTAGTACAAATTTTCTCCGCCTTGACAATGAACGTAGCGTAGTATTCTAAAAAACAGTGGCCTTATACTACACTAAGCCTTCCTCATACGATACTTCTCACACTTTCTTTTCAGTTTCAGTGGTATAAAATTCACGTTTGTTAAAAAAGCAAGCAACGGTGCACAGCAGTCGTAGCACTTTAATTTCGTGCATATTGTCAATTTTCGCTAATATAGCGCGTGTACATATACATGCTGAACATAAATGTACGCGTGTGCTATGTGTGTGTGAGAGAGAGAAAGAGTGAGAGAGTAGAATGGGGCGCGACATTGCAAGCGCCAAAATGCCTACTCCACTGCTAACCTTCCAGGTTAGTTACATTGGTCTCTCGAAAGAATTTCGTAGCAACGATTCCTTATTAGTTACGGTGTCGTGCCCCTATGCCATCATATGGCGTCGCGTAATTAGTCTGTGTCGCAATGCTGCTACCTTGAAAATTTTGTGCCAGATACTATTATTTCTTTCTGGTGATGTGGAACTTCATTCCGGCCCAACTGGAACGCACAGGGCTATAACCCATACTAACTGCAATCAAAAAAATAAAAGAACAACAAAGGACTATTCGCTCCGAGCAAGCAAACCTCACGAGTGCGAAAACTGTCCAAGAAAACGTGCTCTCGTCATTGAACGACCATGTAAACTTGCTTGAATCAACAAAAAAATTAAACAGTAAATCCCTCTAGCGGAAATAATACAGACCAAATAAAAAGCGGCATAGAAGTTCCTAAAGCGGCCAGTCTCGATGCCAACAACATGCTACGCAGAAACAATCTGCTTTTTATTCGCATTGACGACTCGGAAAACAAATAGTGGGATACGTCGGAGCAAAGAGTCGTGACAATGTGCGTGACCAACCAGAAGTTACTACTAGACGCGGAGAGTATTGAACGCGCACATCGCATTTGCTAAATTCTGTCCGGGAAAAAAGGAACCAATTATTACCAAAAAATCTCATCAAGATTAAAGCAAAAGTTTTGGCCTGTGGCGTTGAACTAAAAAATTGTAACTATGACGTGAGGGAGGATTTCTCACCGACTACCCGCCTCGAACGGTCAAAGCTGCTGAATTTTATACGCTTCCAGAAATGCATTTTCAAACAGGCACTTGATCACGTTCATGTGGGCAGAGCACTCACTTTCGTTACAAAGAAACGAATAGCGTAAAGGAGTGCTCTCGTGTCTCGCAAAGAACAGATATGTGCGTGACCATGCCACCAAAGGAAGCGACTGACGCAATCCAAATATTATCACCCTGGTTTCTATTCTGAGCTGCCAAACGTGTTCTTTTTTATTAATGTTGCATTTACAAACATACGAAGTGTTGTGCCAAAGCGCGATCAGCTCTGTAGTCACACCTCAGACACAGATGCTGATATCAATCTTTTAATGGAAACTTGGCTGTGTGAAGATATCAGGGATCACGAAATCCTGCCTACAGAATTCATTTTTATCGTCATGATAGAATGCATTAGAGAGGTGGTGGTGCTCTAATAGCTATCAAATTACCTTACACTCATCCCTTATTTGTCAATATAGAGTTAGAGGTATAGTGGATATGCCTTCATAACCAAACCCTGAAAACTATCTTTGGAATCTGCTACAGACCCCCAGAAAGCCAGCCACTTTTTTGCAACTATCTTTGCTTCTCTCGAGACAACCACAAATAGATGTTTCGTAACTCTCTAATCTTCTTTTTTTGAGACTTCAACTATCCAAACATCAATTGTACTCTTCTCAAAGTATGCCACAGATCTCCATCTAATGAATCGAAAGAGTTCCTTGACCTAATGTTAGATTTGGATTTCCTCCAAGTTCTATCATGTCCTACTAGAGCCGACAACAAGCTCGATCTCTTGCTCCCAAATTTCCCTGATGGCATACTTAGTATAACTGCTTTACCTGAGTTCAGCAATCACAGCTTTTTACATATAATTATCTCGGTAACAAAACAGAAAAAATCACCATCAAATAAATTTATCACTGACTCTAACAGATGTAATTACGATCTTATCAATGAAGAACTGGAGTGTTTCTTTCATAACTTCCAGAACACATACACAACATGCAGCGTGCACGCCAACTGGGAACTCTATAAATGCAGTATGAGGAACCTAAACAATAAATATGTATCTACAATTCTTATGAAAACTGACAATAATATTCCGTGGTTTAATAAGCATCTCAAATCTCTTCTGAAAAAGCGCCTGTGCAGGATGACCAGAACAAACAAACCCCCCGAATTATGGGACCGTTACTACCAGTGTGAAAAACCGTATCTCGAAGATTTAAACGAAGCAACAACGAAACTTGTGCCTACAAAAAAAAACAACCATTCTCCGTCAGGGAATTGAAACCCGGCCTCCCGTGTTACAGGCAGGGCTACTGGATACTATACTAACGAGAAGATACAGTAGGAGTTCACGCCGCATGATGTCACCTGGGGCACAAAAAATCGCGCAATATTCGGGTGTTTAAAAAATTACACAATGAGAGCCGCCTGCACTCATCTTAAGTAGTAATATAGGTGTCTACAGAAAAAAGGAATACTCGGGTAAAACGAAAACCGTCGGGTAATTGAACCCCGGCCTCCCGCATGACAGGAATGGATACTGACCACTGTACGAAATTTTTTTCCTTTATTTCCGACGTCAACATTTGAAGTAACTTGTTACGTGTATAAAACGTTTGGGCCATGCTTTCGCTCACACGAGCCTAAAAGTTTTTGATGCGGATGAAGTCTTCGAACAGAGAAATCGACAATGGCGGGTCGGGGAGCATGCAATGTACCTTTCTCAGACACACCACACTTTCAATAAAATGTTGAGAAACAGGACGAACATTATAAACCTGGAGAACAAAAATAAAATAATTTTTGTTCTCCACACAGCATGGACGCCCAGGAGCATAATTAAATTGGGAGGAATATTCTGTGGTGTTTACTAGCAAGAAGCGTATTCCTTAGAGATGGAGAGGCAACTATTTCTTTCAAGTGCGCTGTAGCACATCCAAGAAGAAAATGGGGTCGCAATAGTGCATAAAAACATGCTCTATGGTTTCGGGTTCCTACACAAATAACAATTGGTTGTTCAGGGTATTTAAAAGCCTATATCGTGTAGCCATGTTTTAGCAGGAAGTGTGTTTGTGTGGAGTTTAAAGAAGGAAGTCATAACAGATGGTATTACCGGCATTTTTTTTACTCTTTTTAGGTCGTTCTGTCATGGGCCTGCGAGGTGTGGAAAATGGTACAAGGGCACTGGAAGCAACTTTCAATGAGATCGCTATACCATTTTTTTTTGTTGACACAGCACAAGTACATTTTAGAAAATCGGGCGCTCAACATCCTATACCGAGCGATCGATACCTCTCGCAGATAACCGATGACAGTCGCAGATAATTTATCACCTGACGACAGAATGAAACCTGTCAATAGTCTCCGTAGTCTCCCTTGGTTGACACTGTAAATAGAAGGGTCGTTTTGATCCCGCAGAAAAATAAAACGCGATACAAGTTGTCGCAGAAACAAGTGGGCTAAAACAAGGCCACCTAGCTTAACTGAGCGAAACTAATTCATGCCACTGGTACGCTGTCACATCAACGCCCAAATGAACACGGCAAAAACTCGATCAATTCTTTGGATATTCACTTGTGATGCGCATAACACGTCCATCATGTACCAAAACTTGGCGCTAAAAATAGCTTACGGAGGGTGGCTCGTGAAAAAATGGACAGTTTTCTGCCTTGCCATGCTGCAGCCTTTTCCGTTGCACTGTGCGCTTGGCCATAACAGTACGAGTAAGGATCGCGGTAACTACCGAGTGGCACTCCGAGGTATTGCGTTTGGACCGTCGACCCGCACAAACGGGAGAAATGCTCCGTCGTCGCCTCCCACTCGCCTATGCCAGAAACCATAACTCTTATCCCAGTTGACCTGGGCATCAGTGCATACGCAAAACCTTTCAACATTGGTCCTGGTATGCTTAATACCCTCCATGTCTGAGCAGAAAAGGGCAATGTCGTCTGCGTAGGCCAATATTTTAAATAACACTTGCCGCCTGTAGCCTAAAGCCTGTAATAGGTTCGCTGTGAGTGATGGAGAGACAGAGGGGCTCAAGGTAAATTGAGAAGAACAAGCGCGACAATGAGAATATTGCAGGTGTCGCGGGTTATAAATGACAGGGGGTTTATTTAAAAACACGGACGGTAGGGCTTGTAGAGACGCTCTCAGAGAAGGCCGCTAAGATTGTCGTCTTCTTCACTCTGCTGCACTGCGCCTCTCGAGCAAATCCGCGTTCTTCTTTGTCTTCGCTATTTCGCCGCTAAATGCAGCTATGCACGCGGCATTACCCTCCCGCCAGAGTGAGCGTCGTCCCGACGCTCAACAGGTAGAGATGCGGCCATCGAGTGTTTACATCACTGAGAGTGGTAAAGTTTCATGCGGACCACGTGCACTGTCTATGGCAGATGCTGGCGACGTTTTGAACAGGAGGAGGCGTCGGGCACGACTTCGTACGTCACGTCGCTAAGACGACGCAGAACCTTGTAAGGTCCGAAGTATCGGCGTAGAAGTTTCTCTGAGAGGCCTCGTCGTCGTACAGGAAACCAAACCCAGACTCTATCTCCTGGTTGATAAATGACGAATCGATGGCGAAGGTTGTACCGTTGGGCGTCAAGTTGCTGCTGGTTCATTATTCTGACGCGGGCAAGCTGCCTTGCTTCTTCGGCGCGCTCAGTGAAGTCTGCGGCATCAGTCTCTGAATCATTGAAATCGTAAGGCAGCATGGCGTCAAGCATTGTCGTAACTTCTCTGCCATGAATTAGTGCGAACGGCGTCATTTTTGTTGTTTCCTGGCGCGCCGTATTATACGCGAATGTGATGTACGGCAATATTCGGTCCCAATTCTTGTGTTCTACGTCGACGTACATGCAAAGCATGTCAGCGATTGTCTTGTTAAGTCTTTCTGTAAGCCCATTCGTTTGTGGGTGGTAAGCTGTCGTCTTCCTATGCGCTGTGCCACTGAGCGTAAGCACAGTGCGCAAAAGCTCGGCTGTAAACGCGGTACCTTTGTCTGTTATGACGACAGCTGGAGCACCATGTCTCAGAACAATGTTCTCAATGAAGAACTGAGCCGCTTCAGCTGCAGTGCCACTCGCGATTGCCTTGGTCTCCGCGTATCGGGTGAGGTAGTCCGTCGCCACTATAACCCATTTGTTGCCGCTGTCCGATGTTGGGAATGGGCCCAGCAGATCCATTCCGATTTGAGAAAACGGGGTTTCTGGCACGGGCACATGATGTAATAGCCCAGCGGGTTTGACAGGTGGTACCTTGCGCCGCTGACAGTCAATGCATGTTCGGACGTAATGTTTAACCTCTGCTGCGATTCTTGGCCAGTAATATTTTTCTTTGATGCGTGTCAGTGTTCTTGTGAAACCGAGGTGGCCCGCAGTGGCTTCGTCATGGCAGGCTTGTAAAATTTCGCTGCGGAGAGCTCCAGGAACTACCAGCAGATAGCTTCTACCTGTTGATGAAAAGTTCTTTTTGTATAGAATTCCGTCCCGTAAACAGAATGACGATAAGTTCTTCGAAAACACTCTTGGTGCATTGGCGGCTCGTCCGTTCAAGAATTCTATAAGCGAGTTGAGCTCCCGATCATCTTGTTGTTGCCGAGAAATGATTGCTGCATCAACAACTCCTAAAAAACCTGGGAAATCATCACCCTCTATAGCCGGTGATTCAATCGGTGACCTTGACAAACAGTCGGCGTCTAAGTGTTGCCTTCCGGACTTGTACACTACGGCCATGTCGTACTCTTGGAGCCGTAAGCTCCACCGTGCTAAACGTCCAGATGGGTCTTTCATGTTGGTCAACCAACAAAGAGAGTGATGGTCGCTTACGACTTGGAAAGCGCGGCCATATAAGTACGGGCGGAACTTCGCAACTGCCCAAACGACGGCCAGACACTCCTTCTCCGTTGTTGAGTAGTTTGACTCGGCACGTGTCAACGTTCTGCTAGCGTAGGCAACCACTCTCTCCACACCATCTTGGCATTGGACAAGAACAGCACCTAGGCCCACATTGCTGGCGTCTGTGTGGATGGCTGTTGGTGCATTCTCGTCGAAGTGAGCGAGGACAGGTGGAGTTTGTAGACGCTGTCGCAGCTCGTTGAATGAAGCTTCTTGCTCTTCACCCCATACAAATGCGATGTCTTCCCTTGTAAGGCGGGTGAGTGGAGAGGCGATGTGTGCAAAGCCTGCTATAAATCGCCGGTAGTAGGCGCAGAGACCCAGAAAACGCCTGACCGCTTTCTTATCAACAGGTCTTGCGAACTTTGCGACGGCTGCTGTTTTATCTGGGTCAGGCTTCACACCTTCGCGACTGATCACGTGTCCCAGGAACTGGAGTTCTTCGAAGCCGAAGTGGCATTTTTCCGGTTTGAGTGTGAGTCCAGCGAACCGTATGGCTTGAAGGACTGACAGTAGCCGCTTTAGATGCTCTTTAAACGTGGCCGAAAAAACGATCACGTCGTCGAGGTACACAAGGCATGTTTTCCATTTCAGGCCGGACAGAATGGTATCCATTAGTCTCTGAAACGTGGCTGGGGCTGAGCATAGACCGAAAGGGAGCACTTTGAATTCATAAAGCCCGTCTGGCGTCACGAAGGCGGTCTTTTCTCGGTCGCGCTCATCTACTTCTATTTGCCAGTATCCACTTTTAAGGTCCATTGACGAAAAGTAGCGTGCATGCCGTAGCCTGTCCAAAGAGTCATCGATCCGTGGTAATGGATAAACGTCTTTTTTTGTAACATGGTTCAGCTTACGATAATCGATGCAGAAACGCAAGCTGCCGTCTTTCTTTTTCACGAGTACCACTGGAGATGCCCAAGGACTTTTTGATGGTTGGATAACGTCATCCTCTAGCATCTTCTTGACTTGCTGCTGGATTACCTCACGCTCTTTCTGAGCGACGCGATGAGGGTTCTGTCGGATCGGTCTTGCTGTGTCTTCCGTAATTATACGATGCTTAGTCAGAGGCGTTCGACCCACTCGTGATGTCGATGAGAAGCAGTCCTTGAACTGGTCGAGCAGCTCCATAAGACGGCATCTTTCAGTCGGTGTTAGACTCGGACCGATATCAACTGGTGGTGTATGTGGAGGTGATTGAACTGTGGCTTCCCCTTGCATTAGAAGACAGTCGTGAGAGTAGTCCAGCTCTTCGAGGTACGCCACAGCCGTGCCTTTACCGATGTGCCGGCGCTCATTCGTGAAGTTGGTCAGAAGCACGTCTGCGCGCCCATCCACTAAGCTGACAATACCGCGAGCGATGGCGATGCCTTGGTGAAAAAGAAGGTCAGTGATGCGTTCGACTATGGCGTCTTCATTACAGTGCACGGCGCAACACACGGAAACAAGACTACATGACAGTGGTGGCACGCAGACGTCGTCGTCGACCACACGTAACACCCTGGGTTCTTGGTCTGGATCAGTGGTCACAGACTTGTCAGCGGCAAATGTGATCACACCGTCGCGTATGTTGACCACAGCACCGTACTCTCTTAAGAAGTCCATTCCCAGAATCATAGGTTTGCAGCACTCCGGTAGGATCAAAAATGTGGCTACAAAAGCCACATTCTCAATAGTGAGTCTTGCTGTACATTTTCCCGTGGGAGCCATTATCTGACCTCCAGCACTTCGGATATAAGGGCCCGTCCATTCCATCCTGACTTTCTTGAGTTCATCTGCCAATCGTTCACTCATTATGGAGAAGTCTGCACCCGTATCGACTAAGGCCGTCACTTCAACGCCGTCAATCGTCACAGCAAGGTCGGCATTCACAGTTTTTTCGGCAAAGTCTTCATCGTCGTCTCTCACGTGTTTCGGCAGCAGTGGGGGTTTTTCGGCAATTCGACGGCTTGCAACCTTCCCCCCAGAGGTCGCTGCTTTCAGTTTCCCCGCCGTGGGCTAGGAGACCAACCTCTGACGGCGTCAGCAAAACTACGGCGGCTTGGTGAATTAAAGCGAGCCGGTGATGGTGACCGCGTCCGGAAGGTAGAAGAGCCTTCCCGCCAGCCAGCCTGGTCGTCGTCGATGGGGGCACGGCTTTCGTCGAACTGTCGGCGCGTAGCTGTAGGTGCACTACCGCGGTATTCAGCTCGGCGATGTGGGCAAAAACGGCAAATGTGCCCTGGCTCTCCACAGTTGTAGCAGAGTGGTCGACGATCCGCAGTGCGCCATATGTCGGTCTTCCGCATATAGGGTCGCCTGACAGAATCCTGCTGAGCCCAGGCTGCCACAGGATACGGTTCGCGGTACAGCGGCGCTGGCATGGGCGTAGGTCGACGAATATCTTCTGCATAGCTGTATCCGTTCGGCTGGTACGATACTTCTGGAGCCAATGGACGACGCACAGCATCTGCATAGGTATACGAGTTTGGACGGTGCGGTGGAGCGGAATATTGCTGAGGAGAGGCAAACGCTTGCCGAAGTTCATGGCGAACTATTTCAGCGACGGAGGCTACCGTGGACTCCTGCTGCTGGGGCGCCTGTGACTGCAATGTGTATTTTGCGTTCTCCTTCGCGATCTCCTCACGGACGATCTGTCTAATCAGGTGGCGTAGAGCAAACTCGTCGTTTGCGGTAAGTGCGGCGGCGCCTGCAGCTGCGCCGGTGGCCGGGCGATCAGACTGTCGGTACCGTTGCTGTAGCGCACGCTCTATTGCGGTGGCCTCCCTGGTGAACTCGTCCACTGTTGTCGGCGGATCGCGCACAAGACCAACAAATAGCTGCTCTTTCACGCCCCTCATGAGATGGGTTAGCTTTCGAGCCTCGGGCATGTTGGGGTCCGCGCGGTGGCACAGGCGCGCCATATCCTCAGCAAACATGGCGACGCTTTCATGCAGCTGTTGGGTGCGTCCTTCAAGAAGGCGTTGTGCGTTTTCGCGTCGGTCCGCGTTACCGAAGGTGTCAAGGAACCGACGACAAAACTCCTCCCATGTCGTCAACGTTGCCTCCCGGTTTATAAACCGTGTCTTCGCGCCGTCTTCAAGGGCGAACTATACGTGGAAGAGCTTGCCATCGAGACTCCAGTAGTTCGATTTAGCTACCCGTTCGAACTGCTCAAGCCAGTCTTGTGCATCTTCGTTCGGCCGGCCATAAAATGGTTCAGGAATGCGCATATTCTGGACCGTCACCTGTGCAGGACTCCTTGCCATTTCTTGAGTAGGGGTGGTTGTCGGAAGTGTTGCTCCCTTTAAAAGGCCAAATTCCGGTTCAAGACCTTGAAGGCGACGGCTTGAGTGGTGCACAGGCGTCTCCACGCGTGGCTGTCTCGTAGGGCTGGACTTGGGGCTTCTCACAGGGGTGCTGATCATGAGGTGGTAGTACCCAGCATCTCCACCAGTGTCGCGGGTTATAAATGACAGGGGGTTTATTTAAAAACCCGGACGGTAGGGCTTGTAGAGACGCTCTCAGAGAAGGCCGCTAAGATTGTCGTCTTCTTCACTCTGCTGCGCTGCGCCTCTCGAGCAAATCCGCGTTCTTCTTTGTCTTCGCTATTTCGCCGCTAAATGCAGCTATGCACGCGGCAATATGATATCAGCCAGTGCACAAGAAAGGGCGCGCTAATTAGGTGGTTTAAAAGGTTACACAATGAGAGCCGCCTGCACTTCGCTTCAGTAGTAAACTAAGTGCCTGTGAAAAAGAAAAAAAAAACACCCGTCGGGAATTGAACCCCGGTCTCCCGCGTGGATACTCGCCACTATACTAACGAGAATTTTTTTTTCATTCAAAGTTAGGTACATCATGTACACACATTATTACAAACACTTTTGCAAAAAGTACAAAAAAGGCATTTAAAAACGCCAAACACACTTTGCTTGACGTAAAATGATTAAAACGTTTAAACGCGACCTTTTCATTCAATACAGGTAGCCACTCTGGCTGCTCATCTCCTGCATGAATCACACCTCTTATATAGGCTATGCTTGCAATAAAGTATTCTCTGACAGAGCGAGCATCAACATCAAGATGACGATATGTCGTGCATGCTTTCCAGATAGCGTGCATACTTAACAACATAAACATATCATACGGTATCCCAGTGTCACTCTAAACAGGTAGAAAACCGATTTCATAAGGTGTTAAAGGTAGTAATTTTTTCAAAGTTCGTTGCAGAATGTCCCAAAGTAAAGTAGCATCCAAACAATCTAAAAATGGGGATCAATGCTCTGGCTTGTGACACAAAAGACAATTAGCAGACCATGGAACAAACAAACCTTTTTCCTGCAGCCATGGTTTTACAGGAAGCGTGCCGGTGTGTAGTTGAAAGAAAAAAGTCTTTGCTGATGGTCGTTCCGTCATTGTCTCAACTCTTTTCAGGACGTTTTTCCCAGGACCTTTTCCAAACATCGTATGGCACATCGGCACAGGTAGCATTACGTCGGTAAGGTGCTTGTATAGTTGTCTTTTTGTCACCCCGCTTAGATACTGTAAAGAAAACCATACTTTTAGTACATTGAAAGGATACACCAATTTGCGCAAATAACCATGAATGCCTCGGTGCCCAGCACAACAGCAAGATAGAACAAATTCGGGTAGATAACAGCACAATCTATTTTGAAGCATAATACGCAAGAAAGGATGCCTCTGATCACGCAAAAAAATAAACCTTGAAACCATTTGCTCAAGCAATAAGTGGGCTTGTCCCAGCTCACCCGCCTTCACTGAGCGAAAAATATTTGTACAGCTTGAGCGTTCCCAGTTGGAAGCCCACACAAAAGTGGCAAAAACTCTGTGTACCTTTGGTATGCTTGAGCGGTTCATGCACAGCACTTGAAGTACATACCAAATTTTTGCCACTAGAAATATATTGCAGATCGTTGACCTCGCGAATATCGAGAGGTTTTTCCCTTCCCAATTGTTCACTTTCTCTCTTAAGTTTTCCGTCTCTTCTTTCCAATATTCAGTGGCATCAATATAACTCTGCAATCTTACACCAAGGTACTTCGTCGGCACGGAGCTCCACTTCACCTTTTCGAAGACGTCAGGCTTTTCGTCACAGCTTCCATGCCAAAAACCTGCACTCTTATCCCAATTTAAAGCACTGCCTGACCACTTGCAGTACTTATCTACTATGCTAACTGCTTCACTAATGCTTTCTTTGTCCTTGCAAAAAACAGCGATATCGGCTGCGTATGACAATACTATGACCTCGGTCGTCATCAACTGAAAGCCAAGTATACTGTCATTGCTTCCTAAGTTCAAACAAAAGAGCTCCAAATACATCGCAAATAACAATGAGGAAATTGGACATCCCTGACGAGCACTCCTAGCAATAGGAAAGTTTTCCGTGACTTCCTTGTTGATAACAAGGCTAGCAAAGCAGTTCCTATATGATATTTTTATGCCATCTAACATAATGCTTCCAAGATTTACATGTTCCAATATTGAAAATAGTACTGCATGCACAACACGGTCCAAAGCCTTTTCTAGGTCTAGTTGCAACATCGCTACTTGGCTGTCCGATACATCGCAGCACTCGAGAATGCTCCTCGCGGTGCGGATGTTGGTGCCAATTGTTCGATCCTTAATTCCACATGTTTGGTGTGGTCCTACTAATACCTTTATAACACTTTGCAATCGCTTGGCTAGCACCTTCATAAAAACCATAAAATATGTGTTAGTAAGGCATATGGGGCGAAAGCGCTCACCGACAAGAGCTTTACCGGGTCATCACTCTTCGGGATAAGTATATGGGACCTTCGAAAGGACGGCGGCATTTCCTTTAATTCTTAAATCTGTGCAACGAGGCGGCAAAGTACCCCGACTGCTCATTTTGAATATTTTGTAAAAGGCTGCACCTAGTCTATCTGGGCCAGGCGTTTTACCTTGAGACAATTCTTCAATGGCCTTTTCTATTTCCCGAACTGAAATTGGCTGCTCCAGGCATTCGGTAGTCTCCTTATCTAGTGTAGGCATTATTGACAAGAACTCGCAATTCAAGGCTTTTTCTCTTTTACCGCTGCTGCCCAGGAATCACTTGTAATAATCGACAAACGCTTGTTTTATCAATTGTTTGTTCGTGGTGCTCACCTCCCCATATTTTATGGCTTTTATTTCATTACGGGACGCGTAGCGGATTTCTTCGCACAGCGAGCGTTTCGTCGGTGTTTCGCCCATTCAGAAGCGCTCTGCTCTGCGCATATAACTGCTCCTCTGTATTTTTCTATATCCGCTTTTTCGAGCTGGTTTTTTACTTCTCTAATCTCTTTAGCTAAGGCACCTGGATGCGTGCTTCCAAGTGACAACAAGAGGTCGTGCTGGCCCTGTAGTTTCTTTTCATTTGTTTTTTCCTTGTAACGCACCGTGCATGATCTTTATAATGCAGCAATTTTAACTTCTTGCTTAAACTCTTCGTATGCAGCGAACAATCGCCTCGACTCAGCCAAGAGTACTTTGTCGATAAGCATTTAACCTTGTCCACGAAAACTTCATCGCTATGTAATCTATTGTTCATTTTCCTCAACTTCCATGAAAAGATTGCCCTTTTCTTTTTCACACCTATCGTAAACTTTACGGCGCTATGGTCGCTGAAGTCTACCGGTTTATGCCTATAACTGTTACACAGCGGCACAATTGCACGCGATACGTACGCTCTGTCTAATCGGGCACAGCAATCATGCTGAAAGTGCGTGTACCTAAGGCCATTTCCATTTAGCAGAACATTGCCAACATCTTCCAACCCCCTATGTGGCATAAGCCCTGACAACAACAAGGCAATTAGATCACGTGTGGTTAGACTTTTGCTCCCATCTTGTCTGCAACACACGCACAGTTGAAATCGCCCAGAAGTATCACATTTCCTTCACATTTTAAGTACTCTTCGACACGTGCAAAGAAGGGTAACCGCTAAGTTGCGCTGTTCGGTGCATATACACAAATAATACGTCATTTCACACCAAACCCAACAAAATCACACGAGACAAGGCGCCTATCATCGGTAGTATGAACGCACTTTTCTACTAACCCTAACAAATTGCGCAAGAAGAGGGCGCATCCCCCCCTCCCCGAGGTACGAACAGAGTGACAAATACAATCATTATAGCGGGGGCTAAATGGTTCGACCATACAGTCCGCTTGTTCTTTTCTTTCGACCTTCGTTTCTTGTACCGCTACAATATCGAGGTTGTTCTCGAGAAAGAGGTGACTAACCTGATACTGCTTTCGACAAGACCATAGGCCACGCACATTTAAGGCAGCCACACGTAACCCTGTTTCATGCTGTGAATGCAGTGCGAACAATAGTGCGGACTGCATGGTTCTTACCTCGCCGCGTGGTACAACCGTGGCTTTCGTAGTTGAATTTGTGGGTATACACGAACAAGTCGAGCCCCCTCCACATGCTTTACATAGCGATGAAGCATCTTTGTCACGTACTTTTTCACCTAGTGATGTTGGTCCCTCGTTGAAAGTCTCTCCCCTGTGACTACGAGGGTGGATTGGGCGGTGGACGCACGCCCGCCGCGACGTTCGGCTTGAAACCGGAACTGAATCACCTGTGTGCAGGTGTTTTGGCTGCCGGCCGATCGTTTTCTGCTGTCTTGCGTCTTTTTTAGTGTTCTCGTCGTGCGAACGCTTTGCACATGCCCCCCACTAGTGGCGTCCATGACTTCAGGCTGTTTGGTCGTCGTCGCAGTACTGTTCTCCTTTTCACCGCGCTTTTTGTCGGACGGTACAATGCTCATGTCCTTGCTCAGTTGACTGATACTTCCGCTTTGCTCCCCTGAGCTGCTTCGCATCCATTGTCCTTGGGGCCCTTAGATAAGGGCGTGAACACCAGACCCTGAATCTTGCTGCCAGTGACATCTTCTGCATCAACTTCGTCCATTAGATATTCCGTGACGCGATCACATGCCACCGGCCCAGCCACGCTGGCGCAGGTCTGGACACATTTGCTTTCTTCGTGCCCATAGCGTTTGCACCAGCCGCAGTGAGGTACGCGACAGTTCGCCGTATATGGCCAGTTCATCGGCAGCATAAGCAAAGTGGCGCCCGTCCTGGTACAACCGAAAGCGTGTTTATGCCACGCACTCGGAGCTGGTTTGGCAAGTCCTAAATGTTCACGCCAGTTTTCAGCTGCATGTTTACTATCCTGGTCGAGGATCCTTTGTCAGCAATTCCATGGACGCGCCAATGTTCTTTCGTTACATCGATAACTTTTCCATAAGCTACTAGCGTAGTGCGCACCTCTTCGTCCGGTACCTAATGTAGTAACCAATACACCTTTAGGCGCACGTCCTGTTTGTTCGGGTCAATGACGAGGCAACCATTTCCCTTCATTTTTACGTCACCAAGCGCTAACATGTTCTTCGCGGCTTGTGCTGTACTGAAAGTTGCAGCCCAAACGTGATTCAACGGAATGCGCCTAAGACAACTACTTCAGTCAGCATACCCAGGTGCACCAATGCATTGTGTAACTTCTTCAGCACGATAAGGTCTTGCCTTGATATTTCTGTGTAAAAAACTGTATTCTGAACACACGCACTTGTAGGCAATCCCGGCAGCACGACTTCGTAATCCTGCTTTTCATCTGAATAATCCTGTTTCCACGGCCCATCTGGGTCACAGCTACCGCCCAAACAATGCACTTCATGCACACATCCGTACACTGCGGTGGCTGGAAATGGAATCCACTATACTAACGAGGAGATGCACTATGAGTATACGAAGTATGATATCAGCCAGTGAACAAGAAATTGCGAAATAATTAGTTGGTTTAAAAGATTACACAATGACAGCCACCTGCACTTCGCTTCAGTAGTAATATAGGTGCCTGTGGGAAAAAAAGAAGAAAACAACTTCCTGTCGAAAATCGCACCCTGGTGTTATTCCGGGAGCGACGTTCCCAGGCGGTTTAAAATTTTAATGGTGGTGTGGTGAGTCTGCTCGGCCCGCGGACCTAAAAACCCTTTCCACCTGACTTCTCGAAGGGAACTTTGCAGCCTGTTCTTCCACCTCCTCCTTTGGGTGGTGCACCGAACAATGGGCCTCGCATCTGGACTTGTGCCAAGAGCACGCTTTCCACATTCTTGGGCCAGCGACCGCGCCTTGGTGCATTGTGTTCGGGGCTTGCAAGGAGCTAGCTGAGCCAGTGGTGCCGTATTGCTCTTTCCTGTGCCACCGGGTGTGCGTGTCCTTGCACTTTTCTAGAAACAAGTTTGGCGCACGAGTCTGCAGAGGGTCGGAGTGGTGGAGGACAATCCTATTAGAGGGACCTAAACTGACTTGTCTTCCCTGAGAGTGAATCCTGGGAAGGCAGTGTATAAAAACGCGAGCGCAGAGACGCTTGAGCATGCTTCACTTGTTCCATGCTGTTCTACGCTACTCTCAACATGTAAATATTGTACATAAACGTTTTTCTTCTCATCTACGCCGGCTCCTCGATTCGTCTTCTCCCGGGACTCGGATGGCTTCAGCCGGGGCCACGCTACCCAAGGTCGCCACAGTCACGGACGTGGCGGCATGTCCCGACACCTTCTTCCTAACAGTGGGCACAGTGGTTGGATCGGCCAGCGTCAGCTACCCTGGGGTGGTGAGTGCTTGAAGTCTACCTCTTGTAGTGCCAGACCTAGCTAGCGCTCTTTGTTGTTATGTTTTGGTGAAGTAACTTTGTGGGTCGGCCAAGGAATATATGATTCGACCACATTGTTTCAATAGAAGGTAAACGAGGCGTAGTGAAAAGCTCGTAGGGCCAGACCTTGCTAGCGCTCTTTGTTAGTAGGTTTCGGCATTAAAAATTTGTGCGTCGGCCAATAATTGAATAATTCAACCACATTGTTTCAATAAAGCGTACACGAGGCGTAGTGAAGTAATAATATGAACAAGTTCAAAGTGGTAGACCTTCTTCAAATTTGCAAGGAGTTAGGGCTTGTGGTTGGCTCTGCTAAGCGGAAACAGCAGATTATCGCATTTATGGAGAAAGAGAAAGTTACTCACGAGGAAACCCAGGAAGCTCTTGAGCAAATTCGAGATAAAACGGAAAAAGAGGAGAAAGCTCAGGAGGATACTCAAGCTGAAAACCAAAAAGAGCGAGAAGCTCAGAGCAAAGAGACAGAAGGGAACATGAGCTGAAACTGAGAGAACTGGAAGTTAGGGTATCAGCCGCAAACCATGCTCCCACAGTGAGGGAATCGGGAAACCCAAACAAGATAACAGACCTTGTGCAGCCGTTCAAGGTTGGCGGAGCTATCGCACTTTATTTTGTCCATTTTGAGTGACAATGCGGGAAAAAAAGAATTCCTTTCGAAGATTGGCCGCAAAAATTGTTACCACTGCTTCCCTGCGAGGCCACTGACGTGATAGCCCGACTTAGTAGAGAGGACGCGGAAGTGAATGAGAAGGTTAAAGGGGCGTTGTTGCGCAAATATAGCTTGTGCACGGAGGCATTCCGACAGCGTTTCAGGCATGCACGTAAGGCCAAGTCACACCAGGACTTCGCCTATCAGATTAACGCTAACCTTGTAGAATGGCTGATGAGTGCGGAAGTTTATGGAGACCACGATAAAGTAATAAAATGTAATAAAATGCATTGACCTAGAGCAGTATTACAGTGTCATTCTAGAAGAAACAAAGCTGTGGCTCCAAGATAGGCTCACAGAAATGAATTTGAGCAAAGCGGCTGAGCTTGGCGATGACTATGAGCTGCGCAGAAATTCGCGCGGAAAGGCAGCGCAGCCTGTGAAAAATCTAACGAGATTCGCGTCTAAACAGTTTGAAGGAAAAAGGTTTTTTCCTCGTAACAACTTCTGAAAGGAAGAATCGTAGGCGCAGGAGCCGCTGAATGAAAAGCGTGAGATTGAGTCGAAAACAGGCGGCATTTCAAAGGCGTCTGCTGACGTGAACCGCGCATTTGATGCGCAAAGATCTGCAGTATGCTACAACTGCAATGAACAAGCCACTTGGCCAGAAGTTGTAAGAAGAAAATGGCATTTGCAAGCATACGTGAGTCGGAGGAGAGAGTGAGACTTTTGCTACCGTACACGCAGGAAATGCTTGTCAACGGCAGGAAGAAGAGGGTACTGCGTGACTCAGATGTCACAATTGGTGTCGCACACCCAAGTTGCGTTTCTCCTTCGGATTTTACCGGAGTGTGCTTGGATCCGACAGGTGGCTCAGGAGCAAATTGCATGCCTGCCAATCTCTCATGTAATTCTAGAGGGCCCCTTGGGCTGACTAGACACCAAGGCATTGGTATCCGAAAGTTTCCGACTAATTTTCCCTATTTGTTCCCCAACAAGTCTGCCGAACTTCTCAGAGAGCGAGGCAAGTCGTTTTCCAACGAAGCTGCGTTCATTGCCCCACGCGTTCTAAAGCACGTAAAATTTCTGCAAAAAATAGGGATGACGCATCAGGCTCAGCCGCCAATGTCAGTAAGCACCCAGGTAGAATCAACAGAGGACACTAGCGAATTGCTCGTGCCAACTCAGGCGAATCGAGACGCGCATGAGGAAAACGGGAGGACCGTGAGCCAACACGCTGCGTGTCGGGAACGAGTTGAAGGGTCAGTTGTAGCACCCATGTCAAACTCTTGGCAGCACCTTACTCAAGTGGATCAACCGCACTTTGGCACTGAAGAAAGGGTAGATCCATCCCTGAAATCCCTGCTTGAACATGTGAAAGAGAGAGTAGCGAAAAAGAACATTTCGTTCTGTACAAATTCTGATATCATGCATCGAAGATATGCAGATGCAAAAGGGCGCGTGTACGACCAGCTTCTATTATCGCAGAAATACCGCCGACAACACCTCGATCTCGCGCACGGCAATGCATGGGCCGGCCACTTAGGGACAAAAAAACAAA
Source organism: Rhipicephalus annulatus (assembly GCA_013436015.1). NCBI lineage: Eukaryota > Metazoa > Arthropoda > Arachnida > Ixodida > Ixodidae > Rhipicephalus > Rhipicephalus annulatus. The sequence goes on along the minus strand of WOVY01009764.1, from coordinate 443,483 downwards.
GCCAGGCTAGCTCAGGAGTATTACTGGCCCGGCGGTTGGAAGGACATAGAAGAGTTATTTCGCTCTTGCGACACGTGCCAACGGGTCGGTAAATCCACTGACAAATGAAAATACCCCATGACGTTGGCGCCAGTCATTTCAGAGCCATTTCGTCGCCTTGTGATTGACACTGTAGCCCCATTCCCGGAACCGCCGTCTAGCTGTCGCTATGTTTTAACAGTCTTGTGCGTTGCCATTGAATTTTCCGAGGCCATTCCTTAAAGGGAGCTAACTTCAGTTACAGTCGTGGACGCTTTGTTGTCCTTTTGCTCTCGTGTAGGATTTCCGTTCGAGATTCAATGTTACAATGGGAGCGTTTTCACAAGCAACTTAACAAATACGTTCCTTGACCGTTGCGGGATAATGATTGTGCATAGTTCGGTGAACCACCCTCAATCGTATCCAGTTGAATGAATGCATCCTGTATTAAAGCGTATTTTGAGAGCTCTTTGCTTTGAGAACGAGTGTGATTGGGAGGCATGCGTGCCTGCGGCACTGTTTGCGATTAGGTTCGCCCCTATCGAGAGCACTGTCTTCAGCCCCGCGGAGCTGGTTTGCGGGCGCGGCTAGCGAGGTCCTTTACGCCTGCTCCGCGAGGCATGGGAAGGATGTGGGGAAGAATCTAACATCGTCGCGTAAGTGCTGGGTCTCTTAGAGAGACTCGGTAAATCAAGAAAGCTAGTCAAAAAACATGAAAGCTGCTCAGGTCTTATCTAAAACGTATACGATAGGTTAGCCCGTCGGCGCACGTTTAGTGTGGCCGATAAGGTGATGCTGCTGCGTCCCTCCAAGAAACACAAATTTGAAGTTCAGAGGGAGGGCTCAGCAAAAGTAATGTCTAAGTTATATAACACGAACTATGAGGACAAACTGGGGAGGAAACAAAACAAAGTTTTCCATAGTAACCTCATGAAACCGTATGTACAAAGTCAGGCTACCGTAAATCTGACGGTGATTATGCCGGTAGAGGAAACTGTCAAAATTCCAAGCTTGAACAATCCTGAGATACCCACCATAGAGGGCTTATTAGAGCAAGTGAACAGGGACCAAGGTTTCGACGAAGACCTGAAAATGTATTTAGAAGTGGTGGTTCAGAATTTTCGGGCAGTGTACTCCAACAGACCAGGAAGAACCTCAGTGTCTGAGCATGACATCGAATTGTCATGTGATCAACCAACTCGAAGCAAGCCTTACTGCGTGTCCCCGAGGCAAAAAGAATTTATGAATGCAAAGGTCAGGCGCATGTGCGAGCTTGCAGTGGCTATTCCCTACGACCGTGACTACACCTCACCACTAATCCTCGTAGAGGCGCCGGGCAAAGATCCAAGGCCCTGCGTGCATTATTGGAAGTTAAATGCAATAACAGTAGACCAGACATACCCTATACCAAACTTGGAAGAAATGGGGGAGACTGTATCTATCTCGATGTACATTTCTACCTTAAACCTTTTTGGAGGTGATTGGCAAGTGCCTTTAACCGAGTGAGCAAGCCGCTACGCTGCTTTCATTTCCCCCATGGGAACATTTCGTCCGGTAATAAACATTGGCTTGAAGAACGCTCCGTATTGTTTTTCTGCCTTAAAGGATGGAGTTTTACATTGGCTGTCAGACTTCGTGCTTCCCTATCTAGGTGATGTAGCTGTGTTCTCCAATACCTGGGAAGAACACATCAAACATCTTGAAATCGTGCTAAAAGTTTGCAGAAGGCAGGGCTCACAGTACGGGCGGAAAAATGCCATTTTGGTCGCTCTGAAGTCAGCTATTTGGGAAAAGTCGTTGGGCGCCGTCAACGGAGACCGTCGGAGCTGAAGGTAGCCGCTGTAGTTGACTATCGCCATCCGTCTACGAAGACCGAGATGCGGGCGTTTGTAGGCTTAGCAGGGTATTATCAACATTACAAAAAGATTACTCTACTCTGGCTAGCGCTATAAATGCGCCCTCCAAAAAACGAAACCTGTGAGCTTCATATAGAATACCAAGGAAGAACTCGCGTTTCAAAACCTAAAACAGGCAATGAGTGAAGGACCTGTGCTCACGGTACCCGATTTCTCAAAAGGCTTCATCATTCAGTGCGACGCCAGTGACCGTGGCCTGGGGGCAGTGCTGCGCCAGAAAGATATTGAAGGAAACAAACGCTAGTCTTGTATTTGAGTCGTAAACTCAGTAGCAGGGAGGAAGCGCATAGCACTTCCGAGAAGGAATGCGCTTGTCTTGTATGGGCAATTCAGAAATTGGCATGCTACGTCGCCGGGTCACCCTTCATCAGAGAAACCGATCATTGCCCTTTAACTTGGCTCAACAAAATGTCCTCAAAGAATGACCGTCTCCTCCGCTAGAGCATGGCACTTCAGGAACACACTTTTGAAGTTTGCTATAAGAAGAGTAAACTGCACAATAATGGCGATGATCTTAGCCGTGCCTTCTGAGCTGTGGTAGCAATCTCAGGAAAAATCAAAGTACTGCTACGCATTTTTCTCAAGTGATTACGCTTTTCAGATATTTTTTGTGTGTGTATCATGCACAGTGTGTTACCACTCAGCGAGTGTTCAGGAGGATTAGTAAACCTGAGAGTTTCCGTTGGCTTCGTTGATGATTCACTTCCTTTCCCCGAGTAGCTATAGCGCAATTGTAATTTTTGTATCCTCTCGACGTTGTAGTTATAGCAACAACCGAAATGGAGGTCTGTTTTGGCTTGTTGCCATGAGAAACGCACTTCTCCCCGTTGAAAGTTAAGTGCCGAAACGAATCATCAGGTATTTTTTCGGTCTAGTTTGGTATTACGTCTGGTTTAACATTGCGAGTGCTGTGCTGAAGGCGCTTGCAGCGTTAGGTGTGGTTTGACAGTTGTTGTCTTGTCAAGTTCGTCGTATCCACAGGAAGCTTGAGTCCGTGCAAGAGGCCGGAGCGTGGGGAACGCCTGCGGAGACGATGGCGGTCCGGAGGGCTTCGCAACGACACTCAGGAAGAAGCGAGGTGTCCGACCGCATCAATTCAGCTGAGCCACGTGTGGCAGCTTGTCCTCGTGATGCATCGTTTGGTGGCGGATGTGCAGTCATGCCGAGAGCGAAATTCTCGGGCGGCTTAAACTTACAATGGTGGTGGGGTGAGTCTGGTGGGCCAGCGGACTTAAAAACTCTTTCCACCTGACTACCCGGAGGGACCTTTGCAGCCTGTACTTCCGCCTCTTCCTTTGGGTGGTGCACCGAACAATGGGCTTCGCATCTGGACTTGTGCCAAGAGCACGCTTTCTACATTACTGGACCAGCGACCTTGCCTTCGTGCATTGTGTTCGGGGCTTGCAAGGAGCTAGCTGAGCCAGTGGTGCCGTATTGCTCTTCCCTGTGCCACCGGGTGTTCGTGTCCTTGCACTTTTTTAAAAACTGGTTTGGCACACGAGTCTGCAGAGAATCGGAGTGGAGGAAGACAATCCTATTGGGGGACCTGAACTGACTTGTCTTCCCTCAGAGTGAATCCTGTGAAGGCACTGTATAAAGGGCGCATCATAGCCATTGTTGCTTTAGCGCCATAAAACCCAACGTAACTAACTAACTAACTAGCACTGTATAAAAACGTGAGCGCAGCGATGCTCGGGTGTGCTTCACCTGTTCCATGCTGTTCTACGCTACACTCAACATGTAAATATTGTACATAAACGTTTTTCTTCTAATCTATGCCGGCTCCTCGACTCGTCTTCCCCCGGCACTCGTATGGCTCCAGCCAGGACCATGCTACCGAAGGTCGCGGCAGTCACGGACGTGGCGGCATGTCCCGACACCTCCTTTCTAACACCAGTCTCCCGCCCGGAGCCCTCCACTACGGCGTCTCTCATAATAATGTGGAGGTTTTGGGACGTTAAACCCCACATATCAATCAATCAGTCTCCCGCTCGACAGGTGGGGATACTCGCCACTATACTAACGAGGAGACGCGGTATGAGTTGACGCTGTATGATAACAGCCAGTGCACAAGAAAGCGCGCAATAATTAGGTGGTTTAAATGTTTACACAAAGAGAGCCGCCTGCACTTCGCTTCAATAGTAATCTAGGTGCCTGTGGGGTAAAAAAAGAAAACCGCGCTCCTTCAGGGAGTTGAACCACGGTTTCCCGCATGACAGGCGGGGATACTTGCCACAATGCTTGTGTTTATATTATTGCCTGATTTGGTACAAATAAAACAGAAACATGACACTCAGATGAAACATATTATGATGAAGCAAACATGCTATTGGTCCTATAACAACTGATATTATTGATTCACAAATTCTCTTATTGATTCCAGAGGTTCAATCCCCGGGAGCCATTCAGGCACCGATTCCTGAATCTTCACATTTTCAATAAAGCTATACATGCTTTGTCAAAAAAAAATTCTCGCTCGCTTAGCGTCTGGTTCTCAGTATTAGGCTCTCATGCGAGCACGCCATATACAGTAGAGGGCTGTCAACATTACCAAATCCAACAGGTTTTCTTCCACATTATCTACAGTCTGATATGTTATTTTATGTAGACTCAATGGAACTCTTTATTTAATGTCAGCTTCGAAATGTCCCAAAACTATACTCCTTCCTCCCAGTTCAAAAAAAAACATGGTCTATGTTTTCGGGGGTCATACAAAGCGTTGTGATTCCCATAGTGTATAAAAGCCCCGCTCTTTGTTTAAGGTCTTCACAGATAGTGTTCCTGTGAGTAATTTAAAGAAAAATTTTTAACCCCCTCAGGAACCTGCATATTGCTGACCCTCTTCGGCACATTTTGTCCACGCCTTCCACTGTATATGACACTGTACAAAGGCACTGGTAGTATTCACACGTAGATCTATACAGTTCTTTTCGTTTAACAAAGAGAGGCACTCGAAAAAAAATTGAACTGATAGAAACCGCACACTGCCTACTACTTCTTTCAGATACCATGGATGCAACGCCCCCAACGTGCTGTTATCAGAAGACAGAACAATTTCTGGTAGGGCGATGTCTAACCTTAGTTGGCATACCGTGCGCAGAAAAAGATCTCTTACAATAAAAAAACTAAAAATCTGTTGACCATCTGTGGTATTAAAAGATGCGCCAAGCCCAGTCGCCCTTCCTTCACTCCCCCGAAGAGATTTGTTCGTCTGCACGTTTCCCAAGTTTTACTCCATTTAAACACCGCGAAACTATCTGTGTAGATTTTGCATGTTTATTCTGGAGCAGTGTAGGACCAGCATTACGTACCACAGCTTAGTGATGAAAAACGTGTTGCACACTTTTGCCCCCCCCCCCTTAAAAAACAGGTTCGTGCTCTTCCATCTGTCTGCTTTTTTGACCACTTTATCCTGGTTCATTCAATACTCTTCACTTTTTTATTAACTATTCAAGGGTACTTCAAGATACCAGGTCGGCGGGCTCATCCAGCACACTTTGGCAAAGTACTCTGCCGATGAAGGCCAACTCCCGCGCCACAGCCTGATATATTTTCCCCAGATCACTTTGTTACCCGTGACGTCACAAAAACGCTTTACAATGCTTATATACCACAATGTTTTTCGTATATGCCAGCAGCTTGACTTGCGTCGCCGCCAAGTTGAATCCACATGTTTTTTTTTCATTTTCGTTGACTGCCAAAAACATAGCTTCTATATAATGATAAAATAAAACTGGACCGAGTGAACAGCCTTGACGCACAGAAGGCATAACGTGAATGGGGGCACCCAAAGTTTCATTAACGAGTAGACATGTTTCGAAATTCTGATACGCCCTCTGTGATGATGGAACCAACAGTATCATGTTTTATGAAAAACAAAATGTTATGAGCGACACAGTCGAATGCCTTCTCAAGGTCTACTTGGAGGATAACTACACTAGCTGAAGCGGCGTCAAAACATTCTAGTACACACCTGATCTTGTGAATGTTCGAAAAAATTGTCCTCTCTTTTACACCGCAGGTCTGGTGGTCTCCGACAATTACTTTGATGACGCTTTGAAGCCTCGCTGCAAGAACTTTTATAAAAATCTTATAGTCAACGTTTGTGAGCGATATTGGCCTATATAGGATGCCACTAGTTTAAGCTTTTCCTGTTTTTCTGTCTTGGGTATCAGTATGGTGTGCGCTTTACCAAGCGGTGACTTAGTTTTACGTGTATACACTTCATTGGATAAATATGTCAGCATGGGGGAAAGTTCTTTTTTTTGGTCTTGTACCATACAGCGGTTAAACCGTCTGATGCAGGCGACTTCCCTAGGTTCAGTTTATCAGTAGCTATTTCCACTTCGCCTGCGGTTATATCCATTTCTAATCGGTCCTTTAATCCATTGCTTAGCCGGGGCAAACGTTCAATAAACTCTTTTTAAAACTACCTTCATTCGCCTTTTGAAATGTAAAAAATGACTGATACTGGGCGAAGAATGCGCGATCATCATCTCATTGTCGCTCGCCAGTTTTCCGTTACAGTACCCCATATCAATATTGTTTCGTCGTCGTTGCGGTTTTTTTAACCCCAGCACTATTTTAGTTGGCGCCTCTCCTTCCACAAGATCTTTAACTCACGCTCGAAACTTCGCGCCTTTGTAGGCCTCTTTGTCTAGTGTTCTAGTAGTTCTTTTATGCAGCGCACATCGTCTTTACACGCCCCCTCATTCTCGCTTTCAAGAATCATTAGCTGCTGTAGCTTACAGCGTAGACTTGTTTTTTTTTCATTCGTGCCTCGAAGTTAAGAAAATTCAATTTGTTTAATAACACTTTCATTTTGACTTTCTGCTTAAGACAGTCCCGTTTTTTCGCTATGGTGTCAGTGTTGTCATTGAAACTTTCAATTGTGCTTCCATATACTATATCTATGAATTGCTCATTGTTTAGTGACACAGCATTCAATCTTAATAGCTCCCAGCTAAAACGCTTTCGCTTATTCTTCATGCCTAGTTGGCATGAACCCAAGCAGTGATCTGAAAAGGACACTGGTACCACCGAATAACTGCGACAAATTGGTATCATATAATGCGACATCTATGTACATGCGGTTCATACGCACGAGGCTAGTGCTTTGAAATCAATTGTACGTTACTTCGTGGTTCACTTCAAGGCATTCCTAGACATCCTTAAGTTCACTTTCGCCGATTAGTTTTGACAGCATCTTACTGCTTTTATCCTGCAACACAGCATCGCTAACTCAGCCCCGAGCGCTCAAAACACAAGGAGGAGATGCCACTTGGCGTCGAACGTAGGTGCGAGTTTCATTCGCTCCGTTAATTTAGGGGCGATGCTCCTTATAGCGGCACCTGTTCGTCCCTCGTAGCCGTTGTAGCAGTGTGTAACAAGTATAACATTTTGACCTCCAAGGTGGCGCCGATAAGAGATTTCTTCTGTTTGCTGTTGTACAATAAAATATCGTGCTCAATGTACATGCCAATGACTGCTAAAGGAGAATGAGAGACAGGAGAATTTGGCTTTTAGTTAACGCGAACGCTGTGAATTTCTTATTGTTCAACACAGCACGGAAGACAAGAAAGTGTTGCTACGTTTTACTCGCTGGGCGTAACCTCCTAGGTTTTAGAAATGTTTAGCGAACGTTCGACCGCAGTGCCATGAATACATCATCATCATCATCATCAGCCTGGCTACGTCCACTGCAGGACAAAGGCCTCTCCCATGCTCCGCCAGTTAACCCGGTCCTGTGCTTGCTGCTGCCAATTTATACCCGCAAACTTCTTAATTTCATCTGCCCACCTAACCTTCTGTCTCCGCCTAACTCGCTTTCCTTCTCTAGGAATCCAGTTAGTTACTCTTAATGACCAGCGGTTATCCTGTCTACGCGCTACATGCCCGGCCCATGTCCATTTCCTCTTCTTTATTTCAACTATGATATCCTTGACCCCCGTTTGTCCCCTAATCCACTCCGCTCTCTTCTTGTCTCTCAAGGTTACACCTACCATTTTTCTTTCCATTGCTCACTGCGTCGTCCTCAATTTAAGCTGAACCCTCTTTGTGAGTCTGCAGGTTTCTGCTCCGTAGCTAAGCACCGGCAAGATACAGCTGTTATATACCTTCATCTTTAGGGATAATGGCAATCTACCTGTCATAATTTGAGAGTGCTCCACCCCATTCTTATTCTAGTTACTTCAATATCGTGGTTAGGCTCTGCGGTTATTACCTGCCCTAAGTAGACATAGGCTTTTACAACTTCAAGTGCATTATTACCTATCTCGAAGCGCTGTTCCTTTCCGAGGTTGTTGTACATTACGTTCGTTTTCTGCAGATTAATTTTAAGACCCACCTTTCTGCTCTCCTTGTGCAACTCCGTAATATTCAGTTGCGATTCATCCCCTGAGTTACTCAGCAATTCAATGTCATCCGCGAAGTGCAGGTTACTAAGGTATTCTCCATTAACTCTTATCTCTAACTGTTTCCATTCTAGGCTTCTGAAAACCTGTAAGCACGCGGTAAATAGCATTGGGGAGATTGTGTGCCCCTGCCTTACACCCTTCTTGATTGGTATTCTGTTGCTTTCTTTATGATGCGCTATGGTAGCAGTTGATCCCCTGTAGATTTCTTCCAGAATGTTTATATATACTTCATCTACGCCCTGATTCCGCGGTGTCTGCATGACGGCTGATATTTCTACTTAATCAAACGCCTTCTCGTAATCTATGAAGGCTATCTATAGTGGTTGGTTATACTCTGAGCATTTCTTTATTACCTCATCGATAGTATGAATGTGGTGAATTGTTGAGTAGCCTGTTCGAAATCCTGCTTGTTCCTTTGGTTGATTGAATTCTAATGTTTTCTTTACTCTGTTAGCAATTACCTTTGTAAATAGCTTGTACACTACAGAGAGCAAGCTGATCGGCCTGTAATTCTTCAAGTCCTTGTCGTCTCCTTTCTTACGTATTGAGATGATGTTAGCGTTCTTCCAAGACTCTGGTACCCTTCCCGTCAGGATACACCTCGTAAACAGGGTGACTAGTTTTTCTAACACAATCAGTATTCCATCTTTCAGCAGATCTGATGTTACCTGATTCTCACCAGCAGCTTTGCCTCTTTTCATGCTCTCCAAAGCTTTTCTGACTTCCTCTATCATTGCTGGTGGGGTGTCTTCTGGGATACTGCTAGTTCTTATCGTATAAAGGTTGTGGTTGTCTCGGCTACTGTACAGATTTCTGTAAAACTCCTCCGCTATTTTGACTATCCTATCCATATTGGTAGTTATTTTGCCTTCTTTGTCCCTTAGTGCATACATCCGACTTTTGCCTATCCCAAGTTTCCTCTTCACTGCTTTGAAGCCGTTTTTCAGAGCGTGTTCAATTCTCTCCATGTTATACCTTCTTACATCGCATACTTTACGTCTATTATTCAACTTCGAAAGCTCTGCCAGTTCTATTTCGTTTCTTGTACTTGACACTTTCATGATTTGACGCTTCTTAATTAGGTTCTTCGTTTCCTGGGAAAGCTTGCCAGTGTCCTGTCTAACTACCCTGCCTCCAACTTCCACTGCACACTCCGTAATGATACTCGTCAGATTATCATTCATTGTATCTACGCTAAGGTTGGTTTCCTCACTAAGGGCCGAGTACCTGTTCTGCAGCGGCACTCTGAATTCCTGTACTTTCTCTCTCAGTGCTAGGTCATTATTTGGCTTCTTGCGTATCAGTTTCTGTCATTCCTTCTTCAAGTCTAGGCGAATTCGAGACCGTACCATTCTATGGTCACTGCATCGTACCTTGCCAACCACTTCCCTATCCTGCACGATTCTTCGGTGTGCAGTCATTATAAAGTCTAGTTCGTTCTTATTTTCACCATTAGGGCTCTTCAAAATCGACTTGCGGTTTTCTCGTTTTCGGTAGAAGGTATTCAAAATCCGTAAATTATTGCGTTCTGCGAATTCTACTAGTAGCTCTCCTGTGGCGTTTCTAGTGCCGATGCCATAATCTCCTACTGCCTGGTCTCCAGCCTGCTTCTTCCCTACCTTTACATTAAAGTCGCCCATTACTATAGTATACTATGTTTTTACCTTACTCATTGCCGATTCCACGTCTTCATAGAATCTTTCAACTGAAGCGTCATCATGGCTGGATGTAGGCGCGGAAGCCTGTACTACCTTCATCTTGTATCTTTTATTCACTTTAATTACAATACCTACCACCCTTTCATTGATGCTATAATATTCCTCTATTTTGCCAGCTATGTTTCTGTGAATTAGGAACCCCACTCCCAGTTCTCTTCTGTCTGCCAAGCCCCGATAGCAAAGGATGTGCCCATTCTGTAGCACCGTATAGGCCTCATCTGTCCTCCTAACCTCGCTGAGCCCTATTATATCCCATTTAACATCCTCAAGCTCCTCGAATAGTACAGCTAGACTTCCCTCATTAGATAAGGTTCTAGCGTTAAACGTTGCCAAGTTCAGGTTCCAATGGCGGCCTGTAGTCCAGAGATTCTTAGCACCCTCTGCTGCGTTGCATATCTGACCGACGCCGTAGTCTGTTGCTTCGCAGCTGCTGAGGACTGAGGGCCGTGAGTTATTTGGCGTATTTTTGTGGGAGGTAGTGTCCAGATACTGCACCAGGGTGGCCAATGCTTCTTTGGTGAGGGAGTGCGTTCCCGGCGGTGGTTACCGGTGAGGCCACACCTCAGGCCTCTTAATGCAGTTCCATCAACTTGCGGTTTTTTTTCGGTTGGGAACTGCGCAGCACCGGGCACATGGTCCGACTGTTGTTGTTTTCACAGATTCACACTGTTTTCCGCTCCTAAAATTTAAATTTTTTGTTTGTAATAGCAGTATCTGTAGCGGTTAAACTCCTTGTATCTTCACGAATAAATATACACCACTCTGACCCACCTAGGACCAAAATTGCTGAAGTTATAGGTAGATATGTGCAGAGCTCACTTACCCGTGCTGTTGACGTGGCCACTCCCGCTCCCGCAGTTGGAATAATCTGTGCTTATTGGCTGAGAGGTGGAGGAGCAGTTCCGGTGGGCTTAATTCGCTGTGGAAGCTGTTTCGACAAACCCAGCTCAAGCAGTGACAGCAGGCCAGCAACACTGTGTGTGTCTTCTGAATAAGTCTCTTTTGACGCTCTCAGTTGAATTGGGCGCTCGAGGGTTTTTTCTACGGCTATCTCCGGATTTTAACAATTCAATTGAGACCTGATTTGTTGTCATGGGGTGTGTAACAGCCGAGATATGACTCGTTGTCCTCAAAGTGGTTTGGTCCCACACAAGATGGTGGCCCCGGTATGGTCGTAAGATGGAAAAAATTTTTTGTGGGTTTGTTTTCGCCGGTCAGAAACTGGTAAGATTGAGCTGAGAGCCCGAAAGCTTCCTTCTGCGTGCTTTAATAATGTTACCTATATTTGTTGTGATATTTTGTCTTTTCATTCAATGTTTGAGCTCGAGGGGGCAGGTGCTGAAGTCCGCTGTCAACATGGCAGCCCCCATAGAGCGGATACACGTGTTACCCACAGTTGATTTTCGGTGATGAAAAACCGTTTTTTCCCGCAGATTTAAGCTAAGATGGTAGTGGCGAGTTTCCGGAACGTCCCAAAAAGAATCGAGGGTGGTTTTCAGAGTCAGAGTCAGAGTCAGAGTCAGAAATGATTTTATTATGACATCAGGAGCATTACAAATTGTTAGTATACAGAAGGAGGTCCCATAGTCAAAGACTGAATCGGGACCTCCTACAGTAATGAATACAGAGAAAATTATATTGAAATAGCAAACAGCAGTACAAAAAGAAGCAAAAAATACAATGCAAGCTGAAAGAAGGACAAATTAAAAATACCAAAAAAAAAAAAAAAGAAAGAAGACAGAAGCCATAAGGAGACAACATACAAAATAAGAATAAATCAATTCTCCTATATGAAGAAAAAATTGCAAAATCAGTCAACACAATAAGGAAAGGTAATGCAGTGCCTCTAAAATTTTTACGAAAATTCCCAATGAGGTCAAGATAAAAAAATAAGGTAGTTAGGCACTTCTATACATCTTTCAGGACAATTCAGTTAAAAAAAAAAAAAAAAAAAAGCATTGAAATACATAATGAACAGAAGATCAATGTCACATCTGTATCAGCAATGAATGGTGATGAAACGATGTTTACACCTATGTTCTGAGATGATATGAATAGGAAGGAGATTAACGAAAGTGACGAAGACTACCCGGATCATGATTGTGATGAGAGGAACGTCTTCAGTTCTTTTTTGAATTTGCCAATGGATTGCGATGTTTTGATTGCAGGAGGTATAGTATTCCAGAAATGGATTCCATTGAAGTAAATTGTTTGTTTCCCATAATTATTCTGAACCCTTGGTAAGATTAAATTCCGATTGTGGGCAAACCTAGTCAGGTTAGTATTTAATAGATTAGATGGAGGGATAATGGACACAGGAAGCAGATTGTTGATTTGCTTGTACAGTAATATTCCTAGTTTGTATTTGAATGTATCACAGACCGTAAGGATGTTGTTGGCTTGTAGGAGTGCTATAGCATTACAGCGATGGTGACTATGGGTAAGTATTCTAATAGATTGATTTTGCATAGTTTGGAGGAAAACAAGATGACTACTGTAAGTATTGCCCCAGGATGTGATACAGTAATTAAGATGAGAATGAATAAAAGCGTAGTACAATGAAAGTAATGTAGGTTGGGAAAATATATCACGGGCTTTAAGCAGAACACGTATGCCGTAAGCCATTTTTCGTCGTAGGAGAGCAATGTGCGAAAGAAATTTCAAGTTGCGGTCAAGTTGTATTCCCAAGAAAGTGGCCTCCTCATCAGCTTCAATTGCAAATTGATTTATAAATATTGGCGGGATATGATTATGTTCACGTTGGTGAGAGTGAAAAAACAACGAACTTAGTTTTGGTGGGATTGATTTGAAGCTTATTATGGAAACACCAAGCAGTCAAGCTTGAAGATCATTATTTAATTTCTGTGTCAGAGATCGGAGGCATTTATCAGTGTTAATAATTGTTGTGTCATCTGCGTAAAGTAAGGACTCTGAAGTGGTAAGCGAAGTTGGTAGGTCATTGATATAGATTATGAAGAGAAGTGGGCCGAGGATAGAACCTTGAGGGACTCCAATATTTGTTACCTTCGGTGTAGATTGAAAACCTGACAGACTTACAACTTGACTTCTATTGAGTAGGTAATTTTTTATTAACATTAGTGCAGGACCAGTTACGCCAATGGCTTCAAGCTTCAAGAAAAGAATGTAGTGGTTGATAGTGTCGAATGCTTTGGTAAAATCAATGAAAACAGAACCTGCATATAAGCCCCTATCTATTGCTCTCTTTAGCTTTTCGGTTAAAGATAACAGAGCGAGTTCAGTAGAATAGTCTTGACGAAAACCAAATTGCGAAAGTGAAAGAACCTGAAATTTATGGAGGTATTTGGTCAGGCGATTTTCGAGCAATTTTTCGAATACTTTACTAAAGAAAGGTATGATGCAAATGGGTCGATAATTAAATATTTGTGTACGGTCCCCTTTTTTAAGCACAGGAACAACTTTACCACTTTTCAATTCTACAGGGAAAATACCAGTTTTGAAAGCTAAGTTAATTATGGATGATAAAATATCAGAAACAGCATGTGCAATTATTTTTACGTTTGTTGGGGAAAAAACCATCAGGGCCAGCACTTGTTGTGTTCAGGTTTCGAATGACATCATGTACTTCCTGACATGTGGTAGGAAATAAGAAGAATGATTGTGGCAGACGAGAAAGGGGAAGCTGATAATCAGCATCAGGGATGACGTCAGTGTTAAAGAAGTAGTCACTGAAAGCTTCAGCAATCTCTAACGGGCTATCATACTTAACATTTTTATAATTAATGGTGGTGATGCTAGAGAGACAGCCTTCCTGTTCAAAAAAGAGTTGACAATTTCCCACTTTTTCTTTATGTTTGAACCAGCTTCATTAACCTTTCGTTCATAATATTGTTTTTTAGCATTTTTCAGTTGTAATGTAAGGGTGTTGCAAAGTCTTTTGTAACGTGCAAGCAGGTTTATATTAAAAGGTTTTCGTTTTGTTTTTCTATAAAGGTTCTCTTTGGCTCTTAGCTGCTTCAATAACTTTTCAGTAATCCAAGGGTTCTGAGGACTGGCGTAAACTTTTTTACATTTATAAACCTGAGTATGGCGCTGAATATAGGACAATAATATGGATGAAAATTCTGTGAAGGCCATTTGTGGATCATCTAAGCGTATTAGTGAGGACCAGTCAGTGGACATAACATCGTGAATGAACGACTCCCTGTCTAGAAGTTGCCTAGTAGCTTTTCTTGATTTGAGGTGCGTAGTAGCTTTTCTTGCGGAATTCTTGATTTGATCGAAGTGGAGCCAGTGGCTGCTGTTGTTAGGTCTAACCGAAGTATGAGTCGTTAATCTCTCAAGTTGTAACTGATTTGGGTGGCTAAACCGTGCTCCTCGAAGTGCTCCGAGGCCTCATAAAACCATGCGATGAAATTTAGACTATTACTCACAGTTTTCACGGAGATTTGAGGTCCGAAGGCTGAGCTGTTGCGGAACCGCTCAAGCAACCCGGGCCCTGGCGCCTTCTCCATGAATACAGTGAACTTGTATATACCATAAACTCGAGGTGGTTAAAGGTGGGAAGTAGACGTGAAGCGCAAGCCACAAAAAGTGTGCGTGTGCCTTCTCTCGTTCAGTCTTTAAAATGCCGCTAGATGGCGGTGCTTCTACATAAGGAATATTGATTGATTGATTGATATGTGGGGTTTAACGTCCCAAAACCACTATATGACTATGAGAGACGCCGTAGTGGAGGGCTCCGGAAATTTAGACCACCTGGGGTTCTTTAACGTGCACCCAAATCTGAGCACATGGGCCTGCAACATTTCCGCCTCCATCGGAAATGCAGCCGCCGCAGCCCGGATTGGAACCCGCGCTCTGCGGGTCAGCAGCCGAGTACCTTAGCCACTAGACCACCGAGGCGGGGCAAGGAATATATGATGAAAAGATGCGAGATGGTGGTACTGGGAGTGTGGAATAGGTGGACGAACCGACACACAGACAGATGCATGGACGGACGCACATATGGCTGCACAGACGATTGGACGCATGGACAGACGCAGGAGCGAATGAATGGACGAAAGCAGGTATGGGCGCACAGATGAAGGCACGGATGCACGAAGAGACGCACGCAAAGACGTGCGGATGGACGCACAGGCGGCCACGCAGATGCATGCATGGCTGGACGCAAGCAAGCATGTATGGACGGACATTGCTTCGCCCCACTATCCAGAGTCAGGCTCAACGGCGTGGACAAGCGAAGCCTCAACTCTGCAATTCGAGCGAGCCAAGAGGGCGCCGAGGCCATGGCTGATGTCAACATCCGGAGCGACCACCACGGTGATGGCGCCACAAGCAGCCATAGACGTACCTCAAGATCAAATATAACTAAGACAAATTGTTGAAGGGCGCACGCATGCCAGATTTGCCGCGCGGCGACATAAAGATCGTGTTGCGACCGAGAGGCGGGGTCCACGTGTTTGATATGACCCGCGTTGAACTAAGTCGTGCAATTGTGGCAGCACCCCCAAATCCCCGCAAATTAAGCAAATGAAGACGTCATGTGCCTGACCCTCCAGCAGAATATTGTCGTGTTGCGCACCTCCAAGAGATAGAATGCCGACCACTACGCTGCAGTAGCAACAATATACGCGGCACGGCACACGAAGTTAGTTCTTATGAAGCAGCCCGCCACGGTGTGGTGAAGGTTGTCATAAGGGGCATCCCGCTCAAGGACACGGCCCAAAAGATGCAGGACAACTTTTTGCATAAGTCTAACGCAACGTCTTTACAGGCGAACCGTATCAGTATGACCCGATCCGTCGTCAATGCTTTTGAAGGGTTCAAAAAAAACCAACTATGTGAGATACGGCAACCTGCTTGTGGAGTGCACGTTGCACTGAAAACAAATCGACGTATGCTCTGCACGTGGAAGAATGGGCCACAGAATGGACGCGTTCCCGGATCGTTTGAACAAGCTCTGTCGCGGATGTGGAAGCTCCAACTCCACTGAAGACCACAATTGCATCGCAAAATATGGCCTGTGCGGAGGCTATGACTTGACTGCGGACAATGCCTGAAAGGCCCGCTTTAAGAAGCCTTACATTGCCAGCCGGCGACGCTAGAGTGGCGCTGAGTGGACGAGCAATACGACGCCGGCAAAGAGAACCGAGACAAGAGAGGTCCTGCAGGTGGACCCCGCCGTAGCGCCTCCAAACAACAAGACCGGTCACAAACGCTGGACTGCAGCAGCAACAACAGCGGCGGCAGAAATGGCCACTAGAGTCGCTCCCTATTGAAGTCAAAATCCGGAAGCGGTAAAGGCGGTGGCCACCGCCACTGGGAGACGACGAATAACACCACTCGGTGTTCCGGGCCGGTTCGAAACTCAGACCGGCTCGGGCTGCCGGGCCAGTTCAAGCTCCAGAGCTGGTTAGAAGCCCCAGAACGAGTCAACCGGGCACCGAGGGATCGCCGAAAAAATGGTGGGCTGGATCAACAGGTCTCCCGTCGCGCGAACCAGGGAAACCGAATCCCCACCCCTCACCCACTCCCAGCCTCTTGAATAACAAGCGAATACGCAAAGAAACACCAACGAAGTGACAGAGCTCAAGAAAATTAATGAGCGCCAAAACTCCCAGATCAAGGACCAGAACGCCCAAATATGAGCACTTATGAGCAAGATCGAAACGCTGTTGAATAATAGGAGCTCGGCAAACAGAAAATACTAAAGCAATACCACGGCATCAAACAACGCCGGAGGCTTGAGCAAAGTGCCGTGGAGGGACCCCCTCCCCCCCCCCTCGTTACCCTGCTTAGGGTGGACGACGGGAGAGGCTGAGGCCTCGGAACGGGCATCGAATAACCAAGAGGCCATGGACGCCGAAGAGAGCCGTGCGACCGCAGTGACCACGACCGCGGTAACGACACAGATCCCGCGAGAAGGAGAGCTGACCGCCATTTTGGTTGCGATCCCTGAAATTAAGATAAAACTAGGCATAATGGATGTCCGACTCGAAGCTGTCGAGAGTCAGCGTCACGTGGTCCCGTTGAAGCGCCACCGCCTAGCGACAAAATTAACCTTAATGTCGGAGCGGACCCGCTTTGCGTCCCTGAAAAAGAAAAAAGAAGCGGGCCGAAAGAATCAAAGACACGATCGCAAAAAGGCGCAGTCGACTCGAAACGTCCAGAAAAGATGATGCGGAAGCCTAGTAAGAAGCACAAATTCGCAACAAAGAAGTGGAGCTACTGTTACACCTTGAAGGACAAGAAAACAAGCCAGATAATATTGCCCAACAAGAAACGAATGGGAAACCAAGACTCCCGGGTCACATCGCTTACACTGACCCCATGAATAATGGAACAACAGTTCTCTGTTACGAAGGCGCGATGCCAACACGGTGCCGAAAACGCCACTGCTCCGAACTCCACCACCAAAGTCACCAACCGTTTGGTAAAGTGTGTTACTCAGCTCGCGACTGCTTCTGCGCAGAGCTTAAAGACGAGCGGACGAGACGGCCGTGAGTTGAGGCAAAGTTCATGTACAACATAGAAATCGAGGCGTTACGAATTCGGCTCAGGGGCCGACGGCTTAGAGACTCGAAGAGCCGAGATGTCTTCTCTCGCACGCATACGTCTACTTCTATCTGGCGCATAGGACAACTGCTTTTGACGCACCGCTTGGCTTTTTTTAGGCACCGGGTGGATCTTTTGCGTCACCAACGTCCAACCAGAAGCACCGCTGGCCGTGATGTGAGAATCCTTTAAGGGGAACCCGCCGCTGTGCTGCGTCATGATCATCAAATCCGGAGGCGCTGCGCGGGGTTGCACCCAAGGACCAGCGATGGTGCCACGCATTGCGTAAGACTCGCCAGACTGGAAGGCACTGGTTTCTTCATCGGGCTCGTGGGCTGAGCGAGCTCGCTGTGCGTTGCGTAAGACAGACTGGCGCCACCGCTTGATGACGTCGTTGAGTTGATCGCGTCAAGCGGGCTCAATGATTGGCCATGACACAGATTGCCTTTGCAGGGGCATTGGCGTCCGGTGTGGGCTCTCAGGCATAACAGCACCCCCGCCGCAAAACAATGCGCCGCAAAGACGAGCTACTTCCACGTGGCTCGGATGTTGGGCCCGTTCGTTCGCCAGGTCCCTCCAGGTTTGCCTCCAGGGCCATGGGTAGAATGTATTTCCACACTCAGTTCTGTGAACACATCCCATTCTTGAGGACGGATCTCAGATTCATTGGCTTGTCGCCACAACTTGTCGGCCAGCTTCACTCGTCTCTTCTGAAGATTTTTGGTTTCAGCACTTGTAGATGGTTCTGAAACGTGTGAAGAACGGTTTGACAACAGACAACACACGACACCAGCAAGTGCCGTCGGTTATCCGAGAGAACACCAGACAAAGTATAGTACAACATATACCTAGCTACGTGTCTATCGGAATTTACTTAATTAAGTTCCCTTTACATCAAGAGGCACATGTGGGACACAAGAGTCTTAAAATGAGAACTCAAATTTTTACACATAAAACAACGTAATAAAATAGAATACAACATAAAGTTGGCCCCTTGCGATCAATCTGGACGAGAGCGCTCAGCTAAGGCCACCATGAAGACAAAATTTTGCCACAAGTTGCCAGCGAAAGACCGAAAGGCGGAGAAAGTACTGGCTAAAACGCACGTCTCAATGTGTCTGCATTAGCGTTCAGCTTTTCTTTTTTTAGTGAAGGTCAAAGTTGTGCTGTTGGAGTTTCATGTTCTACCTCAGTAACCGGTCATGTCTAGCTGACGATACCTATGCGGTACTAAGAGCTTCTTATACTTGCGACGTTGCACATCTGTGTACCTACGATATAAGAGTCCTTATTTTTCTTAAAAAGACAGATTCTTTTTCTTGGTTCCCAACTTTACGCTTTCCATTAGCGCTTAAATCGAAAGGTCCTCACGCTGCTCTCGAATGAGCGTTTCTCGCTCAACCCTTGACTGCTCACTCCACCTTTTCGCTACAGGTGAGAGTGTTGCACCCCTCTCACTCTGACTCGATGGCGCCATGTCTTCTCCGCCGCCGACAGAGACAGCGCCAGTCGCTTCGGTGACGGGTTGATCAACTGACTGCTTAAATGACTCACATAGACCACTTCCTGTCTAAGTTTCCGTTCACTTTCTGCCAAGGTCACACAGGTGAGCAGCTTTTGCAGGTGGTGTTTTACCACATTGAACAAGATCAACTTCCTGCGAAAGCTTCAGCGCTTGTGATCGCGTGAGGGCACGGTACGCTAAGTTGTAGAAGAACGATTTACCCTGCTCTTTGAGAAGGTGCTTAGGGTTATTAGAAGAAAGATAAGGAAAACAATCGAAAAGCGCAGCAGACAGAGCCGCTTCGGTGCGAAGCTTACCGAACGGACCTTCAATGACAACCTTAGTGATTGGTAAGCAAGCACTCTGCTCCTCGGCGACTTGTCCTATCCACGCGCATTTTCCTGCAAAGTCATCTGGAGACACCAACGAAGGATGAACAACGCCCATAGTTGCCGCTTAGTCTCGAATACACTATGGGCACAAGGAGTAATCCCGAAGGAGCGGTTTTGTGACCACTCCTCTTCATTGCTATGATGCAGCTTCCACATCAATTGGCCCGGGTGGAAGGAATTCATCACGCACTCGACGCGGATGATATAAGCATTTGGACTACTGGAGGCAGCCTTGGAGAAATGGAGGACCGCCTCCAGCGGGCCGCCTTTATAGTCGATAGCTATGCTTTCAGCTGTGGTCTCCAATGTGCTCCTGCAAAATCAGAGCTTCTGCACGTCAGAGCCAACCCCAAAGACGACACGAACTTACATAAATTTGATGGGAGCTCCTGTCAGAGAAGTCGGGGAGATCCGGATCCTGGGCCTGTTCATTCATAACAGACTATGGCGGACTCCACCATTACAAAACTATAACGCATAGGCGAACAGGTCGCACGTATGATCCACCGCGTTTCCAACAAACGTGGTGGCTTGAGGGGCAGGGATACGCTTCAACTCGTCCGTGTCTTTGTACTCAGCCGGATCCTTTACTCCGTATCTTCGCACTAAGGAGCAACAAGACTTGCGCATCGTCACCATCATTAAGAAGGCTACAAAGTGAGCTTTAGACTTACCGGTAAATATTTCTAATGCCAAGTTGTCGGCTCTGTGGGTGCTAAGCTCTTATCAGGAATTGAAGGAGGCACACCGCGTCAACCAATATACTCGACTTACGCAGGCGGTATCTGAGCGCCGCTTGTTAGGCTGCCTGCACATAAAACATGACTGCACTCCAGAGGAGACATGCAGACTTCCTGAGCTGTGGCGCCACAAACTCTCGGTTCCTCCTTCCTCAAAACATGCACTCGCAAACACACAAAAGCAGACGAGGGGTGCGCACTGTGGCCCTCGAACACCAATATGGACCTAAGTCAAATGTATACCACGTTGATGTGGCAGGGCCGTCGCCCACTGTATTCTACGTGGCCGCCGTAGTTAACCAAAACAAACACGTTAACGGGCTCTCCTACCGGGCTTCCAACTGCAGACACACTGAGGAGATAGCTGATTGATTTGATTGATCTGTGGGGTTTAACGTCCCAAAACCACCATATGATTATGAGAGACGCCGTAGTGGAGGACTCCGGAAATTTCGACCACCTGGGGTTCTTTAACGTGCACCCAAATCTGAGCACACGGGCCTACAACATTTCCGCCTCCATCGGAAATGCAGCCGCCGCAGCCGGGAATCGAACCCGCGACCTGCGGGTCAGCAGCCGAGTACCTTAGCCACTAGACCACCGCGGCGGGGCCACTGAGGAGATAGCAATAGCAATTGCTGCCTCGCACACGGACGCTGGGATAATCATTATGAATTCTTGCTGAGCCTGTGAAAATCATCTGGCGGGCGAGGTATCACCTTTGGCCTACGATATTCTAAATCAAGCCGCCAGGGATTTAGACCACTAACCATAACGCGTTGTTTGCACTCCGAGCCACCAGACCGTTGAAAGCGACAAGGCTGCGTATGCAGCCGCTCGCGCGCTTAACCACCGGACACCTCACCCAGGCTTTTTGGGCTCAGAGACTAGCCAACTTAGTCTACGATTTTGAGAAACTCTGGTGTACTATTGCGAACATCAGCTTTTCCCGGTGCCTGCTAAGGGCCTGAGTAAGGCCGATGAACGAACCCTAAGGCGCCTGCAGAACAACACCTTATTGTGTCCTGCAGTAGCATAACATTTTGACCCAAAAGTCGATGGGCAGTGCCCTCACTGTGGGAAAGTCTGCGATAACTTTCACATGGTGCGGGCATGTCAAATGAATCCTTCCTTTCCCCCTACCCTTTCCCAACTAGAGAGGCATGGGAGGCAGCCCTACTCAATTGCTCAGGGCTGGAGGCTCAAAGAGCTTTAGTTCAACGGGCGTGGGTAGTAGGGGTGCCGGAATAAAGACTCCCCCTGTATAAAGGGCCCCAATGGACCTGCAAAGTCCTCTTTAAATAAATGTTTTTTACTCACTCACTCGAAGAGCTCGAAACGTTTTCCCATTCACAAAAATTTCTTGGAGATGCGCCTCTAACTTCCGCATGTTTTTTTCCGATTATCGGATTGTTGCGAAAGCAAACTTTTTCTTACAGTTTATCGCGATATGCCCTTTGTTTTTGCAGTTGTACCAGATTAGCGGCTTCCGTTCTTCAACGCCCGTGTGGTACCAGTGGGTTCTTTAAGAACCTCATTCGACTTTCCGCTTCCGTCTACGCTTCCCCTACAGTGTCCTTCGTAAGAGACGGGTCCTTCCTGACATTACGGGGCGGAGTGGGTTTCCATTGATAAGGTTTCCTTGAAAAGCCCTCTTTTCTTCCATTCTTTTTAACACGCACTGCCCTGCTATGCAACTTTCAGCGAGTATAATACTCCTCGGCTAACTCTACTGCCTTGTTTAGCTGCACTTCACCAAGTTTTTCCTGCAGCCAAAGCTTGACATCCTCCTAGATGCAGCGATAGAACTGCTTCAATGCAATGCATTGTACCACTTTATCACGATCGTCATAAACGCCTTCGCCCTTGAGCTATTCAATTAAATCGAACGTGAAATCAACGTGTGACTGACTCCGCTCTTGAGCATACCAGAACCTTTGCCTCAAAGCTTCGGGCGACGTCTCAAGAGCACTTCCTTAACATCCTCATCGCTCTCAGCTCTGAAACGCTTCCCTCAACAAGCCCGTTATTACGTCGGACACTTCGCCGAGAAGAAGAGCCAACAGGTTCTGCGCCCAAAGAGACCACTCCAAAGCATTTCGCTCACAGACGTGTTCAAACTTGACGACATACTTCGCCATGTCCTCGGCTAATACGAACGGTGGCAGTTGGTCCAGAATTCTTTAACCGATGACCTGAACTGTCGCAGAACCTAAGCTAGGTGCCTGCGAACTCTGTAGGATTGTCAATTCTACTCATTTTCTCGGGGCACTCCTGACTCTCGGTCTCCTCACGCTTGCGACGTTTGTGCCTTTCAGGTTCTTTACGTTCGTGAACTTCTACTTCACGCCTTTCAGCCTCCTCGTGGCGTGCTTTGACATCCACCCAGGCTCCATAGACTTTCTCAGCCGACACTCCTTAATCCTTAAGGATCTCAAAAATTGCTTGCTTTCGTTTCGGACGGCCTAAAGTAAGGCCAAGTTTCTCACAAATTTCGATGAGTTGTTTCACTTTAAAGTTCTCTGTTGTTCTCACCACACTAGCCTCTTGCTGTTTGCCCCTGTTAAGAATATTCTTGCCGTACCCACTATAAGTCTACTAGCAAGAAGCACAAGGAATTTTTTACACTGCCGTGTTCACACCCTTCGCATTATTTTGGTTTGAAAGCGCTCCCACTTGGCTTGAAGCCATCGAACCTCACTCTAATGCTTCACATAGACCTTCTCTAAACTACTATAGCCCACGCTAGAGTAGTCTGCTGAACTGAGGGGAAAACATCAGGCACTCGCCGCATCGATGTCGCTGACGCCGGCCGATTCCGCAGCTGCCATTCACTGTTACAAAGGCATGCCATCGACAAGGTTATGAAAGGTGCCACGAAACTCGCCGCTTACAAGGCACCAGCCGCGCCGACAGCAAAAGGGCTCGAAGCAACGAGATGTATTCTTTCGCACGCATACGCTGGGTTCTCCCTGATGCATAGGTCAACTGGTGGCGACGAGCCGCTTGGATTTTTTATAGGCACTGGGTGAAACTTTTGCATCACCAACGTTCAACCAGAAGCGCCGCTGGCCGTGATGTCAGAATCCTCCAACGGGGACCCGCCGCTGCGCATGGTTGCACCCAATGACGAGGGATGTTGCCACGCAATGCGTAAGACTCGCCAGACAGGAAGGTGCCGGTTGCTTCATCGGGCTCATGGGCTGAGAGATCTCGCTGTGCTTTGGGTAAAACAGACCGGTGCCGCCGCTTTATGACGTCGTTGAGTTGATCGCGTCAGGCAGGCTCAATCTCTGGCCTTGACTCAAATTGAATTTGCTGAGGCGTTAACGTTCTGTGTGGACTTCCAGGCGTAACAGCTCATACGGAGCAACGTGGCGGCTACTCAGCGCGTCCCGGCGCAGGGCGGGTGCGAGCACACGCTCATGCAGTAGAAATGGAAAATTCGGGTAATCTATTTTTAATGAGCCTGTACTGCCGGCTGTCACAACGGCAGTACGAAGTTGACCACATCGTGGGCCAGGTGAAGGTGTTGGCGGGAACTAGGCCACTTCTGATCCTCGGTGACATTAACACACATCACACAACGTGGGAATATACCTTCCAGTCCAAAAGGGGGGAAGTGTTGGCCAAAGTGGCGGAGGATCACGAGATTGCCATCCTGATTGGGCCGGACGTAACCACTAGAAGAGCAAACAGTGCCGCGAGGGACACTACGCCACACCTGACATGTTTGTCGGGCACACTAGACGTCACCTGGAGAAACGAAGACGCGTGGACTTGGGTTCTGACCACAGCGTGATTGGCATTACGATCAGAGGCTCCCGATACTGGGCTGTACTAGGGAAGGCGCGTATCACGGATTGGGACAAGATGAGAAAGTTTACCCAAGAACAAGACGTGGCCACCGAAGAACAATCAAAACCATCTGAAAGAAAACAGACCTACAGTGAATTAGCGAGGGACCAGAAGAAGACACTCCAAAAATTCACACAAGAAATCGCAACGTCGTCGCAGACACCATACGCAGACACCATACGTGGATGCTAGTGTAATCAACATATGGGTGGCCGACACTCGTTAACGCGATGGCGGAAGCGTCAGATACACAACAGAAAACTAGCCAAGCACGTAGCAGTCTTGAACAAACAAATCGCCGAGCACGCGGCCAAGCTCTGCAAGGAAAATCGGCTGAAGACCTGCGATGACCTGCAGGGCAAGCTCTCGGCGCGGAAGACGTGGTGCATCTTGAGGCATCTGATCGACCCGCTGAGCAGCAAAACTGCGACCAATTGCAACTTTGCCAAAGTATTGAAGAAATACTAGGGAGACGGCCGCAGACTCCCGGAAGATCTGAAGGGAAAGTACGTGAACACAGAGATGGGCCAGTACCCAGTGCCCGAGAGGTACGAAGGACCCGATAAAAAAAGCTGGATCAGCCGTTTACCATGACGGAATTGTGGACAGCGACAAACGAAAGCAACAAGAGAAGCGCACCCAGCAGGGACGCCATAACATGCAAATTGCTCAGTAACATGAGCGATGTGCGTTGATGTGCTCTAGGAGCCCGCGGCTTCCTAGAGCACATCAACGAAGCCTGCGAGAGCTCGCGGTTGCTGAAGGAATACAAGCTAGCCGAGGTCCACTTTATTCTAAAGCCCGGCAAGGCTCTCACGATAGACAACATGCCGTCCATGTCCCTCAATTTTTGTTTGGGAAAGGTGATGCAGCGCATGGTACTTCGCCTGCTACAGAAGCACCTTGAAGAAACAGATCGAATGCCGGAGACGATCAGGCAACATCTCAGCACCCAAGACGTGAGATGATCAAACTCCTCGAGTAGGTCGTCAAGCAAGCAATGAGGCACGCACCACGTGGGATAGTAGCCCTCGACCTGAATGAACCTTCGACAACGTGTCATACGTGAGCATGTTGCAAAATTAAAGCAAACCCAGGTGTGGCCGCAAGACATTCGAGTACATACAGGGCTTTCTGTCGAACCGAATGGCGACCATCAGGATAGGAGAGGAAAAATCGAACCCTGTCGAGCTCGGCAATCGGGGTGCCCTTTAGCGGTCGGTCCTGTTGCCCCTTCCCGATCTGGCCCTCCTGCCCCTGTCGGATCTGCTCAAGCAAATCGAAGGTGAGGACCATGCATTCAACGCCGATGACATGTTGTGGACGGCCCGAGCCGGGTCCGATGCCTGAGTGGAGGAAGCCTTGCAGTGGGCGGTGACGACTGTGAACGAATATGCTAAACCGTGTAGACTAAGCTTCGCTCCCCAAAAATTGGATCTGCTCATGATCCAACCAGGAAAATCCAAGAAGGAGCCGCCGCCCAACGTGACTATCACTATCGACGGAATAGCCATAAAAAACACAGCAAATTAGGATTCTTGGTCTACTGCTTCAGAGCAATGGGAAGGCCCAAGTCGCCGTCGCAAAGATCAAGACTACAACCGAACAGATTCTTTGCAAGATTTGGAGGGTATCTATTAGAAACAGACGCCTGAAAGAGAACGATGTCATTCGCTTGGTACGCGCGTTCGTCGTGTCGCGGGTTACCTACTGCACCAGTTCTCCAGCTGACGAAGGCGAATAGAGACACTCTCCACACGATGCTTTGCAAGGCAACAAAGCAAGCACTGGGCGTGCAATACAGTCGTCTAAGTTACGATTGCTAAATATAGGCGCCCAAAACATGGTGGAGGAGCTCATCGAAGCCCACCTCTCTAATCAGAGAATCCAGCTCAGTCACAAGGACCACGTACGAGCCGTTCAACGCAAGATAGGATGGCAGATCTAGCCAGTACCCATCGAGGTGGCACTTCCGGAAGACTGAAAGAGAACGATTCAAACAAAACCCCTTCCCCAGAACATGTAACCGGGCAAAGACGATGGAAGGCGCACTGCGCAGGCCAGAGCCATGGCCTGGAAGCTGAAAAAGACCCTCAGGGTCATGTATTTGGACGCCTCTCTCCGAAAGCACAGTTACCGCGCTGCGGTAGAGGTTAGGTTCGTTGGCAAGCTAATCGTCTGCGCGTCCCTGAGGACAAAAGACCCTGCAATTGCCGAGGAATCGGCCGTGGCCCTCACACTTATACAGCCGAGCATGGACACGGTGGTCACCGACTCAAAGACAGCCTATGGAAGCTTCAGCAGGGGAGTAGTCTCATGCGCGGTACGAACCATTCTATCCAAGTGTAAGCCTCCAGGAAGAGCCGTAGAGCACGTGTGGGACCAGGCTCACTCGAAGGTAGCAGGCAACACTATTGCAGACTACCATGCCCGAGAAATGTCAATCTGGGCCGAGCATGAACCGGAGGAGCTACCACACCCGGTTACCAGCTTTCGGAACATTGCCCAGATGTAGCGAGGGGCAAGATGCCGTGTGCCACAACCGCAACCCTGACCTGACCAGGAATCAACAGACGATATTGCGTTGAGCGCAGGCAGAATCGCTTGCACATCCTGTACTGCTGAACCGCATGTATCCTGCCGAACACGACACCCTCTTTCAGTTTTGTAAAATAGAAAATGGCACCCTGCCGCACATCTTGGCAGAGCGCACAAAATTTAAGAACCCCTCACCATCCCTTCCTCCTGACACCCCGATCCCACCCTTCGTGCGATGGGGGGACTTGTTATTCAGCCCCGACCTACCGACTCAGCGTGCACTGACGGACAGGGGTCATATGCTGCTGGATACATACGGATCCCGCAACTAGGGAACCCTCCCGTCTAGTGCCTGCGCGCACTACCAATAAGGTTGGGCCCAATAAATGTTGATTCATCATCATCAAAACACAACTGAAAATGTAGAGCAACACAACAGTCTTCTCGCAACTCATAACGTGAAAAAGACTCGAAAAAAATGAAATACGCTATTCCACTTCATTCGGAGCAAAAATGCTAATAATTCGAAAATCCACTCACAAAATACCAAAATCACAATAAACGACTTTTCCTAACACAAAAGAAAACACACTTTTTATAAGACCGTTAAGTGTCTTAACAAAAAGAACACACCCTGCAGATGACGCTATGAAGTGGCTCTTGACAACATAATATCTACTCGTGAAACGACGTATCATTCTCCCGGTCTCCTCCTTCCCGTCAACGTTAGTCTTCTGGACCACTAGGATGTCAATATCTAGGTCTGTCACTAGAGGTAACAGCTTGCTCTGCCTGCTCTTAGCCACCAGATCTCTAACGTTAAGCGTAGCTATTCTGAGTGCGTAATGGAAAAAATCAAAACAGTGCCATTGCGACCACCTCAACAAAATGAGTAAGCTCGGAGCATGTTGCTGACTTTTCACGCCTAGCCTGCGGCTAGCCGGCTCCCTGACCATCCTGCTTGCTGTCGTTATTTCGTTTCGCTTTACCCACTGGTCTTTTATCAGCTGGGATTCAGCGCTCGGGCATCATGGTCAACTGCCTTCCTTGCGGTGTCTTTGCAGGTGGCTCCTCGCTGTGGCAAGGTGCCCTCTAGTCCGGTTCCGTGGTCTCATGGTGCACCCTCTTCATTGTGGCCGTGTTGACACACATCTCGTCCTCGATTCTGGATGTATCTCCCCTGGGCTTAGCTGTCTCCTCCACCGATTCTCGCCACACGTCCTTCTCAACTAGTACCTGCTTAGCTGGCAACGTGGTGGTGGCACGTAGGGATGCTAGCTGCAGTGGCTCCCCCGAAGTGCGTGTGTCGGTCGATGCCAACCCCCATCTGTCGCAAGGACCACTGGGCAGCCCGCTTCATTGGCAGCTTCCTCTGTTTTACCACGTCCATGACGTGCTCGAACACGACTTCGTTCTTCACTATTCCTGTCGATGAGGCATACGTTTGAACAGTCTGCTTCGACGTGCCCGAAGCGTCCACACCGGAAACATTGGGGGATCTTGCACTCGCGGCATCCGTGCCCGATGCCTCGGCAGCGCAAACAATGCATTTGCCGTCCAGGCACCACCACAGAGGCTATCTCACAGTTCCCGCGAATCTGGTGTGGAAGGCCTTCAACATTAATGCCACTTTTCAACTTCAGTAGCACTGTCCTGGTGGTCGATCACTTGTCCACCATGCTCGGAACACGCCTACGTTTATGGCTCACTTCGACGATCTTGCCAAACGCTGCCAGTGAAGCACTAACATCTTCATCGCTCATGCCGTGCAGCAGCCAGTGCAGCCAAAGCTTCACCTGTTGGCCTTGCGGGTCGACGACAACGCAACGCCGCCACATTCACTTGAAGTTCCTTCATTGCAAGTAGGCGTTTTGTGGGTGCCACATCATTGAAGGTTACCGCCCACAAGTGCTTCAGCTGATACGCTCCGAGGCTCACCACCTCGGGTAACAGGCCCATTGGCATCAGAGCATCTCGAAAACCTTCCACTTGATTAACAAGTGTTCCTTTCGGCAGCAGAAGCAAAATAAACTGATTTTCTTTATCTTCAATAGTCCTGTTTACGCGGCTCATACTAGCCGCTATGGCCGCTCCGCTGGAACCCATGAATCGACAGGTTCGCTTAGCTAGGCTGCCAGAAGCAGAATGACTGGCCACTGTACTAACGAGGAGATGCACTATGAGTAGAAGCCATATGATATTATCCTGTGCACAAGAAAGCACGCAATGATTAGGTGGTTTAAATGATTACACAGTGCGAGCCGCCTGCACTTAGGTACAGTAGTGATATAGGTGCCTGTGGTAAAAAACCAACACTAGTCGTCGGGGGATCAGACCCCTGTCTCCCGCGTGACAGGCGGGGTTACTGGCCACTATACTTTTCTTCTATTTAGGACCTGTTCATGGGATACAGATATTAAACAGCACAGATGGCAGGGGCGTAGGCAGTTTTTTTTGTGGAGGAGGGGTATTCACACGAACCCGACGGGGGGGAGGCACAGGCGTCAGATTTTCTCTGTGACGTAACTATCGGTGGTAGTTAAACAGATGGTGTACAATTATATCAAGTCATGAGATCCCCGCCACCTTATGCGTATGGTTGTAGAAAGAGTAAGTGAAAGCGCTGGAAGAATGATTAACTGATGTGTGGGGTTTAACGTCCTAAAACCACTAATGACTACCAGACACGCCGTAGTGGAGTGCTCCGGCAATTTCGATCACCTGGGGTTCTTTAACGTGCCCCGAAATCTGAACACACGGACTTACAGCAGTTTCACCTCTATCAAAAATGCAGCCGCCGCAACCGAGAATCGATCCAGTGACCTGCCAATCAGCAGCCGAGTATCCTATAGCCACTAGGCCACCGCGTTGGCGGGGCAGTACTGTAAGAAGTACTGTAAGATACTGTAAACGACAGGTACAGTGACCTATTAGAGAAACGGCCTCCCGTCGCAATATTGAATATAATTGTCTCTGAAAACGTATTATTGCGATGACCCATACAGTCGGAGAATACATCAATAATCGTTAATCTCTGTTAAGAGTAGATGGCGTCGTCCTCGTCGGGCGCGAAGGCCGTTGCACAGGTCAAGTATGGTTCCGTTTACACGAGGAATGAGAGGTATACGCATAATGTTTTTGAACATTCATAACTACATTTTGGTTTTGCCTACTTTGCTGAGAGAATTTCTTACTGTCGATGTTGTTACTGCACGTCTGTGGGCATTATTTTTATGCTAACCTCTATATGTCAAGCAGCCCTTACGCAGTGGTAGCGTTTAGTCAATATTTCTTACTTTACGGCGCGAATACAAGCATGCTTGCCATACGTAATAAGTAATTTTTTGTAAGATATGCTGCACTTTTGCAACACAATTTTGCACACATTATTTTTCGGGCATACTTTCAGTTGCACTGGGACTTTTTATAGCAAAAAAGTAGTCCAATCGTAAAGGTTTTATCATGCACTCGGCGAGGGGGTGGTAATCATTGATGACAAATGTTCACTTGGTCCCAATCAAAAGTGCACGTGCAACCGGACTATACCTACTCACATAGAACTAGCTTGTTCGCTGCGTTTATGCGCTATAACACTTAAATGCGCGCCATAAACGTGAAAAGTTCTCGTTTTTTGTTCAACTCTTTTGTCACTCGGCTCCCTGAAACGATAGCGTTGCGGCAAGGTGTCTTCCGTTGTTTTTAAGCATAAAGCCGACATTTCCCTTTTATCGACAGATTCAGAACTGTAAAAAATATTTCACCGCGCAGCATCCATGCATTATGTTTCTAGCTCTGACAGCAGCGTGAGCTGGAGCAGCCTCGAACCACACAAAATTTACAATGATGGGTTCATCAGGGATGAAGGATTGAACTCTGTAGTTGTTCAGAGCATGGGGCACCATGATATATTTTTCAGAATATGTGAACTCCAACAAGAACTGGCAGCACATGCGTACCTGCAAACCTGACAACAGATAAATTGGTAAAACTCCGAGCAGGTAAGGGATTACCGATTTTCCTAATATTCTAGTTGGGAGATCGACTTGCCTTTAGCGACAAGCATAATAATATTTCGACACCATAAGACATAATGACATGCTGAATTATTTCCCCCCACTTATGCCCCTAAAAAAGAAAAAAAAGCATCGCGAAAAACAAAGGATGGGGGGGTGGGGGCAAACGCAAGCGAAAACATTAGTGCTGCGGTCTCTGATGGCTTGCAGTGGCCGAACACACGAGGGTACAGTTTCCAACTAAGGTTAGGGTCTCTAAGAAGGTGCGAAAATGCTTCCGAAGTTTCCCGTCGATAGCCAAAATGATCAATTATGCCAAAATGGTCGCGTATGCCTTCACACGTGAACGGAGGCATATCGTAGCTGGCTGCCGCGAAAGCGTGGGTCAAAGCTTTGGCTTTACTTGCTTCAACATTCTTAGGACAAAAATGCCAAAACGCTTTAACGTCTTTTTACGTCTGTACCGCCCTTAATCTACCGCTTCGTCGACCACGTGTCCTCTGAGCTCATAGATCGCTATCGCATCGCGGTGATGGTTGCAATAAACGGCAGTTTTGTTTTCAATCCATGTGCCTCCAAAACTAAGCCGTTTTATGTTGTCCTATGATCAAAACTGCCGCAGTTTTGTCTGGTAGAGTTTGCGGTAAGCAGCGTTGCCGTTGCTTTGACTGGTCGAGCGTTGGCCGTGCGCATACTTTCAGACTTTTGTCAGTAATGTCGTCGCCATACATGATCGTGTCGAACTACCGAAGTTACGTCCACCGCAGTTGTGGCAACGACAACCACACGCACTGTCGTAGAGAGTGCGTGCACTGGTCGCACACGTGCTTTCGAAGTTTGAGTGCGCTGCTCTCGAACGGCTTTCTTTCGATGGCCTCAGTACTATTGTATTGGACACATGAAGTTGGCTGGAGAATATCACAAATCGCCCCGCCGCGGTGGTCAAGTGACTACGGTACTCGGCTGCTGACCAGCAGGTCGTGGGATCACATCCCGGCTCCGGCAGCTGCATTTCCAATGGAGGCGAAAATGCTGTAGACCAACGGGCTCAGATTTGGGTATACGTGAAAGAACCCCAGGTGGTCAAAATTACCGGAGTCCTTCACTATGGTGCCTCTCATAATAGTATGGTGGTTTTGAGACGTTAAACCGCACATATCAATCAATCGAATAAGTTTCACGAATTCGTATCTGCCACGGTTTCTCATCACTGAGACTCTACTGTACGTTTAGATGAATGCTTCTCAAATTCATTTATAACAAAATGCCGTGGCCTCTTGAAAAGCCTTGAATGGACTGACCTGCACTTTTGTTAATGCGGCTACATCTCGCACACAAATTCAGATTTCCGGGAGATTTTTATGGCGACCGCACAAACGGAAGAAACCGTCGAAATCCCGAAAGTCTCCTTGATAATGCGGGAGACTTGGCAGGTATGTGATGATAATACCAATAAATATTGTCATCTCCTGGTGGCGGAATTTAGCCCAACGACGTTTTTCTGACCTCCGTGACTAGCTACCGCCATGCGTCGTTGCCAATTGCGATGGCCACGCAGTTTAAATAATTGTATTTTTTTATCAAAAATAAATTGTTTTTCGTAAAATTTGAGGTATGATTCGTAAAATTGTAACCACGGTCGAAATTCCTATATTTTATGGGAAAAGGGAAAGACTTGGCAGGTATGTGTAACAGTTGTTAAGACTCCGGGTCCTGCCGGTCTCGTTTTCGGTAGCTGGCCCCGTCGCAGGATCCATCGTCCGACGATTCAGCGAGAAGAAGCGCCCGAACGAACGACAGAGATTTATTTACATGTTGAGAAGTGATCAACTGATCCAAAAAGAGAAGAGAGAGAGACATACAAAACGTCTTCGGCATTTTATAGCACCGCGTTGCCAACACTGGAGCATTGTCCGCATCATCAGCCAATACGGTGGCCCCGGCACCTCGGCCATGAGGGAGGGGCAATACACCTCACAACACATGAAGGGGCACAACCTAACGCGATGCCCAAATATGGTCACGACGCCCTAAAGATGCCCAAACATGCTCATGAACGCACAGTAGATTCTGGAATTCTCCCGGCGAGGGGGAAGAGCCTGAATGGGGAGGTGGGGGTCGACGACACAGTCGGTCAGGAACCAGTTCTCTCCGCAACTCCTCTTGCTTGGTTCCCTAGCGCAAAACCAGTGCGTTGACTTTTGTTCTCGCTTGGCTGCAAGGCCGTCTCAGATGCAGGTTATCCCGGGAATGCGTCGACGATCTCCCAGAGGGGTTCGCAAACCTACGGAGAATCCCAATGCTGGGGCCGGTCGTAACAGTCACTTTGTTCTCGCTTGGCTGCAAGGCCGTCTCAGGTACAGGCTATCCCGGGAATGCGTCGACGATCTCCCAGAGGGCTTCGCAAACCTTCGGAGATTCCCAATGCTGGGGCCAGTCGTAACAGTCTCTCGCACGGGGGGGGGGGGGTAAAGATCTCGATGGGCTGAGGTTTGCAGCCACAGTCCGGAGAGATCAGCGCCGGCAGTCGGTTTGGTGACGAACGTCTTTGATGAAGTAGAGTGCACCACCTGCTTCATTGTGGGCTCAACAGACATCACATACGCACATGAGAACAAAACTACTCAGCCGGTGAGCGCCGGACGATTCCGCCAAACTCCACCAGGCAATTTTTCCCTTTAACTGATAATAAAGGAAATACACAATTTATTCAAATTGTTACTCATACGTTAAGGTGACACAAAACAACAACACTGGAAGCACACCGAACCCGAAACCCTAGATAGCCATGTCTTTAACGTTTTCAAACAAGTACATTTAAAAGAGTAAAAAAAACAATCACTAGCCATTGTCTAGGTCAGAAAAAAAAGATGCCAGAGTTCTCGACACATCCTCTCGCGTCAGGCGCATCGACTCAAGCCATGGAGTACACACTTTTTGTAGCGTATGTCAAACGTATGTTGTTGCAAAACAAGGCTCCAACGCAGCAGGCGGCCGTTCTTAGAGGACATGGTCTGTAGCCAGGTGAGAGGACAATGGTCCACTTTTACAATGAACTTGCTTCCGGCAATATAACAAGCCAGTTTCTGGACTGCCCAAACCAAGCACGCTCATTACTTTTCGCTAGCGCTGTAAACCTGCTCGCTAAGGGTGAGTTTCCGGCTAACATAGAGGACGGGATGCTCTTCATCCCCCTCATCCCTTTCACTAAGAACTGCCCCCAGGCCTCTATCACTAGCGTCGCATTGGACTATTAAAGGCCTCGAGTAGTCCAGTAAACTAAGCAAAGGTTGGCTCGACAAGGCCGCTTTCAAAACGCGGAAAGCCTCTTCTTTCTCCTCATCCCAGTCGACCATTTGGGGCTAGGTCTTGCGCAACGCGTCAGTAAGAGCGCTGGCCATGTCGGAATATCTAGGGATGTACCTACGATAGTAACCAGCTATTCCAAGAAAAGCCCGATTATTGGTTTTCGTTCGGAGCTGGGGAAAGTCTCGGATAGCTGCCACTTTTATTTTAGAGGGACGGCGATGCCCTCGACCGATAACACGCCCAACATAGAGTACCTCTGCTTGTGGTAGCCGACACTTGGGCGCCTTTACCGTTTAACCTGCTTCGCGTAGGCGTGTCAGTACTGCTCTCAAATGCGCCAAGTGTTCTGGCCAGGACGAGGAAAACACGGCGACGTCGTCCAAGTAAGGCAATGCGAAGTCCTTTTGACCCGCAAAACCTTATCCGTTAGGTTTGAAAAACAGTAAGACGTGTTTTTAGGCCGAAATTTAACACTTTAGGGCGGAATGTCCCCAATGGTGAATTAATTGCAGCATACCGGCTCGCCCTCTCGGTGAGCGGCACCTGCCAGTAACCTCTCGCTAGGTCTAGCGTCGAGATAAATTCCGCGCTGCTTACCCTCTCGACGCGTTCCTCAATGTGGGGATTTGGGTATGTCTGATCCTTGGTGATGAGGTTTAACTTACGATAGTCTACGCAAGGACGTGGATCTTTGCCGGGTACCTCCACAAGAATTAACGGGGAAGTGTAATCACTTTCACACGGCTCAATCACACCCAATTCCAGCATCCTGTTAACCTCTGCTTTTATTAGCTCAAGCCGGCGAGGTGACACTCGATACGTCTTAGATCTTACCGGTTCCGACGAGGTAAGCTCTATGTCATGAGTGAGGACGGATGTCCGGCCTGGCTCGCTTACAAATCTGTCCTGAAACTCGGTCAAGAAAGCATGCAATTCCTGTTTTTGCTCCGTCGTCAGCTGCGCCTTCAGAACTAAGTCATCGATCTTTTGCTCGACCCTGACTTCACCAGATTCTGAAGCCAATTCAGGAAATTGTAGTGGAACTTCTTCCGGAACATTCAACATCATGTTCACGATTGCCTCCCGTTCTTTATACGGCTTGAGCAAATTGCTGTGATACAAATGGTGCACCTTACGACTTCCTGGTAATTTTACCACATAGTTGGTGTCAGACAACTTTTGAGTAATTTCGGCTGGGCCGACCCATTGCACTTCAAGCTTATTTTTTTGGGAGGGCCTCAACAACATGAACCTGTCTCTTACAGCAAAGTGTCGCGCTTTAGCTGTTCGATCGTAGTAAAGCTTAGCCTTTTGCTGTGCTTTGGTCATCGCACTCTCGGTCAGTTCTTGGGCTTTTGTTAGACGATCCAACAAGGTGAGGACATATTCCACTACTACAGGATCATCACCCTGACCTTCCCACGACTCTCTCAGCATACGAAGAGGAGATCGCAGTCTGCGGCCGTAAACAAGTTCCGCTGGCGTAAACCCTGTTGTCTCATGTGGTGCAGTTCTTAGTGCAAACATCGTTGCAGGTAAGCACATTTCCCAGTCAGTTTTTCGTTCAAAACATAAGGCTTTCAGCACTCGTTTCATCACGGAGGGAAACTTCTCTACTTTTCAGTTTGATTATGGATGGTAGACTGAACTGTGTATTAAATTTATACCACACTTCTCTAGGAAAGTTGTAGTTAAGACACTAGCGAAAACGGTGGCCTGGTGTGACTGTATCAGGAAAGCCTACACGGGCAAACACGGACAGAAGTGCGTTTACTATTTCTACTGAACTTAGCTCTTTTAGTGGGACCACCTCCGGAAATTTAGTAGCTGGGCAGATTGCTGTCAGGATATGACGGTAGCCCGAGATCGTCTTGGGCAAGGGACCTACGGTGTCAATAACCAGCCGATGAAAGGGCTCCGTGATTACGGGCACCAGCTTCATTGGAAACTTCGCCTTATTCCCTGGCTTACCCACTCGCTGACAAGCATCACAAAATTTTACAAATCTTTCTACAACCTTAAAACATCCGGGCCAATAGCACTCCTACAAGAGACGACTTTTCGTCTTCTTTACTCCTACGTGGCCTGACCATGATCCTCCATGCACCAAATGAAGTAGGTCCGGGCGATACGCCTGAGGTACAACCAGCTGATCAAACTCCACTCCTCTCCTGTCCAGATATGTACGATAGAGTATGCCACCTCTTTCTTGGAATTTCACGTTCCGTGTAGCGACCCCTTTTTTGGAACTGTCTTGGAAATTCTTTAGAGTTAGGTCACCCTTTTTTTCCGCTATTAAGGAGAAAGTGCTCACGCCCAGCAGCCGATTTAAGTTATTCCGATATTGGCGTGACACACAACTCCTTCGTATTTTCTTCCACCTGTAAGGGGTCACCCTCTGTGCTATCCTCTGTGCTACTAGGAAATGGCTCTGTTGCCACGGCGATCCCTAGTTGCTCCATCATCGGGGTGTCAACCTCCACGTCTAACTCTGGACTGGGTTCATTGTCGGTGTGAGGCTCGGTTGCCTCCGTGACTGTGGCTTTCGCGGCCAGTTTTCTCGCCTTTGATCTGGTTAGTGCCTGTACTATGCCCTCTCCCAACGTGAGGCCTTTCTCTTTAAGCATTTTATCCGACTAATTTGAGAGCAAGTAAGGATACTGAGGTGGGAGATTGGGCGATACCACGGCTTTCGTCTCCAACGTGCCAAATGCACCTGTAAGGATCACTTTAGCTACGGGAAGGCACTGACTGTTTGCCTCCACGGCTTGCCTAATCCACGCACAGTCTCCGGAAAACTGTCCAGGTTGCACAAATGACGGATGAGTGACGTCCATAGTGGCTGCGGAGTCTCTAAGAACCCGACACTGCTTGCCGTTCATGGTGAGGTCGTACATATAGGGCTCCAACAGTTTTATGTTCTCGTCGCCTTCATTTAAGGAGAAGGAAACCACTTCTGGCTTCTTGCAATGTACCGCAAAGTGCTCTGTTTCCTGGCAATTGAAGCAAACTCCTGATTTCCTTGTCTCAAACCTCTTGTTGGCTTCTGCTGACGCCCCATGGTGAGGTACCCTGTTACCCTCATTCTTAGAAGTTTCCGCGAGACTGGTCGGCTCTTTTTTGAATGACGCCGCCTTGGGCCGATGAAATCTTCCCTTCAGTTCCCCTCTAGGCTCTACGCTTGCCCTGAGCGTGCGGCGCGTAACGAATTCTTCCGCGAGGTCGGCGGCTTTCACCACAGTGTTCACGTCTGGTCTGTCCTGTACCCAGAACCTCACATTTTCTGGCAATTTTTGGTAGAATTGTTCAAGACCAACACACTCAAGCACCCTGTCAAGATCCTCATATGCCTTCGCCTCCTTGAGCCATTCCCCCATGTTGGCCATTAAATTGTAGGTATATTCCGGGTACGACTCACTTTTCTCTTTTACGGCATCTCGGAACTTTTGCCGGAGTGACTGTGCTGGGACTTGTGTGCAGGTTTGGCGTTTTCTTAGTTTTTGCTGTTTCTTTTACGGTTATTGTAGCCCGGTGATTGTAGCTAGAGGCAGCAGTAGCGTGAATGGCGTAGTCGCCCCGCGAGGATTTGAGCCAATTTGCTACCATGCACTATCAATATTATTACTTATTATATTTTGGTGTGATCTGTTCTTTGTCACAAAAAAACTTACGGCCGCTCAGCGCAATTCAGCTGCAATGTTTCGTAACTTCGTGGTTGTCCCAAATTGTGCGGCTGAAATTACGCACAATTCTTTCCGCTGCCACCATATGTTGATAAACGTAAAACGCTAGAGGCTAGTGTACTTATATAATATGGCATGTTATCACATGGGTAAAGTTTCGGGAGCATTATAATTTTGCATTCTTTATAACCATGTCGTAGAATTTGGGACGTAGATACTCAACAAATAAAGGAGTACTGACATGCATTTTAGATTTTTTGTTTCGTTACTATCAATAAGAGGATGTTTTTCGAGAACTCCTGAAAAGAGTACTGTGGTAGGGCACTTCATTTTTTCAAAAAATAAATTATACGGGAGTAGTTCATCTACACAACAATAATCTCCATCTGGCTTGCTTGCGTTTCCTTTCTTGAAAACCCGGCGCTGGCCACTTTCCTTTAAAAAATGATATGTCCCACTGATAACGTGAGCACCATTCTTGATTGCGAACTATCGCAACCGTAATGATAACACGAGGAAAGTACTCGAAGTAGATGACGATTATTGTTGTGTAGCAGAAACACTCCCCAAATACTCGATTTTTTTAGAGCGCAGAGTGAAGAAAGGAACAATGCCTTTCTTTCCTCTTTTAGGGGGCATGTAAGGGCAGCGCGCAACCTTACATGCCCTTGAGGATCACATTGACCTCTCAACACGTTACGTACGTACTAATTTCTTTATAAATTTTTCAAAGAATCAGTTATTGAAAAGTATGCCTTGAACACGGGTTTGTTAAAATAAATGTTGCATACATGCCTTATTTGAACATAATTTACATGAGAAAGTGTGAATATTTAGGCGTCTCTCTTCAAGGGTGAAAAGATACTTTATCGTGCCGGTTTTTATATATTCTAATGTGTTACTTACTGTCATCGCCTCTATTAGTCTGAGCATACGTTTTCATCCACTCTGGGAACAAAGCCTCCGGCAAAAATATTCTATTTTTCAGGCTTGCGCGACCTGATTCTATTTTACTCTTGGGAACTTCATTTTATCTTTTCACCTAAACCACATTTTTAAGCTTTACTTCCACGAAAAATTTCAATATACAGGCCGGAAAGCTAAAGCCAGAAAACTATGCTGCCAATCTATAAGTATAAGACGGTTGAGGGCTCTGCGGCGCATGGTATAGGGTCTCATAGGTAAAATTAAGAAAAAAAAAGCGTGGAAAAAAACGCTGTAGTAAAAGAAATACAAAATACTTTCAATAATATCGCCTTGTCAGGGTCTGCGTGCAGTGACAGAATTCGCCATAGGATATGTGCCACCGAATTTGGGCAGATCAGAGTGACACGACCGTACAGCCACTCCCACGCTCGTTCGCAAATGCAGAGTTCCATTTATTCCTTACAGCTGCGCCGATCCTTCACAACGGGGGTGGAATAATATGCGTGAGGCCCGTCACTAAACCGGGGCCTCGTTGTCGATATTCGGGCAAGCTGCAACCTGTGATACATTAGCAATTCAGATTGGTGAGCAGCCCCTACGTTGTACCGCTTTTTGTGCACCGTACTTCAGCGGTAGGGTTCAGTGTTGTTCGAAGTCCAAATGTCAGCAGATTAAAGTTTTGGCTCACGTTCTCAGTGTGACGTTGCAAACAACATAACTTTCTTTGCAGGATTCCCTCGTCTTTGCAAACCATGGTCTGTTCCGTTTCCCTCTCGTGGTACTTGTGTTGGATTCTTGCGGAGAAGGTTCAACTTAGATTGAGGACGACACAGCGAGCATTAGAAAGATGATATACGTACCCTTAGGAGGCAAGAAGAGAGCAGAGTGGTTCAGGAAAAAAGCGTCTGCTAAGGGCATCTTAGCCGGAATCAAGATGAAGAAATGGGCACGGGTAAGAACAGACTGATGAACAAACTGGATTTCTAGAGAAGACAAGTGCGTGAGCAGGTGCCCGATAGTTACGTCGCAGATGATAAAAATACGCTTACTGGAATAACGTGGTCGCAGCAAGCACGGGAGTGGGTTGCATGAAGAAGTATCAGAGGCTTTTGCGCGGCTGCTGCGCAGAAACCAGCGACGGCAGTGTGCTGTAGGCCCCGCCGTGGTGGTCTAGTGGCTAAGGTACTCGGCTGCGGACCCGAAGGTCGCGGGTTCGATTCCCGGCTGCGGCGGCTGCATTTCCGATGGAGGCGGAAATGTTGTAGGCCCGTGTACTCAGATTTGGGTGCACGTTAAAGAACCCCAGGTGGTCTAAATTTCCGGAGCCCTCCACTACGGCGTCTCTCATAATCAAATGGTGGTTTTGGGACGTTAAACCCCACAAATCAATGAGTGTGCTGTAGGTACACGCATTCAGTCTGCAATTTACAGGCTAAAGAAAGTAGCCACCGTGCACAGAAGGCATGCGTAAAGGGGGGCGTGGAGTGTGACAAGAAGGCGACTATTTGTTTTGTAAAACACAATAACCAATTCGCGAAATGCGCACAGGTTAATGAATAATTTCCATTTCAGCTATAGGCACTTCTACATATACAACAAACTGGACTAAAACAATCTGGTGGTACTCGGGGCTTTAGAAACGTGTCGAATATTCTTTCAAATGTAGTTCATCTACACACACGCGGCACTGTTAGAACATGGCCATTTGAGTTGTGTAGGGTTTCCAGGTTGCCAGATAGCCGGAGCCTGGCTGGTCCATAGGCCCGCCTCGGGTCATCAAACCGCTTATCGTCTCGTACCAAGGCTTGCTTGGAAGATAAGTTGTTTCTAGAGAGTGGGCCGAAGCAGGTGGGAGGCCCGAATAAAGCCCAAACTTTGACCTTCTGTCGGAGTTGTTTTCCAGCTGGTGGCGATGATCACACAAGATATCCTTTGTGATTAACAATCAATAGCAGCATTTTCTGCTATACTTATGATGCACTCAAGTATTGGAAGAAAAAGCAGTCTAAATCTCTAAAGCTTGATATGCTATAGAAAAACATATTTCCAGTTCTGGCTATGATTGCAAGCGGTGAATGGAACTTTAGTTAAGCGGCATATAGAAGTCGGGAGCGCCGCATATCACTGAAGCCTAAATCATTGGAGAGCTTGTTATTTTTATGCGACAGCTTGTTTATGTAAATAGCGACGATCTTGTGGCATCTGCTCACGCTTCAATTTATTACATCACCGAAAAAAAGATATCTTGTCTCCACAACAAGCCCGCGTGTAACATTGGGTCACACTTTGATGCGTCCGGCCTGTTCTAGAGCGTTGGGTTGGGATCGAAGCATTTTAGCGTTTGGCTGGGGCGAGCCTTCGACGTAGTGAGTAGGCCCGCGCTGGTCTCAAGTTAAAAAAATTCCGCCATTTCCACGAAGTGGATGATGATGAGTGGGCGAAGCTCCAGAGGTAAACCTGGTAAACCATGAATCCTCTGTAAATTTTGCCCACTCGATTACATCGCTCCCCCTAGCGTACGTCGCCGCACTAAATCAAACGATTGCCTTCAACCAATGACACGCGCCATATGTGACATCATTCCTATTTTATAAGATCTCGCGTCTTTCATCAACTACAAGTACCGCTTTCTAGTTTATACCATCTTGCATCTTTTCATCATCAGCTACAAGTACCACCATCTAGTAAACACTACAAGAACTAAACGAGAGGTGGCTACATACAGGAGACGGTACCGCCATCTAGTGAACACTGCAAGAACTAAACTAGAGGTGGCTACATACAGGGGACGGTACCGCCATCTAGTGAACACTGCAAGAACTAAACTAGAGGTGGCAGCATACAGGCTACAGGAGACGCACAGCCCACGCCCTAAGGAGCTTCGCCCCTAAAATGCGACCGGCGCTTGGATCTAATGGGGCCATAACTGCTATATAGGTTCTGAGTACGTCGTACTCAGGGATTATCTTTCCAAGGGATTTTAGCTATCAATCATTGTGTGAATCTTTGTAGAACAAACGTTTGGCTGTGAATGTTCTCCTTGGTAATTGTTCTGAAAATTTGAGGAATTCCACAGAACTGATCTGCAAAGCACCACAATGTCTAAGTTTCACTGCGAACCTAGTTGATAGCTGCAACAGGCGCAGCTGTTTTAGATATACAAAGTGTTTTAGTCAATTCAAGTACAGTACATCCTGTTGTTTCAGGGAGAGTCAAATACAAGAACAAAGGAATGCTCGTTTGTCCAGTTGTATTTTATCTTTTGGCAGCGCTGAAAATTAATTTGAAAAAGCGGCCAAAGCACTGAAGTATCAGTCTTACAGAGTTTTAAGCACACTGTCAATTGTGAAAGATATTTCAAAGACGGTTCATCGAAAAATCGCAGTTGCAAGCTGACGGTTCAACAGCTTGCAACTGTGATTTTTAGAATAAACAGAAAAAGCGTATCTAAAACCATGACAATGTACGTAGAGATTGTCTAAAAACATGTCTTCAAGTGCATTCAACGTGAATATATTTTGCAGCTAGTCATAAACATGACTAGCCAAACTGAAATAAGACATCATTAGACTTCCTAATGCGAAAACTTCTGACAACAAACACGAGAGACGTGGACGAGTGCTCGTCCTCGTCTCTTGTGTAAGTTGTCGAATTTTTTCGTGCTGAGAAGTTTAATAATGAATTGCCAACTAGCCCAATCCCACACTTTACAGAAATAGGAAGCAGAGCTTGACTGAGATACTAAGGAAGGTATTGCGGAATTCTGATATCAAAATACAAGTACAAATACAGGGTAGAAATTGTTGATACTTTCTCTTCATAATAAATTATAGGTACAGGTTCTCTGCAAGGATCAATACTTGGGCCTCATTTATTTCTCATATTAAAAGTGGTTTGCCACAAATATTCACGCATCTCTATTCTTCGTGCTGACGACACCACGATTTTCATATTCGAAATCTGTTCTGGTGCACTGCAGCATAAACTCGACGCAAATCTAGCAAATATACATTTATGATGTGTAAAAAATAAGTGACTAATTATTCCATTGAAGAATATGTTTATGGCATTCTATTCCTTAAATATTTTTCCCAATTGTTCTATTCTGGTTTTTTATATTCATATGACTTGCAGATCACTGTATATTAAATCTCTTGGTATTGTTTTAGATAATATTTTAAACTTTTAGTGATATGCTCAATCATTTATTCAAAAACTCATTTGGTATTCAAATTAAGAGAATAACTCATTCTTCTTACATCAAAAGAATTTCAGGCTTTCATATTATGCATACATTCACAGTCACATTTCATATTTTCTCTCATGTTCGGGTGATACGCCACACATCTCTATAATCTAGAAATTGGGAAAAGCAGGCAGTACGACTAACTACACTTCAACTACATACATCTTTCTCTGCTCCTATATTAGGCTCCTATAAGTTTTCCTCTGCGTATGTTATTCACTCATGAGGTGTTAATACTGATGTTTCGTGTTATAAACACCAACTTCTATATTCCTAGATTTACTCCATCTAAACTCATTTATAGCAATATTACGAAGTTTTCAAAACAATTTAGTCCGTTTTCCTAAAGTTAGAACTAACTGTCGAAGATACATTATTGCAGATTCAGTCGTTTCACTTTGGAACACCTTAGCATAGTTATAAAGTCGTCTTCAATTTTATTATTGAAAAGAAGAACTGAGGACAATTTCAATAACAATCTATGGCACACATAGCATTCATTGCGTTTTTTTTCTGCACAAGAAAACATTTTCTAATGTATTTTTGAGAATAGGTTAATGTTTCAATTTTGCTTATGTATGAATTGTGCCCATGTTTAATAGCTCCTCGCGTTGCTGGTTGCACGTGGGATTTAACTTTGTTTGAATTTTTGTGTGCTTTATTCGATTTCACTTTTCAGTCTGTCTTGCAATGTGAATATCATATAAATATTTTTATATTTATTTTCCCATTGCTGTTTTCGCATTTCTTCATTCTTAAAAATTATAAGTCACGGTTTGCCGATGATATTGTAACCACCATTTATTTTTTGCTAGAAGGTCGCCCTCCCCCCCTACTGTTTTCCCTTCGTGACCTCCAATTGTATAAATATTTGTCTACATAGTATTTTAAAAAACAAGTGCTGGGGACTCGCAATGCGAATATATAAATAATATTTTCTATAGTTTATGTCTACATAGTAGTAAGCACGTAATTGTTTACTAGGTGGAAAATGCCGAACAGTCTCTCGTATACTACCCTACGGCATTCAGCTC
Source organism: Rhipicephalus annulatus (assembly GCA_013436015.1). Lineage (NCBI taxonomy): Eukaryota > Metazoa > Arthropoda > Arachnida > Ixodida > Ixodidae > Rhipicephalus > Rhipicephalus annulatus. The sequence continues at coordinate 399,635 of WOVY01009764.1, read as the reverse complement.
GCCCCAGAGAGACCTTCGTTTTGAATAAGAATAATAAGTAGAATTTGAAGGGCTTGTGCGCCTGCACAGGCACGTTAGTGGTAACTAGTGAACAAATTGGTGAAGTGTCAGACACAATTCAAGTTAGCAGGTTTGGTCCTGTGATCTTTTCGACCAACTTGCTTTTTTACAATTGTACCATAAGTACTTAAATAACGCCTCCTTAACTTTCAATGGTTTTTGTTCTCATTACCAATGTGTTTAGGGCTGGAAAACGAGCCCTAATAATTCCCTTTTTTTGTTCATTCTACATTATGAAGCAATTCATTGATGTGCACTTTGCACGAACTAGCGTGCGTATTCTCACAGGCATTCAGGTTTCACCTCCCACAATTTGACATAAATATTAAAAGAGGCTGATGAAACAGTCAGCCCCACTGACATCAGTCTACCTTTTTAACTCTAGTAGACGTTATATTCAGGCAATAGGGCCAACTTTGTTGTTTGGTGATTTCGGCAACATGCTTCGATTTTATTCATTTTCCAAAAGTTTCTTTTCGTTTTTGAAACTTGCATTTTTGCCTCACAATACCGCTGTTGGAGTGCGTTTGAATAAGTTGTCTCTGTAATAAACCGACCACATAAATTATTTCAATACAACGCCCCTTATGAATGCTGGTTCTTTTAGAACTCTGCTATCCCCCATTTTATGCAATTTCGGCTCACCATGCACTTGAGAGGCTCTTCTTGCTAAAAAGATATAGTTATCCGTGACACCCCCAAAATAAGGCACGTTTGTGAGAGATGCCTTGCCGACCCTAATCTGACAGACCATACGTGGTCTGTCTGATTACGAAAATTTTTCCTAACTTATGTCCCGTCTAGTTGAGCTACTCACATTGACTTTTATGTCCAAGTACGAACTAGTCCAATCGTCAAAACTTTTAAAGTGTTGCTTTCTTCCTCCTATCAGAGGAACGAGCGCTGTTTTCCCTTACATGGTGCAAAAGGACATAATTACACTGCTCTTCACTATGATGGACACTTTTTTTTCATGTGTACTCACAATTTTCTGGAATAGCCTACCTTCTTGCACCTCATGTGAAATACACATGAAAAGAACCCATAAAATTGTTAACAAAGCATGCATTATAGCGCCACAGCGTTAAACTGTTCGTTTTGCAGAAATTCCGCTGTTGGCGTTGGCGTTGGTGTCGGCATCGTTGGTTGTGAGCGAAAAGTCATCATTTTATGCGAGACCAAAAAATTGAAAACGATGAAAATAAAAGAAATAAGTGATAAAAAATTGCTGCAACAGCGTGGGTACCTTACCATAGTTGCCGGAGTCTGTGTGGGGATCGAACCCGGTTCATTTGCGCGGCAAGCACTTATTGTACCACACGGCCACATCTGCGCTTTTGAAAACAGTAAAAAGAACTTCATCTGATTGGCAATGCAGTAAAAGAAGCTTTGATGCTTCACAAACACACGCGTACTGTATATATACTTTTCAACGCGACATGAACTATTGCAGTACTAATGCGTGGTGAAGCGTTCAGTGCCAACAGGCGTCAAAAGATGTGATTATCATATTGGCTCCATGGTCCCAACACAAAAGATACGCACGCTAATGCGCCTCTTTCCTTAAGGACACGTAGTGGGTGCATAATTCGAAAAGGCTTCATAGACTTGGTGTTTGAAGCACGCACTAAGAACAGGACGTCGTTATTGCGTCGCTATCACGTCGCTCCTAAAGGCAAATCTTTAGGGTCCTCTCATTTTTTTCAACTTTTATACAAACAGCTGCATTTTGAAGTGCATGACATGCTTTTTAATGAGTGGGTAGTAAATTGCATTGCTGCTCTTTCTTCCCACCAAAGTGTTTTTTGCCTAGTGCTATCTTGATAAGTATGATTGTTGTTAATGGTGAGGTCTCTATTGACATTAGTTTTTCCTTGATAGTGGTGGCAGGGTGTTTACATTATCCCATAGCTATGTATAGGCGGTAACTTGATATGGTTTCTTATGGTGTTATGGTTCCTGAATACTGTACTGGTTTTCTGAATGCACACAGGTAAGTCATTGTCCCGTGCATACGTAATTAGTATATTGTGCCTTGAAAGCAAGTGGAAGGAAGCGCAACGCGAAATTCCGATAAAAGCTTGGTCGGTGTAAAATGTAAAACTTGGTCGGTGTTACAGTCAGTGCAGGAGGGATTTTTCACTTGCCATGATCTCTTCAATTTACGTCATGGTTTAATACACTTTTAATACATGTATTCTCCACAATGCTTATCGATTGCGTTATTGTCAATTGAATTATGATGTCGTGTGTAATAATAAAATAAGCCCCTCTAAAAAGCTCCCCTTTTTCAGTTGCCCCGCCACGGTGGTCTAGTGGCTAAGGTACTCGGCTGCTGACCCGCAGGGCGCGGGTTCGAATCCCGGCTGTGGCGGCTGCATTTCCGATGGAGGCGATAATTTTGTAGGCCCGTGTACTCAGATTTGAGTGCACGTTAAAGAACCCCAGGTGGTCTAAATTTCCGGAGCCCTCCACTACGGCGTCTCTCATAATCATATAGTGGTTTTGGGACGTTAAACCCCACATCAATCAAATCCCCTTTTTCAGTTCATTTGCAATCAGTTAGCGCGTTTTAACTGGGTTATTACATGCCTAGCCAACACGCGTTTCCCTGACGATTATGAATAGGAGTGAAAAAAATTACACATGATTGGCAAAGTTCGGAACTCGTCCTACTCATTTACTTACGTTGAAAAAAGTCTCCTGTCTGTTATAACAGTCTGTAGTTTTCCGCTGACTGAGCTAGATAACGTCAAAAAAAATTTTTCATAACACAATTTTGCTAATCAATCAATAAAATGGTATTCGTGGCAAGGTAATGAAGCAATGTAACTGCAAAAATAATGACGTGTTTTTTATATGATTTCTTCGAGGGCTTTTTACACGAGCGAAACTGAATAAAGTTGCCAAATTCAGTATCTTTTTTTTTCAAAAAATGCGGCCAGCTCAAGGGCAGAAATAGGATATGTGTTGGAGGCGATGTTTGACAAGCCACAAATTAGAAGTAATTTAGGTGCTGCAAGCATGCATAGCAGATTGTCTGAAAAAAATATTGCGAAGCTCACTTTTTGGTGAAAAGCTGTGTATTAGGCGTCAAAAAAATTTACCTTATAGATCAATACACAAATATGCACGATATCTCATTTGAAACCACTGTGAATCAACTGAGCATAGGGCAGATTTTTAGTGAGTATTACTTTTTAAAGTTACAAGTATTTGTGATATTATGTATCTCCAATAGCTTTTGAGCTACTTAACTCTGCAGCATAACGAACTTTCAAGGGCAATCTTCAGCCCCAGCCTACTGACATGCGATGCAGACGGCACACTTGGTGCGTCTAAAAAGCAACCATAAAGAAAGGGAGTTACCATCCTTTCGGCGTCTAGTTATTTCATGCAGTTTTTCCATTTCAATGAAATTTCAATTAACGAGCTTTTCCTCTCTATAAAAAAGCCACAATGAAATGGTTTGTGGCACACAATGTGCGCTGCATGATTCAGGATTGAAAACGGATGTTCTCAATAAAGAACAGTTTAGTTCTTATTAGAAGCACTGTGTATTTAGGTTCGTGGGTTTAGCTGTTTCATAATAGCGGTCCTTCCAATTCAGGAAAAATAATCTAAAACGGACTGGACTTCAATATATCCTTTTCTTGCTATTCCCTTTCACTCTCATAAGTTACAAAATTTATTCTGTACACTGGATTACAGAGAAACTATTTTATCTATTGGAGCCTGTCAATATACTTACAGGGGCCTGCATAACGCGGCATGAACACAGCTCATTGATGCATGTATCACTCACCGCAAAACATTCAGTATCTGTGAAGTAGGAGAGAGGATGTTTGTCGCGCTCTGTCATTGCTTTCTTTTTTCTCTCGTTCTGAGAAGCGTACTTCAAACCTAAACAGGATGCGATGACAAGGGGAATAGAACTTACAACACGCGAACGTCCCGACACAAAATAAAGTTTCTTTTTCTTTCTGTTAACGAGCGGCTCGATTTGAGTCTGTATCGCAAGCGCGCAAACGTACACACATAGGCTCCGATGACGGTCATGTTAATTATGCAGCTGGCGATGCTGAAATAAGTCAATGCCGTGTATTTGGGTATATGGCGTGGTTATTTTGGTATACGGCACCACTTATAAAAAAGCCTTTCTGATTTATGAATTACTGGGTGAGTTGTTAACTCGTCTTAACGGCGGTGCGCGAAAAAAAATGATACCATAGATGGGAGAAAACACAGTGCACACCAAGAACCTACTTTTTCGTAATAGCTGTCACATAAAATGGTACCAAGACGATATGTTGAAAACATGTTTAGATGAGCATAGATTGTATTTATTACGGTTGTATTGCTAAAATAACGAGAACGCGCGTAGAAAGAACAGATGTCGATTTCTTTCTGCCTTTCAGAATCGTAAATTAAAGACTGCTTGTTGTGCTATAATGTTTGACTAACGTAGCTCTTAGGACCATCGACTACCGATCGGATGCCGTTTTTCGACCGTGCTGAGGAACGGTCGAAAAACGGTCGGGCCTATTTAAGGTCGGGCCTTTTTAAGGAATGTTAGGGACAGCTGCACAAAGATTCGAAGAAAGCACAAAAAAAAAGAAGGCGGCTAATGGTCTTTACCTCTTCCATTCCCTTCTAGTTACTCTCTAGTCTATTTCAGGCTTTTTGCTATACTATACTATACAGGGCAATGTATTGCTTTACTTTTTTTCCTGTGGTTTTTCTAATCTACTTTCACTTCTCTTCTCACCTTTGTATACTTCACTACACATGGTTATGCTATGCTTCCTCCCCAATTCATTTTCTTTCTTTCTCTCTCAAATATATTCTTCCCCTTTGTCTTTCTCTTCCTTACTCTTCCCTTCATCTTGGCCATAGCAATGCAAGCTTGTGGTTCTCAAGAATGCCTCCTTCAGCCAGCATGTCAGCATGGCCTAGTGGTTACGATGTTCATCTTCAGACTGCAGGTATGCATGCAGGTTCAAACCCACAATCGCCTGGAACTTATTTGTTTGACTTGTTTATTCTTCTTGTTGCCTGTTCCCCACTCCTCTACTTTTGATCTTTGACGCGTTTTTTGCTGCCATGGTTTCATGCTTACACGGGTCGGGGTGTTGTAATGCCTAAGCGTTCCTGCTGGCACGACCACTAGATTATAAACTTTTATTTATCCAGCGTTCATGCTGCTTGTAAAGCATACCGTCCTTCCCCTTGAATGCATATTTTTCTTATAGTCTTCTGATGCATATTCATATGTGTGTGTAGATCTGTATATGCCCAAGCTTGTTTGGTTTGCTCTGTATTGTTACATAGGTCGTGGCTGACATGTTGACATTATTGAGTTAATGAACTGTCTTTGCCAAGATCTTCCCTTACCTAATGCTGAGTAGCAGGTCAGAAAATCAATTCAGGTTGACATCTAAGCTTTTCTCTGATAATCAACCTCTCTCCTATAATGATTGAATGATCTTTGTTGAAGGAAAAACGACGTTTGGCCGCTGTTGAGAATACGAAGGTATATGGGTAAGGTGATCAATAGGTCACACTTCGCACGATTGAAGCAAACTTTCCTACAACAATCTAAACAGGCCATTTTTATACTGTATATTACGAGTACTCGCTGTGCTTTGTGGTTGGATTTTAAAAAATTCCGTTTGATTGTCATGTCTGCATGCAATGGAAGTAACAATGTAATAAATTAGTATACTGCTTAATGACAGATGAGCTCATTGCAATATTTTCTTACTAATTTATTATTTATATTCATTCCACAGCTTATCATAACAAAACAAGTGAACTCTGCTGCAGGTTACATGGTGACAGTCTGATGTATATCTGTGTTATTTATTTTCTCTCGTTTTAAAATTGTTCGATACGTTGTACAGGTTTTACTTCTGAAAGAGCTGCGATATCTTATGCAGCTACATCTACCTCACTCAAGCCAAATCACTGCTTTTCAGTTTTCCGACTAAATACAATTACTATACAACAAGAAACGCTAAACATATCAGCTGCAGAAGCATAAAGGACAGCCAAACAAACAATGTATTCAACCGATGCACATAAACGTCCTATATAGCTCAGTTGCCGTCCAATCTTTCCTTCCACAAATTTTCCGCTTTTCTGGAATAACTTCCGACTGCCCTCAGTTCACCTTCAATGGAACCATGCACACGTGGTCTAAGTTCGCGGACTCTTCCACGTCTATTTGAATTGCTAATGCGCGTCCGCCAAGACGGCCTTCCTTTTCAAAACGTCTCCTTGCAAACTGCACGGAAGAACTACCTTGCAGAACATCTAACTTCCTCCGAAGTTTCCGACATGCCTTGCCCGTCAAAGCAGTCATAGGAGCAAGTGAGTAGCGTTAAGTTCGCAGCCGATGTTACGCACTGAGCAGCGCGTCCAGACAGGTACCGTATCATGCTCTGTTGTAACGTACGGTTGATCAGAGCCAGGTTTCCATCTTTAGTGTCATCATTTTGATGCACTTTTTACAGTTTTGCCATCGGTGAGTATGCGCGTAGCTTTAACAAAATATTTATGCTGGAACTCAGACAAATTAGAAAAAAACTTAGCAGCTGCGCAGTAGTGGTGCAAAGCCTGAAGAAATGGCGGACCTAGGCAGCCTCGCTTACCTGTTTATATCTGGTTTTTTCACTCCTTCTACTTCTTTTAAGCAGTTTTTTTATTTTTTGTTTTAGGTCTGTTATTCTTTGTTCATTCATTCTGTTCCTTCTTGTTATTATTTAGTTTTTTTTTTCTTACTGAATATATTTTTTTCGCTTGCTACTTTTTTTCTGTTTTGTCATGGTTCACTTAGGTTAAGTCAAGCTACGACAGCATACGATGATGAGAAAAAACGACAGCGCGTTCCCCTAAAGCGATGTGTGCTCAAAACAAGAGAAGACAGGATAGGGGGCCAGGACGGGATAGAAATGGTGCCATATCTTTTCTTCAATCGTCTTTCTTTCTTGTTTCAGCTGCGCCACTAATGTTTTGGTAGTCTCAGTTTCTTTGCTTTAATAGCTCTGTCCGATTCGCCTGCACCAAGTGAAAGAACTCATGAAGGGCTTCACCTTGCCATTCCTCGCAGCAGAGCAGCAATGGCGACTTCTAGTTTATATCACTCGTTACGGCAGGTGTACGAGATGATGCATTTTCTTGCCCCCCTTGTTCTGAGGGTAACAGGTTCTTCATTGCTGTATATATACTTCGTAGTTTATATACCCAACTTTGTAGTTGTATATATACAACTACGAAGTTTTATTTCAAAAGAACCGATAAGCCACTACTTTATTTTCTATTTCCTTGTTTCTGAAACAACTCCTACTGCGCATCATTGTAGAACATTGCCAACCCAAAAAGTTCCCTGCGTCTTTCCTCTCTCTCCTTTTTTTTTCTCTTTTTTTCGTCTGTTTACCCTAACATCCCATCTATCCCCACTTTTTTTCTCCCCCCCTTTATAAGTGTGTGTTTGTCTCCTCGTTGCTAGTTTCCTTAGCCTTCTGAATCCTTGTTTTTTTGTGAACCAACATGCCGCCAATTTCTTGAATTGATTCCGCTAAGCGAATCACCTACGGTGATACGGAAAGCATATTAACAATGATCTTCCCCATTAAACGCGCGCTCTTCAAAACCCACTTGCCTTCGACATTTGGGTATTCAAAATACGCCGCCTACTCTCCCCCCCCCGCCCCCTGTTTGTAACTGCTTTCTTGTTTTATGTCTCATAGATAGGTTTCCGGAAACAGGCGTACACCACTGTTGTTTGCAACGTTTCCTGGTAGCCAGACTTGGTGGCCGTCTGCCGACTCTGAAATTTAACCTCTTTCAATTGTTCGTGTCTCAAGCGGCCACCCGTTTTGCAGCACACCACTCAAACTTTGCGCTTTTCGTATTTTTTTTATTTTTTGTAATTTGTTTTAGTTTCTGAGAACATTCTTGAATCCCTACCACCTGACTTTAAGTGAATCGAGGACAGCACTCTTTTTTTTATAGTATTTTGCTTTTCAGACAGAGATCATACAGGGATACACGCCACCACCTTGATATGACGTCATCACTCACCCCTTTAAAATTAACACACCAAGAATGGCCCGGTGCCTTTGAAAAAGGTAGGTCATCCTATTGAAACGTTGGCCAGCCAGTCTGAGGCACTTCACCTGTTCGTCTTATGATTATCCCACTACGTTGTTTCCATCTGTCAGCTCCCATTAAGATTTTGGATCATCAAGGCGATGTCATCAGCAAATTGCATACTCCAAAGACACTCTTCGTTAACTCGTACCTCCAGCTCTTCCCAATCTAGGGTCCTGAAAACCTGCTGTACCCGCAGTGAATATCAAAAGAGAGATCAAAAGAGAGATCAAAAGAGAGATCTTATCAAAAGAAAGAGGGCTTTTGTGAAGGGTTGGAGCATTCAATGACTCACTCTTTACGGTGTTCACTTTGTGTGGCGGCAGGCTGTTTCTTCGCTATTCTAAAACGCTTTATTAGCCATATCAACCCGATTCCTTTCTCGACATAAGGCCTGCCAATAGGGTCAGTTGGCAAGGGAGATTCACGCACTGGCATAGCTCTGTGGTGTAATACTAGGCTAGAAAACAGAAACTCAGTTTCGAATTTTATTGTGTCATTGGTTTATTTTATCTACTTAACTCTTTTATTATTTTGCGTGACAATTGTTACGCACACCTGTGGTGGTGGCGGACAGATACAGCAAGCGTGACCTTTATTGTTGTCTCGTAACAAATTGCGCTGTAAAATAGGATTGGCGCTGATCTGGTAATCTGACCGCATTTTACTAAGCGGCCAATTTATGAGATGATGATGGTAATGTCATGTGGTCGCGTCATCACTTGATAAATTCTTGGATCCTTCGTATCATCGACCACGCCGATGGTCACTTTTCCCTTTTGATGACGCATCCTTGATTCTCGCCTTATAATTAAAAGACAATCGTCAGAAAGCCAATTGCGGCCATATTTGCCCCGCTAAAACTGTTGTTTGGGCGAGTTGGTCAATGATCAGAATAAATTTGCCCACGCAAAAAAAGACAAAACATATAGGAAGGACACACACACACAGACCGCGCTGACGGAGCTTCATCAGTACTTCATCAGCGCTGTGTACGTGTGTTCTTGCTAAATTTTCTGTTTTTTTTTGTCCTGGTAAACTTTTCTTAATCATAGTTGCCAGTCTGTCTGCCTTAGGCATTCCTTTCTGAGTTTAGTATTTCGAACATTAGGTTTTCATTAGGCTGACAAGACTGCTCGATGCTTGCGTACTCCTCGTATTAGCGTTCAGGTGAACTTATTGTATGAAAACGAAATAACAAAAATTGTCTGGGGCGTAAAAGGCCAAGCATATACTTCGATACTTTAAAAAAGTAGTAAGGAAGTTTGTTTTTAGTTTTATATGCTTCTGTAGCGGATGTAGGTAATCCACACGATATAATTTTTCTCATTCTTTAGGTGTGGCACCACGCGGATGCCTCGCCAAAGGCATCAAGAAACGAGTGCAAAAATAAATAAATGGATAAATAAAGAAAGCCCGTTCTCCCGACGTCCGGAATAGTTTAGTTCTTTGCCTGTCCACGTTTTTTATAAAGTTTGTCATATTCATATGTCGGTGTTAAGGGTCTTCGCTTTTGCTGACGAAAAAGTAAGAAGCCATTCTTCGTGATATTCATTTTAAGGGACCCTCCAATTTGACGTGAGCAGAATTCATAATCACGTGTTGTTCTACCTACGCTGGCAATCGACGTTTTACTGCAAGATTTGTCTGGTGCATAGAAAATCTATATCTCAGCTGCTAGGCTAAACGCTTGACATAGTACGCGCTTTTGCTCTTCGTCAAATCAATTGCTGGAGTCATGATGGTGCTTTATATAAGGGACATACTGTTACGAAGAAGTGCATTTACAAAATATGAAAAATCATATATTTAAATATTTGATTGCTTACGCGTAGCAACATCTCTGAAAAAAAAAGTCTTGAAAAACACACGAACCTTCTCCCTATCTACGTGTACTCACTTTGATGCACGATATACGCACTGAAAGAGCAAGTCGTAGTTTAACGGGTGCCAAGACACCACGAGTATCAAGAAAACGTGTTGGTGGATGAGCTAGCTGTTTCCGCCCACGAGAACGCCGACGTCAATGCATCTATAACTCTCTAGGGGATTATTGGCAGTATTTCTGGCATAGGAAAACACAAAATAAACTTCACCTAATTAAGCCCCATCTCAGGAATTGGTCGTCAAATTCCAAATTGTGCTATACAGAAGTAACACTTAGAAGAATAGGGCATACACACACTACACGCTGACACCTTTTGTTCGGTGGTCATCCACCTCAATGCAAAAAGCGGTGAATCACTCACCGCGCTTCGTGTTTCATTACATGGAAGGATATAAATACAATGATTAAAAAACAGTTTCTGTTTCCCTTGCGACTCTAAATATCCTTTTATCCATTAGTTTTTTTTTTCAAGTTGGAAACCACTTTTTGTTATGAATCATTGTTTGCGTTTTTAAAGGATGTTAATAAAATAATGAAGAAGAAAGACATTGATACCATCGGCTAAACTACCGTCACCACGAAAAGAAGGCACGAGATCAGCGATCGAGCACCCTAATCATGTCCCACCTTCGTTCCTTTTCGAGCTACCACCTGCTTGCCTGGCTCGTTCAATAACCCGCCTTTTTATTTGGTGGATTGTGCTGGGAAACCTCATCGCCTACACCCTGGAAGTCTAATCCCGAACCCTGCCGTTGGCCACGCAGGTTAACGCTGCCCAACAGATGGTACCTCTCACGGCCGCTACTTGCAACGGCCACCTAAGACCAGGACGTGAGGACCGGCTGTCATCCTACAAAAAAGTCAGTGAACCAAACAGATGGGATGATGCTGCTAAGTTAGGGACCATCAACTATTACTTGGATAATGTCGCGAAGTTGTAGTATGTAAATAAGAATTCGAGTTCGAAACCCGGGCTGCTTTCAAGCAGGCAATATCCTCTGTTTTTGGTAGCCCTACCATGCGAAAGTTGTGCGCCGAACAATGCCTACGTACACGTCCACAAGAACCAGGCGAAACGTTCACCGCCTATATCAAAAACATACTGGATCTCTGCTGGCGTGTCGATGCCGCAATAAGCGAAAGTGCCAAAATACAGCACATTATGAAGGGTGTCGATGACTATGTTGGTCAAATGCTTCTTGCGAAGTCTTCTGGCACGTAATCCAAAGTGGTAATTCTGGGCCAGAGCTACAATGAATTGCGATGGCGACGACGTTTCACCCGTCGTCTATCGCATCCTAACCTAACGCCTCACTGCACTCAGCGTCATGCCAGACCACTCTCGCGCCTAGCACAAATGAAAAATCTTCGTGCGTGAGGAGGTCGCACGTCAGATTTCCTCCCTGCCGTTTTCTCAGCGCCAAAAGCTTCCGCAGCAGAAGCAGCAAGTGCAACCACCGACACCTTTGGCTCCCATGCTTCGACGTGCGCTTCTGGACCAGATTGCCGAGGCTATACCGGTGAAGCAGCACATTGCCGCACCAGTTACTTACACTCACGCAGTTAAGAGGCACCAGCTACGCCAGCCCTCGCCATTCAATCGACTGTTGCATGTCCCCGCTCCTACTCAGTCGACCGTTGCACGGGCTCCTCCCCTTGCTACCACAGCATCGACTCATCCGTACGCCGGGTGGGCAGCGCCCCTTGCTGAAAACGCCTGGTGAACGCGCGATAACCGGCCGATCTGCTTTGCTTGCAGTGGCCCTGGCCATATTGCCGATACTGCCACCGTCGCATGCCCAGCTACACAGACGCCCGGTCAAAGAGCAACTACACGGACAGAACTTCTGGTTACGAAAATTCGGATCCTGATTCAAGCCCGTCTTTACGTGACTATCCAGCAACTTCAACTCGTCAACGCTCACCTTTACTAAATCGTCACTCTTTGTCACCCATGTGTCTCCTACCAGACCCTCAAAATTGGGGAAACTAGCCTTCCCAGTTCAGGAGACAAGGACTGCACTATCGAAACGCTCAAGCCCTCGATCTTTGCCGTCAAATAACGTCGAAGTTTTTGTAGACGGCGCCCATGCATACGCTCTAGTAGGTACCGGTGCCGTCATGTTCGTTATATAAGCTAAACTTTGCCGCAAGCTACGAAAAATGACCACGCTGCTTGGTAAGATGTGCTTGCGTGCAGGGAACGGAGAACTTGTTCTGCCAATAGCCGTCTGCAGTGCCTGACTCACCATCGCGGAGGACCAATGCATTGTTTAGGCTATCATTCTTTTTTCCTGCTATCATGATATCATACTTGGCTGGAATTTTCTGTCGCGTAATGACGCCGTTAGATATTGTGCTCGTTCCGAACTTGAGTTGCTTTCGTTGTTCGACCAGCTCTACGACCACATGTATTAAGCCACACACAAGCTAGTTGTCAGAGAAGATACCGACAGCAGCTGTTCTTTCTACCGACAGCAGCTGTTCTGCTCCTGGTGTTCTCCGACGGCTTGTGTAGGAAAATCGCACTCTTTTAGCCACCAAGCCTCTTCCTAAGTCGGAAACCACTTCTTCTCCCTCATTCGGCCCTCTCGATTTCAAGTGGAGCCAGTGCGCCCTCCCTCACCAATTCTTTTCTGTATACCATCAAACAGTTAAAGCTGAATCTATTGGATGCGTGCAGCCCATTGATGAGGGACAAATTTTCACCGTGCAGCAACAATTATGCCCAAGTAACCTCACCGCCATCAGGGCCCTTAGCTACTCTGATGTAGAGGTTTCAAAAGCATGCGATTCGTCTATCGCAGATGAATTGTCGCCATCTGAATGATCTAATCTCCTCCGACTGCTGTACCAGTTCCTAGAATCTTACGATGTTATTCAACATGTACTTGACCGCACCACTACCACGCTTCATTACATCGATACCGGTTCCCATGCGCCGCTTCGGCAACGACCATACCGGCTTTCCGCGGCAGAACGCCAGGTCATCGCTGAACCGGTAGATGATATGCCGCAACGCGGCGTCATTCAACCTTTAAAAAGTTCATGAGCATCACCTGTAGTGCTCGTTAAAAAATATTGGTTTCATTTGCTTCTGCGTGGATTACCCGCGCGTAAATAAAATCACTTGATAGGACGTGTACCCTTTACCCAGGAATAATGATGCCCTGGATACTTCACAAGGCGCCGAGTGTTTTTTTCATCGTTAGATTTGCATTCAGGGTACTGGCTTCATGCCCCTGCAGATGCTGATCGACCAAAGAGAGCATTCGTGACTCCCGACGGTCTATAAGAATTTAATCTGTTGCCCTTCGGCCTCTGCAATGCGCATGTCACCTTTGAACGCATGATGGACTCAGTTCTCCAGGGCTTGAACCGCCATATGTGTCTGCTATCTAGACGATATTTTTGTCTTTGCGCTAGACTTTTCATCACATCTCGAGCCCCTGAAACACATCCTCACGTGCCTGAAGAATGTTCACCTCCAACGTTACTTCAAAAACTGCCACATCGCTGCATGGCAACTTACGATTCTCGATCACGTCGTATCAAAAGACGACATACTTTCAGATCTGGCTAAATTACGTGCTCTCGTCGCCTTGCCCAAACCAACGACATTGAAACAGGTACGAAGTTTCGTAAGGTTATGTTTACACCTCTGCCGGTTCGTGCGCAACTTCGCCTGTATTATTGCGCCTTTGACTGAACTTCTAGGCAGCGCTACTGATAGTTCGTCATAGTCTTCAGAGTGTGACCCAACCTTATCCACCCTTTTTCGTCTCCTCACTTCGACACCACTATTGCGTCACTTCGATCCTACGGCAGCAACTGAGGTCCACACCGATACCCACTGTGTAGGCCTCTGTGTAGTTCCCGCACAACGCAAGCCTGGGTTTGCCGAGTACGTCGTCGCATACGCCAGCAGAACTCTTACCAAGGTTGAATCTGAGTACAGTGCCACCGAGAAAGAATGCTTGTCAATCATTTGGGCGCTTCTGAAGTTTCGCCTAAACGTTTATGACCGCACATTTCATTATGTAACGGACCACCATTTATTATGCTGGCTGTATTTGCTTCAAGGATACATCCAGTCGTATTTCCCGTTGGGCTCTTCGGCTTCAAAAATACGACATCCACGTTGTGTATCATTCCGGCCTCAGGCATACCAATGCTGATGCACTGTCGTACCCACCATATCCACTATACGTTGACCTTGCATCGATTCCCTCAGACCAAACGTTGTCAGCTCTGGACGTGGACACCATCTCCTCTGCACAACGCAATGATCCAGGGATCGTTTCCCTTCTTGACGTCATATCCGAGCCACCGACACTTCCGACCACTCGAGCCCTGCGCCGCCAGGCTTCGCGCTTCAGTATTCGGGATGGCCTTTTGCACCGGCGCAACTATTTAGCAGATGGTAGGAAATGAGTCAATCCCCAACCGCTGTGCTCTATAATCTGCGCGTCATATCATTCCCACTCACAATGTGCTCAGGCTGGTGTTTTCAAAAACTACGAGCGCCTACAAAAAAGGTATTACTGGCATGGACTGCTTACCTTCATCCGCCAGTCCATTCATGGCGGAAAAACCCACCACATCCTGCAACAGGTTCATTGCAACCACTTCCATGCCCAGACCACCCATTCGACCGCGTTGGAATTGACCTGTACGAACCACTGTCATTGACAACCGCAGGCGACCGATGGGCTATCGTGGCTGTGAACAATATTACACGGTACGCTGAAACTGCTGCTCTTTTCACAGTAACAGCATGAGACGTCGCATCTTTCCTCTTCAATCGTTTTGTGCTTCGTCATAGCACTCATCGTGAAACTCGTCAGTGACCGTGGGCGTCTATTCCTCTCCGAAGTAATCCAAGCACTTCTTTAACAGTGTCATATTGTACATCAGAAGGCCACAGTCAACCACCACAGACGAACGGTTTGACTGAGTGGTTTAATTGTACTCTGGGTGGCATGCTCGTAACGCATGTCACTTCTGATCAAACAAACTGCGCCTCGTTCTTCTTTTTCTGACTTAGGCATAACACACCACTACAAAAGACACTACTGGACTTCTCTCATTTTTTCCCTGTACAATCACTCCCCATCGCACGCCATCGACACTATGCTGTCGTACACGCCAGATCCCTCTTAATGCGCACCTATCTTTGAAGCCGCTGGTTACGCAGAAGAGTGTCGCAAGCTGGCCAAGCGGCTTACTACAGCCAATTAACAGCGCCAGAAGAAGACCTGCGACGACGACCATCATTTTGTATCTATGTTCCTTCCTAAAGCACTTGTATGGCTGCATGTACCGCCCTGCACTCCCGGTAAACCAGGAGCGCAGGGCTCGCTCAAGCCACTCTTCATTTATCATGGCCCCTACCGTGTGGTCGAGCATGCATCACCCGTAAGCTATGCCAATGAGCCTCTCACGCCACCGAGCGACCGTCGTCGGCTTGGACGTGATATCGTTCACGTAGACCATCTCAAGTGCTATTTGAAACCACCTGTCCCCACTTTCCAGATCGCGAGGTCGGCTTAATCTTTTTTGCCGGCGGTTATCATAATAAAAAAAAGATATTGATACCATCGGCTTAACTATCATCACTACGAGAAGAAGGTACAAGATTAGTGATCCAGCACCCTCATCTTGTTACGCCTGCGTTCTTTTTCGAGCTACAAACCCGCTTGCTTGGCTCGTTCGATAAACCCTCTTCACATTAGTTTTAACATCATATCTGCAGGCAATCCTTAGCACGACCTCTCTAAGTTGAGGTTGATTCGGTGTTGGAACTTTGAAATAGCATCTTGCTCGCGACGCTTGGACACAAGTGCTATTGGTGAGGAATTTGTCTATATGTCATATACTTCAATTTATATTCAACGTGATCTGCCATTCATTCGTGCTACACGCATTTGATGTCACCACCTTAGTTTCAAATACTTATATGATTTACCCGCCGTAGGGCGTTGAGTTTTAGGCCCATGTACAGTCAGATAACTGCATCATAGATAAATTTTCATCGTGTCACCCCAAACCACGCATTATTGCTATAATATTGTAATTTTTTCTGGCGGGTTTTGGCCAAGTATGCGCCTGCACCAATTAAAACCACATATCACTTTCATCATATTCAATATTTTACTTTGCTAGTCCTCCTACAGCTGCTACTGCCATTACTTGCTATTTTTGTACAGCTGATTGAACACGAAACGGAGCCGGCCTCTTTTAAGCTAGTGGTTCCCAAAATAAAATAGTCTACAGAAAATGCTCGTGGCATTAGGCTCCTCTAGTTCCAGTACACCCTTTATATGCATTAGTTTCAAAAGTACTGGTAGATTTTTGTATAAAAAGTACGCAAGACACGTAATGATATTACACAATGAGGCCTCGAGCTATTTTTCAAAAAGTTGGTAATTCAAACAGCGCATTATTGGCGAATGTAGAGTTCGGTGGTATTCAAGCTTTCTAGTTTATTCGCATGTTGCACAATGAATCCCTTTGCTGTGCTCAACACCTGTATACCCGTACCGCCCTCTCCTATCCTGTCACAAATATTATAAAGCACTACAATGGTCGCAATAATCAAGGCTGTTCAGGTTGTTTTAGCCTCATCTGCTCGTCACAGCAGACGTAAGGCATGAGCTACCATCGCACTTCTCAATGACCCACTAGAAATTTTGTGAATGATCTTTTGTCCTTGACATAGACGGCTAAAAGTGGTCCTTCCACAATGGTGACCACCTGTCCCTTTCTATTACTTTGAATAAATTTGTTTTGTGCACTACCCAAGCGTTTATCAGACCTTCAGTACGACTGCGCGCCAAAAAAAGCACGGACATCAGAAGAGACACATCCAGCGTAAACATGCAGGTCTATTTATTCAGCCACTGAATCCGTTTATATATTGTGTCAGGATAGTCTATGCACGCATATATATATAATACTGCCGTATTATAATGAATTATCACCTTGCCCCTCTCCCCAGTTATGATATCGACAATGTAGAAGGAAGTGCAGGAGGAATATCGGCTCTACCATGTGCCGCACCGCAATCTTTCGTCAAAACAACTCAATATTGATTATCTGCCGTAATAGTTAAGATGCCAAACGGCTTCTTCAGTTTATGCGCAGAGATCATTTGCACCATCCATAGCTCTTGATTCGAACAAGAACCATAGATACCCACTTTTCACAGCGCAGCTGTTTATGCCAGCATTCAATTGTACCTCGTTAACCGGCACGAGCAACCTTTGTCAATTGCTTCATCTTCTGCTTCTCTCGCAGAACACGTGCATCGATTTGTCGGGCATGGCAAAACATAACTACAATGCGTGAGGAAGAAAGAGAGACAGAAAAAGTAGACAAAAAAGAGAAAGAATTTATTAGCGACTAAATTCCTTGAGGAGTTTGGATGCGTTCCTCATAATCGCAAGCTAGAGTGGAGCGTCGCAACTACTTGGTTATCCAGGATGCCGTCAGAACACTGCATAGCCTTTTGAAGAATGGCATAACAAGGATGTGAAAAAGAGAAAAGAGGGTAAAAAGGAAAAAGGAAAGGTCAAGGACATCGTTCAAAAAACACGGCCTATTTATTTTGTTGAAAAGTCAACTTGCAAGTAAGCTACGCGAAGGTAATGAGAGGTACACTCTAAAAACTGCGAAAGGTATTGAAGGAGGAAAAAAGGCGAAAATTCCTTCAAAGTGCTCTACATTTTCAAAGCATCAAATAGAGTGAAGTTTATTTTCACTCTCTATAAAACGAGAGAGTGAAACAGCATTCTATTCTTTCTCTCTTTGGGGGATTGAAATGTCCAAATACTCTTCAGGCATGAGAGAGTAAAACGCAGTTATACACTCTTAGTCAAATCCTGGCTAGACTACACGCCCGCAGGCAGAAAATCAAGTGAAATTATCGCCGCTTCTACGCGGCTCCACAGTGATGTCCTAGAGAAACTAGTGTGATTAGAAATTTCCTTCAGAGTAGCCGGCACGAAGATTAGATGAGATTTTAGGTGAAAGTTTTTCCTCGCAAGATACGGCCTGTGGTTACACGTACCATTTCCGTAAGCAGCTCGGCCCCGATGCGGTGACGGAAAGAAAGCAATATTTTACGCTTTTGAAAGCGGCGTATCGCCAAGAATGCGGCAGATATTACTACTACAGGTAATTAGACAACAATTATCATCACAATCACATATATTTGCGACTATAACAAGCATAGCAAAGCCCTAGAATCGAACTCGAGACCGCATGGACGTGCAGCAGATGTCTGACCCAATGGACCACAGTGCTACCGCATGAAGACAGGTCTTTTTGCGGAGCTATATATTGTCACGGGGTCGTGACGTAGCCGATGACAGGAGACTTTATCTTGGGATTTAACTGTTTATTTGGGCGAACCTGTGCCCGGTAAATGGAAAGTTCGATTACAGTAGCAGTGTTGCAAAGATAGCAGTGAACGGAGCGTCGGCCGTCGATCAACTACTGACAAGCGGTGAAGCGCGTCGGCATTTATACACTTGCCGTCGAATGTTCTAGCGTTATCGCTGGCGGTGGCGTAGGTTCCAGAATAATCTGTACAGTTCGCAGAGCAGGCGTGATCTTATCGAAATGATCTACTACAGTCCGGAAGCTTCTCGAAAACTTCAGGCGCGGTTTGCGCTGACAATTTTGTAGTGTTTTGGGACGATAACAAAACTTGGAGAATGGAACGTGACATCGCCCCCCTCTAAAAAAGGCATCGTCCCGATGCTCTAACTAAGGATGAAGGTACAACAATAATGCAAGAAAGTACAACGATTAAATTACGATAAAATAATAATGAAAAAAAAACGCTGTTTCAGTTTGTCAACGCGCATGAAACGGCTTGAGGCGCGCGACATGGACGACTTCAGGTCACGATCGGCGTCGTTGAGAGTTCGCGATGCCGTCGGGGACAACCTCGTAATCAAGTGGGCCGAGACGTCGAACTACCCCGTACGGTCCGAAGTACCGTCGCAGAAGCTTTTCACTTAGTCCACGTCGGCGTATCGGCGTCCACACCCAAACACGTTCACCGGGCTGGATTTCAACGAAGCGTCGTCGAAGATTGTAATAGCGGCTGTCGGTCGTCTGTTCATTCTTAATACGGAGACGCGCGAGTTGTCGGGCTTCTTCGGCGCGTTGAAGGTACTCACTCACATCGAGGTTTTCTCCGTCGGTGACGTTAAGTAACATGGCATCGAACGTCATTGTAGGGCTCCTTCCGTAGACCAATTTGTATGGAGATATCTGCGTCGTCTCCTGCACCGCCGTGTTGTATGCGAAGATCACATACAGAAGAATGGCGTCCCATGTCTTGTGTTCGACATCGACGTACATTGCCAGCATGTCGGCGATTGTCTTGTTAAGCCGCTCGGTGAGGCCGTTAGTCTGCGGTTGGTACGCTGTCGTCCGGCGGTGGTTTGTCTGGCTGTATGCCAAGATCGCTTGAGTTAGGTCAGCAGTGAATGCCGTTCCTCTGTCGGTGATGAGGACCTCCGGGGCGCCGTGACGTAGGACGATAATTTCGGCGAAAACTTGGCTACTTCGGATGCACTGCCTTTGGGCAGAGCTTTTGTCTCTGCGTAGTGCGTGACGTAGTCGGTAGCTACCACGATCCACTTGTTTCCGAAAGCCGACGTCGAGAACGGCCCCAGTAGGTCAATACCAATCTGCTGGAAAGGTCAACAAGGTGGTTCAATTGACTGCAGAAGTCCCGCTGGCCTTGTCGACAGTACCTTGCGTGGCTGACAGTCCCGGCATGTCCTCACATAACGAGTGACGTCGGTGGTAAGACGTGGCCAGTAGTACCTTTCTTGTATCCTCGCGAGCGTGCGAGAAACACCGAGGTGCCCTGCTGTTGGATCGTCATGCAGGGCCTGCAGGAGTTCTGGTCGCAAAGCTGAAGGCACCACAAGGAGGTACTTGGCTTGAAGCGGTGAAAAGATTTTCTTTTGTAGAAGACCGTTTCGTAGAAAGAACGACGCAAGTGCGCGCTTGAATACCTTCGGGACTTCGGCGGTCCTGCCTTCAAGGTATTCTATTAGGGCCTTAAGTTCCGGGTCTCTCCGCCCTCGTTCAGCGAAGTCGTCGGTAGTTATCGTTCCCAAGAAGTAGTCGTCATGCGGGTCGTCGGGCGGTGGTTCGTCAACAGGCGCCCGAGAGAGACAGTCGGCGTCGGAGTGTTTCTTGCCGGACTTGTAGATGACAGTAATGTCATAACCTTGAAGTCTCAGGCTCTATCGTGCGAGGCGACCTGAAGGGTCCTTCAAGGTGGCTAGCCAAAACAAGGCGTGGTGGTCGCTCACAACTTTTAAGGGCCTGCCGTAGAGGTAGGGCGAAATTTCGACGTAGCCCAGTTGATAGCAAGGCACTCCTTTTCTGTTGTGGAATATTTGGCTTCTGCTTTGGATAGCGATCGGCTGGCGTAACTAATAACCCTTTAGAGTCCGTGAGTCTTCTGCACAAGAATGGCGCCAAGACCTACGCTGCTTGCGTCAGTGTATATTTCTGTCTCGGCGAATTCTTCGAAATGGACAAGTAACGGAGGCGTCTGGAGGCGATGTTTAAAATCCTGAAAAGCGTGTTCCTGCGGTGTTTCCGACTTGAACTCCACATTGGCCTTGGTAAGGTTAGTGAGAGGATCGGCGATGCGGGCGAAGTTTCTCACGAACAGCCTATAATAGGCGCACAGGCCCAGAAATCGGCGCACCGCCTTTTTGTCAGTGGGAGGTGGGAAGTCGGCGATGGCAGCTGTTTTCCGTGAATCGGGACGAACTTCACACTTGCTAATAACGTGCCCCAGATACAAGAGCTCCTCGTACGCAAATCTGCACTTTTCTGGCTTCAGTGTGAGTCCGGACGCCTTGATGGCTTGAAGTACAGCTTCAAGGCGCCGAAGATGCTTGTCGAAGCTTGAAGAAAACACGACGACGTCCTTCAAGTACACAAGGCAAGTCTGCCACTTCAATCCTGCCAGTACTGTATTCATAACGCGTTTAAAATTAGCAGGCGCTGAGCAAAGACCGAAGGACATCACCTTAAACTCGAAGAGGCCGTCTGGTGTTATAAACGCCGTCTTTTTTTGGTCTCTTTCGTCGACTTCGATTTGCAATAGCCAGTCTTGAGGTCCATTGACGAAAAGTACTTGGCGTTATGGAGCCGATCAAGTGCGTCGTCTATCCGTGGGAGAAGATACACGTCCTTTTTTGGTGATTTTGTTCAGACAGCGATAATCGACGCAAAAACGTAGGGTCCCATCCTTTTTCTTGACTAACACCACGAGGGATGCCCATGGACTCTTGGACGGCTGGATAATATCATCCCGCAGCATTTCATCAACTTGGCTCTTCATGGCATCACGTTCTCGCGTCGAAATCCTTGTGTGGACTCTGACGGAGTGGTCTGGCATTTTCTTCGGTTATGTTGCGATGTTTCGTGATTGGAGTCTGCCGCATTTTTGATGACGACGAAAAGCAATCTTCGTAATGCAGGAGCAGGGCTTTGAGCCTGTTTTTGCTTATGCTTCAGAAGTCTGGGATTGACATCTAAAGCTATGGGAGAGGCTTTGTTCCTCTGAGCAGATTCCGCAGAATCGGCGAGGGCGAAAGCACTGGTGGCTTTGACAATTTCTTCAATGTATGCGACCGTTGTTCCTTTGTTCACATGTTTGTACTGATTGCTGAAATTTGTCAGCATAACCGTTGCTTTGCCTCCCCGCAGCTCTGCTATTCCTCTTGCGACGCAAATATTTCGGGTGAACAACAGATGCTGACTGCCTTCAACGACGCCTTCCAAGTCAGGTGATTTAGGAGCGCCGACTGAAATAATGACGCTTGAGCGAGGCGGAATGACGACTTTACTTTCCAGCACATTCAAGGCATGGTTTCCTGACGGCGTGCGCGGCGGTAGTGCTTCTTCTGTGGATAACGCTATCGACTATGTTTTTAGGTTGATGACGTCACCATGGAGGCATAAGAAGTCCATGCCAAGGATGACATCTCTCAAGCAACGCTGTAGGACTGCGAAGTCTGTAGGATAAATACGGCCGTTAATGGCGACTCTCACTGTGCATATTCCTGCAGGCGTTACGAGATGACCTCCGGCTGTGCGAATTTTAGGGCCTTCCCAAGCTGTCCTAACTTTTTTAACTTCGCGGCGAACGACCCAATAATGACGGAGTAGTCAGCTTCAGTATCGACGAGAGCGGTCACACTGTGGCCGTCGATGAGAACATCGAGGTCGCTAGTTCGCCGTCTCGCAATACAGTTAGGGCGCGGCGTCGGGTCACGGCTGCGTCGGCTTGTTCCGCTGCTTCAAGGCTGCGTCGTCAGGTCACCTTTGGTAAGTGAGGTTTCGCCATCAGGACTTTGCCTGGTTGGCGTTGTGTTCGGGAAGCTACGTCGCTTTGTCGTCGTCGGAGGACGATCTTCGGTAGTTCGTCGCACAGCAACCACACCTCCATCGGTTGCTGCCCTTAGTTTCCCGGATGCGGGCTAAGAAACCCGCCCCGCGTTGGGCCAGAGTACTGCCGGTGGTTTGGTGACGTGCGGCGGCTGGGCGACGGTGAACGCGAAGGGCTTCGTGGTGTCCACCGAGTTCCTGTCAGGTAGTCGGCGACGTCACGTGGTCGTTCTCCTGGCTGTGGACGCGGTGCATTGACGGCGAAGCCACGCAGTCCCATCTGTCGGTACTGGCAATGGCGGCATGTGTGTCCGGCCTCGCCGCAGCGGTAGCGAAGCGGGCGGTGGTCAGGGGTGCTCCAGACGTCAGTCTTCCTCGGTGCACTGCGCTGGGCCACTGGCGAACGGTATGACGTCGGTGAGGGGTGGCGGCGGTGGCGTCTGTCGACGGAAGTGCGATGGGGCGGCGTTTCGGCGTGGACTGGGAGGAGCGTTGTGGCACACTGCAGCGGCGTAGCTCATAGCTTCCGGCTCGGGCAGTGGTGCTTGGGGAATTCGAAGCGATTGCCGAACTCTCGCACAATGTCAGCGATCTAATCCACTTGAGGCTGCGCCGAAGGCAACAGCTTGCGCAGCCCCGCCGTGGTGGTCTAGTGGCTAAGGTACTCGGCTGCTGACCCGCAGGTCGCGGGTTCAAATCCCGGCTGCGGCGGCTGCATTTCCGATGGAGGCGGAAATGTTGTAGGCCTGTGTGCTCAGATTTAGGTGCACGTTAAAGAACCCCAGGTGGTCGAAATTTCCGGAGCCCTCCACTACGGCGTCTCTGATAATCATATAGTGGTTTTGGGACATTAAACCCCACATATTAATCAAATAAATCAACAGCTTGCGCAGCTCTTCCCGCACGATCGCTCGGATGGTTTCACGCAGGTCTTCGGAGTTACTGACTTGAGCATCAGCGCACTCTGGAGTCAGGCGACGATTATCCTGTGTGGTGCGCATGTCCAGGGTCTTTTCGATAGTGGTCGCTTCGGGTACAAATTTTTGGATGGGGTTCGGAGGATTTCTCATCAGACCCGCGAAGAGCTCCTGTTTGACCCTTCGCATGAGGAAACGAACTTTTTCTCCTCAGGCATGTCTGGGTCAGCATGACGGAATAGTCGGATCATTTCTTCTGTGAAAATGGCGACATTTTCATTTGGTAGCTGAACGCGGGTCTCTAATAAAGCAGGGGCCCTTTCTTTGCGAGCGACGCTCGCGAAAGTTTGCAGGATTGCACCGCAGAAAACATCCTACGTTCGGAGCGTGGACTCCCGATTTTCGAGCCAGGTCCTTGCGGTGTCTTCCGAATAGAAGAACACACAACGGAGCTTTTCGTCATGGTCCCAGTGGTTGAGGGTGGCCACACGGTCGTATGTTTCTAGCCAGGACTCCGGGTCTTCGAACGATGACCCATGAAAAATTAGTGGTTTCCTGGATTGATGCATCACCATCGTGGGCTGGTACACTGCGGTTGTCATTGTCGCTGCAGTCGCGGTCATGGCCTTGGTCTTCCGCGCCTTGTCTTGTAGAAGCCCGTACTCCGGTGGTAGCCCTTGCGGTCGGCGGCTTGTTCGATGCTCCTGGTTGGCGTCGGTGTTTTCTCCGCGACGTGGGCTGGGTTCACGGCTTGACATGAATAAAGCAGCACCTCCACCAGATGTCGCAGGATCGTGACGTGGTCAAAGACAGGAGACTTTATGTTGGGATTTAACTGTTTATTTGGGCGAACCTATCCTTGGTAAATGGAAAGTTCGATTACAGTAGTAGTCTTGCACAGATAGCGCTTAAGAAAATTTTATTTCCGGATATATTGTCACGGGGTCGTGACGTGGCTGAAGACAGGAGACTTCGTGTTGGAATTTAACTGTTTATTTGGGCGAACCTGTGCCCGGTAAACTGAAAGTCCAATTACAGCAGCAGTCTCGCACAGATAGCAGTCTCAGGACTGATAGCGGCGAACGGAGCGTCGGCCTTCGATCAACAACTGACAAGCGGCGAAGCGCGTCGGCATTTATACTCTTGCCGTCGAATGTTCTAGCGTTATCACTGGCGTTGGCGTAGGTTCCAGAACAATCTGTACTGTTCGTACAGTTGGCGTGATCTTATCGAAATGATCTACTGCAGTCCGGAACCTTCTAGAAAACTGCAGGCGCGGTTTGCGCTGAGAATTGTGCTGGTGTTTTCGGACGATAACAAAAACTTGGGAAATGGAACGTGGCATTGCCCCCTATGAAAAAAGGCATCGTCCCGATGCTTTAACTAAAGATGAAAGTACTATAATAATGCAAGAAAGTACAATGAATAAATTACGATACAACAATAATACAAAAAAACACTAGTTCAGTTTAACGCGCATGAAACGGCTTGAGGCGCGCGACATGGACGACTTCAGGTCGCGATCGGCGTCGTTGAGAGTTCAGTGATGCCGTCGGGGACAACCTCGTAATCAAGTGGGCCGAGCTGTCGAACCACCCTGTACGGTCCGAAATACCGTCGCAGAAGCTTTTCACTTAGTCCACGTCGGCGTATCGGCGTCCACACCCAAACACGTTCACCAGGCTGGTATTCCACGAAGCGTCGTCGAAGATTGTAACGGTGGCTGTCGGTCGTCTGTTGATTCTTGATACGGAGACGCGCACGTTGTCGGGCTTCTTCGGCGCGTTGAAGGTACTCGCTCACATCGAGGTTTTCTTCGTCGGTGACGTTGGGTAACATGGCATCGAGCGTCGTTGCCGGGCTCCTTCCGTAGACCAATTTGTATGGAGATATCTGCGTCGTCTCCTGCACCGCCGTGTTGTATTCGAAGGTCACATACGGAAGAATGGCGTCCCACGTCTTGTGTTCGACATCGACGTACATTGACAGCATGTCGGCGATCGTCTTGTTAAGCCGCTCGGTGAGGCCGTTGGTCTGTGGGTGGTACGCTGTCGTCCGGCGGTGGTTCGTTTGGCTGTATGCCAAGATCGCTTGAGTTAAGTCGGCAGTGAATGCCGTTCCTCTGTCGGTGATAAGGACCTCCGGGGCGCCGTGACGTAGGACGACTATTTTCGACGAAGAACTTAGCTGCCTCGGATGCACTGCCTTTTGGCAGGGCTTTTGTCTCGGCGTAGCGGGTGAGGTAGTCGGTAGCTACCACGATCCACTTGTTTCCGAAAGCCGACGTCGGGAACGGCCCCAGTAGGTCCATACCAATCTGCTGGAAAGGTCGGCAAGGTGGATCAATTGGCTGCAGAAGTCCCGCTGGCCTTGTCGGAGGTGTCTTGCGTCGCTGACAGTCCCGGCATGTTCTCACATAACGAGTGAAGTCGGTGGTAAGACGTGGCCAGTAGTACCTTTCTTGTATCCTCGCGAGCGTGCGAGAAACACCGAGGTGCCCTGCCGTCGGATCGTCGTGAAGGGCCTGCAGGAGTTCTGGTCGCAGAGCTGAAGGCACCACAAGAAGGTACTTAGCTCGAAGCGGTGAAAAGTTTTTCTTTTGTAGAAGACCGTTTCGTAGAAAGAATGACGGAAGTGCGCGCTTGAATACCTTCGGGACTTCGGCGGTCCTGCCTTCGAGGTATTCTATTAGGGCCTTAAGTTCTGGGTCGGCCCTCTGTCGTTCAGCGAAGTCTTCGCTAGTTATCGTTCCTAAGAAGTAGTCGTCATCCGGGTCGTCGGGTAGCGGTTGGTCGACAGGCACACGAGAGAGACAGTCGGCGTCGGAGTGTTTTTTGCCGGACTTGTAAATGACAGTAATGTCATATTCTTGAAGTCTCAGGCTCCATCGTGCGAGGCGACCTGAGGGGTCCTTCAAGGTGGTTAGCCAACACAATGCGTGGTGGTCGCTCACAACTTTGAAGGGCCTGCCGTAGAGGTAGGGGCGAAATTTCGACGTAGCCCAGATGATGGCGAGGCACTCCTTTTCTGTTGTGGAATAATTTGCTTCTGCTTTGGATAGCGATCGGCTGGCGTAACTAATAACTCTTTCAAGTCCGTCAGCCCTCCGCACAAGAACGGCGCCAAGACCTACGCTGCTTGCGTCAGTATGTATTTCTGTCTCGGCGAATTCGTCGAAATGGGCAAGTAACGGAGGCGTCTGGAGGCGATGTTTAAGCTCCTGGAAAGCGTGTTCCTGCGGCGTTTCCCACTTAAACTCCACGTCGGCCTTGGTAAGGTTAGTGAGACGATCGGCGATGCGGGCGAAGTTTTTCACGAACCGCCTATAATAGGCACACAGGCCCAGAAATCGGCGCACGGCTTTCTTGTCAGTGGGCGGCGGGAAGTCGGCGATGGCGGCTGTTTTCCGTGGATCGGGACAAACTCCAGACTTGGTGATAACGTGCCCCAGAAACAAGAGCTCCTCATACGCAAATCTGCACTTTTCTGGCTTCAGTGTGAGTCCGGAAGTCTTGATGGCTTGAAGTACAGCTTCAAGGCGCCGAAGATGCTCGTCGAAACTCGAGGAAAACACGACGACGTCGTCCAAGTACACAAGACAAGTCTGCCACTTCAATCCTGCCAGTACTGTATCCATAACGCGTTGAAACGTTGCAGGCGCTGAGCAAAGGCCGAAGGGCATCACCTTAAACTCGAAGAGGCCGTCCGGTGTTATAAACGCCGTCTTCTCTCGGTCTCTTTCGTCGACTTCGATTTGCCAATAGCCAGTCTTGAGGTCCATTGACGAAAAGTACTTGGCGTTATGGAGCCGATCAAGTGCGTCGTCTATTCGTGGGAGGGGATACACGTCCTTTCTTGTGATTTTGTTCAGGCGGCGATAATCGACGCAGAAACGTAGGGTCCCATCCTTTTTCTTCACTAACACCACGGGGGATGCCCATGGACTCTTGGACGGCTGGATAATGTCATCCCGCAGCATTTCATCAACTTGTCTCTTCATGGCCTCACGTTCTCGCGTCGAAACCCTGTACGGACTCTGACGGAGTGGTCTGACATTTTCTCCGGTTATGATGCGATGTTTCGTGATTGGGGTCTGCCGAATTTTTGATGACGACGAAAAGCAATCTTCGTATTGCAGGAGCAGGGCCTTGAGCTGTTCTTGCTTATCATTCGGAAGTCTGGGATTGACGTCGAAAGCTATGGGAGGGGCTTGGTTCCTCTGAGCAGGTTCCGCAGAATCGGCGAGGGCGAAAGCACTGGTGGCTTCGACAATTTCTTCGATGTATGCGACCGTTGTTCCTTTGTTCACATGTTTGTACTCATTGCTGAAATTCGTGAGCGAAACCGTTGCTTTGCCTCCCCGCAGCTCTGCAATTCCTCTTGCGACGCAAATATTTCGGGTGACCAACAGATGCTGACTGCCTTCAACGACGCCTTCCAAGTCAGGTGATTTAGGAGCGCCGACTGAAATAATGACGCTTGAGCGAGGCGGAATGGTGACTTGTTCTTCCAGCACATTCAAGGCATGGTGTCCTGACGGCGTGCGCGGCGGTAGTGCTTCTTCTGTGGATAACGTTATCGACTTTGTTTTTAGGTTGATGACAGTACCATGGAGGCATACGAAGTCCATGCCAAGGATGACATCTCTCGAGCAACGCTGTAGGACTACGAAGTCTGTAGGATAAATACGGCCGTTAATGGTGACTCTCGCTGTGCAGATTCCTGCAGGCGTTACGAGATGACCTCCGGCTGTGCGGATTTCAGGACCTTTCCAAGCTGTCCTAACTTTCTTTAACTTCGCGGCGAACGACCCACTGATGACAGAATAGTCGGCTCCAGTATCGACGAGAGTGGTCACACTGTGGCTGTCGATAAGAACGTCGAGGTCGCTAGTTCGCCGTCTCGCATTACAGTTAGGGCGTGGCGGCGGGTCACGGCTGCATCGGCTTGTTCTGCTGCTCGCATGTTGCGTCGTCAGGCCACCTTCGGTAAGTGAGCTTTCGCCGTCAGGGCTTTGCCTGGTTGGCGTTGTGTTCGGAAAGCTCCGTCGCGGCGTCGTCGTCGTCGGAGGATCTTCGGTAGTTCGTCGCACAGCAACCGCACCTCCACCGGTTGCTGCCCTTAGTTTCCCGGATACGGGCTAGGAGACCGGCCCCGCGTTGGGCCAGAGTACTGCCGGTGGTGCGGTGACGTGTGGCGGCTGGGCGACGGGAAACGCGAAGGGCTTCGTGGTGTCCACCGAGTTCCTGTCAGGTAGTCGGCGATGTCACGTGGTCGTTCTCCTGGCTCTGTACGCTGTGCATTGACGGCGAAGCCACGCAGTCCCATCTGTCGGTACTGGCAACGGCGGTATGTGTGTCCGGCCTCGCCGCAGTGGTAGCAGAGCGGGCGATGGTCAGGGGTGCGCCAGACGTCAGTCTTCCTCGGTGCACTGCGCTGGGCTGCTGGCGAACGGTATGACGTCGGTGGGGGTGGTGGCGGCGGTGGCGTCTGTCGACGGAAGTGCGACGGGGCGGCGTTTTGGCGTGGACGGGGAGGAGCGTTGTGGCGCAGTGCAGCGGCGTAGCTCATAGCTTCCGGCTCGGGCAGCGGTGCGTGGGGAAGTTGAAGCGATTGCCGAACTTCTTCTCGCACAATGTCGGCGATTGAATCCACTTGAGGCTGCGCCGAAGGCAACAGCTTGCGCAGCTCTTCCCGCACGATCGCTCGGATCGTTTCACGCAGGTCTCCGGAGTTACTGGCTTGAGCAGCAGCGCAGTCTGCAGTCAGGCGACGATTATACTGTCTAGTGCGCATGTCCAGTGTCTTTTCGATCGTGGTCGCTTCGGCTACAAATTCTTGGACGGTTTTCGGCGGGTTTCTCATCAGTCCCGCGAAGAGCTCCTGTTTGATCCCTCGCATAAGGAAACAAACTTTTTTCTCCTCAGGCATGTCTGGGTCAGCGTGACGGAATAGTCGGGTCATTTCTTCTGTGAAAATGGTGACATTTTCATTTGGTAGTTGAACCCGAGTCTCTAATAAAGCAGCGGCCCTCTCTTTGCGAGCGACGCTCGCGAACGTTTGCAGGAATGCGCCGCAGAAAACATCCCACGTTCGGAGCGTGGACTCCCGATTTTCAAGCCAAGTCCTTGCGGTGTCTTCCAAATAGAAGAACACACGACGCAGCTTTTCGTCATGGTCCCAGTGGTTGAGGGCGGCCACACGGTCGTATGTCTCCAGCCAGGACTCCGGGTCTTCGAACGATGACCCATGGAAAATTGGTGGTTCCCTGGGTTGATGCATGACCATCGTGGGCTGGGACGCTGCGGTTGTCATTGTCGCTGCAGTCGCGGTCATGGCCTTCGTCTTCCGCGCCTTGTCTGGTAGAAGCCCGTACTCCGGTGGTAGCCCTTGCTGTCGGCGGCTTGTTCGCTGCTCCTGGTTGGCGTCGGTGTCTTCTCCGCGACGTGGGCTGGGTTCACGGCTTGACGGGGGCGTCAGGTACATGAACGAAGCAGCACCTCCACCAGATGTCACGGGGTCGTGACGTGGCTGAAGACAGGAGACTTCGTGTTGGAATTTAACTGTTTATTTGGGCGAACCTGTGCCCGGTAAACTGAAAGTCCAATTACAGCAGCAGTCTCGCACAGATAGCAGTCTCGGACTGATAGCGGCGAACGGAGCGTCGGCCTTCGATCAACAACTGACAAGCGGCGAAGCGCGTCGGCATTTATACTCTTGCCGTCGAATGTTCTAGCGTTATCGCTGGCGTTGGCGTAGGTTCCAGAACAATCTGTACCGTTCGTACAGTTGGCGTGATCTTATCGAAATGATCTACTACAGTCCGGAACCTTCTAGAAAACTGCAGGCGCGGTTTGCGCTGAGAATCGTGCGGTGTTTTCGGACGATAACAAAAATTTGGGAAATGGAACGTGGCAATATCTTACACAGCTTATGTGCACACATAAAAATGGACAATGGTGAACAATGCGTATGTACAATGCAAGCTGTTATATACAGCGAAAGAACTTATAGCGTATGCAGTGACGTACAATGCAAAAATTGTACAACAAAGACAGGACATTCATGACATCGAGATGATTAAACTTAAACAGTAAGCCTATATGAACAGACAAGGGCAGGTCAAACACAGTGTAGCTTGATATTTTGCATTCACCTGCGAGAAAAATTTGCTCTTGCGCTCACGAACAATATTGCACAAAAGGACATGTTTATAAAAAATAAAAGAAAAATACACACTGTAATGTCAAAGTGGTACAAGCTCTAGTCCACCTCCTCAATAGGGGAGGAAAGGCATGGACACTCTGTTGTTTTTTACGATAATAAATCGCGTAGACAACCGTCAGAGGAAAGCCTCCTCTCCCAGCATGACTAGTTCTGCGTTAAGATGCATAAGCGTTATGTTTTTTAGCCGATGTAGTAGGGGAAACATGGCTCTTTTGGGGCGTCCCCTCAGGCAGGCCAGTCCCCTTCGTTTCCATAAGACGAAGGCTCCGATATCCATTAAGAGTACGACAAAGCTATCCCTGTGGCTAGACTTCCACTGCATACTTGTTTGGAACATCCTGGTAACCATGCGCCAAAAGGTGCGCGCAACTATACATTCATGGTAGACATGGTTTAGTGTTTCGACGCGACCGCATTGCGGGCATGTGGCGGAGGGCGTCACGCCCCACGCCACAAGGTGGTCGGCCGTTGGTAAAGCCCTCCATTCCCTGAGCCATTTTAGGTCATGGACCTTGGAGGGGAGAGACGTGTTTGTAAGAGTCCAGCGTCTTTTCGCCCGGCATTTCTGGCGTTGTTCTTCAGATAGGCTTTTAAATGCTATTAATTCGCTCATGTCGGTGGGGGGACATTTCCATAAGTTCTTGAACTTGAAAATCGTTTCGCCATTGTTGCCAAGATTTTATAACATGTGTGTAATACGCTCGTGGCTGCTCAGCAGCTGGTCCCGTGTCGTTTGCTAAACCAAAAAGTCTTCTAGAGGTTCCTAGCAGATACACTACAAGTGGCCTGCCTCGATACGATGAGTTCTCTAAGAGTGCGCAGGTGTTTTTGAGAGCCAGCATGCGGCACATGCATGAAGGTTGGGTACACTGAGCCCTCCTCATTTTACTGGTAGGCGGACCAAGGCTCTGGAAACAGCTTCGGCGGGGCCATCCCAGAAAAAGGAACCACACGCAGTAGCCACTCTAAGCGAAACCCGTCGAGGTGGTCAGGCAATTCTAGCTACATAAAGCAGTGGCGCTGTTATGCTGGATTTAATTAGGTAAGCTCTTTCAGTAAAAGGTAGTTGAAACGTTCTGGCGACTTCAACGCGTCTGTCCACTTTGTGTTGGATTTCTTTCATTGTGGTGCGGGCTACCTCATCAGTCGAAAGGAAAGTTACACCCAAGACTTCAACGCCTTGGATGATTTGGACGCCATCAGGGAACTCTTCACTGCGCATCCCAAGGCACAATGCCTTCCTTTTTCCGGGATTAAGACGTGCTCCCGAGAGCCAACTATACGTGTGGAATATTCGCAGAAAGGCTCTGTAGCTATCTATGTTACGAATAAACAACGAGATGTCATCGGCGCATGCCGCTACTTTCACTTCGCCCAAGCCTGGAAGAAGGAAACCGCGTATCGAAGTGCATTTCTGGATTTGTTTCAATATTGGATCTATGCATAATACAAAGAGAATTGCGGAGAGGGGACAGCCTTGTCGAATGCCCCTACTTACTGCAATAGGTTCAGATGTATAGCCATTTACTATAATTGACGTTTCTATGTCAGTTCATAGTAAGCGGAGGGTGTCGGTTAAATGGGCTGGGAAGCCATAACACTCAAGCACAGCGAAGAGATAGTTCCGTTCTACACGATCAAAAGCTTTTCCCTGATCCAAGGAAACAAAAATGCCAGATATTTGTGTTCTTGTAGCGTACGTGAATAAATCGCGAGTCAGTGCAAGCGAGGAATAGATCGTACGACCTGGGACACAGCATGTTTTTATGTCGCTTACTATTTCTGGTAGAATGGTTGTTATGCGGTTTGCAAGAATGCCTGTCAATATCTTATAATCCGAGTTAAGTAGCGAAATGGGCATACACGCCCTTGGATCGGACGGCTCTCTCTCGCTTTTAAGCAAGAGTAAAACTTTGCTCTCACGAAACGTATTCGGTCTGATTCCGTCAGTAAGAAGCCCCTTTAGCGTTGTCAAAAGGTGGTCTTGTATTGTTTCAAGGAAGGTTTTGTAGAAACTCAAAGGTACCCCGTCAGGGCCGGTGGCGGCGCTTGTGTTCATGCACTGAAGCACGATGCGTAATTCATCCAGCGTCACTGGGCTGCACAGACCATCGCGGAGCACCTCTGGTACGCGGGAAATTCTCTCGCAAAACTCATTAACAATGGTGGTATAGTTCACGTCGTTTGCGTTCTCCGCCCTGAAAAAATTCTAATAATGTGTTTCAAAGACTCTCATTATGTCTTCTGCTCGTGTAGACTGTTCGCTGTCCGGCAACTGAACGAAAGGGACATGCATTTGTTCACCCAAGGAGCTGTTGCGAACACTTCGTCTAGCGGCTAAGGTACTCGGCTGCTGACACGCAGGTCACGGGTTCGAATCCCGGCTGCGGCGGCTGCATTTCCGATGGAGGCGGAAATGTTGTAGGCCCGTGTGCTCAGATTTGGGTGCACGTTAAAGAACCCCAGGTGGTCAAAATTTCTGAAGCCCTCCACTACGGCATCTCTCATAATCATATGGTGGTTTTGGGACGTTAAACCTTACATATCAATGTTGCGAACACTTCGAAGAACAGCTGGATCTGAAACCGGGCGTCCGTTGATAAAAGACTGCGCCGCCGTGCGCGAACTAAGACGTAGCAAAAGTTCGTACCGCGCCTTGAACTGATCGAGATAGTCGTGCATTGCGAACGGCAGCGTCTCGCCTCTGCGTACAATTGCGCGCTTTACGCAGTGCGTCGTTTATCTCTGTCGTCAGGCGCGCTGTCCTTTCGCGCCCCGCTTCGATGAGCTCGGCGCGCCAACTGCGTTTCATTGCGTCCCAGTTACGCGGTTAAGGCGGCCTTTTGCATGCTTGCTCTAGTGCATTGCGCAGTAATGCTACGCTTTCCGGGTCATGCACGAGTGTGGTGTCCATTTTCTAATGGTTTTTAAATGTAGTGTATTGTTCAAAGAAAAGTTTTACAGACACTGGAAAGTGGTCTGTAATGCATGGAACGTCCGGTGGGAAATGTAGGACCTCGCAACTAAGGACATGTGTGGCTAGCACTTCTGGAAAATAAAAGCGGTCTAGCTGGGTCATGTTGGGACCCCGTTGCCATGTTGCAACGAAGTCATTTTCATGAGTGTCGACCCACACATCCCTGAACTTGAAATTGCGGATGAGTTGGCGCAATGTGCTAACTCTCCTATATTGTCTGCTTTCTCTGCGTCCGCGCGCATCTCTGTCGGTGTAATCAACACAGTTAAAATCCTCTACTAAGAAAGTAGGGTAGCTGTAAAAAATATATTAGTCGAGTGAATTAAAAAAATGACCGTGCCCCCCCGTTGAGCTGGGGCATATATTACGAGTGCCCTTACTCGTCTGCCATAGAGGTGAAAGTCTACTGCTATTGTGCGGCCATTAAAACCACAAATACAGTGTGCTCTTCGACGTAACGCTGGTGTCAAGAAAACAACTCTGACTCCACACGTCTTTGAATCAGTCAGCGAAAAAAAGGCTTCAACTCCAAAATGTGAACAAAAGGATTGAACATCAAAAGGGGTTCTAAATTTACATTCCTGTGAGAAGAGGATGTCGACATGACGTGACCTTGCGAAGTGCATGACTTCTCTCTGCTTATCTTGGCGTCTTAAAGCCCTGACGTTTAAGGAAAGAAAATGCACCGTAGCCATTTTGAAAAAGGGAGAGTGCGCGCAAACTTCAAAGAAACCCCTTGCAGAGGGGGGGGGGCGAGCGCTCAACGGGTGAACATGACTAAACAGAGAAGTGCTCTGACGTCGTCAGAGCATTAGCGACTTTTTGGGGCTTACTGCTGTCCGTAGAGCACTCAGAGTCCGTGGTCGGTGGGTGGGCTCGTTTGATGGCTGGACGGTCTATTTCCATGGCGCTGGCACCGACACTCGCACCGGCGGCCGCACCTGTAATCTGGTAAACAAGGTTTGAGAGGCTCAGTTTGCGGGTCTGAGCCGAGTACTTGCTAGCGCGGGCGCTCGTCGTTGTCGGTGGCATAATCACTGTTGTGGTCTTCTCTGGGCCGATGATCGGAGCATCTGCACGGCCCGTCGTTCGGGTGCCGCGTCCCATCGAAGCTCTCGGCACCTCGGAGCTACTGGTGGTGCCAACTGTGTCAAAGCTGTAGCTCCCATGGTTTCTGCTAAGTACGAGAACTCGGTCTTCGGCTTTGGATGAGCTGTGTTCTTCATAGGCGTCCGGAGAGAAGTCGCTGGTCTCGGAAGGGGCGTGAAGGGTTGACGAGGCTTTCTCAGACAGGGGAGGCAGGTCTCCTGCGTCTTGTGGTTCAGCATAGGCGTCAGCTTCACTTGTGTCAGTGTCGCTCGCAGGCTCGAGCGCCAGATAATCATCTTGGAATGCGGGCGTGAGGTCGGTGCACGCTCTTCCTTCGGTTGCCGCTGCTGCAGCCGCTGCGAATGTCTTCGGACGTACGCAGTCAGCTGTTGCATGGCTGCCCGAGCACTTGCGGCACGGTTCTGCGCATCCCTCTGTGGCATGTCCAAACACGTTGCAGGGGGTGCAACGAGGCGTGACACAATCTTTGGCGATGTGGCCAGCATTCCTACACTTAGAACACAGTTTCTTGACACCCCGGTAGTCACACATGACATTGTAGCCTTGAACTGTCAGAAAGTTTGGTATTTGGCTTTTCATTTCCACTCGCGCCACACGGACACCTGTGCCAACCCCAGGGCGGCCCTTGAACACTGGTTCGTGGATATGTTGTACGTTGCCGTTGGCGGAGAGAGCCGTCGCTAGGGCTGCGTCGCCTACCCGCAGCGGTACCCGGAAGACTGTGACGTGGACTATTTCAGGGCCTACGCTGACTAGTGGAATTGATTCGCCGTTCAAGAGAACGGCGCCCCGGCTCTTCAGCTTGGTGGCTGCATGTACGTTTGCGGCTGCGGCGCCGAACTTTGCACCTCCCATGAGCTGGAGGGACTTGATACCGGCTGGGCCGGTTACTGCTTCGAGGGTATCTATGATGTCGTCGACGGTGCTCTTCTCTGGAGCGCTGAAGTTAAAGCAATGAGCTTTCCGCGGTGGCGCTGCGAAAGCCATCACACTTTCGTCCTGGCCCTGGCTCCCACGGCTTGCGCTGTGGAGCGCGGGCGTTGGCTCACGATGAAGGCCTAGACAGAGCCGGGGGGTTGTCCAGGAGTCGGCTTGATGCTCGATAAGATGGGGTCGACGACTGGCAGCGTGCCTGGTCGCGGGAATCCCGGCGCCAGGTAAGCGGCGAATGGAGCGTCGGCCGTCGATCAACTACTGACAAACGCCGAAGCGCGTCGGCACTATACTATTGTCGTCGAATGTTTTAGTTTTATCGCGGGCGGTGGCTTAGGTTCCAGAATACTCTGTACAGTTCGCAGAGCAGGCGTGATATTATCGAAATGATCTACTACCGCCCGGAAGCTTCTCGAAAACTGCAGGCGCGGTTTGCGCTGAGAATTGTGTAGCGTTTTGGGACGATAACAAAACTTCGAAAATGGAACGTGGCAATATCTGCGGAGTGGATTTTTCCAAACCGTCTTTGGAACTGAACCTTGAACTGTTTTTTTGCCATGTGCATGCATTTTATCAGCAAATAGTTTGTTGGGCTTCATGATTTCGAGACAACAACACTGAGCACTTTCGGCTCCGACTTCGGTTAATGGTGAGCCGTTCCGCAAAAACACTTAACATGTGTTTGTGCGTTGTTTGAGAGCTTTCTCGTGAACTGCAGGTGTTACGCTCACAGAAATTCGCGGACGAGGCTGTGTTCGGCTGTAAAAACCTGCGTATATTTCTCGCACGTGTGTGCGCTGTAAAAATTTAGCTGATTTGTGTCGGGAGGTACACGCGTGTCAGTTACAGCAGCTTATTCTCAGCTGTTTGAAGACAATGTGCTTTCGCACGCAAACGCTTCATGGGTATTTTAGCGTGCCTACTCTAATATTTGCATTTCGTAAGCACGAACTTCCGCGAGCTGCACGCTGGGGCAGCAGCACCTTTTCAGCATTTCAACAATTACTTATTTCTGCAATTAAACTTTATGCGCAATATTCCAGTATATAGAGTGTTTTTCACTCATTTTCACTCTTTAACTGATTTTATTTATGGGCAGTGGCTACTCTAATCTTTATTCAGCATCACACCGCTGTTTGAGTGAATGCCAAAACACGCGCCAAGGTCAAGTATAACTTACACAAACTAGCGGCGGCCAGGTTGGTCTCCCTTCAAAAAAATAATGCCTCTGCGTATCTCTTTTGCGAACATCAGCGTGCAGTTGGGGTCAAGAAATGGTGCAGAATAAACCTCAAAATATTTATAGTTATTGCTAGCAGTTGCATTTTTGAAAAATTGAGATTTTTATAGCTGGTAGATTATCTCCGCATCAGTACACTGGTTGTCTTGGTCGTGGTTCCCTGTTACAAATTAATGCTGCAATATGAGAACTGTACTTAATATTTAAAAGAGTGAGCAAATGTCGGTGACATACGCTCTCCTGCCGACTTCGACTGATAGATTGATACGTGGAGTTTAACGTCCCAAAAGCACCATATAATTATGAGAGACGCCGTAGTTGAGGGTTTCGGAAACTTCCACCACCTGGGCTTCCTTAACGTGCACCTAAATCTGAGCACACGGGCCTACGACATTTCCTCCTCCATCAGAAATTCAGCCGCCGCAGTTGGGATTCAATCCCACGACCTGCGGGTCAGCAGCCGAGTACCTTAGACACTATAAAACAGCGGTGGGGCTCTCCTGCTCACTTCTGAGCCTGATTTTCTGAGTTCTTTACTTGATGTTCATCATCAAATTAGGCAACCGTTAATCAGACATCGACCAATCAATTTACAATTTTGATCTTTTTCTGTCTCGTGGCCATCGGGTTGTTTCTTTTTAGCCAATCTTTCCTAAAATCATCAGTTCAACTTGTTTCGTAGAACAAGAGCATCAACATACATAGGCAGGCATTTCATTAAGCTGTCGTGCATGCACTAGTACCTTGTATTTAGTGCATGACACAGTGTTATATCTCGACAACTTATGAGCGGAAAGTTGTTTGTACTCATTTATGGAAGTCAAAAGAGTAACAATGGGACTTCACATCCCTGTGTACGCCCAAATGCAGAGCATTGCTGGGTATCTTGAATGAAGTGTGCCATATAGCACTGGAAAATATTTCCGTTCTAGACGATCTTGTTGAAAAACGACCATCACAAGACAGCCGGTCAAAACCGCGACGCACAGATGCCACGGCATGCAGGCGACGGGGAACGTGACGCTGGCGCAGGGCGCTAAGCTGGCGTGGCGGAGGCCAGGGGGGGGGTGGCGTTTTTTTCTCTTTTTTTTCGCGCTCGTGCTTCTGGCTGGACGATTCTGCGTAAGTTAATGGTGGCTCCTAGCGCCAGGCTAGCGCGACAGAGGCAGCGGCTCTCAGCTTTTTTTCTTTTTTTCCTTCTTGCACCTGCTCTTACCGGCTTTATGCGAGACTGCCGCGCCACGCGGATGTCACGGGTATTTTTTTTTCGCTGGGCTTTTTTTCGCTGGGACCATAAAGCTCAAAATACCCAAAGCGTCTCATAAATACACATCGTCTTTCGCAGCATACGTGCGTGCGTGTTCACTCGTGTTCACTCATAACACACGCGCATGTCACAAATTACAAACCACATTCATCGTAGTTCAACATATATGCTCCGCCTGCTAACCAGTGTTCTTAGTCGGAAAACTGCGGTCATTTTTTCCTTCTTGCGCCTGCTCTTACCGTCTGTATGCGTGACTTCCAAGCCGCGCGTACGTCACGGGTATTTTTCATTGCTGGGCTCCCTATAGACAGGATTTTAGTCAGTACGCAGGAGCGCGCTGCCTATGTGCCATTCGTTATCCGGGACCTGAATGAGAGTGTACTCTTGGTATCGATTACTTTTAGTTGTGTTGGCACACCGCGAGTGCTTAGCACTACCTAGTAGCGACACATATATGCATTAAAGCGTACTTGATTTGTTTGTTGAGGCATTAGAGACGATTACCAAATAAATACAGTGCTTCCAGCACGCGCCAGTGTGTTCAAGTGCACTAGAAGACACCTGGGACTTCACGTTTTGAGCTTAGGGTCTCTATAGTGAAATAATCGAATACTATCCCACTCAATCGCTCACGATCAATACTCTCCGCAAATGGCTATGGCATTATTCTTATAATATTATTCATGTTTTTCGCTTCGGCCATCGCACACAGGCGATGGTGCCATGCGCTTTGCGTACAGTACGGCTTGAGTGAAGTATTTTGTCTTTATTTGTTGAACGTGAACAATAATTACCGAACTTATGTCAATGGGGTTAAAAAAACTAAATTCTATAGTGTACACTTTCGAAGCGTGATGTTTCGTAGCCGCAATTACTAACCACTTAGCAAGTCTGTGCAACTGACGTTCATATAATTGGTGGTGCTAACCTTCCTTTTTCCTACTGCAAAAAAAAACTTGTCGGATAGACGTTCTACTCTCAAGAAGAACAAAACAAAACATAGTAAACACGATAGGCTAAGGTACTCGGCTGTTGACCCGCCGGTCGCGGGTCCGATTCCCGGCTGCGGCGGCTGCATTTCCGTTGGAGGCGGAAATGTTAGAGGCCCGAGTACTCAGATTTGGGTGCACGTTAAAGAACCTCAGGTGGTCAAAATTTCCGGAGCCCTTCACTACGGCGTCTCTCATAATCAAATGGTGGTTTAGGGACGTTAAACCCCACAAATCAATCAGTAAGCACAATAGGTACAGTCGGGCTGGTTTTGAGAAGCGCAGAGACACTCAAATATCTGTGT
Source organism: Rhipicephalus annulatus (assembly GCA_013436015.1). NCBI lineage: Eukaryota > Metazoa > Arthropoda > Arachnida > Ixodida > Ixodidae > Rhipicephalus > Rhipicephalus annulatus. Next base: position 360,130 of record WOVY01009764.1, on the reverse strand, counting down.
CTGAACAAAAAAAATGCCGACATATCAACAATTTTACTTATGAAATAAAAAAATCACCACCCACCAACCGTCTTTTAGTGTGGAGTTCTGGTTAGCGTAGAAAGCTAGCAATCTGCAGTGCATCTAGAGGTAGAAGTTTCGATTCCAACTCCGTGAAGTTTTTTTAGGGGCGAAGCTCCTTAGGGCGTGGGCTGTGCGTCCCCTGTAGCCTGTATGTAGCCACCTCTAGTTTAGTTCTTGCAGTGTTCACTAGATGGCGGTACCGTCCCCTGTATGTAAGCACCTCTAGTTTAGTTCTTGCAGTGTTCACTAGATGGCGGTACCGTCTCCTGTATGTAGCCACCTCTCGTTTAGTTCTTGTAGTGTTTACTAGATGGTGGTACTTGTAGCTGATGATGAAAAGATGCAAGATGTTATAAACTAGAAAGCGGTACTTGTAGTTGATGAAAGACGCGAGATCTTATAAAATAGGAATAATGTCACATATGGCGCGTGTCATTGGTTGAAGGCAATCGTTCGATTTAGTGCGGCGACGTACGCTAGGGGGCGCGATGTAATAAAATCGAGTGGGCAAAATGTACAGAGGATTCATGGTTTACCAGGTTTACCTCCGGAGCTTCGCCCACTCATCATAATTCACTTCTTGGATATGGCGGAATTTTTTTTAGATTTACTTTTTTGATGTGGTGTTCGTATTTTCATACCCTTACGATCCGCGCGCGCGGAGATTCGTGAAAAACAATAAAAAAAAGCTCGATTTTGGCTCAAGTTCTGCTATTTTTTGTGTGAGGTGTACTATTATTTTCTTCGGTGGTGTCACCCTAGTCTGCTTCGGGCAGCGTTATGTTACTCTGTTGAGAGGTACTTTGAACCGTTATGAGGGAATTACTGAACTATGCGTTAACAAGAGTGGATTTACACTGGAAAAGACAGTGAAATATGGGACAACAAAATACTCTCCAACAGAGAGTGCCCAGCACTCTCTTAGTTTTCAGAGTGTACTTCAAGCACTCGCTTTCTGACTTTCTGAAAACTCAATCAGATAGTACATGCAGGTACTTGAGCATTACGAAGAAAACACCAACCGAGATATCAGTATACGGCTGTATTTCCGACGATCCAACCGAAATTACAAACCGATTCAATCACTATTTTAAATTGGTATTCGCTCAGGGAGACCATAAATGTTTTCTTTTTACCATATCTGCCGACTTCTTAACTGTGTAAAGTTATTCTTTTCCTATAAAGTGTCCTTCCTTAACGTTGCAGAAATACCTAACGTATTTATGCAACGTTACACTGAATTTTCGCACATGTTTTCAGCCTTATTTTTCGCCTTTCGCTTTATGATTCAGTTCCTCCCAAAGACTGGACGACAGCGCGTGTTATTCTTGTGTTTGAGAAGCGTGATCATCCTGAAAGTTTGGAGCTCCCAGCCTGTACCATGAACTTCTGGTTCTTGTAAACTTCTTGATCACATCACGCATTACATAACTTAATTTCTTGAAGAAAACAATAATTTGCTTTCGTTCCAACGTTATTTTAGGAAACACCTCAGGAATACCACCCAACTTGTCACCGCTATTCATCACTTCGCAAGAGCACTTCATAAGGGCTACCAAATATACACCGTACTCTCAGATATTGAAAAAGCTTTCGACCGTGTCTACCACAGTAAATTACTCACAAAACTTTCAAACATAGGTCTATTTATTAACAGTTACTTCAGTGGGTTTGCTCTTACCTCATCAGCTGACAGCAGTTTGTCCTGGTCCATGACTGCAGCTATTGTGTTCTGCCTGTAATCTCGAAAGCTTTCAAGGACAATGTGCTAGACCCTGCATTGTTTCTTATCTTTATCAGTGATACCGTTTCATCAGTTCGTACCAATGCCGAAAGCATAAAAATTTTTGTAGATGACTGAAGTCTTTATAGGCCAAATAAAAGTGAAAGGAATCAAGATTGCTTGCAGCGCACGTAAATTATCTCTTAGATCAGTGCAATACCTGGCCGATGTGGTTAAACATTGGTAAATTAGTGTTTATGCAAGTTTCAATTAAAGTAAGCCCTTTTCTCTCGCCGTACGCCTAATATAAATATTCCTTGATGAAAGTGAACAATTTTAAATAGTTGGAAGTTAGGATTAGCAATACAGTATCGTGAAACAATTATGTGGGTGACACCTCTGCCTCTAGAAATTGGGGCTTCGTAAATAAAATAAAATTCGTCATCTTAGACCAAGCTGCTTCCAAACAATACATTTATTCGACACCGCCTAGGGTGCTCACGCTTTGCCTGGGACACGTATAAATAAAAGATGTTCATAAACGTCAAATGGTCCATAAGAGTGCTGTAAGATTTATCTATAATGCTTATCGCAATCTTGATTCACGGTTATAACTTGCTGCTATGAACAACATTCTATTTTTGAAACAGCAGAGAGCTATCGCCAGACTCGAGTTTTTTTTTTGCCATGCCTGCTCCTTCTGCAACACTCCTCGCGAGTGTGCTCCTTCTATAAAAGTGGACGTGGCCACGGCAAAGAGTGAGGTGCCCTTCGGGTTCTCCCGAACCAGTAGTCTGGCAAGCGCGTGCAGGAGAACTCACTCCCCGTGGAGGCGGTGCTCGTCGTAACGCGAGAGGCGCCGCGCCCAAAGCTACAGTACAACGCGAGCTCATCGAGCTATCTTGCCACGGGTGACAAACACGTGCGGAAGTCTCCGAGCTCTGAGGACCCTCAAATGGTATATGTTGCGTATAAATGCCTTGCCGTTAGCGCTTGTGACAGCGTGTGCTACGTGCGCCAGTGACTAGCGCTGTGTGCTGAGGATTAAGATGTTACTGATTCGACATCCCAAGAGGAAATGTTTCCTTCACGTTTTTGGGCGACCGACAAGAACACAATTCAAAATTTCAAATCCGTGACGAAAATAAGTCAGCGGAGCCGCGATAGAACACGGCATACAACACTTTCGTATTAAAAAAGGAATGTAAAAATCTCGAGCTGAAAGAGAAAGAAAGAATGAAGAAAAAAATTGCCCGCAGCTTCCCTCGGGGGAACACTGAGGGAGATGCGGAGCATATAATTGGTTAATGGGGTGTTAAAGTGCGACTTACTTGGGTCGATGGCTAAATTGGTTAACGTGGTTGTGAAATGGGGTGTTAAATTGCGACTTACTTGGGTCGATGGCTAAATTGGTTAACGTGGTTGTAGGAGGGGGTGTTAAATGAGTGAACACGTACACACGTATGCGAAAGGGCGGCGCTGGTCGAAGGTACGTCGATTATTGTGTTTGTGGATTCGTTGGAATTCATTTCACCGCGACCTTGGACGTCGACGCCCCGTACAAACCAACCGACGAGCGGCAACTGAGCGAGCGAGCGCCGACCTTGAGTATATATACAGCGCGACGGCGCATGCACTGTCAGCTGTCGAATGTTCGAGAAGGGGGAGAAGCGCAACGGCGCATGCGCGCGCGTCAGCTGCCGATGTTCTCGAAGTGCGACGGCGCATGCGCGCGCGTCAGCTGCCGATGTTCTCGAAGCGTAACGGCGCATGCGCGCTACATTATACTGCTAGCGAATGTTCGTGAAGAGGAGAAGCGCACGTTGTGTGTAGAGGAGGAAGGGATGCACAGATGGTGGAAGAAGGAGGATGAAGCTTGCGGACGGCGCCGCACTACAAGCCTCGAGTATTAGATGCTCCGCATCTAAAAAAAAGAGGAAACTATGAAGGTGCACAAAGAAGGATAATGAGCTCTTCACTTCCTTTACTTTAGTCAACACTAGCGCGAAGCGGCCTTCAGTTTATAAAATTGTCGCTCTCTTCTCACTTCACGAAAAACAATCTTGTAAACTACTGCTTGTTTGAGCAGCAATCGTATTCCGAGCTCATACAATGACTACGAATACAGTATAAAAAGTAACTCGTATCGCACGCGAATATGCCCGATGCTAAAAGAGTGCGTCGTCTAAGCGATTTACACAAAAGCGTCACGGTTATCTCGATTCGCGCCGTATTCGCGTTCGCTGGATATTAAATGAGGTGGTACAATTACGTTCAAACAGGCAAAAAAGAAATAGAACCGTGTGAGACTGCGTTGCAAAGCGCCCTTGCTTTTATACAGATGTGAATTACCCAGGCAAGGGAAAGACACCCGCTCGCTGTTCAACGGGCTGCGTTACAGTACCGGAAGTCCCCGAGAATTCGATGCACTCCGCCATCAACGAGTGACGGGATTCCTGGGAAACTTACGTTGATACAAAAGTGAACAATCTCAATTCCAAACCGAAAAATATCCAGCCATTGATGCACTGCCTGGGGCGTTCCAGTTCTGGTCTGCGCAAGAGCATCTCTATCTCTATCTCGCTTCTCTGCGGTGCACTCTGTTTACTCTGGCTGCTCGATACAGCGTGCATGACGATTTCGAAGAGGCCAGCTGCTGAACAGCAGGAACACAAAAAGAGCACAAAGGTACGCGGGGTTCCATCGGGTACGGGTCTTTGGCACTAAAACTCTACCATAATCATGTTTACACGACATTCATGAAAACATTTCCGCGAGCACATAATAGACCGAAAAAACAAAAGCCGAAAAGTCAAAAGGGCGTTTTTTTTTCGTCTGTAGTGTGCGCGTTAAAATGGTTGCAAGAATGCCCTCAAACCAACTCGCCCAAATTTGCATGCTGTTACTTCCTAACATGAGTTCAGGTGCTCGTGCATCGCAACTATTTACACAAGTTTTCTGAGCAAACTCGCTCAGGTAGAAGTTCAAGGAAAGCATATCGTACCAACGGGCATGCTAGAATATAATTCAGGAATAATGAACTCCCAAACCCTAAACCAAGGAGAGAGTAATCAAGAGGGATGGCCTTTCATTATAGCTTTTCGGAGTATATAGAAGATCTTACATTTTGTCCAAATCATCACAATGTCTGGCCGACACTTGCCTTCCGAAGCAAAAGGTTAGGCGAATCGGGCACCTGCGTGATATTCCTGTGAAAAAGATGACGACCAGTCTCATACTACCCTCTGCTGAACTGTACAGCACCATTAAAAAAACAACAGAAGAGAGGCATTTCGACAAGTAAGGTTGAAACGTCTTCAGCTGTCTAACACCGTTGTAAAAAATAAAATAAACCTTTGCAAGCATCGAGAAAATTCAGTTTCACCGAATGATCGATAAAAAACTCTTTTATTACACAGTAAGGTTATATCTGCAAGCACGCCCTGCGACACCATGTCACAGCTAAGGGGGAGAAAATGAAGTAAGCTTGAGAGAAACGGCGTCTCGCGTTGTGTTGCACTCAGTAAACGCGGCTTATGAGGCCCAATATTCGCGCAGTAATTTTGAAGATGCCTTGGTGGTTCCCGTGTACTTTCGCTGGAATGTTTGCAAGAATGATACTTGTCGAGAATGGGAAAACCATTCTGTGAGTTAAAACATCTGTATGGAAAACATTCTTGAAGAAAGCCAGATTGTAGATTTCTTCGACATGTCAGCTCTCAAAAGGACCTGCTCTAATAACCTCTCTGCTCACGGCTAGAATGTGCACCGCCATGGTTAAAAAATACCTTGCACGCGACGGACCCGGTAAAAAATTCAGCACATCCACGGAGTGAATAATGATGAGTGGGGCGAAGCGTCAGTTCGTCAATTCGTCTGTGTGCAGGCCCATTCGTGCATTCGATCATACTTATAATCGTGTTTAGTTATGCAGACAACGCGCGAGCAATACCGAAGAGACGCGAACCAAAGAAACCAAGCGCAAGCGTCTTTAATCCAGATTTAGGCTAGCTTTATTACAAGTCAGCTATTTATTTTAATATTGCGTAGCAGTTGCTCCCGCCGCTCTCGTACCGGCGACCCAGTTGCTACAAACTTCACTCATGAAGATATACTGATCCCAAGGAAACTGCAACATGCATCCTATTAGTTGTAAATAAAATTTCCGTAGCAGAATGGCGTTCTTGTTATATGTCGCAAGGCTCATCCGTCACATGGCGCAGTACTGCACCTTCATTTGATGACGAGTTAATTCAAAGAGGTGCAACAATCAAAACTTTACTTGGTTTCTGAAATATGCGCACAATCTCTCATAGTTACATGTTATTCAAGAGCTTTCGATTTGACTCGAACATTTGTTCTAGTCAAAAAGTAATTCGTTGATTGATGTGTGATATTTAACGTCCCAAATGCACCATATTATTATGAGAGACGCCGTTTGGAGGGCTCCAGAAACCTTGAGCACCTGTGGTTCTTAAACATGCATCAAAATCTCAGCTTCCGGGCTTACAGCATTTTCGCCTCCATCGAAAATGCAGATAGCCGCCGCATCCGTGATTAGATCCTGCGAAATGCGGGTCAGCAAGTACCGTAGCCACTCTACTCGACAAAGGGCACTTTCTTCGGTGATGTGAATACTACCGACATTATCAATGACAATTTTTGCTACTAAAATACACCAAAAGTTCTCAAATAAGGCCAACTGAGCTCCTTCTGGTCTCTGTCTTTCTTCCTAGATTGCGTCCAAATGCGAAAACGAAGGTAAGTTGTCGCAGTTTTCAAAAAAGCACCGTACAATTTCGTATTCAAACTTGTTTGCAGATCTGTTGACGGAACCTTTGCTGAGATGATTCGACAATCGTTTTCATCAAGGCATAAATAGCATTGAATGGAATAGTAAAGACGACATAGAAGAGGTGGTGGTTAACAACGTTGTTCCAACCAGAGGATTAAGGCGTGGGCTTAGAAGCTGCGCTAGGGGCGGCGAAGATACCCTGTCTCTCACCGACCTTGCGTGCCCGCAGGGTCGCCCGTATTTGATCCTGCCAATTTTAGCTGATCAGCGCGACTCTGCGCCGCGCCCCAGGTTGTTCTGAGGAGATGAAATGTGCGTCCCGTACCTGTGTGAATTCCCGTAGAATATGCTCTAGGTGGCGTGTCCCATGCTACATCACTTACACGAGTCATCTAGATATAGGGCGAGATAGACCCAATTTATGGGCACCGGGTTCGGAAATGTTCTGGTATGAAGTCGCATTTAGTCAGCCCCCTGAAATCTGTCTAATTTTTAGCTAGGTAGTTGAAATGAGCACTACGAGTTTTGGTAGAGTGGTACTGCTTTACCACCGCTCAGTTTGAGCGTGAAAACCGGATATGCAGTTAAGAAGGGGAAAAAACAGACGACTGTGTGAGCTTGGAGCGACAGTATAGCGACAGTATAGTGACAGTGTGAGTGACAGTATATATAGCGCTCACACTGACATCTGTTTTTCTCCTTCTTGACTAAGTAGTATCTTTTCTTCACACTCATGCTGAGCTGCGCTAAAGCAATATTATTTTCATCATGCACCAACTCGCCCAGTCAGAAGTACTTGTTGATTTTGGTAGAATTTGATAATGTCTAAGAACATGAACAATGTCTCTCTCTCCCACCACTCCTCTTCTCCCGGTATCTCGTGGGAAGCCCCACCGTGAGCACGGTAAGTGAGACCACACGCGACGTGGTAAGCTTCTTCGTTGAAGTTTCGAACGGGGGACTCATGTGGGGTGTAGGCTGGAAAGCATATATTATAATTTTATGTGAATTTGTCGGATGATAGGAACTTAGCCTTCCGGAGGTGTATGTTAGTTGAAAAATTCTTCCTGGCGCGTAGTTGTGGATAGCTGACTGCTTGTCACTGATGACATATATATATTTTAGGAAAATTACGGCCTGTAATATAACCACCTCTTCCACGATTTCTGAGTTATTACGGCGTATTCAGCAAGTGATTACGCACTTGTGGTCGCTGTTAATTACTGCGCCAACGTAGCATTGGTGACTGGGGTACTCCGCTGCGTTCACGAACAATGCCTACTTGTCTCTACTGTTGGCTATGAGTACAGTTCTAGCACTGCTTGCACTTCTGCCTTGATTAGGTTCCGTGGGCATGTTCTTCGGCAGATTGGGGACCTGGATCTTTTTCCTGGTCACCTTTAAAACAGACCTTTTACATCCTTGTTGGCTATAGTAAGTTGTCTCTGACCTAAGGAGAATCCTGTGCGCGTACGGGCTATATTCTTTCCAACTGGGAGATCTGTTGAGCTTCTATCAGCTCGTCGAAAGTGTTCTGTAAACCCAGGTAAATTGTTTATCGGCTCTGCTGCTATCTGGAAGGCCTAAATCTTGCTTGTACGCCTTTCATAATAGCGTGTTGATCTTAGCTATCTCGGTTGTATACCGATTTAGTTAAGCCGCTAAGTAAACAGTAGGACTTATAGTGAATGAACAAATAATTCGGATAACATTAGCTTCTCTCATGCCCTGGTATTTGTTTGTCACTCTCTTGATTAGCCGTATTGCGTTGGTGTCTTTGGTTACTAGCCTGTCGACGGTTTAGCCGTCTGTACTCTTCGACTAGATAATGAGTCCAAGGATCCTAGTTTCTTCCACTATAGAATAGCCCTGCCGTTTTCTTTTTTGTAAATTTGGATATCTTCGTAAGCATGGTTCCGGCTGCATCCATTGGGTAATCTGCCTTTGAAGGTGGGGTGATAGAGGAGTAGTTCGAATTTATCTGGTGAGCAGTCAAGGCCAGTGCCATAAAAGAACTCCTCGTTAGCCGTGACGGCCTCTTGGAGCCTCTGTTCTATCTCTCCGTCACCACCTTCACGCGCGAAGATGGTGATGTAATCGGCATATATGGAATGATGTAGTCCGTATGTAGAGTTAAGCCATGCCTGCAGTCCTATCATTTTGAGGTGAAAGAGCATTGGCCACATGACTGAATTCTACGGGGTACCTGCACGGCCCACATGCTTTTCATGAGATCTCAGTTCTTCCATTACGAGGGATGTCGTTCTGTCGGTTATGAAGTACTTGACATAATTACAAGCTCTTGGTCCTAAGCCCAATTGGCTGATCTGTGTACTATAGCCACATGCGATGCTGTGTCGAAAAGTTTTGTAAGGTCTAATCTCATGACCGCTTGGATAGATCTTGTTTTATTATCTAGGATCTCCTGCTTAAATTGCAGCATGAAGTCTTGCGTGGAGAGTCGAGTGCTGAATCCTGATGGATACGATTGATTGATATGTGGGGTTTAACATCCCAAAACTACCATATGAATATGAGAAACGCCGTAGAGGAGGGCTCCGAAAATTTCAACCACCTTGGGTTTCTTTAACGTGCACACAAATCTGAGTACACGGGACTACGGTATTTTTGCCCCCGTCCCCAACATGAAGTCTCGATAGAATTCATTCTGCTCAAGATAATTGTTGTTTCTGTCTAAAAAAACGGGTTCTCCATAGGCTTTCAAGCCAACAACGTGAGTTATATGGCACGTAAGTTCGATAGATCGGGAAATATTTTGGGCTTCGGAAAGAGAATTACTTAAGCTTCTCTCCATTGTTGATGAATAGTGTCCTTGGCCCAGTGCTCGTTTTTCTATTGCGTGATGTTCTTTGTATATGGCTTAGTGACCCCGCCGTAATGGTCTAGTTGCTAAGGTACTCAGCTGCTGACTCGCAGGTCATGGGATTGAATCGTGGATCCGGCGGGTGCATTTTCGGTGAAGGTGAAAACGATTTAGGCCCGTGTGCTCAGATTTTGGTGCATGATAAATAACTCCTCGAAATTTCTGGAGTCTTTCGCTACTGCGTTTTTAACAGTCATATGGTGGTTTTGAGACGTTAAACCACACATATCATCATCATCATCATCATCATCATCATCAGCCTAACTGATGATGATAATGACATATAACCCCACATATAACCCCACATATAAACACAATCTATTGCTTGGTCCTAGAGGTTCTGTAGTGTGCTGTTGGGGATCCCGTCCTGTCTCGATGCAGATTTGGTGTTTAGCTTCTCCAGCACTGCCTTGATTCCAGCCGTGGTGAATTACTTATTTAGAAGGTCGTTCGAGCCTCCGGTACATCGTCCGTGCTTTGTGATGGGCATGGCGGTAGTGCACGTGGTGCATGCCTCAGCGATAAAGACCTCCTCTCTGCGGTTATACCGGTGCAGCAAGTTAAGCAATATTTGCTTGAGTGCTGATTTGAAGTTATCTGGGTCTAGCAGGTGTTTGAGCATGCGCCATGTCTGGCCGGCGTTCATTTGGCCGTCGAGGCTATCACAAACTTGTTCCCACTGCTGTTGGCTTAGTTGCTTACAATGCTCTTCAATGTGTTTGTTCAGTTTGGCTCTGCGCTTGCGGAAGGGTCTGTTGCGCCTCTGTGCCCGCCATCTATTCTGCAGCGATCCTTGGCCTCCCACATATGTGCGAGATGGCTATCTAAAGTGCTATATCAGGGGCTTTAAAGTGACAGTTCGCGTCCCCCTGCTGACGTCTTTTTGAAGATGTTTCATCCACTCAAGAATATTACTGATGGGTTCTTGTTTTTTTGGCAATTATGACTTTTTGAAGCTTATCCCAGTTGGCCCATTCAATCAGTCTGTGAATTTTGCGGCAGCTGTGACTCCTATTGCAATTTTTAATTTCGATGATCCTTCTCCAGATAAACAAATGTGTTTTTCCATTTAGTGTTCCCCGCGTTACGAACTAACTTTACGTCTTGAGTGGTGTCTCTCGCAAGCCCAATTTCTATATGCATAGGCGAGTTGGCGTTGGTGGTGAGAGTTCAGCCCGCATCTTGAATGTCCTGTCATGGCGTTTCTCCTTCGGCTCTTGTGTATCCATATCCCCAAGCAGTGTGAAGCGTTGAAGTCCCCACCTGCGAAGAGTAGGTCGGCTCCCGCTAGTTCTACGTTCCCTTTAAAGAAACCAAGGAAGCGTTGCCCTATGTGTGCCAGATTTCTGTAAAAATTGAGAATAAATGTGCTTGGAGATTTGTTTTATTGCAGGGTTGTAAAAGTATGTGCTCAATTTCTGTGATACGGGTGTCGTGGCAAATTGCTACGAGTCTCTTTCTTACAAGAGTGGTTAGTGTTCTATTATATTCTGTTGTGGGCCACTCGCTTGATATTCCAGCCGCTTAGCTAAACCACGAGTTTCCTGCAAAATTGAAACATCTGGTTTGGTTCTGTCCTTAAGGTGTTATTGCGAAACTGCGCTCCTTCCCTCATAGCGCGAAATTCTGCTGCCAAATATTTCTGTCCCCTTTCCTTGACGTCCCTATTTTGATATGGCCATTGAAAAGGCATGGGGATAAACAGGGGTAGGCCTCAAGAGTTTAGTTGGTATAGCCGCTCCTATGAAAAAAAACGGCATCGCCACAGTATTGCCAGTACGTTATTTTGGCACTGGTACACGCTGGAGACACTGTTGCATGCTGGTATTTACTGGTACTTTGTTGGGTCCACTGGTAAATAGCTCTGTCGCTCTGGTAGGGGCACTGGCTTAACCGCTGTGATAATGGTGCAAACTGGGAAGCGTTGGAAGTGCTGGAATTTCCACTGGCAGGCGCTGCTGAACACTGGAGCAAGCACTGTTTCTACAGCGCAACGTGCACTATTATGTAGCGTGTGCCGCTGTATGTTTCGGTGTCGTTCAATATAAAATTCTTAATTAGACGGCACAGATAGATGCTACCCTAACAGATCCCGAGCACACGTAATTTTTGAGGTGTGGGTATCGCGACAATTATTGCCCTATTTCCGCATGCCCCCACGTATACCGGTTATACTCGCATCAGTCGTGTATTGCTGTAACAATTCCATATTGCAGTGTTTATAAGCCTGGAGCTGGACGCCACTCCTAAGAGAAACAGGAAATTGTTTATGCCGCCAAGTTGACGAAACGGAAATGAGCTCTCTTGATCGCTTCGCAAGGTTCCCCAGCCGAAGCGAGAGAAACAGTTGTCATTCGATTCTGCCACACCGCGTAAATGAATGGCTGGTCACGCTTCTCCTTCTATTTACTTCAGGTAACAGTTAAAATGTTCCGAATTTTAGATGCAGAAACTTCAACCATCCCAACTCACCACGTCGAGAGAGGTCTTACCCCGTGCCTGGCCAATTGAGCATTAGGCCAATCGTGCCAGCTGCGTCGGTGTATACGTTAGCGGCGGTTCTTGCTTTGTGTACACATAATTTTAAAGTGGGAGAATAACTGTGAAGTATAGTTTATACATCTATGAACCTAAATCATCTATTTTTTTCTTATGTCGATGTCCGCAGAAGGAGTGCTGACGATTGATGCATCATAATATTAGCTACGTAAGCTGTCACCGAGAGCTGCATGCCCCACTTAGCCGGTACTTCTTCGAATGATATGGAAGAATACGCAATTTCCAGTTAGTAATTTGGTACGCCTTATAGTGAACTGACTGCTTGGTATACGTTTTCAGCGGATTGCATCAGTATCACTTATGGCGTTTTTTTTTAGTTGTTCGTATCGATATAACTGCAAGTAAGTACACTGGCACGCTCGCTGTGTACTGCCAGCGAAGGCCAGAAAAACAGCTGTCGCTCGGTCTCGCCGCAACGAAAATGCATGTCTGGGAATGACTGACCTTCTATACTTATTTCAAGTAGAGCTTAGGTAAATGTTACAAATGTTGCGAAGTTCAAACGCAGAAGCTTCAAGCATCACAACTCAACTCCGACGAAAGCGGCCTCGCCTAGCGCCCTGTCCCTGCGAGCATTAGGCCTATCAAGCCGACCTCGTTGGTGTACATGATACCAGCGCATTTTGCTCTAAATAGGCACAATTATAAAGTGTCACAATGACAGCAAAGTATAGTTTAGACACCCCTGAGCCAAAATCAACTATTCTTCTTGTATGCGGTGCCAGCACAAGGAGCGACGATGATCAATGTTTTGTGCTTTCAGCAACACAGGCTGCCACCGAAAGCTTCCTTCTGAGTGCCATAGGCGGTACTTTTCTGACTCGTATGTAGGAACACGTAAATTGGGTTGGGTGATTTGGTATGCCTTAGTGAACTAACACACTGGCGTCATTTTTCAACGGATTGCATTAGTATTTCCTTCGGCGGTTTTTTAGTTGCAGGTATTGATATAACTGCAAATCTGTACACTGAAACACCGGATGTGTACAGCGATATCATTGCTTGCGCGAAAAAAAAATACTCTTTATTCAATCGTGTGTGCGCATATGTACCGAACAAGTCATTTTAAATAATCTGCACATGTTGACCAGTAGCAAGTGCAAGAATCGACTATCAAAAAAATATATCGGCAGCAACAGCCGAGAATCAGGCTGCTCCTCCAGTGAATTTCAGATTTATGAGGTTTCAGGTTTATTTCAGAGTTAATGTTAGATTCTTCGAAAAACTTGGCGCTCTTGCCAATATCCGCACGTCATTTAGTGCCCGGAAGTCGTTCGCCACTGTCGAATCAAGACGCAATTTTTATAACGCAAGAAATATCGTGTCAATCTTGACTGTGCGACTTCTAAACATGATGTCGAACGGCATGTTCTTAGGGTTGATAGTCATTTTACAACCCCACCAACATCTTCTGGCGTAGCTTAGAAGGTATACAGTACTCGAGTTAGAATTCGAAGGTGACAAGTTTGAATCCTCTGGTGGGGTACTTTATTTTTACCGTGAATGTGCGCAATCATGATTCTTTTAATTTTATATTTATTTATTTATGGCGCATGGGCACACACCGTTCCAAACCTGTGAAGCCATTTTGCGCAGGGTACCCAGCGCCTCCCAGTGCTGGAACTGGGACGCTGCCGCTCGCGGCGCTGGTACCAGCGCAGCACCGGGCACATAATCAGGCATGGCACTGGACGCTGGTACCCAGGGGCTCTGGTTTTGCAATATAGGCCGATGAGGTGCCCTGAGATAACTGTGCATTGCCTTCAGTGCCCATGGTAAGTGTTATGTCCTTTCAATGTGTCCCAGTTTTTGGCAAAAATTGCAGGTCGCTGTCTTGTATCGACATACCTGGGGATCGTGCATGTCGTCGCATCGCCAACAGCGCTGTGTCTTTCTGCTTGATTTCGCCTTGACGTGGAATGACCTGACTTCTGACTGGTGCGATGCACCGGCTCGACGTTCCGTCGAATATCCCTCTGCTGGTGACCGGCGCTCTCCGCTCATTGGACGATGTCGTAGGCTTTGGAGAAAGTGAGACCCGTCTCCGCGAACAGGCGTTGTTGTAGGCCTGCGTCACGCAGTCCGCACACAAAACGGTCACGCAACGTAACGTCCAAGGGGAGCATAGTGGTGTTAGCAGGTGTGGCAGTCGATCCTCCCTCCTGCGCAGTAGCTGCAGCTGTCGCGGTCAACGTCCCAAAATTGCAGTCAGCAGCGAGCTTTTTGAGAGCCGCTACGTATTCGGCCACTTTTTCGCCTTCCAGTTGGTCTCGCCGTTGGAAACGGGCTCGACAGTAGACCTGCGATGGCCTTGGGTCATATTGCTCCTATAGCGCTGCTACGATGTCGTCGTAGTCAACGGCTGCTGGAGTGCGTGGCTGAATCAGGGCACAGACTGTGTCGTATGCCTGCTCCCCCCACAGCGTTAGCACGTTGGCCCTCTTCATTGCTGCACCAGTGATGTTGTTAGCCTCGAAGTAAAATTGCAGGCGTCCAAATCACGATGACCATGATGAGCCGTTGAATTCAGGTAGCCGATTTGGGAGCCCGTGCGTAGCCATAGCTTGTAGCTTGTCAATATCGTTGCGTAGCGTTGGTCCAAATCCCATCCTCGTCGCCACTGTTATGTCCTTTCAATGTGTCCCAGTTTTTGGCAAAAAATTGCAGGTCGCTGTCTTGTATCGACATACCTGGGAATCGTGCATGTCGTCGCATTGCCAACAGCGCTGTGTCTTTCAGCTTGATTTCGCCTTAGACGTGGAATGACCTGACTGGTGTGATGCACCGGCTCGACGTTCCGTCGAATATCCCTCTGCTGGTGACCGGTGCTCTCCGCTCATTGGACGATGTCGTAGGCTTTGGAGAAAGTGAGACCCGTCTCCGCGAACAGGCGTTGTTGTAGACCTGCGTCACGCAGTCCACACACAAAACGGTCACGCAACATAACGTCCAAGGGTAGCATAGTGGTGTTAGCAGGTGTGGCAGTCGATCCACAACACCGGGCATAACAGTAAGGTTGGTAGCTGCAAGTGCCGGAAGTTTCCATCGGTTGTAATTAGCTACGTTAGCTTCGAGTGGATTTAGTCTTTTCATGATCATAGGTATGGCAAGCGAGAGGTTATTGGATACTTCTGCCTGTTCCTTAACTGTGTTCTGTATTTCAAAAAAATTTGGATTAAGGTTTGAGGTTTTCTCCGTGGTTTTGCCACTAGATGGCTGATCTTTATTTTATAGAAGTGGTGGAGTACTGTTCTCGACCATTTCGCTATCTGGCATTTCTTCGGGGTCTTTTTGGCCAGCAAGACGTGTTTAACTAGAAGTGCTCTCTATGCAGTTTGTAAGAGGGAATTTCCGGTGTAGGCTTTGGTATTAGTTCTTCAGAGAGAGGGAAAAACTTTTTGCGCATAACGCGGAGCATTCCAAATGGTCGGGCCACTATTCCATGGCTCCGCAGGCCCTAGCCATCATCTCTACCCATTGGACCAGCCAGCGCTGACCAGCAACGGCCGAGCTGGACAGCAGTGCCTCCCATTTTTCCTCTGTGTTATTCATGTTGTGGTGTTCTTCACTGTGATGTGTACACTCACACGTGATGTAAAACAGTAATGGTGTGGCCTCACACCACGGACATATATCAGTTCTTCAAGCTGAGCATTTTCTTTCTCAAGCCCAGCAATGTCACTGACATTCTGCGCTGTCTCCCCCGAAGTCTCAAGACGCATCCCTTTAAATGTATCTGACCAGCCCACCATGAAGGCCGAGTTTGTTTAGACAGGGATCTGGAGCGGGATGAAATGCGGCGTCTCGGTCCTGGAGACTAGGAGGTGATGCCGCGTGGCATTGTGCTGGACCCAGATCTTGATCCGGAACCAGGCGTTGCCCTCATCCGGAGCTTAGACCACCCACGTTCGATTGGCTTGGTGGTAGGTGGATTGTTCTCTTCAAGCACCTCTTGCAGTTGTCGGAACCACTGGCTCTGCTTACAGGTTAGGGTGTCTTGAACTTGGCCTTGAAGAGTGTATTGGTAATAGGATAACCCTTACCACACAGCTGATAATGTAGCTTACAATGGTCACCCTCAGTCGGATCAGGCGTTCCACAACGAGCACGTTACTTGTCGTTTGGCCTACAACACACGTCGCTTCTCTGTCGAAGTCTCTTTCCCTGTTAGCATGCCGCTTTATGCGCTGTTGCTTTGAGTGGTACCGCTGGCGCCACCATCGATGAACGGGGGCGAAAAGTGGATTGCGTGGCTCAACCTTGTGCTAAGTGTCCTCAAATAACCGTTTTGTTATATGCGAAGCGTTTCCTAGTGGACTTCGGCGACATTGCGTGTGTCTATCTATCTATCTATCTATCTATCTATCTATCTATCTATCTATCTATCTATCTATCTATCTATCTATCTATCTATCTATCTAGCTATCTAGCCGCCTACGACTTTTCGCTCTCCTGGCTGTTTCGATAACTGTATTGATACCAAACTTGGTATGACATAACATGACTCCATGAAGAACATATTTGACTAGCCATATTACGAAAATCATGACATGTATGTCAATATTGTCACGATTTACAATAAATGGCCCTGCAGCCTTTACGGTGCTTTCGTTCACTTGGAATGTTGCAAAACTGGTATGGTACGGCATGATTGCATGGTGAACATAAGCGACAGACCTTAACATGAAAATCATGACATGCGTGTCATGCAACAACATGACTACATATCAAGCACACAATGCGCTCGCGGCTGTTTCGCTAGCGTCACATACACCAAATTTGGTATTACGGTACGTGAGTGGATGACGAAGGCATGTCACTGGGATAAACAAGGTAATTATGAGATGCATGTCATGTAACAACATGACTACAAGCCACGCTCATGAATCACTGGAGGCCGTTTTGCTAGCTTTGATTGATTTATGGATTGATACGCGGGCTTCAACATCCCAGAACCACCACATAATTATGAGAGACGCCGTATTGAAGGGCTCCGGAAATTTCAACCACCTGGGCTCTTTAACGTGCACCCAAATCCAAGCACACAGACCTACAACATTTCCGCCTCCATCGGAAATGCAGCCGCCGCAGCCGGGATTTTATCCCGTGATCTGCGGGTCAGCAGCCGAATACCTTAGTCACTAGACCACCAGGGCGGGGCGTTCCGCTAGCTTCACTTCTACCAAATTTAGTATTACGGGACATGAATAGATGACGGAGGTACAATAATGGTGCAAACATGATACACTACAGATGCGGGTGATGTAACAATATGACTACATGCTACGCTCATAATGCGCTCACGGCCGTTTTGCTAGCTTCAAGTGTACGAAACTCGGTACTACGCAACGCGAATGGATGACATAAGTAAATGACACATCCAAAAATGATAATCATGACATGCTAGTCATGTAGCAACATGTATACACGCCACACTCATGATGCGCTTGCGGCCATTTCGCTAGCTTCACACATGCCAAATTTGGTATTACGTGATGTCAATGAATGACGAAGGTAAGTAATTGGTGCAAACATGATAATTATGAGATGCGTGTCTACATGCCACAGTCAAGGTACCAATACATTTCTACGTGACGCGTTGCGCGTGCTTGCCGGCGTTCATTTTGTTAAGTCACGCCGGCAATTCCCCGCCAGGCGCCGGCCCTACCATATATTCGCGGACGCGCGCCGCGCCGCCTTGCTTTGCCGCATGCACGTGTCAGCGCGTCCGGCGTCCCTCTATCATCAAAGAAGGAGACTCAGTGCTATCTGGGTAACGCATCGGCACGAAATGCAGCATGTTGCATTTCGCGCGAGTTGCCGTCGGGCCGCGTCGACGGACGCTGGTCCCACCGGTCGAACCTGGCGTCAGACTATAGAGTGTTCGCGTTTTGCTAAAGTAGCGTCGTTTCACAAAGAATGCGCGCGCGTCAACGTTGCAGTGCAGCATACTGGGCCCTTCATGAAGCGATGGCGACCATTTCTATTGTCACACATACACCAAATTTGGTTACGTGACGTCAATAGATGACCAAATATATGAATGGTGCAAACATGATAATCCTGACACGTGTGTCTCTGAAGAACATGACAACATACCACGCCTATAGCAGGCTCGCGGCTTTTTCGCCAGCTCCAGATATATTAAAGTTGGTATCAAGTGACGTTAAAATACGACGAAGGTAAACGACACATCCAAACATGATATTCATCACACCGAAGTCATGTACAGAATCATTTACCTCCACCTTGTAACGTTTTGCTGATTTTATTGTGACATATCAACCTTCCGCATTCGTGTTTTGCATATCATCGATTTCAACTGTACGTGGCATCTGCCAATTTTTTCAAATTCAATTCATATTCTGATTAGACATTTTTACTGCCCACGCTGCTCCGCTCGACCGTCTTGACGTTTTTCAGGTCGATGGTTTGTTTTGAAATACGAAGCATTTCTTAGCGAACTTCAGAGACCTTGAGCGTGTCTATCTATCTATCTATCTATCTATCTATCTATCTATCTATCTATCTATCTATCTATCTATCTATCTATCTATCTATCTATCTATCTATCTATCTATCTATCTATCTATCTATCTATCTATCTATCTATCTATCTATCTAGCCACATACGACGTTTATCTCTCCTGGCCGTTTCGAAAATGGTATCGATGCCATACTTGGTATGGCATAACATGACTGCATTAGGAACATATTTGACTAGTCATAACAGAAAAATCATGATATGTATGGCATGAATGTCTTGATTTATATTCCATGGTCCTGCAGCTTTCGCAGTGGTTTCGTTCGCATGGCGTGTAGCCAAACTGGTATGGTATGACATGATTGCATGGTGAACACAAGCGAAAACCCTAACAAGAAAATCATGACGTGTGTGTCACGTAACAACATGACTACGTTCCACGCTAATAAGCCCCGCCGCAGTGGTCTAGTGGCTAAGGTACTCGGCTGCTGACCCGCTGGTCGCGGGTTCAAATCACGGCTGCGGCGGCTGAATTTTCGATGGAGGCGGAAATGTTGTAGGCCCGTGTGCTCAGATTTGGGTGCACGTTAAAGAACCCCAGGTGGTCGAAATTTCCGGAGCCCTCCACTACGGCGTCTCTCATAATCATATGGTGGTTTTGGGACGTTAAACCCCACATATCAATGAATCCACGCTACTAATGTGCTCATGGCCGTTTCTCTAGCGTCACATATGCAAAATTAAGTATTACATTAGTGAATGGCTGACGAAGGTATGTGACTAATACAAGCATATAATCATGAGATGCGTGTCTTGTAAAAACATGACTACATGACACGCTGATGATGCGCTGGTGGTCATTTCCCTAGCTTCATTTACACCAAACTTAGTATTATGGGACGTGAATGGATGACGAAGGTATGATACTGGTGGAAACGTGATAAATGGGAGATGCCTGTCATGTAACAACATTACTTCATGCTTCTCTAATGATGCGCTCATGGTCGTTTTGCTAGATTCACATGCACCAAACTTGGTATTACGCGACGACAATGGTTGACGAAGGTATGAGACTGGTGCAAACATTAAAAACATGAGATGCTTGTCATGTGAGAACATGACCACATGCCACAGTCATGACGTCAATACATTCAACGTGACGCGGTGCGCGTGCTCGCCGGCATTCGTTTCGTCGCGTCACGCCGGCGTTGCCACGCCAGGCCACCAATCCTGCCATGTACTCGAAGGCACGCCACGTGCTGCGTTGCTTTGACGCATGCACGTTTCAGCGCGTCCGGCGTCCCTACGTCACGAAAAGAGGAAGAGGCAGTGTTGTCTAGGTAATGCTTCGGCGCGAAACGCAGCATGTCGCATTTTGCGCAGGTTACCGTCAGGGCGCGCCGACGGACGCTGGTCATACGTGGTGTCGGACTATATATGCACGCGTTTTGCTAAGTTAGCGTCGCTCTGCCCTGCGCTTGAGCACGCCAACGCTGCATTGGAGTAATTGGGCCCTTCATGATGGGCTCGCGGCCGTTTCGCTAGCTCCACTTATACCAAATTTGGTGTTACGTGACGCTAATAGAAGACGAAATATATTACTGGTGCAAACATGACAATCCTGACACGAGTGTCATGTAGGAACATGACAACATACCACGCCCATAACGTGTTAACGGCCGTTTTGCTAGCTTCACATATACTAAAATTGGTATCACGTGACACAAATAGATGGCTAAGGTAAACGACACATCCAAACATGATAATCACGGCGCGAAAGCCATGTACGGCATCCTGGTAAAGTTGTGCTGATTTTAGGTTGACATATGACCATTTCTCATTCGTGCTTCACATATCATCGATTCACACTGCACGTGGTATCTGCCAATTTTTAATTCTTTGAAAATCACGGACTAGTTTTTTATTGCTGTGCGTGAGCGCTGTATAATGCATGCGTTTCTAGCGTGCGTGCGTTGAGCATGTTCGAGTGACCTGCTAACAAGAGCGAAATAAAAGCTGTTGCAGCGTAGAAAGGTTTTCTTGTTTTCTTGAATAACCTGAAAAACACAACAATCCGGATCTTGGTAGTATGCACGCTAAGGAAATGCACAAAAGACACACATTTTCAACTTCGTCCACCACTTTTAACTTCGTCGAGGTAATTAGGAATAAGATCAACAAAGGGAAAACTAGGTCACGTTGTGACATGCGTCGCGAAAGCACATTAATGTATGAATACACTAGACCAAATAAGTTACAGGCATTCTCAGTTTTTTTTTATTTCACATACCATAGAAAGATTAAGAAGAACATCAAACTGCATTTCAATAATGTACTTCTGAATATCTAATCACTAACACCGTTGAAGCCACAATTCTCTATCAAGCGCAATTGAAACTCAGCACGAAAATCTTAAGTTTATATTGGAAGTTCTTACTCATTAAAATTGCACAACTTTCTTCTGCGCACTGGTTGAATGGCAGGCTTAGTGGTAGCGCCACAATACCGGCGCACGAAACGGTAGCGAACAGTGCGTGAGCTGTAGAGGACGTGCGTCAGGACACTGCCACCATCAAAAAGAACTATCACTGTCAAGGTGTTTTTAAGACTCTTCGCTGTGATTGCCATGGCATTTCTGGCTTTATTAACTGCTGCGGTGATGTCCCGTGGGGTATCTTTCAAGAGAACTACTTTGAGTACACCGTTGGCAGTGAGTTCTCGGGCCATCTCGTATGCTCCCATCTCATACACCTTGTCATTGGCTTTGACGTGCTTCATACCTTCGTATGTGTCTGCATGCTCTTGGTTTAGAGTGCTAACAACCAAGTTGTTCTTGAAGTTATTCGGGCAGTTCGCGTCCGTCTCTCTTTCATCACAAGGGAACCCGCTGTTTTGTACAGAGCTTTGTCTAGCTCTGTTAGGCTGAGCTTGGACAGCTGCTGTCCTCCTGGTTTATGGCTATCTTGTAGCCACCTGATGGCAGACTTGGTAATCTGCTGGCTCTGGTTATCCCTGATTTCACATTTGCGCCGCGCTTTCAGGGTGTTCGGGTAGGGCTGGTGCTACCATGGCGTTGCTGGCTCCCTGCCCTAGCACGCTTTTTGTTTCGAACTTCTGTCCATGCGTTGCTTATATCATCTTCTTGTTGAGTGACGTCTTCCTTCTGCTGAGATACTTCCGTTAATATTGATTATGGCTTCTGTGGCGCGAACGCCAAGGTCTGCCTATAGTAATAACGCCCTAGTCGGCCCGGGGCGGCAGTTGTGGGAATAGCAGGCACCTCTTGTCACGAGCTGATTCTCGGCCATAAAATTTTGAAAAATGATCACCGAGCTTAAATTATAGTATCACGAAGTTCTCAGTGACGTGACGAGATACATCCGATGACTAATAAATTCGAGCGGCACCTGGCAGTATTCACTGCGAAATTATTTGATGAAAACGGAGTCGATGTGAAGAGCATCCATGCACTTCGCGAGCGCAGCGTTTTCTCCGTAAAAGAGGTTGATCAAATATTTTCACAGTTTCGGTTGAATAACGTCCACTACATTCTCGGCTGTAACCGAGTTGTTTTTAACATATTGTGTGGAACATCACTAACCTTGCGTAAACACATACCAACTGTATATATTTAAGTTACGATTTCAGAATGGCGTTATATGTATGGATTTAAGGCGTTTATGTCTAGAGTAATAAGTTTAGGTAAAACGTAGGAATTTTAAATTCGGGAACAACGATACGACGATTACATTCCGAGGCCAGCTAATGTAACACTTAGTGTCTTGCAGAAAATCTTTATTCGCTAAGCCCTCTTCACACCTGCGCATGTGCCGCGCTCGCTTCCTTGCTCGGTCATAGCGCGCTCATGGTCGCTCCCGTTACCAAACTATTTCACAATTGGCTTCCTCAGCGCAGTCGACAGCTATTACAACGCTTTTTTCTTCCTTTAAGAAACTGAAGTATAGGTCTGCACTTCATACTCTGCGGGTACGAGGTCCAGTCTACTGTTGCTTATCCTTGAGCAAGTGTATTTTTCGACGGGGCGTAACGGCAACTCAAACCATATAATTCAACACATTTAATTGTTTGTGAAAGCTCATCATCAGGAGAATAATTGGAAGAGATATAAGAAATATCAAAAATGGGCTTTTTTAATAGTGATCAGAAGTTTCCCTGGCATGCTTGATTCTTGCTTTCTCGAAGTTAGTGCGAATAAATGTTTTTTTTGAAAAGTGTAATAATATGGGCTGTAGAAGTTTTATAAACAAATATGCTGAAAAAGTAATGCTGAATTTCCACTGCTCTCTCTCACGCCCTTTTTGAAAGAGCCTAGAGAAGACCTGCAATGCAAAAAAAAAAACTTTTGTAGGTCAAACACATGAATTTTTACAAACTTTTACTGCACACACAGAGCTGATAAATAACTTATCATAAGTAAAAGTACGCATGTATTTGGCTGAATAATTTTGAAGTACGTATCTTTATTAAAGTTCGTGTAATTGATGCTGAAATTCAAGAAAAAAGCAGCAGTGCAGGTAAGTGCGCCACTCCCTCTCTTCGCTGTTATTCATTTGCTGTGCTTCAAAAATTTTTTTACAACAAAACCAATCGCGAATCTTTTCTTTCCGCTGATCAGTTGCCGGTATTTAAAAATTTTAAAGAAATTTAAGAGGTTTAACAGCCATGCTTTGCTCGATCTTACCTGGAATCACACAGCAGCATATATATGGCTCCCCAGTTGGTGAGCACACGGAAAAAGCGGAAGAATTAATTGGGGATCTTCATCCTGCGCCAGGAGAAACCGCAAGACAGCTCGGGGCAGATATCAGTATTTCGCGATTGGTTGCGCGTCACTTGCGCAGGCTGAATGGCCTGGAAACTCTGGATGAATATTCCCGCCGAAAAATCTTGATTCCTCACTTGGACTCTCGGCAATTTAAGAAAAAATTGGAGGGCACAATACTCTCCATTTTCGCTTCTTTTATTACACCCACACGCGTTGAGGAAGCTTCATAATGACGATATTAGAAAGCAGCTCTGTGAGCATATTAATAAATATTTCGACTTTGACAACTTGAACTGCGAGGTGAAACTTTGACTTCGGTCATGGAAAAAAAAGCAGACTTCAATGCCCTTACAAAAATGCTTATAGAGATTTATTTGAGGCTAAGCTGACTTTTCTCCATGAGATGTACTGTGTTGAATTAAGCGTCTATTGAGTTTTCCTGTTGAGTTACACAAAAATATTTAACACCGTGTTTTCATTTTCATTTTATTTATTGATACTGTCAGCCCTTTGCGGGCTATTACAAGAGTGGAGTTGACTCACATAAGACAGAAATGTGCATAAGAGAAACATAAAAAAAATTGCCCGCAGCTTCCCTCGGGGGAACACTGAGGAGGATGCGGAAGCGGTTCCGCCAACAGTTTGGCCGGCGCTGGTCGAAGGGACGTCGATCATTCTGTTTGTGGATTTGTTGGCATTCATTTCACGGCGACTTCGAACGTCGACGCGCCGTACAAACCAACGGACGAGCGGCAACTGAGCGAGCGCCGACCTTGAGTATATATACAGCGCGACGGCGCATGCGCTGTCAGCTGTCGAATGTTCTCGAAGGAGAAGCGCGCGCGGCACAGATGGTGGGCGACGGCGCGACGGCGCATGCGCGCGCGTCAGCTGTCGAATGTTCGAGAAGCGGTGCGGACGGCGCACTACAAGGCGCGAGTATAAGATGCTTCCGCATCTAAAAGAAACCTTCACAACTGGAACACATCTTTTCAGAGCACATACAACAAATATATCATAATGGCTAAGCATATGCTTTAAACAGAGAAGTTAGTGAAAAAAAAGAAAAGAGAGCATCACTGCTGAAGTACACATCACATTTTGCACATAATAAAACACATAATCAATATCATAGCCTAGATACAAAGCACGTAATTCACACATATTCACAATCTTAGCACATGGTATCAGAGTGCACTTTATTTTTATTGCTTCTAAAAAGTCAGTTAGCGATTATTTTCACAACCGATTCTGGTAACGAAGTCTACTGCTGAATCGCCGTGGGGAAGAAGCTGTGCCTGAAACAGTCATTATGAACTTTGGGGGGCGTTATGTACATACTGTGTCTGTGTCTTGACGTTTCCTGTGTTTTGATTTCAAAGTACGTGTTGTAGCTTATTTTAACGTGATTATGAACTAATATGAAAAGGAAATTCCGCCTTTCATATTCGGTGCGTTTTTGTAGAGGTAAGAACTCTGCAAGTTTGCATAATTCGGTAGGTGAATTGATACGACGGTATTTAATAAATATAAACCTAGAACTAAGTCGCTGTATTTTGTCGAGTTTCAAACAGTTAGTTTGGGTATAGGGATCCCACACTACTTTAGCATATTCGATTATGGGTCTTAGCAAAGTTTAATAAGCTAAAGTTTTAACTTCGGGAGAGGCACAGTGGAGGTTACATCTCAGGCCCCGTAACAGCTTGTTAGCTTTGGAAGAAAGTTCCTCAACATAAAATTCCACCACAAGTCGGGTGTAAATATGAGACCTAGGTATTTATATTGCTTAGCCTGGGCAAGTTCGTGACCGTTAATACTGTACGGGTAACTAAGAATGTTATTTTTCTAGAAATGGACATAAAAACAGTTTTTGTTGGGTTAAGCTGCATTTGCCACTGATTGTACCGCTCTTTAATTACCTCTAAGTTAAGATTAAGTTCAGCCTGGTCACTCGGTGACGGTACATTTTTGAATATTATGCAATTGTCAGCAAACATTCTTATTAGGGTAGTAATATTTTTCGGCAGATCGTTTATAAACACCAGGAACAAGAGGGGCCCCAAGACACTGCCCTGGGGCACCTTAGATACCACAGGCGATAAACCAGTTTGGTGGTGTCCTAGTTGGACATATTGTTCTCGGCGTGCAAGATAGCAACTGAACCACCGGGTGAGGGCAGAATTTTTAAAGGTACTATCAATTTTAAGTAAGAGCTTATTGTGCGACACCTTAATGAAAGCCTTTGCGAAGTCTAAAAATACTATGCGAGTTTGACCACGGGTATAAACTGTGCTAGATAAGTCGTGTACATGCTCCATAAGCTGAGTAATGGTGGATAACCCTTTCCTAAAACCATGCTGACAGAAAACAAAATATGTTCATCGAGATAGGTTAGCAAGTGCTTTGATACAATGTGCTCTAATATTTTGTAACAGGTACTTGTAAGCAATATAGGTCGGTAGTTGCTAGCGTGAGATGCGGAACCACCTTGGTGTATAGGCACAATTTTCGCATGTTCCAAGCACTAGGAAAAGAGCCACTATTAACGGATGATTGAAAAATTAATGTTAAAAATTGTGATGACCATTCAACATATCAATAAAAAAATTCATTTGGAATATTGTCAGGACCAGGTCATTTTTTGGTATTTATTTGAAGCAAGAGGTTTAGAACGCCCTCTTGAGTGATACTTATATCCTGGATAGGAATCATATCTAAGGAATCGCTGATGTTGGGTACATTACCATCGTCGAATTTAAAAACAGACAAGAAGAAGGAATGAAACGCCTCTGCCTGATCCTTGCTACTTCTATGATTAAACATACTACTCGGCCTGGTCGAAGGATTCACGTACCTCCAAAATTTGTCCTGGGTTTCTTCCAGAAATTGTTTCAACGTTGAGTTATAAAACTTATTTTTAGATGTCTTCACATTTTGCCAGAGGCTTTTACTTAAAACCTGGATGTTCTTTTTTTTTCAATGCTTGGATTGAGAGAGCACGCCTTTCGCTTGCGTTTAAGCTTTCTTTTAGTGGGTATTATATCGAGCGTAATCCAAGGGTTTTGTTTTCTCAGATTTTTACGACGTTTGGGAATCAATTGATGGATAAAATTGTAGAATGAAAAAACCGCCACAGTTCTCCTGTTGAACGAGATGTTCGGTACATTTCCAGAAATGAATAATTTGACTGCTCCAGATGTTCTATTATGGCTAAGTCATTTGCGGCACTAAAATTTGGGATCATAAGTTTTTCATCATTGTGCATGACATTGACATACAGATCTAAAGACAATAAAACCATTTTATGATCAGAAAGACCGTCCTCAATTTCATACCTACCAAAAAACAGGAGCAGTGATCCAGATAAGAACATCAAATCAAGCACTGAAAATGCGGTTGGACCCACACGCGTACAAGATGAGACGACCTGAGTCAGATCGTAGCAGAAGGAGAGCTCTAGCAGCTGATCACCTTTATTGACTTCGCTTCCCTCTGAAGTGAGCGTCGACCAAATAATTGCAAGGAGATAAAAGTCTCCTATAAGGAAAATATTATCATCATGCTTTAGGTGGGAATACATAAAGCTTCTTAACTTATCAAGTGCATTCACTGGGGAGTTCGGAGGTCTGTACATAGCACCAATATATATCGAGCGATTATTGAGCGTGGTTTTAATCCAAAAAGCTTCGACATTAATAGCATAAGAAAGAGCACTAACTAAAATATTATCTTTAATTAAAATGGCCACACCTCCTTTTGTTTCACGGTCTCTTCTCGCGATTTTGTATCCGGGAGGAGTAATATCGGCATCCAGTGCATCTTTCTTCAACCATGTTTCGGTCAGTACTGAAGAGTCGGGATCGTGTTCTAGTCACATTCTCAACATCCGCCATTTTATTCATAATACTTCTGACTATAATATTTATTAACTTTAACCGGTTAAAACTACTCTGACACCGTCAGTCGCCATCACGACACCTGTAAGTTGTTTCGAGAGCTGTCTTACATGTGTACCTCATATTAGTATTCCCGTTCCAACTGCACACCACATCATTTATTTTCATTTTACCAACAATGAGCTTAACCTTAGCCCCCGTTTTTTCTCCTCAGTACGAGACACCCACAGCCCTCTGCATATCTCAATAACTCGTTTAGAAAAACCTTCGTTTATGCTGACCTCCTTACCGCAGTTTAAAGTTCGCCCCGCCGCGGTGGTCTAGTGGCTAAGGTACTCGGCTGCTGACCCGCAGGGCGCGGGTTCGAATCCCGGCTGCGGCGGCTGCATTTCCGATGGAGGCGGAAATGTTGTAGGCCCGTGTGCTGAGATTTGGGTGCACGTTAAAGAACCCCAGGTGGTCTAAATTTCCGTAGCCCTCCACTACGGCGTCTCTCATAATCATGTAGTGGTTTTGGGACGTTAAACCCCACATATCAATCAATCAATTACCGCAGTTTAAAGCAGTTTCGTAGGACACCAGTCTTATCTGTGAAGTCTGAAACTCTCAGGATAATGGGCCTATCTTTGCTCCCCTGTTTTGTTTCTAAGCGATGAATTCGTTCAACTGAGTTAATTTTAAGGTTCAGCCGCTTATCAAAAACGTCGACGTTAACCTTCTAACGTAATACATCTTCAGTTTCATTCATGTCTTCTTTTATCCCTCTGATAATAAGATAACTCTGCCAAGAGTGGTTTTCGAGATCGTCAAGTCACTTGAGGAGGGCATTCCTGTCGGTGCACGACTTAATAAAGAACTCATCAACTTTTTGACTAACAGCTGCTATTGAGGTTTCAGCTTCACTGGCAAACTTCTCAAGGCTAGCAAGCTTGAGTGGGGCTTCGCCCAGAATTTCTAGCTTTTCTTTTATCTTGGTGGCAGCAGGGGCAGCGCAAGAAAGCCGTGTTAAGCACGTTCTGTTTTTCTTACACAGATACCAGTTCACTAGCACGGAGCATCGAAGCAAGACAAGGCAGCGCTTACAAAGCAGGAAGCTGACGACGACGCACCCACCAGGGGATCCGTCCAGCTACCGCTACAAAAAGGCCTGCAACGCCGGTGGAACTTCACTTGGTGGCAGCAGGGGCAGCGCAAGAAAGCCGTGTTAAGCACGTTCTGTATTTCTTACACAGATACCAGTTCACTAGCACGGATCATCGAAGCAAGACAAGGCAGCGCTTACGAAGCAGGAAGCTGACGACGACACACCCACCAGGGGATCCGTCCAGCTACCGCTACAAAAAGGCCTGCAACGCTGGTGGAACTTCACTTGGTGGTAGCAGGGGCAGCGCAAGAAAGCCGTGTTAAGCACGTTCTGTGTTTCTTACACAGATACCAGTTCACTAGCACGGATCATCGAAGCAAGACAAGGCAGCGCTTACGAAGCAGGAAGCTGACGACCACGCACCTACCAGGGGATCCGTCCAGCTACCGCTACAAAAAGGCCTGCAACGCCGGTGGAACTTCACTTGGTGGCAGCAGGGGCAGCGCAAGAAAGCCGTGTTAAGCACGTTCTGTATTTCTTACACAGGTTAGCACTTTTTTCTCCGTTGGGTTCACGAACCTTTGTTTTTTTTTGCTGCCTCTACTTGCTGCCCAATATCGCGGCCGTGTGCATGAACTATTTTTCCTTTTCTTTGTTTGCATTTTGTCACCTGAAGCGATGCCGGAAGATTTCCGAGAAGAGCTCAGGAAAGAAATGTGCGATTTCAAAACAAAACTGGAACGCGAACTCAGGACAGAAATGCGTGAATTTAGGAAAAGTTTGGAATTCATGAATGATGAACTTGAAAAGACAAAGAAAGAACAGAAAGAACTTCTCAAAGAAAATAAGGCGCTCAAAGAAGCAAACGCGAAAGCTAGATGCAGATTGTGAAATGCTGAAAAAACAGAGCTCTGAACATGAGCAGCGGCTCACTGCGTCGGAACAGTACTCACGCAACCGAAACATTGAAATTAAAGGCATACCCCAATCGAGTGATGAAAAGCTTCTCGAGACTCTTCATCGTGTTGGAGAACTTTTGAATGTACCCATTGATGAAAGCGACGTCGAAGTTTGCGACCGTGTTGTCTTGAAGAATGTAAAGGACACTCCAAACATTGTTGCACAATTTAAAAGTCGCTCTAAGCAGGACATGATTCTTCAAAAGGCAAAGAAAATGCGCATAACAAGTGAAGATTTCGGTCACTCGCAAGGGACGCCTGTGTTCATAAACGAACACCTAAGCCCAGCCATGAAGCACCTGCTTGGCATGGCAATTGCGAAAAAGAAGGCTCAGAACTGGCGTTTCGTGTGGACGAGCAACGGAAAGATTCTCGCCAGAAAGGAAGAATCTGCTCCGGTAGTGCGCATTCGCACTGCGCAGGATGTTGAAAAGATAGTGTGATCCACACCGCCCATTTCTATGTGTTTATCTCGTCTTCAAGATGGCTCAATCACCCCATGACGTCAATCAGTTATTCAAATCTCATGCAGGTATCATGCTCACATGTTTTCATTTAAACATTCGCTCGGCAAGGCATAAAGAGGACGAATTATTGGTCCTTTTAGACGCTATGGATTTTCAGTTTGACATAATCATGTTAACCGAGACCTGGTATGACACAAACAGCAACATATACGAACGTAACGGGTATCGCAGTTTTTTTTTATAAATAGAGCTACATGTCAGGGTGGTGGCGTGGCTATCTTAGTAAAAAACGAACGAAAATCTGAAATTATTGCGGAAATCTGTACCATTACGAGTGATATTGAGTGTTTATGTATATTATCCCACCAACAAGTTTTCTGTGTTGCATATAGACCACCAGACGGAAACTCGGCTTGCTTCATCAGTCATTTAGATAAGATGCTAGGCTATGTAAAAGACAATAGATATAAATTAATACTTGGGGGTGACATTAACATAGACCTATTGCAACTTTCCCATAATCGAGCGGCCCTTCTCAGCACTGTCGAGTCAAATGGCTATACGCTTTTAGGAAACACTGCGACGCGCGTCACTCCTTGCACAGAATCTTTGCTTGACGTGTTTATCACAAATATGAGAACAGAAAACGTGATATCAGGAGCCTTGTGCTCCGGTATCAGCGACCACTTTCCCATTTACATGCTCGCAAGAACATCAGTAAAACATAAGCTGCAGGATGCAGAGGCAAAAATAACAACTCAGAAAATCACCGCTGAAACATTGCATGCTTTCCTTTCAAAGCTTCGAAAAGAAGACTGGGAAGACGTCAGACGTAGTGAAACTTCAGATGCAGCTTACGAGGCATTTATTTCCATTTTTAAGCGTATCTACCATGAGCATTTTATCCTAATAACGCAGACTATAAAACAGGGTAATGGTCGTAAACCATGGGTAAACCATGAATGCATAAAAAGAATTAAACAAAAAACGAGATTGTTCAAAAAGTTTCTTAAGAGTAGACTGGATACTGACTTTGATATCTTTAGGCAATATAGAAATAAGCTAACCTCTTTCCTTAGAAGTGAAAAGAACAAATATCTGCATGACCAGTTCCGCAGGGAATACTGTAATCAAACAAGAGATGTATGGAAAAAACTAAATAAACTGTTAAACCGTACGCAACCGCCATCGACTGTCGATGATCTCGTTATAAACGGTAAGCGCATATGCGCAAAAGAACTTGCTGAAGCGTTCAATAAGTTCTTTCGGGATGCGGTTAGTATCGGACAGTGCATCCCTCCTGCAACCTATGGTAATAAGGAAAATAAGCACAGTATTTATTTAGAGCCAACGGATGAACACGAGGTGCGAGATATTTATGCGTCTTTCAAAAACAGCAGAGCTAGGGATATTGACGATATACAGATCGAGCCGGTAAAGTTTGTGCTTGACGTCATTGCTCCTTTGCTTGTCCACATATACAACCTTGCAATAGCAACAGGCTGATTTCCGAAAATGATGCAGATCTCTAAAGTTATTGTCCTGCACAAAAAGGGCGATAGGAATGAGTTGTCGAATTACAGGCCGATTTCTATATTGCCTATATTTTCAAAGGGCCTTGAGAAGATTATTCATAAACGAATAACAAAATTTAGTCACCCTTTCAATTTAATTAATGAGTCTCAGCATGGCTTTCTCCACGGCAAATCAACTGAATCTGCACTACTAACCCAGAAGGAAATCATTCTTAAGGCTTTTGAATTAAAACAGATATGTGTAGGCACTTACATAGATTTTTCTAAGGCCTTTGACCGGATTCAGCATGCAACCTTGTTAGAAAAACTGCAACTATATGGTATTCGCGGCGCGCCACTGCTTTTGATAAAATCCTACTTGAAGCATAGGTTTCAATGTGTCAGCATAGGAACGGCCGTTTCATCGTTACAGCAGGTAGTCACTGGCGTTCCGCAAGGAAGCATATTGGGTCCTTTATTGTTCATCCTTTACATAAACGACATAAACACCTTAAACAAAACACCAACTTATGTAATTTACGCTGATGACACCAGCCTATTTTTCACTGGAAAAATTTGCAAATTTTAGCACCTGAAATAAATAACGCCCTTGAAGACATACAAAAGTGGAGTAAAGAAAACTCGCTGTTGATCAATGATAAAAAACAAAGGCCGTTATTTTTCATCCGCGTCAGCTTTCAGTCACCATTGATAGTTCCGTATTTTTAGGCACGGCGCCTATCAAATTTGTGAACTCAATAAAAATTTTAGGTGTGCTGTTTCAAAAAAATATGTCCTGGGACGATCATTTTGACCACGTTCAATCTCGCGTGGCTGAAAGTGTGGGTGCTATTGCAAAATTTTGACACATTCTTCCTGTATCGATAAAACTCATGGTGTACAACACGCTTTTTTTATCTCACATAAATTATTGTTTTTTGGTGTGGGGAAATTCCACACAGAGAAATAACCATAGAATATTAATGTTACAAAAAAGGGCTCTTCGGTCCATAGCTAACGTTGAATATCATGCGCACACAAAGGATTTGTTTCATCGTTTTAACGTTGTACCCATAGAAAAATTTTGTGATTGGAAACTAGCTATGAGATATAAAAAGGCTGTTTATAAAAATTAGCATGACCTTCTAAATCTTGCTAATCTTAGAGGAAATGCTCCTTTATATTCTCTCCGCAAACAAGACTTCTGGAACATCCCCTTCTGCCGAACTGAATACGGACGACAAATGTTACAGTATTGTTTGCCTCACTTGCTAAATACTCTCCTCAGAAGCGAAATAGAAGTAGAGAAACGCAGTATAAGTCATATTAAAAAACACTTCCTGTAACCAATCACCGTAAAAAAATATTTGCTGTACTGTATGAAGATGAGATATATTTACATTGCTTTTGTTTGTTTGATGTTTGCCTGTTGTTTTGAATAAATTGTTGGGTCAAATCATTATCTCTATCGATTGACTATCGGCATGAACACATACCCTGTATCATTGTTGTCATAAATATTGTAGAAACAAAGGTTTAAAGTGTCACATTAAACATTTTACTCCTTTCTCTTTTTTTCTCATGTAACGCGCTGGTATGATTCCGTGAGAGTATCTGTGTTAGTATTTTTTTCATGTATGTAACGCGCTAGTTTGTTTTCTGATAGCGTTTTCACATCTTTGTGTGTCTCTACTGTATGCCTTGTATATGGGGGCTTGGGTTTTCCTCAAGCGAATTGTTTCGCTTTTCGCCCAAGCTAGCCCACATCTTCAGGATGTAAATAAACTTTGATTTGACTTAATTTGATCTTCGAAAGCCTGCCCTCTAACCCGAGCCTCAAAACATGCTTTGTTTTTTTAATTTTGGTTACTTTCTCTAAGACCGCCTTTTGTGGCTTAAGTATTTAGTTAAGCTTTTCTTCAGTGATAGGCCCGAGATTTTCTTCATCATCACCCGAACGTGACACTAGCAAGCTGGCAATGGCAAAACATTCAGATAAACAACAACGAAGAGTATCTGGACATGGCAACACCACTAAGCACAGGTAATCACTACGAAAACAGTATTTTTGATCACCAATATGCACAAGGAACGGGAAAATCGGTGACATTGTCATGGCGGTGCCACCGTGTTCACTGATGCTTGCAAAAGCGAGCGTCCCTTTTAAAGCATGAAAGCCAGTGGGTCCGGGATGTACTGGTGACGTCACGGTGCGTGAAGAAGATGCGCTGTAGCCATACTTCACGTGTGGCAGCCGCCGCAGAAGAGTGTCATCCAAGATTACGCCTAGGACGTCGTTTGGCAGAAGCAAAGGCGATGCAGGTCGGCAGTGTCTAGAAAGTTTCAGCAGCGCTGATCCAAAAGCACCCAGCTAGAGCCTGCACAAGGAACGGGAAAGTCGTTGACATTGTCGAGGCGGTGCCGCCGTGTCCACTGATGCTTGCAGAAGCGAGCGTCCCTTTTAAAGCATGAAATCCAGCGGGTACGGGATGTGCTGGTGACGTCACGGTGCGTGAAGAAGATGCGCTGTAGCCATACTCCACGAGAGGAAGCCGCCGTAGAAGAGTGCCATCCAAGATGGCGCCTAGGACGTTCTTTGGCAGAAGCGAAGACGATGCACGCTGGCAGTGTCAATTTGCCGTGAAAG
Source organism: Rhipicephalus annulatus (assembly GCA_013436015.1). NCBI lineage: Eukaryota > Metazoa > Arthropoda > Arachnida > Ixodida > Ixodidae > Rhipicephalus > Rhipicephalus annulatus. The sequence continues at coordinate 326,269 of WOVY01009764.1, read as the reverse complement.
TTTGAGCAGCGCTGATCAAAAAGCACCGAGCTATAGCCTGCAAAAAGAACAGGAAAGTCGGTAAGATTGTCACCACGGTGCCGCCGTGTCCACTGTTTCTATTGAATATCAATTTTGCGGATTAATTGAGCGTCTTTCGAGCAGGTCAAAAGGAATTATTGATCAGCTAGGGACTTTCTGTACCGAGTGTCAATTAAAACAATTTAGGGGAGTGTATGATCAACTATTATTGTGTTCGGTCAAAATCATCAATAAGAAAGCGTGTTATGCAATTTTCAAATATTCACGCCAATATATCTTGAAAATTTGCCACTTGTCTATTTTGTTTCAGAAGCGGTACTGAAATAACTGCTATCAGCTCGTTCTTTAAGTGGTTGCTAGCAATAAAATAGGGGTGATCATTGAAAACTCGCCCGAGAGACAATTTCTGGTCGCGTGCGTTATTTCAATTGGAAACACGTTCAGTCCCTCAAACAAGGTATAAACTGGGTGATAATCATGAATTAGGACACGGGTACACAATTCACATGAATACGCACGTACACAGGGATGCACGTACACAGGGATGCAGGGTGTTCTATAAACTGTTCAATCTGAGAAGCAAAACACAGAGCTTTTAGCATCTTTGTTTATTTTTACCAAAACGACAATAGAGACGACTAGGATCATTTAGTTGGTGGAGCGCCTGTTTCCGAATCACTAGGGTGATGCCTGCCTGTATGAAATGCAAAAAAGAGAGAAGGCCTTGTAATAAAAATAAAGTATCTAGGAGAGGAGGGCTCAATATTTTAAACCCGAATAATTATGCAGTTGAATATTCTAACATGCTTCGTCCAATAAATTTTTTGGTTTTCCGAACGTACGAATAGAACGTATGAAGGCAATGAAAAATGACAAACTTACCTTCAAAATAATAAACTGAGGCACGTTGTTTACAGATCCAACAATTGCAGTGAATGTTGATCACAAATCAAGGTGACGGCGTCCAGTTCTGTAGTTTTCAGAAAGGAAGCTGCGCTGGAGTCTTGCGAGGTGTCCGTTTTTGCTTTGGCCGGTTGCGATGTTAGGTATGATGAACAGCCGTGCCACTGGCACAAATGCTCATGAACCGTAAAAATTGCATTGCATGCAGCGGAGTAGCTTTTTCACTTTGAAGCAGATAGTCTACGTAACTCACGGCACTCACTTTCCTTGAAATCAGGCCAAGAAAATCAAATGACAAGCATGAGCCACGCACGTGTGACTCCGGTGAGCGATTGTGAAGAAAGAAGTGCCGCATGGAGGGATAGAGAACAAGCGCAAAGCGGCCATCTCAAACTTTCACTTCACATGGATGTAACTGGCAGCCATTACTGTGAAGCTTGTTCGGGAACTAATTTTAAAGTTTTTATAACGCAATGTTAAACACTCCACAAATTATTTTTTTCTCGTTCTACTTTCTTGATCGCAACAGCAAAAGGGCTCAGGCGCTTTGTCACCCCTTTAGTGGTCGCCAACTGTCCGTGGTTCCTCTCTGCACGTGCAACCGCCACTGCTCTAGACTTGCTTAAAAAGAAAGAATAAAAAACCAGTTAGACCGGCAAGATTTCGAACAATAGAGTGCGCATTCCGTAGCCCTCTAATCTTCCCCATACGAGTCGACAGCAGGGGAAAAAAGGGCCCGACCTTTGAAAACCGTGGCGAATCTGCAATCTTTCGCGGAGAACTGCCACCACGATAGTTCTTCTCCGTGTGTTTACTATACTATTATTGAATAAATAATTTTAAGAATATTAAAGTAATATGAATTATGATAAATACAAAGGCCCTGCCTCTTGATGCACAGAAGCTGCATCGCTATAGACAACGAATGAACAAAACGTTCGCTAATTGAAGAAGGCAAATTTTTTTCGCGTCTATGAAGAAAGTGCATCTACCGCTCTTGACTGCTACACGCTAGTGCGTATGAGACAAATATCCGAGCACGCAATTCAGAAACACGTGCGTCGGATGGCTAGTACCTGAAAACATATCCTTGTGTAAAGCTTTATGTAATACATTGCTGCTTCCCGGAGTGCTGCAACTGCATGCATGATGCAGGACCCAGTATGACGAATGCATCTTGCAGAAATATACCCGCAATAAAACTGCGGAACACACACACACACTCACACACACACACACACACACACACGCGCACACGCACACGCACACACACACACACACACACACACACACACACGCTCGCGCGTTTTGTGCATTGGGCCCCCAATATTGATGTAGCTATAGGTGTCAACATCCATAATCAGCTATCCCTCATTAAGAGTGATCAGGACTAGGTCAATTAAACGTGTAGTGACGGTGGTTCAGTTTAGCGTTTCTTAACGCATGTCGATTAAATATTGTCACGTTACTCTCGACAAACTTGATAAAAATGGACTCGTTTAGTCAACTACTCAAGCAGCGGCTCAGAGAGATCGTCTTTGTCTTCTTCCACTCTTCGATCTCACCCAAGCAAACCATGTGGCAATAGTCCCCTTCTTTGAAAGCATCGACTCGATGCTCGTAAATAAAAAAATGAAGGTATACAAACGCAGATATAGAGAACCAAAAGAGGGATAGTGCCACTACTCGCAGCGCAAAAGAGGAAGTTTCGCCAACGTTTGCGCCAAGCGCAAAAAGAAAAGGCATAAAAACACAGGAGAACACAAACAGCAGCAGCAACGCAATGTCACGGCAGGTCGTAGCACGTGAAACCTCAGGGCTACTGTGTGAAGTAGGGCGTCAGCCGAACGACATGCACGGTTTCGGGCCGAAGTTGTCGACGAGAAGACGCTGCGCCGTCCGGAAATACCTCGTAGGTAAGATCTGTGATTCGTCTAAGAACCTTGTACGGTCCAAAATAACGACTTAGGAGCTTTTCGGATAGGCCTGGTCGCCGGACGGGGATCCACACCCACACTCGGTCCCCAGGGTGGTAGGTGACACTTCGTAGGCGGAGGTTGTAACGTCGTGCGTCTGCATCTTGTTGGTGACTGGTGTTTATGCGAGCTAGCTGACGGGCTTCTTCGACGTATTGAGTGTATTGCTCAGCATCTTGAGCAAGTTCATTGCTTTGGTCGCACGGAGGCATAGCATCGAGCATGGTTCGCACGTTGCGTCCATAAACAAGTCGGAAAGGCGGAAATCGCGTTGTTTCTTGCGTTGCCGCATTATAAGCAAACGTGATGTACGGAAGAATCTCGTCCCAAGTTTTATGTTGCACGTCCACGTACATTGACAGCATGCCTGCTATGGTCTTGTTAAGCCTCTCTGTCAGTCCATTGGATTGCGGATGATAAGCCGTTGTTTTCGATGACTTGTGCAGCTCAGTTTAAAAATGTCCTCCATCATTCATGCTGTACACGACGTCCCTTTGTCCGTAATCGCGCATGACGGGGCACCATGCCGTAGGACGATTTGGTGCACGAAGAACTGCGCGACTTCAGAGGCCGTGCCACGGGGTAACGCTTTTGTTTCAGCATAACGCGTAAGATAATCTGTCGCAACTATAATCCATTTGTTCCCAGAGGACGACAAAGGGAAGGGCCTGAGAAGGTCCATTCCCACGAGGTCAAATGGTATCCGTGGTGGTGCGATCGGCTGGAGCAGGCCCGCGGGTCCCACAGGCGAAGTCTTGCGGCGCTGGCACTCACGGCAGCCTTTCACATATCGATGTACACTAGTTGAGAGTCGCGGCCAGTAATACTGTTGGCGTACTCGGGCGAGAGTTCGCGAATAGCCCAAATGTCCTGACGTGGGCTCGTCATGGCACGCAAGGAGGATTTCATCACGCATGTCGGTAGGAACAACGAGTAGGAAGGCTTTGTCGCTACCACGGGCGTTTTTCTTGTAAAGAATGCCTCTTCTTAGACAAAAAGTGGGCAGTTCGCGAGCAATGCGTTGAGGGACCTGAGAGTTGCGGCCTTCCAGGGAATCATTTACTGGGCGTAATTCATCGTCTGCCCGCTGCTTTGACATAAATTCGGAGTCACTAACTGCTCCGAGAAAGGCATGTTCATCTTCGGAGCCCCTGACAGCGTTCCCCACAGGTGCTCGAGAAAGCGCATCGGCGTCTTCGTGTTTGCGCCCTGACCTGTACACAATCGTAATATCAAACTCCTGCAAACGCAAACTCCACCGTGCAAGACGGCCGGATGGATCTCTGAGATTTGCCAGCCAGCAGAGCGAGTGGTGGTCAGTCACCACTTTGAAGGTACGACCGTAGAGGTAAGGCCGAAATTTGGTCGTCGCCAACACGACTGCGAGGCATTCTTTTTCTGATGTAGAATAGTTGGTCTCAGCTCGAGAAAGAGTACGACTGGCGTAAGCTATCACATGCTCAACGCCGCCGTGTCGTTGTACAAGGACAGCGCCAAGTCCGACGTTGCTGGCATCTGTATGAATTTCTGTAGCAGCGTCCTCATCAAAATGGGCAAGGACAGGGGCTGTTTGCATTCTCTGTCGTAACTCTGTGAACGCTGTATCTTGTTCTGCGCCCCCAGTAAAGGGTACGTCATCTCGGGTGAGTCGCGTAAGAGGTTCAGCTATCTTAGAGAAGTTGGCGATAAGTCGGCGATAATACGCGCACAAGCCGAGAAAACGGCGTACTGCTCTTTTATCTGATGGGACAGAGAAGGCGGCGACAGCAGCAGTTTTGTCTGGATCAGGTCGCACTCCATCCGCACTAATGACATGTCCCAGAAATTTCAGCTCTTCATAGCCGAAATGGCATTTTTGGGGTTTCAGCGTGAGTTCAGCTGTGCGAATGGCTTCCAGAACCTTTCTCAGACGCTTCAGATGTTCTTCAAAGCTCTCGGAAAAGATGACCACATCATCGAGGTAGACAAGGCAGCTTTGCCACTTCAAGCCAGCGAGAACTGTGTCCATCATCCTCTGAAAAGTGGCTGGTGCAGAACAGAGGCTGAAGGGAAGAACTCGGAATTCGTAAAGTCCGTCTGGAGTCACAAACGCGGTTTTTTCTCGGTCTCGTTCATCCACTTCAATTTGCCAATAGCCACTCTTTAGATCGATGGACGAAAAATACTTCGCACGTCGTAACCTGTCGAGGGAGTCGTCGACCCGTGGAAGCGGGTAGACGTCCTTTTTTGTGACGCTATTAAGCTTTCTGTAGTCAATACAGAATCGCAGCGTTCCGTCTTTTTTCTTCACTAGAACGACTGGCGAGGACCAAGCACTGCTGGATGGTTGAATAATCCCGTCATCGAGCATCTCTTTTACTTGTGTATGAATAGCCTCGCGTTCTTTGGCAGAAGCGCAATAAGGCTGCTGCCGGATGGGGCGGACGTCATCGTCGGTAATAATTCGATGCTTCGTGAGGTGTGTTTGACGGACTTTAGAAGAAGAGGCGAAGCAAGATCTAAACTCCCTTAAAGGGTCGTGAAGTGCAGCCTTTCTCTCGTCTGACAGCGTCGAATTATTGTCGATGTGGTCTAGAAATTCCTCATCCTCATGCGTTTCCTCGCACGCGAAGCACTCCGTGACGTCGGCAACAGGTTCTACATAAGCTAGGGTGGTTCCGCGGTAAAGATGCCGGTGCTCGTAATTGAAGTTCGTAGCTAGTATCGTTGACTGTCCGTCACGAACGCGCACAACACTTCGGGCGGCGCATACACCTTGGAGCAGCAGAAGTGACAAGTTGCTTTCAGCCACCACGTCGCCGTCTTGGAAGTCTTCACAAGTGACTTCGATGGGAACAGTTGCTCGAGGTGGCAGCGTCACACTGTCGTCAGCGACACGCAGCGCAAGTCTACGGCAGTTATCAGCGTCTCGATCTGTTGCGCCTTGAATCGAGAAGGTTACGATGCGCTCACGGAGATTTATGATGGCACCGTATTCCCGAAGGAAGTCCATGCCGATAATCAGCTGACGTTAACAGTCGCGAAAAACGAGGCAGCTGAGCACAAACGTTGACGCACTAATTTTCACTCTTGCGGTACAGCGACCCAGCGGTGTTACAACGTGTCCTCCAGCTGTTCGAATTCGCGTTTCATTCCACGGCGTGATCACTTTCCTGAGATTTTTCGCTAGCCTCCCGCTGATGATCGAATAGTCTGCACCAGTGTCTACCAATGCACTGACCTAAAGACCGTCAACCAGCACAGGTATGTCAAGTGACACGCGGTCACTAGGTTCAGATGCGGATGTCGGCGTTTCTTCGGCACTGCGATTATTCTCTGACGAAATGCCTTCGGCGTTGCGTGCAAGCGTCGATAAGAGGTCTTCCGCACTTTGAGTCCCAGTGACTTTGCCCCCGAAGGCCGCTGCCTTCAGTTTTCCCGACGAGGGCTCGGGGAGCAATCCCGTGCTGTCTCCCCGAAACGTGGCCCAGTGGCTGCGGGTCTCCTCGGAGATGGTGACCGCGATTGCCGTCGTGTAAAGGGTGCACGCTGTTGCGCGAGATACTCTTCGATATCCCTTGGCCTTTGACCAATTCGGGGTCGAGGGGAATTGACGGAAAATCCGCGCAGTCCAAGTTGCAGGTATGGGCATTCGCGGTAATTGTGACCAGCCTCACCGCAATGATAGCAGAGGGGTCGTTTGTCTGGAGTACGCCAGAGATCAGACTTGCGCGTCGGTGCACGGCGACTATCGATGTCCAAATCAGCGTGCGCTGACTGGATAGCGACTGACGGCATCATTGTCTGGATCGGAACGTATGGTATTGTCTGGATCGGGGCTTGCGGCACTGTCTGGATCGGGACGTGCGGCACTGGCTGGATCGGGACTCCTTGACCCAAAAGAGGAGTGGGAGATCGCAAGGCTTCCGCGTACGTACGACGGCGACTGCCAGTAGACACAGGAGCCATTTCCGGATCAACCGACGTGGGCGGAAAACGATGGGCGTGCAGCACCTGCTGGACCTCGTCGCGGATGACACTGGTGATAGAACCAACATCGATTTGCCTTGTCCCGTACATCTTTTTCATTTCTTCCCGGACGACAGATCGAATGATCTCGCGAATACATTCGGGGCTCTTGCTCCCAGGGGTGCCGAAAACTTCGGGAGTTGAGGCAGCATTCACTTGACGGTCAAACTGGGCAGACCGTTGGTGCAGTACTCGATCCATTGTTGCCGCTTCAGTGAGGAACTCAACAACACTTTTGGGGGGACTACGCACCAAACCAGCAAAAAGTTGTTTCTTCACACCACGCATGAGCTGGCGCAACTTTTTTTCTTCTGCCATAGCAGGATCCGCTCGCTTGAAAAGCCGTGTCATGTCCTCGACGTACATCTAGACGGTCTCGTTGGGCATCTGGATGCGTGATTGTAGTGCACGCTCCGCCCGTTCGCGGCGGTCGGGACTCCTGTAGGTCTCCAAGAGGCGACGCTGGAACTCGCGCCAAGATGTCAGAACATCATCCCTGTTCAAAAACCACGTCTTGGCACCGTCTTTTAGGCACGTGTACACGTTCCGGAGCTTCGCGGCATCATCCCAGTAATTGATCGCTGCGACACATTCGAACTCACTCAGCCAGTCGTCAACATCTTCATGCTGCTCTCCGTGAAAGGGGCTAGGCATGAGCGGGTTCTGGATGGTGCAGTAGATCGGCGTGGAAGGTGTCGGAGCTTGCATGGGATCCTGTGTTGAAGTCATAGTCGCTGCGTCAGTGGTTGGTGTCTCAGGCGGTAGGCCTCGTTGGCGGCGGCTTGCTCTATAAACAGGAGTGTCCACGGGTGCAGGGCATGTGTTCCGGCTGCTGGACGGGGTCTTGGCCATTGGGTGGATTGTGAGACGTTGTACCCAGCAACTCCACCAGTCTTGTCACGTTACTCTCGACAAACTTGATAAAAATGGGCTCGTTTAGTCGACTACTCAAGCAGTGGCTCAGAGAGATCGTCTTTGTCTTCTTCCACTCTTCGATCTCACCCACTCTTCGATCTCAGCGGTTCAGTTGAATATTTCTTAACGCATGTCAAATAAAACTGTAGTGACTGTGGTTCAACTGAACAATTCTGAACGCAAGTCAATTAAAATTGTAAAGAGTGAGAGTAAATTGACTTCCTTGTACGTCATCTCAATTAAATTTTCATTGAGTGCACTCATCAGAAAATTCTGTTTAATTGACCATCTACTGAGTGAAAACGACTTCGGTTTGTAGTCAATTGAAACTCAAGTCCATTTTTGTAAGGGTGGAGACTTTAGTGATCTTTTTGCGTTTGCTGATGGGATCTGTACCACCATCAGTCAGTGCTCTTCGAACGGCCATAACTTTTCCCTTGACAACGTCTTGTCGTTAACCTAATGGGAAAATAAATGAGCGCACAAGGTAGAAGGAAAAAGCACTTGACAGGAAAGGCACTCAACTCATAACTGGACTTTTATTAGAAAACAATGATTGCACGAGAACGCAAACGCGCAGGCGCAACCAACTATCAATTCAAGGTGCCACCCCCCACCCCCCAAAAAAAGGTATGTTTATCTACTTCAACAGCTAAAAAAAAGACACCTTTTTTCACTTAGTGCTACCGAAGTAACACTGATACACGTGCTTGCATTCGCCCTAATCTGTTCTGCTTCCATGATTTCTCTGGTCAATCTGTGTTTATATTTGCCCAGAATCCTCGGGCTGCCAAACTACGGATTGCACCGAAAATCCCTGCAGTGCATTGACAAGTGTGTGCCACCTGCGAGAACCTTCAAGGACGTCGCATGTTCTCGGAATCATTATTTAAACAGCGACCCATCTGGCCGATGTACACTTTTCCGCAGCTCAAGGGTATTATGTACATAACCCCTGAAGTACATAGAACAAACAGCGTGGCATGTTTTTAGTGCAACCGCTCTTGTTCACCATTCCCCTTCCAGAATTTCTTATTATGGAACACAGCTTTGCAAGTTTACAGGGGGCCGTGAGAAGAACGTGTACTCCGTGCTTGTGCCCATTCTTTATCAGAGTGCGACATCTTGTGCCCATTTGGCTACAACTGTTTTTGTTGGCCTGGTTTCCGCCATGCTGGTGGCACATAACCTTTTTAACTTCTTTAACATGGTACTGCCTACTGCCACAAGCAAGGTGTGCGGGTAACACGAACTGGGTAGGAATCTTACTTGATTTCGAAAACTGCATTCTGATTTTCGGGGACATAATTTGCTGAGTAATGAACTAAGGCAGGAATTAGCTATCGCCCTTTTCACTAGCTTGCGGTGAGAAGAGTCAAAGGGTAACAGGCCATTTTTTGACCGCGTGGAAAACTCCATGCAAGCGTGACCAACTTATTAAAATCATTGTTAAGATCTAAAAACTGCAAAGCCTCGCTGGCTGGTAGTTCATGTGTGAACGAGATTGAACTTGTGCATTGTTTAAAACAATTCAAGATGTTGGATACTACTGAAGTGAGTGAACAGTTATCCTCTATGTTTAATCACCAGAAAGTCGTCAACTTATCTGTAGACATTAACTACGGGTTGTCCCATGAGCTCACGTTCTAGCTTCCGGCCAAGTTTTGCTAAGAACATTTCACAAAACAATGGTGGCACACAGGACTACACAGGAATGCATATGCCCTTCCTTTGGACTACTGACAAATCATCAAACTTCACCAAGGTCGCACACAGGTAGCACTGAAGCAGCTCCATAACATTTTCTGCATTAATTATTGCGTTGTTTTGAAAGCTTACTACCCCGTAAGAGTCAATTGCCTCCCGTATAGCAAGAAACAGTTCATCGTGTGGGACAGAATAAAACAATTATTTGACATCAACTGAAAAACCGTAATTAACATCACACATGCCTGACAACAGGTCTTTCATCATTACGTCCGAACACTTCAGCTTAAAGGAGTCATCAGGAGCGAATAGGTTCAGCTGTCGTTGCAGGTAGGAACTCACGAGATGCTGCCAACATCCCGTTTCAGTGACAAGGGATCGTAGGGGACACATGACATTTATGTGTCTTGGCTGAGAAGAATATTTCTAGAACGTCACTTTTGCAATACTTCACGGTTTTCGAAAGACTTTCTAGTCCTACCTCTAATATGAGAACAACCGCTCTTGATTTGACCTTGAAAAGCGTCCCGCTGAACGGTTTGAAGTTCTTTTTAATAGCTGTTTTTGCTTTTTCTTGGAAATGGAGTTCGAATAGGACAGCAAAGCCACCATCCTTATCACACTGTGAAAGAACGAAACCCAAATTGTTGACGCAGTCAGCTGTCTTGCGTAAAACCAGTCGGCTGCTAACCTCGCTACGTGTCGCACAACCTGATGTCTCGACTGCTGCTGAAAGTTAACTGCCTCTGTCTCCACCGGGCGTCAAGTCAGCCAACTTCTCAGCTATGGCCAGCAGCTCCTGTTTAAGTACAGATGATGGTAAACTATACTTGGTACCTTTGATCAGTAAACTTTCCACGAATAGAGGCACTTCGGCTCCTCCTACGTACACAGTTTCTACCTGTCCTGGCTGTTTACCACCACTTCTTGGTAAGTGAGCGAAACAACTAGCCCAAATGAACTCAGTGTTTCTTTTACTGAACCCCTCTAATCCATCAGTATCGCATGACCGCGACGGCCTTGGCCTAGCGTGACGATAGTTTTAGCGCGAGAACAAAACGACGACACAGAGACAAGAAGGACACGAAAGTTTGTGTGTTTTTTGTCTCTCTGTCGTCGTTTTGTTCTCATGCTATAACTATCGTCATGCCATACCAACTAGCGCAAGCTGCCACACTTGGCCTTGCGATTTGAAACAGCTTACCCTCAGCCAGTCTTCGAGGATACGCACTTGTTTCCAAGTCTCGGCTTTGAGTATTTTGCAAATTCTTTTCCAATAGCCCTCCGACGGGCGAATGCCGCCAAACAGCACGGGCACGGCAGGTGACACAAGCGTTCCGAAGGTGATAGCGTGCTTGACAAGTTAGCGAAACGATGAGGATGCCGCACGTTGCGATATTCTCTTCCAGACGTAGGTTGGACAAGAAGGAGCCCGCTGTAGAAAAAATGAAGTTCAATAAAGCGGAATGCTGGGCCAGTTGGAACAACGTAGTGTGGAAATATAAGAGCGCACAAGGTAGAAGGAAAAAGCACTTGACAAGAAAGGCGCTCCACTTACAACTTAACTTTTACTAGAAAACATTCATTACATGTGAACACAAACGCGCAGGCGCAACCATCGCTTCAAGGTGCCATTCCCCCCCCCCCTACCCGAAAAGAACGTATGTTTATTTACATCACCAGCTCAAAAGAGACCATTTTTTTCGCTTAGTGGAATACTAATACACGTGCTTGCGTTTGCCCTAATCTCGTGCAATGAATGTTTTCTAACAAAAGTTCAGTGTTAATTTGAGCGTCTTTCTTGATTGATTTATTGATTGATATGTGGTATTTATCATCTCAAAGCCACCATACGATTATAAGAGACGCCGTAGTGTAGGGCTCCGGAAATTTCGACCACCTGGGGCTCTTGAACGTGTACCCAAATCTGAGCACACGGGCCTACAACATTTTCGCCTGCATTGAAAATGCAGCCGCTAAAGCCGCGATTCGATCCCATGACCTGCGAGTCAGTAGACGGGTACCTTAGCCACTAGACCACTGCAGCGGGTTGAGCGTCTTTGCTGTCAAGTGCTTTCTCCTTCTACCTTGTGCGCTGACATACTTCTACAATATGTTGTACCAACTGGCCCAGCATTCCACTTTATAGTCCCTAAATTACTTTTAGCAAGATGGGGCGTTTGAAGACGTCTCCTATAAAAATGATTTTAATGGTTTAAATGAGGCTAAACTGACTTTTGTCCATAGGATGTACTGTGTTTAAATTAAATGCCTATTAGCTTTTTTTCATTGGGCTTCAGATGGATATTGGTCGCCGTGTTTCTTTTGAATATCATTTTTTGCGGATGAATTGAGCGTCTTTTGAGCGAGTCAAAGGAAATTATTGACCAGCTAGTGACTTTCTGTACCGAGGGTCAATTGAAAGAATTTATGGGAGTGTATATTCAACCCTTATTGAGTTCGGTAAAAATCATATAATATGCAAGCGTGGTTTGCATATGTCGAAAATTCACGCTAATATTTCTTGAACATTTGCCACTTGAATGTTTTGTTTCAGAAGAGGTACTGAATGAACGGCTATCAGTGCATTGTTTAAGCAGTTGCTAGCAAATAAATAAGACTGATCATTGAAAACTTGCCCGAGCGACAATTTCTTCTTGTGTGCGTTATTTCAATTGGAAACACGTTCAGTCCCTGTAACAAGGTATAAACAAGGAGATAATCACAGAATTAGGACATGGGTCTACAAGTCACATGAATATTACCACACACGCACGTACACAGGGATGCACGGTGTTCTATAAATTGTTCAATCTGAAGAAGCAAAACACAGAACTGTTAGCATTTGTGTGAAAGCGACAATAGACACGACTAGAATTTTAGTTGGTGGAACACCTAATTTCGAATAACTAGGGTGAGGCCTACTAATAAGAAATGCAAGAAAAATAGATCTTGTTGTTATAAAAATAAAGTATTCAGGAGAGGACGACCTATAAAGGTAAACCCAAATAACTACGCAGTAGAATGTTCTAAAAACACCCTGCACACAATACTTTTTCGGTTTTCATAACTTACGAATAGAACGTATGAAGGCAACGAAAAATGGCACACTTAACTAAAAAATAATCAACTGAGCCACGTTGTTTGCCGATCCAGCGATTAGAGTAAATGCTGATCACAAATTCAATTGACGACGTCTATTTCTGCAGTTCGCAGAAAGGAAGCTGCGCTGGAGTCTTGCATGTGAGCGAGGTGTCCATTATTTCGTTGGAACGGGTTGCGAAGTTTAGTCTGATGTACAGCCGGGCCGCCGGCACAAATGTCCTTGTACCGTAAGGAATGGATCACATGCAGTGGAGTAGCTTCTTTACTTTTGAGGAGAATAGTCTGCGTAAATCGTGGCCCTCACGTTCCCCGAAATCAAGAAAAAAATTCAATTTACAAGCACGAGTGACTCCATTGAGCGATTTGAGTGACTCCATTGAGTGACTCCATTGAGCGATTTTGAAGAAAGAAGTGTGGTGTGGAGGGATACACAACACGCGCAAAGCGGCCATCTCAAGTTTACACTTCACACGGCAGGTAATACTGTGACGCTTGTTTGAAAACTGAGTTTTAAGTTTTCATAACGCAATGTGAAACACTCTGCCAATTATTCTTTTTTGTTTTGTTTTCTTAATCACAAGAGCAAAAGGGCTCAGGCGTCTTTTCAATCGTTCAATGGTCGGCAACTCCCCATGGTTCCTCCACGTTAGTGTCTGCACGTGTAACCACCACTGCGTTTGACTTGCTAAAAAAACGGCCATACTGGCCAGATTTTGAACAATACAGTGCACATTCTACACCCTGCTTCTCCCCCCTTCCCACACGAGCCGACAGCCTGACAGGAGAAAGGGCCCTACCTTTGAAAGACGCGGTGAATCTGCAATCTCTGCACGTAGAAATGCGATACCACAATACGTCATATTCGCTTGTTAACCATTATTTTAAATAGTGAATATTATTATTAATAATAAATTACTACCAATTGTAATATAATATAGGCACGGTCTCTCAATGCACAGAATCTCCATTGCTATAAAGAACGAATGAACGATATCTTTGCTAATGTCAAGGCAAGCATTTTCGCATCAATGAAAAAAATATATGTACCACACTTGACTGCTACACGCTGGTGTGTATGAGATAAATATCCATGTACGCAGCTCAGAGGCACGTGTGCCGCACAGCTAGTACCTGAAAGCATTTTCGTGCATTAGGTTTTATGTTATACATTGCTGCACCCCGGAATGCTGTAACTATATGCGTGATGCAGAACCCATAGTAATAACGAATGCATCTTGCAGAAATATACCCACTATGAAACTGACAAACTCGCACGCAAACACGAACACACAAACGCACGCGCACACCCAAACGCACTTTTTGTGCGTTTGGCCCCTGATGTAGATGTAGCTAGGTGTCAAAACTCATCATCGGGCATTCCTCATTGACAGTGATCAATACTAGGTCAAAAATAACATTAGTGACTACGGTTCGGGTGAATGTTTCTTAGCGCATGTCAATCAAATACGTAGTGACTGTGGTTCACTTGAACATTTCTTAACGCACGTCAATTATATTTCTAGTGACTGGGTTCAACTGAGCATTTCTTGACTCATGTCAATTAAAAACGTACAGAGTGAGAGTGAATTGACATTTTCGTACCTTATGTGAAATAAAGTTTCGATGAGTGCACCTATTAGAAGATGCTATTCAATTGACTATCTATTGAGTGAAAATGCTTCGATACGTGGTCAATTGAAACTCAGAGTCCAATTTCGTTAGGGGTGACTTCGTTAGACGACGTCAGACGACCGCTTGTCTCGACTCTGCCTGCTCTCGCTGCGTCGTAAAAAAATTGTAAAGAGGTATAAAAAACTTTCGCAGAGAAAGTCGTAAAACACTTTGCTGCGCGCGCGTCAAGACGCATGCAGCTCGCGGTTAGAGATAATTAGTGAATTTAAGAATAAGTTTCTGGTATGTGCGAAATTGTGGTAATGCTGCCTGGAAACATGTAATTTAACTAAATAACTGCATGTCATTGAACGTCAAAAGTTTATAGAAAAGGAAGCTGAGTTTCTCAGCGATTTTTGACTGCGAACTGTCGAACTCCATTGTTATTCAGAAAATCAAAATTCAAGGATGCCTGTCTTTGCAGTGGAGATATTCAACTTTGCGCCTCGTGGTCTTATAACTTTTAAAATTCCAACTTCATATTAGAGTGTTCCTTTTTGTGTGCGAAGCGGGCGTTAATAAGCAATCTGAAATTTTTATAACCCTTAAGATCAGAAATATCCCCCTTCACATGGTTGTTATATGGCAACGCATCTCCCTTCACATGGTTGTTATATGGCAACGTATAAGGTTCGCCGCAGCCCCTTAGGCCTAAGCCTGCTGATGCCCATGCTTGCACATCTTGAACAAGAGCGCTAGACCCCTTCACAGCACCAGCTTTACGTACATTATGTAGCACTCTTTAAGCTGAAAGTGTTGGGTGAACTAGGTTTCGGTTTCTGCACTTTAATTTCGATGCAGTACAACACACCTCGCGTATAGCCCTATGGGTGCTGTCTAGAAAGTGTCAAGCCAAACCAAATTCAAACGTGCTTTCCTACTACAACTAGCTTTGTCAGGCCTTACCTTTTTTATATAGAGGTCTAGAAGAAATAGACAAAAAGCCGTTTCTAGCTTCTTTCCGAACGCATCTTGCCACAAAGATACAAATATGCGTGTAAAATACCCCGCCTGTTATGACGAAACAAAAAAGGAATTGTTAGCACAGGACACTGAGGATTACATCACTGGCAGTACACCCTTCATCACATTACAAGAAAACGAACTAGCTATAGCCATTCAACTTGATTTAGGAATGATTTTGCTTCCTGGTTATATCTAGCACAATCCGCAGTACACTATTAGAAGTATATTCAACGCAGCCACATTTGAAGTGTGTACGAAGTTCCACCTTACCTCCAGTTCAAGCAACGCTGGAAGGACCCTCCACGTGAGGTGACTCCCATATTCGTGCCACTGCATGTCCCGACGAGTTGCCACTGCGTTGCCCACCGACCTTCAGCGGCCCTGATGACCAATATGTTGAGAAGCTACTGAGTTTTTACTACAACGTGAGAGCAGCGAACAAGACCATGTGGCTATGCTAACCAATGTTGAGCTATTACTTGGCCGGCGTCACTAGTTTCTGGTTCAGGAATCAGGAAGCTACGACCAGCTGGAATGCGTTCAAGAGGGTTTTTCGCAAGTCTTTGACCGCCCCACTGTGCGAAAGCTCCGCGAAGAACAACGGCGTCAATAGCACGCTCAAGAGCCAGCAGAGACTTTCACGAGCTACATTGAAGGTGTTGTTGACTTGTGCAAACGTGTGAACTCAACCATGAGCGCAGGAGGCAAGATCAAACAGATGTTCAAGAGAGTAGTCAATGTCTCATTTAAAGTGTTGTTAACTAAGATTTCTCAGACCATGGCCTAACTGGTCACATTTATGCCACAGTTTTGATGAATTGCTTAAGCAACGTGCCGAAACAAGATGATTTCTGGAACAGCGTTATTCAATAGTGGCTTTATTGACCAGAATGACATGTCGGTTCACATCAACAGTTTTGTGCCTGAGGTTGTCCTCTGCAGTCCTCTATTTTATCGAGCATGCTCACACAATCCCCGATGCATCATATTGCCCCAGTCATTAGGGACTTACCCTAAAGAGGTAATTGACACTTGGCCTTTCACTTGTTCACCACCTCTGGTGGTTGCTTCCTTGCGCGGCGTTCTTTGCGTTGGCGCAGGCCGTGGCAGCGCAAGCGCCTCGTCAGCTAATTTACGCACCCTCGCCGGTGTATGGTCGGTCATCAGCGGTTCCGTTCGAGTGACCACACGCTACGCTTACGAATTCGTGGTGCACCGCAGGCCGCTACAGCGCTGGTGCCGCTACAGTGCCGCTACAGCGGCACAGCATGGCAACAAAAATCTTTTTTTCCAACCGCCTGCACTTAGTTAACAATCGATGTGCATGTCCCTGACGTCACTCTTCATCACGTATGCGCTGTCGTCCATACATTTCAGACGCGGAAAACTAGCTGCTACTGCTCTCAAGACACAAAGTGTGTTGTCGTCGATGGAATAAATCGTCGCATTGTTTCTACTAAGTTCATCGATATTTTTGTCGTTCTTGTCGTTAAGGTTCCCTAACCCTGTGTTGGCTCCACCACCAGTATGCCTTTTTCTACGAACGCAGCTCAGCCACGCACGACTATGCGTGGGAGGAACATTAGCTCGAATCCTTGGTGTTTCCACATTCCAAAAGCCTGCTGACGCAGACGCCCCTGCGAGGTCTCACGTTTAAATTACCAATACCTGTTCTCATACTTTTTGTAGATATGATAGCTGAAATAATCAGCACCGTATCTGCACGTTATTCTGCAATAGTCGTCGAAAGGCGATAGTCTTGCGTCTGGAGAGATTGAACCAAACGTTTATTTAATGTTCTACGCAGAAAATTCGGTGAGTGGCACTCTGGAGGAGCTGTGTTAGAGTGCCTCAAGCGTGCAGAGGAGGTGAACTAGCGCACCAAGTCACGTCACATTCGAGACATAAGCGCTATCTGGCAGTTATCTTGAAAAAGAAACGCGCGGCTCTGAGACGGGCGCGCCCGTCTCAGAGCCGCGCGTTTCTTTTTCGTTTCGCGTTTTTTTAAGAAAGAAAACTATGGAATTATGGTAAATAAAGAAAAGAAGCAGGAGAAAAAGTGACAATAAGCTATGACAAGCTCCGGAATAATGGTGAAATATTTTTCTGGGATGAGGAAAATAATGAAGTCATTCCCGCAAGCCATGACGCAAATGCCCCTGCAAAACAAAAAAAAACAGAAAGACTATCTGAAGAAGCTACGGCGCCGCAAAAAAAGGAACCTTCAATAATTTAAACGCACGTAGTATACTGAACAAATCTGATTTGCTTGAATATTTATTACTGGAACTAGAACCCGAGTTTGTAGGAGTTACCGAAACTTGGCTGTCAAGTGAAATTCATAATGAGGAAATTGGCAGTCCCAATTACGCGATAATACGGAAAGACCGCCCCACGCGTGGCGGTGGTGTCGCCATTTTTGTCAATAAAAATTCATTTTCAAAGTTCTTCAAAAATTTGAAGGTGTAGAAGCAATATTTTGCGGATTATCCATAGGTTCACGTGCCTTCACTGTGGTTTGCGTATACAGTAGCCCTTCTGCTTCTTGTGACGTCATTATTTTAATTTGTAGTTATATTCAGAGTCATGCATCGAATGCCAGACTAATCTTTCTTGGTGATTTTATTATGCCAGAAATGGACCTGCAAGCTACGCATTTCAAGTCTGATAGCTCGCAATCGATGTGTAATGTCATGCTCAATTTCAATTTACATCGGATAGTGACCCAACCCACGCGAGTACATGCGTCATGGTCGAACATTCTTGATTTAGTTTTTTTAAGTGATCATTTCCCGCAAGAACCTACTAGAATGAAAATATTGGAGGGTATCTCAGATCATACCTTGATTTAGTGCACTGTAGATGTGAATGACGATAAATCTCATCAACAGGTGTCGCTTTATTATTCTGACTTTACCCATGCTGACAACACAAGTATAATCGATTGTCGTGCTTTCGAATATGATTTATTCGTATCACTTACAGATAACTTATGCACTGACATCGAAACACTTTGAAGTAGACACACAGGCATCGTCACGTTATGCATAAAACGCTACGTACGGATCAAAAAGGAAAAAAAAACTGGGCGACTAAACCGCTGGATAACACGTGACGTGATACATGTGAAACGAAAGGTAAAACGTATAAGAAAAAACTGAACACGACACCAACTATTTTTAGAAGACACTATCTGACAGAAGCTGTTAGCGGCATGGGAAGTAAACTAAAAGATGCTAAAATAATTACTTTGCGAAGACACTTTCCCCGTTTTTGATAAGCGCTCCAAATAAATTTTGGCAAAATATAAATCCAAAAAAAGATGAGCTCACGCGTTCTTATGGCGACAACAATGATCTCACCATCTCTTTCAATGATTATTTCCAATCAGTTTTGTACGTGGACGTTCGACAGGGTTGGAGGAAGACGAGGAGGAAGAAGAGGTTAGAAATAAAGAATTTGAAGCCGAGGTAGTAGTTATTATTTTAGCTCTTCGTAAAATTCCTACGACCGAGACCAGTGCAATCATCCTAACAGACTCACTTTCGGTGTGTGCAGCTCTGACAACCTCTGAACAATCTCGTGCCCATGAGCGTTCCACACATTAGCACCGCCGCATTTAAAATTCCTCAAATTAGTGTGGGTCCCAGGTCACTGCGGATTACAATTAAATGAATTTGGCAGATGCTTTGGCACGAGCATCACTCGATGGACCAGTAATTTCAGTACTTCTCGAGTTAGAATACTTATGAGGGGTTAGATATAGGAAATTCGCTATTTTTACAGATAGTTTAGAAAATATCACACAATGGACAGATTATCAGCACCTCAAATTTCCATGCAGAGCCCAGTGGAGTCCGTCAAAAAAACTTCAAATTATATTCTCCAGATACCGGTGCCGCGTCCCCCCAATAAATCTTTATTTACACAGAGCTGGTCTGACACTTTCCCCCCTTTGTCCGTTCTGCGAAGAATCAGAAACTATTGAACATTATTTTGACTCATGTCGTAACTAAGCATTAATTAGGAAATGACTTTTAGATATTCCATTTGCGAAGCTAGGTTTAAATTTAAGCACAGAAAATGTTCTAAGTTATGGTGCCTCTGTTTTGGGAAACTTGCCACAGAGATGCATTCGATGCGGTGTGTAATTTTATTCAAGACTCTAAACGTTTTTCAATATAAAGCCCACGTTAACAGATTCTCAAAAAATGAGTCGAAAAGTAATTTCCAATCCTGGATAAATCCGTGACATACAAAATTAATCGTGTTTGGCAAAACCAGCTGTCTGGTCGGCTCCAAACCTCAAGTTGTAGCTATTAGTGTCTACTTTGTTGTTGATTCTTTTTTCTCACAATCTAAATAATTGGTTTCTTTCTTTTTTTTAACAATTCACTATACAACTCCCCCGCCTTTTTTTCGTTGTAAGCAATAATGCAGTTATCGCCCATATGAGACTATATATTCTCTTGGCCAATCTCCCAGAGTGGGTACGAGCCATGGATTAGAGGATACAAACAAACAAACGAACAAACAGAAGATGACTGACACTTCAGCCTAGTACTGTGTATTATTCCAAATTGGCGCAGCCGCGTATACTTTCTGTGCAGACATTCAAGATGTGGGTGGACTTCACCATTGAAGCAAATCAACGCGGTGGCATCCGGATCTTGACCGCAATGCCTCAAGATGAAGAGGAACTAGCACTTCCGGAAGCAGTGAGCACTGACGCAATTGTTTCCTATATAAGCACTAAAATGAAGCTCACTCCAGACCATTTACTTGCTAAAAGAATGGTGAGGATCAACATGAAGCTTCAGGATTATGAGAATTTCGTGCTGACTCCAGTGAGAAACGACGTGAAGCCTCCTACCGCTGCTTCACCTGAGAGTTCCAGCTGATCAACAAGTTTCTTGAACTGCACCAAGCACAGAATAGGCAGCAAAATGATTTAATGCGCTTGCTTGTAAATGTGACGGAAATATTAGGCAGACCGAGTCACGAACACGTGAAGCCAGACATGTTTGACGGAGAGTCTAGTAGTCCCGAGTCCTGGCTCACGTTTTACGAGTATGCATGCAATGAGAACTACTGGCACACCGACGAAGATGAAGTGAAAAACATGCGACTATTCCTTTCGGGCATAGCAAAAAGTTGGTACGAATGGCGTCTCAATGCTCACAGCAACAAACCATGGATAGAGTGGAAAGCAAGCTTTCTGAGCTCCTTCAACGATAACAAGTTGTTGCTATGGGACAAAGGAATCACGTTCAAATACAGGTCTGGATCTGCACTCAGCTATTTTTATGAGAAAAGGCGCTTGCTACAGCTGGCGGACTCATCTTTGCCTGAGACGTCTGTGGTTCCGCTTATCATTGATGGCTTAAATCCGGACCTCCAGAAGCAAATACAAATGCGAGAACCCAAGACGGTCGAAGAACTTCTGCAGGGAATGCGAAACCTCTATCTCCAGGACCTAGAAACCCAGCCTCAACCCATGACACCTGTTGCAAGAAATACCGGGGCCACACGAGCTGAGGAACGACGCCCGCTTGCAAGCTGGAGACCTACTGCAACACCCGTATCCTTTTTGATAGCCCCGGGATGCTCAGACCATGGCGAAGAGCTAGATGACGTAACAAAAACTAAATAGAGAGGGTCTCGGCTTCCACCGGACGACATCAAGAGAAGCTGTTTATTTGTCTCATACAAGTCAATTGTACAAATTCGTTTTTGTGGATGGAAATGAACGGAGTGCGTTAGTTGACAGCGGAGCAAGCGTCATGGTTAATAATGCAAATATTGTTGAGAGGGCAAAATTAAAAGAGGGAAGATCAGTAGAAGTACACGGATACGATGGAATACGAGATGTTTACGATAAGTGGACTTATATAACCATATCGTGCCTCGGCAATACTATCACTGCGCAAGCACTGGTACTCGACGGAGTTCCGTATGAATTACTGCTTTCACGTCCAGTCATCAGTGCAATTCGTTTTAATATCTACTGGACAGGCGAAATTGCCACAGAAGATAAGCGCCGCGCTATCAGCGCGGCAGTTTCGCCTTCAAGGACTCCGCAGAAACCATCGTCAGGTGAAGATGTTAGGACGCTTTACCCGGAATCGCTGTGCCTAAAAGGATATTCTACAGCAACTACGAAGTTTGAGGTTCCATTCCAGCTCAGTGATACGACGGTGGTGAGAAAAAAGCCCTATAATATGTCACGAGAGAAGAAATTGTGGCTTCAGATTAATATTCAAAAGTTGTTGGATGCGCAGATTATCCATCCATCCACGTGTATGTTCGCTTCACCCATCACCATTGCACCAAAGGAAGATGAAAGTCTTCGACTCTGCATGGACTACAGACATAATAAACAGACTGAGTTTTTCCCGTTCCCTATGCCACGTATAGACTCTATCATAAATGACACGGGTGGCTGCAGAGTTTTCTCGCACATTGACCTATGTAAAGGATTTTGGCAAGTTCCGATTTCTTAAAAGTGCAAGAAATATTCTGCCTTCATCACGCCCTTTGACATTTACGAGTATAACCGATTTCCATTTGGATAGAAGAACTCACCCGCTTGGTTCCAGAAAATGATGAACGACGTCTTGCGACCGTTTCTCGGGACGTTTTGTAACGTCTACATAGACGATATAATAGTATACTTCCGCAACAAGGAAGAGCACTCAAACCATCCAGCTAGTGTACTTCAAGCACTTTGTGACGCCGAGCTGAAAAGTAATGACAAGAAGAGTGGGTTTTTCCAAAGTAAAGTGGTGTTTCTTGAAAGAGTATTTAACGGCCAAACCAAGACAACAAAACAGGAATCAGTCGAACGAATCGCAAAAATGCAGAAGCCATATGACTTGCACTCTTTGCGGGTATTTCTGGGTTTTTCTGGGCATTTCCGGCCATTCATTAGAGATTATGCGACCAAAACCAAATGCCTCCCAGAAATGACTAAGAAGAATGTGCCATTTCAGTGGACAGCAGAGTGTGAATCTGTTTATCACAGCCTTGTGACCTTTCATCGGATCTGGTCCTGACTCTTGTAGACTTCAAGTTGCCCTTTGAACTAAACACTGATGCTTCTTATTATGGCAAAGGCGCAGTGCTTCACCAAAGAGATACCGACTCTCCGAGGAGCCGTCAACAGAAGGTCGTCGGGTACTATTTGTACACCTTTTCGAAAACTCAGCTGAACTACACGACTACAGAGAAGGAAGCCTTGGCAGTCTTAATGGCCGTACGCTATTTTAGACCTTACCTGGATGGCAGGAGCTTCAAGCTCTTACGGATCACCAAGCCTTAAGGTATATCCTTAAACTCGCCGAGCCTCGAGGAAAAATTGCTAGGTGGGTGAGTGAACTCCAGCAGTTTACTTTCATGGTCCACCACAGGCCTGGAGAACACCTCAAGGACGCAGATGCGCTTTCGAAACTTGCGGTGATTCCTGATCATAAAAATGTCAACGCAACGTGGTTGTGGGAGGGAACTGAAGAACTTAAGTTTCATAACAAAAAGTTCACAGTCCCAGAAACAATGGTGCCTTGAATTTTGGAGCTCTATCACGACTCCTCGCACTCAGGTAGACATGACGGCTTTTGAAGGACATATCCCAAGATTCGTCAGCGTTTCCAGTGGAAACCCTTGAGAGAGGACGTTCAACAGTATGCTCAGTCATGTCATCAATGTCAAGTTCACAAAGCCAAGTACCTTCAGAGAAAAGACGAGATGGTTTTGCCTCAACATTTCGACGTACCATTTGAAGTCGTTCATCTAGATTTCGTACAGCTCAAGAAAAAGGCTACAGGAGTAAGAAGAATGCAGTCTTTTCTAGTGGCAATAGACCAGTGCACAAGAATAGTGGCTGCACGGCCGGGAAGGGAAGACGAAAATAGTGTGATCGCTCTTTTGAGTCGAGAGATGCTCAAGAATACGAAAATAGTAATATCAGACAATGGACCAGCGTTTCTCAGTCAGCGTTTGCAAGATTGGGCGAAGGAACGAGTAGTTCTATTGTGACGCTGCGCTCCGTACCGTCTTGCAGGAAATGACATGGCTGAAAGAATTGTTCGGGATTTGAAACAGTTCATTTCAATGTATCCAGGTGTTCAGGGTGGATGGAAGTGCTGCTTGGAGGCAGCTGTCGCTCATCACGATCGGTCGCACACTGCGAGCATCGGCTGTAGCCCATATTTTGCAGCTTTCGGAAAGGTACCAGTGCTTCCTGCTGGTCAAGAACTTTGCATTGCAGACCACCTGCAATTGAGCGAAAAACAAAATACTTCGAAAGCCTACCAGCGATACCGAGAAAATATGAAGAGAAACTTTGACCGTCGCCACAACACGAGGATACCTAAGATAACTGAACGATCTGGTGCTTGTCAGAAAAGGCCTGCCCGGCACAAAACAGGTGTACATGGGACCTCATCGCGTGGTGCAGATCGCAGTGCAACATGGCGGTTTCAAAAGTGTCAGGTACACCAACGATGATGGTGTACTGAAGTTTGCGACCATTGGAAACGTTTTTATGGATCACCCCAGGAGGGATGAGTCTTAAAAGAGGGGGAGTGTACGTTGTTATGCCTGCGAGTCCGCAGCAAACGTCCATGCCTAACGTCCATGCCTCGGAAAAAAAGAAATCTGTGTCAAGGCCAGCACGCGAGCCCACCTGACGCGATGAACAACTCAACGGCGTCAACACGCGACGGCGCCTTTCTGTCGCCCACGTGCAGTGAGTCACCTCAGCAAGCGAGCCGTCGAGCAAGCAATCGACGTCTTCCTGTCTGGGGGGGGGTTGACGTAATGCCTGGCGACGTCACTCGTCCTTGGGTGCAGCCACCTGCAGCGCATCCTCTCCAGATTCGATGAGAAAGAATGACGCGGCCCAGCGGCAACCCCATTGGAGGATTCTGACCTCACGAAAAGCGCCGCTTCTGGTTGGACATTTGGGTTGGACCCGGTGCATATAAAAGAAGCCCTGCGGCGCGTCGAGAGCAGACCCTTTTGAGAGTAGAGCTATGTGTTAGAGAGAAGAGCTCGGCTCTTCGCGTCTCTGTCGGCCCCAGTGCTGAATTTGTAATGCCTCTGTATATATGCTGTACATAAACCTTGTTTTACTCACCGTCGTCTCGTCCGCTCGTCTATCAGCTCTGCGCAGAAGCAGTCGCGGGCTGAGAAACCTACGCTACCAAACGGCTGTTGACGTTCCCGGCGGAGTTGGAAGCAGTGGCGCCTTCGGGACCGTGTTGGCGTCACCGTCTTTCGAAACAGTGGTTGCAGCGGTGACATTTTGAGGCGCCCTTCGTAACGTCCATGGAGGTGCGCTTCGCAACAGTGGTTGGCAGCTGCGGGATCGGCCGGCGTCAGTGACATCAATGCGGTGAGTGCCTGATGTTTTCCCCTCAGTTCACCAGACTACTCTAGCTCAGGTTGTAGTAGTTTAGAGAAGGGCTGTGTGAAGCATTGAAGTGAGCTTTGATTGTTTTAAGTAAAGTCGAAGTGTTTTGAAACCAGAGGTAATGCGGAGGGGGTAAACACGAGAGTGTAAAAAATTGCTTGCGCGTCTTGCTAGTTGACTTATAGTGGGTACGGCAAGTAAATTGTTAACAGGGGCAAACAGCAAGAGGCTAGTGTGAACGATGGAGAACCTTAAAGTGAAGGAACTCATCGAAATTTGTTAGGAACTCGGCGTTACTTTGGGCCGTGGGAAACGAAAGCAAGCGATCCTTGAGATCATGAAGGATGAAGGAGTGTCGGCAGAGGAAGTCGATGAGGCCAGCGCGGATATCAAAGCAAGTCGCGAGGAGGCTGAAAGGCGAGAATTAAAAACTCGCGAACGTTAAGAAGCTGAAAGGCAAGAACGTCGCGAGCGCGAGGAGGCCGAGAGACAGGAGCGCCTCGAGTTGAAACTAATAGAATTGGCAAACCTACAGTGTTCGCAGGCGCCTAGCGTAGCTTCTCCGACGATTCAGCTCAGCGGTTTCAGAATTCGGGACCAACTGGCAACGTTCGTAGTAGGCGAGGACATGGCGAAGTATCTCGTCAAGTTTGAACACGTCTGTGAGGAAAACGCTTTAGAGCGGTCTCTTTGGGCGCAGAACCTGTCAGCTCTTCTTCCCGGCAAAGTGTCCGACGCGATAATTAACTTGTCGAGAGAAGCGTTTGAGAGCTATGACGAGGTTAAGGAAGTGCTCTTGAGACGTTATAAGTTGTCACCCTAGGCTTTCAGGCAAAGGTTTTGGTATGCTAAAAAGGGGAATGAGTCACACGTTGACTTCGCGTTTCGTCTTAAAGCCGATTTATTTGAATGGCTCAAGGGCGAAGGTGTTTATGACGACCGCGATAAAGTGGTGGAATGCGTTGCATTGGAGCAATTCTACCGCTGCATCGAGGAGGATGTCAAACTTTGGCTGCAGGCACAAACTTGGTGAAGTACAGCTAAACGTTTTTCAATATAAAGCCCACGTTAACAGATTCTCAAAAAAATGAGTCGAAAAGTAATTTTCAATCCTGGATAAATCCGTGACATACAAAATTAATCGTGTTTGGCAAAACCAGCTGTCTGGTCGGCTCCAAACCTCAAGTTGTAGCTATTAGTGTCTACTTTGTTGTTGATTCTTTTTTCTCACAATCTAAATAATTGGTTTCTTTCTTTTTTTTAACAATTCACTATACAACTCCCCCGCCTTTTTTTCGTTGTAAGCAATAATGCAGTTATCGCCCATATGAGACTATATATTCTCTTGGCCAATCTCCCAGAGTGGGTACGAGCCATGGATTAGAGGATACAAACAAACAAACGAACAAACAGAAGATGACTGACACTTCAGCCTAGTACTGTGTATTATTCCAAATTGGCGCAGCCGCGTATACTTTCTGTGCAGACATTCAAGATGTGGGTGGACTTCACCATTGAAGCAAATCAACGCGGTGGCATCCGGATCTTGACCGCAATGCCTCAAGATGAAGAGGAACTAGCACTTCCGGAAGCAGTGAGCACTGACGCAATTGTTTCCTATATAAGCACTAAAATGAAGCTCACTCCAGACCATTTACTTGCTAAAAGAATGGTGAGGATCAACATGAAGCTTCAGGATTATGAGAATTTCGTGCTGACTCCAGTGAGAAACGACGTGAAGCCTCCTACCGCTGCTTCACCTGAGAGTTCCAGCTGATCAACAAGTTTCTTGAACTGCACCAAGCACAGAATAGGCAGCAAAATGATTTAATGCGCTTGCTTGTAAATGTGACGGAAATATTAAGCAGACCGAGTCACGAACACGTGAAGCCAGACATGGTTTGACGGAGAGTCTAGTAGTGCCGAGTCCTGGCTCACGTTTTACGAGTATGCATGCAATGAGAGCTACTGGCACACCGACGAAGATGAAGTGAAAAACATGCGACTATTCCTTTCGGGCATAGCAAAAAGTTGGTACGAATGGCGTCTCAATGCTCACAGCAACAAACCATGGATAGAGTGGAAAGCAAGCTTTCTGAGCTCCTTCAACGATAACAAGTTGTTGCTATGGGACAAAGGAATCACGTTCAAATACAGGTCTGGATCTGCACTCAGCTATTTTTATGAGAAAAGGCGCTTGCTACAGCTGGCGGACTCATCTTTGCCTGAGACGTCTGTGGTTCCGCTTATCATTGATGGCTTAAATCCGGACCTCCAGAAGCAAATACAAATGCGAGAACCCAAGACGGTCGAAGAACTTCTGCAGGGAATGCGAAACCTCTATCTCCATGACCTAGAAACCCAGCCTCAACCCATGACACCTGTTGCAAGAAATACCGGGGCCACACGAGCTGAGGAACGACGCCCGCTTGCAAGCTGGAGACCTACTGCAACACCCGTATCCTTTTTGATAGCCCCGGGATGCTCAGACCATGGCGAAGAGCTAGATGACGTAACAAAAACTAAATAGAGAGGGTCTCGGCTTCCACCGGACGACATCAAGAGAAGCTGTTTATTTGTCTCATACAAGTCAATTGTACAAATTCGTTTTTGTGGATGGAAATGAACGGAGTGCGTTAGTTGACAGCGGAGCAAGCGTCATGGTTAATAATGCAAATATTGTTGAGAGGGCAAAATTAAAAGAGGGAAGATCAGTAGAAGTACACGGATACGATGGAATACGAGATGTTTACGATAAGTGGACTTATATAACCATATCGTGCCTCGGCAATACTATCACTGCGCAAGCACTGGTACTCGACGGAGTTCCGTATGAATTACTGCTTTCACGTCCAGTCATCAGTGCAATTCGTTTTAATATCTACTGGACAGGCGAAATTGCCACAGAAGATAAGCGCCGCGCTATCAGCGCGGCAGTTTCGCCTTCAAGGACTCCGCAGAAACCATCGTCAGGTGAAGATGTTAGGACGCTTTACCCGGAATCGCTGTGCCTAAAAGGATATTCTACAGCAACTACGAAGTTTGAGGTTCCATTCCAGCTCAGTGATACGACGGTGGTGAGAAAAAAGCCCTATAATATGTCACGAGAGAAGAAATTGTGGCTTCAGATTGATATTCAAAAGTTGTTGGATGCGCAGATTATCCATCCATCCACGTGTATGTTCGCTTCACCCATCACCATTGCACCAAAGGAAGATGAAAGTCTTCGACTCTGCATGGACTACAGACATAATAAACAGACTGAGTTTTTCCCGTTCCCTATGCCACGTATAGACTCTATCATAAATGACACGGGTGGCTGCAGAGTTTTCTCGCACATTGACCTATGTAAAGGATTTTGGCAAGTTCCGATTTCTTAAAAGTGCAAGAAATATTCTGCCTTCATCACGCCCTTTGACATTTACGAGTATAACCGATTTCCATTTGGATAGAAGAACTCACCCGCTTGGTTCCAGAAAATGATGAACGACGTCTTGCGACCGTTTCTCGGGACGTTTTGTAACGTCTACATAGACGATATAATAGTATACTTCCGCAACGAGGAAGAGCACTCAAACTATCCAGCTAGTGTACTTCAAGCACTTTGTGACGCCGAGCTGAAAAGTAATGACAAGAAGAGTGGGTTTTTCCAAAGTAAAGTGGTGTTTCTTGAAAGAGTATTTAACGGCCAAACCAAGACAACAAAACAGGAATCAGTCGAACGAATCGCAAAAATGCAGAAGCCATATGACTTGCACTCTTTGCGGGTATTTCTGGGTTTTGCTGGGCATTTCCGGCCATTCATTAGAGATTATGCGACCAAAACCAAATGCCTCCCAGAAATGACTAAGAAGAATGTGCCATTTCAGTGGTCAGCAGAGTGTGAATCTGTTTATCACAGCCTTGTGACCTTTCATCGTATCTGGTCCTGACTCTTGTAGACTTCAAGTTGCCCTTTGAACTAAACACTGATGCTTCTTATTATGGCAAAGGCGCAGTGCTTCACCAAAGAGATACCGACTCTCCAAGGAGCCGTCAACAGAAGGTCGTCGGGTACTATTCGTACACCTTTTCGAAAACTCAGCTGAACTACACGACTACAGAGAAGGAAGCCTTGGCAGTCTTAATGGCCGTACGCTATTTTAGACCTTACCTGGATGGCAGGAGCTTCAAGCTCTTACGGATCACCAAGCCTTAAGGTATATCCTTAAACTCGCCGAGCCTCGAGGAAAAATTGCTTGGTGGGTGAGTGAACTCCAGCAGTTTATTTCATGGTCCACCACAGGCCTGGAGAACTCCTCAAGGACGCAGATGCGATTTCAAGACTTGCGGTGATTCCTGATCATAAAAATGTCAACGCAACGTGGTTGTGAGAGGGAACTGAAGAACTTAAGTTCCACAACAAAAAGTTCACAGTCCCAGAAACAATAGTGCCTTGAATTTTGGAGCTCTATCACGACTCCTCGCACTCAGGTAGACATGACGGCTTTTGAAGGACATATCCCAAGATTCGTCAGCGTTTCCAGTGGAAACCCTTGAGAGAGGACGTTCAACAGTATGCTCAGTCATGTCATCAATGTCAAGTTCACAAAGCCAAGTACCTTCAGAGAAAAGACGAGATGGTTTTGCCTCAACATTTCGACGTACCATTTGAAGTCGTTCATCTAGATTTCGTACAGCTCAAGAAAAAGGCTACAGGAGTAAGAAGAATGCAGTCTTTTCTAGTGGCAATAGACCAGTGCACAAGAATAGTGGCTGCACGGCCGGGAAGGGAAGACGAAAATAGTGTGATCGCTCTTTTGAGTCGAGAGATGCTCAAGAATACGAAAATAGTAATATCAGACAATGGACCAGCGTTTCTCAGTCAGCGTTTGCAAGATTGGGCGAAGGAACGAGTAGTTCTATTGTGACGCTGCGCTCCGTACCGTCTTGCAGGAAGTGACATGGCTGAAAGAATTGTTCGGGATTTGAAACAGTTCATTTCAATGTATCCAGGTGTTCAGGGTGGATGGAAGTGCTGCTTGGAGGCAGCTGTCGCTCATCACGATCGGTCGCACACTGCGAGCATCGGCTGTAGCCCATATTTTGCAGCTTTCGGAAAGGTACCAGTGCTTCCTGCTGGTCAAGAACTTTGCATTGCAGACCACCTGCAATTGAGCGAAAAACAAAATACTTCGGAAGCCTACCAGCGATACCGGGAAAATATGAAGAGAAACTTTGACCGTCGCCACAACACGAGGATACCTAAGATACAACTGAACGATCTGGTGCTTGTCAGAAAAGGCCTGACCGGCACAAAACAGGTGTACATGGGACCTCATCGCGTGGTGCAGATCGCAGTGCAACATGGCGGTTTCAAAAGTGTCAGGTACACCAACGATGATGGTGTACTGAAGTTTGCGACCATTGGAAACGTTTTTATGGATCACCCCAGGAGGGATGAGTCCTAAAAGAGGGGGAGTGTACGTTGTTATGCCTGCGAGTCCGCAGCAAACGTCCATGCCTAACGTCCATGCCTCGGAAAAAAAGAAATCTGTGTCAAGGCCAGCACGCGAGCCCACCTGACGCGATGAACAACTCAACGGCGTCAACACGCGACGGCGCCTTTCTGTCGCCCACGTGCAGTGAGTCACCTCAGCAAGCGAGCCGTCGAGCAAGCAATCGACGTCTTCCTGTCTGGGGGGGGGGGTGACGTAATGCCTGGCGACGTCACTCGTCCTTGGGTGCAGCCACCTGCAGCGCATCCTCTCCAGATTCGATGAGAAAGAATGACGCGGCCCAGCGGCAACCCCATTGGAGGATTCTGACCTCACGAAAAGCGCCGCTTCTGGTTGGACATTTGGGTTGGACCCTGTGCATATAAAAGAAGCCCCGCGGCGCGTCGAGAGCAGACCCTTTTGAGAGTAGAGCTATGTGTTAGAGAGAAGAGCTCGGCTCTTCGCGTCTCTGTCGGCCTCAGTGCTGAATTTGTAATGCCTCTGTATATATGCTGTACATAAACCTTGTTTTACTCACCGTCGTCTCGTCCGCTCGTCTATCAGCTCTGCGCAGAAGCAGTCGCGAGCTGAGAAACCTACGCTACCAAACGGCTGGTGACGTTCCCGGCGGAGTTGGAAGCAGTGGCGCCTTCGGGACCGTGTTGGCGTCACCGTCTTTCGAAACAGTGGTTGCAGCGGTGACATTTTGAGGCGCCCTTCGTAACGTCCATGGAGGTGCGCTTCGCAACAGTGGTTGGCAGCTGCGGGATCGGCCGGCGTCAGTGACATCAATGCGGTGAGTGCCTGATGTTTTCCCCTCAGTTCACCAGACTACTCTAGCTCAGGTTGTAGTAGTTTAGAGAAGGGCTGTGTGAAGCATTGAAGTGAGCTTTGATTGTTTTAAGCAAAGTCGAAGTGTTTTGAAACCAGAGGTAATGCGGAGGGGGTAAACACGAGAGTGTAAAAAATTGCTTGCGCGTCTTGCTAGTTGACTTATAGTGGGTACGGCAAGTAAATTGTTAACAGGGGCAAACAGCAAGAGGCTAGTGTGAACGATGGAGAACCTTAAAGTGAAGGAACTCATCGAAATTTGTGAGGAACTCGGCGTTACTTTGGGCCGTGGGAAACGAAAGCAAGCGATCCTTGAGATCATGAAGGATGAAGGAGTGTCGGCAGAGGAAGTCGATGAGGCCAGCGCGGATATCAAAGCAAGTCGCGAGGAGGCTGAAAGGCGAGAAGTAGAAACTCGCGAACGTTAAGAAGCTGAAAGGCGAGAACGTCGCGAGCGCGAGGAGGCCGAAAGACAGGAGCGCCTCGAGTTGAAACTAATAGAATTGGCAAACCTACAGTGTTCGCAGGCGCCTAGCGTAGCTTCTCCGACGATTCAGGTCAGCGGTTTTAGAATTCGGGACCAACTGCCAACGTTCGTAGTAGGCGAGGACATGGCGAAGTATCTCGTCAAGTTTGAACACGTCTGTGAGGAAAACGCTTTAGAGCGGTCTCTTTGGGCGCAGAACCTGTCAGCTCTTCTTCCCGGCAAAGTGTCCGACGCGATAACTTACTTGTCGAGAGAAGCGTTTGAGAGCTATGACGAGGTTAAGGAAGTGCTCTTGAGACGTTATAAGTTGTCACCCTAGGCTTTCAGGCAAAGGTTTTGGTATGCTAAAAAGGAGAATGAGTCACACGTTGACTTCGCGTTTCGTCTTAAAGCCGATTTATTTGAATGGCTCAAGGGCGAAGGTGTTTATGACGACCGCGATAAAGTGGTGGAATGCGTTGCATTGGAGCAATTCTACCGCTGCATCGAGGAGGATGTCCAAACTTTGGCTGCAGGACAAACTTGGTGAAGTACAGCTAAACAAGGCAGCAGAGTTAGCTGAGGAGTATTATACTCGCCGAAAGTTGCATAGCAGGGCAGGGTGCGTTGAAAAGAATGAAGGGAAAGAGGGCTTTCCAAAGAAACCTGATCCACGGAAGGCGCGAATCTGCTACAACTGCAAAAAGGAAGGGCACATCGCGATGAACTGTAAGCAAAAGTTTGCGACTATTCGAGAATCCGAAAAGAAACGGAAGCCGCTGATCTGCTACAACTGCAAAAAGGAAGGGCACATCGCGATAAACTGTAAGCAAAAGTTTGCTTTCGCAACAATAAGAGAATCGGAAAAGGACATGCGGTTGTTAAAGCCGTATGTCCAAGAAACTGCTGTGAATGGGAAAACGTGTCGAGCACTTCGTGACTCAGCGGCAACCATGGACGTTGTCCATCCTTCATTGGTGTCTCCGAATGACTTTACAGGAGAATGCGCGTGGATTAGGCAAGTCGCCGAGGAGCAGAGTGCTTGCTTACCGATCGCTACGGTTGTCATTGAAGGCCCGTTCGGTAAGCTTCGCACCGAAGCGGCTGTGTCTGTTGCGCTTCCCGATCGTTTTCCTTATCTTTTCTCCAACAACTCAGAGCAGCTTCTCGAAGAGCTAGGTAAATCGTTCTTCCCCAACTTAGCGTACATGGCCCTCCCGCGATCGCAAGCGTGGAAGCTTTCGCAGGAGCTTGATCTTGTTTAATGCGGTGAACTCTCAAGTGACCTTGTCGGCGGGTCGACGGAACCTCAGAGAGAAAATTTGCCGCGTGAGCCATGTGAACAGTCACGCGAGCTGCCCGTCGCCGAAGCGACCGGCGCGGTTTCCGTAGCAAAGGGAGACGACGTGGCGCCATTGAATCAGAGTGAGAGGGCTGCAACGCTCTCGCCTGTAGCTGAAAGTTGGAATGAGCTGTCGAGGGTTGATCGAGAAACGCTCTTTCGAGAGCAGTGTGAGGACCTCTCAATTAGGGCGCTAATGAAAAGCGTAAACTTGGGAAAAAAGAAAAAGAATGTTTCTTTTTTTGAGAAAGCAGGGTTTTTGTATCGGAGCTACACAAATGCGCAAGGTCGCAAGTATGAGCAGTTCTTGGTGCCACAAAAGTATCGTCGCCAACTATTGAAACTGGCGCATGAAAACGCATGGGCAGGGCATCTTGGCATAAAAAGACCAAGGCTCGAGTTTCCCTTGACTTTTATTGGCCGAAATGCTGGAAGGATATTGAAGACTTTGTAGCTCATGCGACACTTGTCAGATAGCGAAGAAATCCGCGGACAAGTGGAAGGCACCCATGAAGCTTTTTGATACGAATTATTAAGTGAAATTAGGAAGGCGGCCGAACAAAATTTACCACAGTAACTTGATGAAACCATACGGTCAACGTCAAGCGGTCGTAAATCTGCTGTTGAGTGCTTCAAAGGAAGAGGGAGCAGAAATTTGGAGCTCTAGTGATGTAATCGAAAGGGGATCAGAGGTAATCTTGGAGCAGTTGAACCAAG
This sequence comes from Rhipicephalus annulatus, assembly GCA_013436015.1. Taxonomy (NCBI): domain Eukaryota; kingdom Metazoa; phylum Arthropoda; class Arachnida; order Ixodida; family Ixodidae; genus Rhipicephalus; species Rhipicephalus annulatus. Next base: position 292,752 of record WOVY01009764.1, on the reverse strand, counting down.
GGCCTAGGTTAAGTGAGTCCAGAAGAAGGAGCTGAGAAGGAGTGTTCCTTTTGATGAGAAATCTGGACTTCCCATTGTAGTTCCACAGACGTGCATCGTCGCAAGTACGAGCAGCCCTTAGTACCGCATAGGTATCGTCGCCTTAAAGTGGCCGGTTACTGAGGTGGAGCATGGTACTCCACCAGCACGACTTGGACGTTCGCTACAAAAAAGGAAAGCTAAACGCTAATGCAGACGCATTGAGCGTGCGTTTTAGTTAGTACCTTCTCCAACTTTTGGTTTCTCGCTGGCGATTCGGGGCAAAATTTTGACCTCATCACAACCTGGACTGAGCGCTCTCGTCCAGAGTGAGCTCAAGGAGCCAACTTTATGTTCTATTCTAATTCGTTACGTTGTACGTGAAAAAAAATTGTGCCTCTTGATGTAGAGGGAACGAAATTTCGATAGACGCGTAGCTAGGTATATGTTGTACTATACTTTGTCTGGTGTTCTGTCGGGTCACCGAGGGCGCTTGCTTGTGTCGTGTGTTGTCTGTTGTCGAACCGTTCTTGACAAGTTGCAGAACCACCGACGAGTGCTGAAACCAAAGATCGTCAGAAGAGACGAGCGAAGCTGGTCGACAAGCTGTGGTGACAAGCCAGTGGAGCTGGGATCCGTCCTCAAGAATGGGATGTGTTCCCGGAACAGAGTCTGGAGCTGAATTTTCCCCATGGCCCTGGAGGCGAACCTGGAGGGACCTGGCGAACGAGCGCACCTGACATCCGAGCCCCGTGGAAGCAGCTCGTCTTTCCGGTGCATTGTCTGGCGGCGGGTGTGCTGTTATGCCTGCGAGTCCGCAGCAAACATCCATGCCTAACGTCCATGCCTCGGAAAAAAAGAAATCTGTGTCAAGGCCAGCACGCGAGCCCACCTGACGCGATGAACAACTCAACGGCGTCAACACGCGATGGCGCCTTTCTGTCGCCCACGTGCAGTGAGTCACCTCAGCAAGCGAGCCGTTGAGCAAGCAATCGGCGTCTTCCTGTCTGGGTGAGGTGACGCAATGCCTGGCGACGTCACTCGTCTTTGGGTGCAGCAACCTGCAGCGCAGTCTCTCCAGATTCGATGAGAAAGAATGACGCGGTCCAGCGGCAACCCCATTGGAGGATTCTGACCTCACGACCAGCGGCGCTTCTGGTTGGACATTTGGGTTGGACCCGGTGCATATAAAAAATGCCCTGTGGCGCGTCGAGAGCAGACCCTTTTGAGAGTAGAGCTACGTGTTAGAGAGAAGAGCTTGGCTCTTCGCGTCACTGTCGGCCCCAGTGCCGAGTTTGTAACGCCTCTGTATATATGCTGTACATAAACCTTGTTTTACTCACCGTCGTCTCGTCCGCTCGTCTATCAGCTCTGCGCAGAAGCAGTCGCGAGCTGAGAAACCTACGCTACCAAACGGCTGGTGACGTTCCCGGCGGAGTTGGAAGCAGTGGCGCCTTCAGGACCGTGTTGACGTCGCCGTCTTTCGATACAGTGGTTGCAGCGGTGAGATTTCGAGGCGCCCTTTCTAACGTCGTCGGAGGTGCGCTTCGCAGCAACGTCGACGTTCGACAGGGTTGGAGGGAGACGAGGAGGAAGAAGAGGTTAGAAATAAAGAAGATGGTTGACACCCCAGCCTAGTACTGTGCAATATTACAAGTTTTTACCGTAGATGACATAATCGTACCACTCGTACAATCTTCAGACTATTCACCAATAGAAACCTTAACAATTACTGAGCAAGGCGCGCTCGATCTACTAATAAATATCTATACCAAGAAGAACCTGGGACCTCACAAGATAACAAACATCTTCCTTAAAAGGTATGCAGAATGGGTAGCTAAATATTTATGTGTAATTTTTAAGAAATCAGTGCAATCATGCATTGTCCCCGCAGCATGGAAAACCGCAAAAGTTATACCAATACACAAAACAGGCAGCAAAACCTTGGTTTCAAATTACAGGCCAATATCACTAACTTGTTCTGTGTGTAAATTGTTAGAACATATGATACTGAAACACATAAGTATTTACCAAAAAAATCATATCCTGTCTCCTGCACAACCTGATTTCCGAAAAGGCTTTTTAACGGTCACTCAACATTTAGAATTAATACACGACGCAGCCCAGTCCATTGACAACCACAAACAAATTGATCTCAAGTTCTTAGAGTTTTCAAAAGCATTTGTTCGTGTTTCTCATACAAAATAATAGGTAAATTAGAAGATACTCTTGGAAATTGTACATGGTCACTAGATTAAGGATTACTTAACCAAACGCTCACAATTTGTACAGTTACAGGACACCACCTCTAGAATAGCCGCAGTCACGTCAGGCGTGCCACGGAACAGCGTCTTAGCACCAATATTATTCACAATATTCACTAACGATGCGCCTCTCTCAAATTGAAGTAAAACTAAGGCTCTTTGCAGATGACCGCGTAATTTACCAGGAAATAATACTCCTAAAGATCACCTTATTCTTAACCGAGCACTAGAAGATGTACACACGTGGTGCAAAAAATGACAAATGTCCATTAATATTGTTAAATATGTTTCCATGACTATGACTGGCAAAAACACAGGTACAACTTTTCTTACACTATTGACAACTGCCCCTTAGCCACAGTCTCTAGCTACAAATATCTAGGAATAAAAGTTTGAAACGGCCTGAGATGGGATACCCACATTGATAATATTACTAGCACACCCATAAAAAAAGTATTTTTTAAAGACGTCTTAAACTCGCACCACCAAACACCAAACTAATAGCTTCTCTACCCTCGTCAGATCTGTATTAGAATATGCCAGCCCTGTCTGGTTCCCGTACACCCACCAACAAATTAATAAAATAGAAGCCGTTCAAAGAAAACAATAAGGTTTATTTTAAGAAGTATAGACTGACAGACTCACCAACGCACCTACCTAAACGCGGGCATTCTAACACTACAAAACCGAACAAAGCTAACAAGACTGAAACAATTGTTCCAACTACTCCACAACACAATAAAAATGATACTTCAAGGTATATATCTTTTTTTTCACGGCAGGCCGACCGTTTACTATCATCCCCATACCTTTGTAGAATACTGTTTTAATACCAATTGCTTCAAATATTCATTTTTTCTTCTAAACAAGAATTATTAAACTCACTGAAACCCACTTTAACCGCTGAATCACCCATAAACTTGTTTACAGCTGTGATTGAAAGCAAATTGCTTGCCTCGCAAATCGCACTAACGACATCACACCATCAATAAACCCAATAAACGACGAATCAGTGTCATATTGCTAATACAAAAGTTTTATTTTTCATGATCGCTATACTTCAAGTTACATGCTTTTCGCTTAGTTTATTGTTCATAGGTTTTTTGAATAAGTTATTCAATAAGAATGCCTACCTGTTTTTCCTACACCATATTACAAATGCTTGCATTATTTTTTGTGGTCGTTTTTTAGCGATAACCTACCTCATGATTTTACAATTAGTAAAATTGTTTGATTGCATGTTCTTTATTGCCAATGTATACCGTTTGATTTGCATGTCTTTTTGTAATTGCGGCTTTTTTGTGTTTTCTATCATTAAGAATCTGTGTAAACAAATATTCGTTTTCATACGCCTTCTCTCCTATAATCTCTGATGAGATTGGCAGTATTGTTAGATAGATAGATAGATAGATAGATAGATAGATAGACAGACAGACAGACAGACACAGACAGACAGACAGACAGACAGACAGACAGACAGATAGATAGATAGATAGATAGATAGATAGATAGATAGATAGATAGATAGATAGATAGATAGATAGATAGATAGATAGATAGATAGATAGAACGATTTGAACTTAAAATGCTCTTTAACCCTTCGTATCCCAGCGGCAAAAAATCTTGCCATTACATAAAATGGCACTAAAAAGGTCGTGTGTGTCACCCAAAATTGAAATTTCATTTTTGAATTTCGCTCTACATTGAAGTTTCAGAATATGGTAACTAGATGGCGCTCTATGTATTGACAACTCCACCACAACACAAAGAAGAATGGCGTCTTCCTCAAAATGCCCGCCACGGTAAGTACCTTCGCGTTACAGTAATACCTCACTATATATCTGCTATTTCTACCTTTAAAGTACTTCTGGTGTGATAGAGGAATTCACAAGGAATATTTTGATGTCAATTGCTCTAGGAAAAACCAAATAGAAGTACTTATTTTTCGTCCATGTTGTGTTGCGTTACACATATGTTGGCGTAAGGAATACGAGGCTTCTGAATTTCACGAATTAGTCTTTGGGGCTGCTTTTTGTTCGCTTCGTTTTATAAAACGCCGCGGTTTACCATAAAAATTTAGATTTCAAATGCAACACAATATCTCTCTGCAGGCGTGGATTAACGGACACCAGAATCCAGGGAATTTTGTTTGACTGGTCAAGTGGGAGCGAATGCTCTGACTTGGAAAGCTCCGATGATTATCAGGCAGAAAGGACCCCAAGTCAACATTGTAGTGGGACAGATTCGTCTAGCTTGTCAGACACCAACGGTCGTGATGTGGAAGAGTCCACTACTGTGAAGAACAGGATAAAAAAGACCTGGAATTGGGTAAAGAAGGACCTTGACATTAACGAAGATATTCCTACTAGCATTCTAAGTCCAAAAGTCTCTGCGGCAGAGGCTAAAACGCCTGTGAGTATGTTTACTAAGCTGGTAGATGAGGATTTGATCGAACATCTGACGTTTGAAACAAACCGATTCCGGGTCCAGTGCAACCGTACGAAAGTAAAACCTGTGATGCTTGAAGAAATGAGGAAATTTCTCGGTATGGTCCTGTACATGGCCGTAGTGTCCATTGCATTCAGGCGTAGTGTACTGGCCCCGGTTATTGCGCCAACCCAACATATCGGACTGCATGCCAAGAAATCGCTTTGACGAAGTGATCTCACTTTTCCACGTGTGCAACAAAGACACCGAGAAGAAAAAGGAAGAAGATGGCTACGACAAGCTTTAAAGGTCCATTCATTGCTCAGCCGGCTAAAGTATAATTTCCAGAGTGTTGCAGAAATGGAAGATTGCCTTGCAGTGGATGAAATGATGATACCCACCCTCTCTAGTAACGCCTTTATGGGCCCGGAGGGTAATGTAAATAAATGACTAAATACCATTCAAACGTTGGCACAACCTCAAGGTGTGCATAAACAAAAAGCCTAGAAAGTGGGGCTACAAAGTGTAAACACTGGCTGGAAGATCCAGCTATGTGTACAAAATTGAGCTTTACGGAGACAATTTAGTCATTGATGCAACGTATTTGTCAAATGACTTTGAAGAAAGTGGAAAAATTGTTGTGCGACTCTCTGAGGGCTGTAAAGGAAAAAAAATCTTTTGTGACAACTTCTACGCTTCAGCAGATCTTCTAGTGGAAATGAAGCGTCGCCAATTAGGATGCACAACAACCATGAGAAACGGCAGAATTGGACGCTGCCCCGTAAAAACCCGAAAATTCCTGAAAGGGGAAGGCCGTGGATCCTGCGATTACCGATCAAAAAAGGACACTGACATTATTATTTGTCACTGGCATGACACCCGCAGCGTCATAATCGGATCGTATACCCATAGTGTAGGTCCTGTAACAGTTTGCCGTCAATACGACAAAAAAAAACAGAAACATCCGAAGTTTCTCGACCGAGCTTGGTAAGAGTATACAATCAAAGCATAGGTGGTGTCGACAGAGCGGACCAGCTGCTTTCTTTCTACCGCAATGAGTTCAAAACGAAGAAGTGGTACAAGAGGATAATTTTTCACTTGCTAGACCTTACTGTTGTGAACATCTGGTTGTTGTACGGCGCCCTAAAGGATCCGGAAATCCAGCTCGCAGAATTCATGCTTCAGGTCGCCTTTAGGCTAAAGAAGTTGGAAAAGTCCCACGAAGCGCCCCTCCATGACCGTACTCTGACCGAAAATTGGCTGTCGAACCGAGCTTCGGATGTACCTACTTCCGTCAGGTATGATGGGGTAAATCATCTGCCTGTCAAAGTGCCGCAGAAAAGTGCCCCAAGGTGGAAGCTACCTGCAGTGTTTACGGAGAACAAGACTCCAGTGTAAGAAGGGTATGTTGTACCTGTGCGTCGATGAAGATGGACCAGCAAACTGCTTTGAATTGTTCCACACTGAGTGACTTCGTGTTCCTAGCGTACACAGATGTGTACGTTCATTTTCTTCAATAAATAAGGTTTGTTGAAGGACACATATTTTTTTCTGTATTATTTGGCGCACAATAATAAAGAGTCAGCCAATAAACGCTTGCTGTTGTACCTACGAACATCATGGGATACAAAGAGTTGAGACCACTCCTCCAGCTTTCGCTCCACCTGTGCACTGCGTTCCGCAGAGCCCGGGCTGCACTTCCTTTCTTTCTTATGCAGGTGTTACCCTACGTGTGATTGTGCTGTGCTCCATCTAAACCCGCAATGACAATGACAAGCACTCAGCGCAGATCCCTCCTCAGTGTTCGAGAAGCTTCACGTTCATATTATACTCAGTTTCACAAGCTGTTGGCGGTGTTGTTGGAAGTACCAGCGCTCTCAGCCAATTGTGACAAAGCACGTTTCACAAGTGTGTTCCTAAGCACATTTCGCGTCCATTTATTTGACAGGTAGTGCCATCTGTGTGTAGGCAGCTGCGCGATATACGAATTATTTTTTTATTTGTGCAGCAGATTTCACTTCGTACATTTTCGCTCTGCTTTTCTTATTTTGGTATGGGACGACGAGCGTTGCAATGAAACCGGCCCGACCCTTTCTATTTATTGCTATTGCCACCGTTTCTATGAGTTCTTCTCGTCTTTTTTTTCAAACTCATCTTTTTCAAACTCATCTTTTCATCTTTTTTTGTTGTTAACGCAACATGAACGAAAATTCATTTTGGTGACCCAATCACTTGGCGTAACAATCTTTGAATAGATCAATCTGAAACTTAGTTTTTTTTTTCCTCAGTGGTCACTTGCTTGATTTTATTGGCACATTTGAGTATCGACATCTTCAAAAGCAATTGTCTTTGCCGCTGCTACGCAGCTCCTCATGTTACTTCAAACAAAATCTATTGGATTCAGCTGGAAGTGGTCGGGAGATGGGCACACACTGAGGTGACCAGCAGCCTCCGCGATGCAACATACACAGTATCGGTCCATGCTTGCGTACATGTTGTCGACAAGCTTCACGAGCTCCCCCTTCCCTATGCCAGCTCTCCATGCAGCACCTTCTTCGAAAGAGCAGTTCTATAGGTCCGTTATGAAGCTAGCCATGCACAGTGTTTTTCCTGCATCCCAGACTGATATGGCACATAATGAATAGCTATACCAGTGCCAGTTGGCAGAAGGTGATGCAGCCTCTGTACTTTGCTGCAGTGGTTTATAAGACCAGTCAACAAATCAGAACGACGGGCTTCGTGCGTACACTGGATAGTGCCGTCTATCCAAACCAGACTACGTGTGCAACTGGCGTTAACCGACATATCGTTGGTGAAGAAATCACAGAATGTTCACGGAGTGAGTGATGACAGTGAACGAAGCATCCATGCTTACATACGCCTGTCTGCCTGTATGTATGTCTGTCTGTGGATATGATTGATTCATCGATATGTGGCGTTTAACTTCCCAAAACCACCATATGAATATGAGAGACGCCATAGTAGAAGGCTCCGGAAATTTCGACACCCTGGGGTTCTTTAACGTGCACCCAAATCTGATCACACGGAACCGACATTTCCGCCTCCCTAGGAAAATGCAGCCGCAGCCGCTGAGATTCAATACCGCGAGCTGCAAGTCAGCAGCCGAGTACCTTAGCCACTAGACCACCGTGGTGGGGCTGTCAGCGGATATGCTGTCCTTGTTACGCCGGAGGGATGGACTGCCCTAGGCCATAAGGAGCTTCGCCCCTAAACATTAGCCTACCCGCCGTCGCAACTCTGTCCAATGTGCGTCGCCTCTATGATGAGGGCGTCTGAAGAGTGTTTTTGTACTTTAAGCAAAGCTTTTTCAGTGTACTTTGCATTATTGTCGTAGACGTGGTCGGTAGCGTTTCATCAACTTTCACTTTGGAGATAGTTAAAACTTCGCCTTTCTCAAAAAAGACATGCACCACTTTCCGCAAGACGCTGAGGTCAGAATAATCTAGCTTTTCCGTCCTTTCATATCTTTGCCCACAAGAGCGCTTTTTTGGTAGTAGAACTTTTCCGGCCTTCTCTGCCTCTGTTGTTCACCTATTCAACGTTCCCTCTCTCACCTTGGACTTTACCTGTACCAGCATGCTACGCGAGGCCCTTTAAGAATCTTTAAAGCTACCCGCTTCGCGAATTTGCGAAAACCACGCATAATTTATGGGTGACTCATTGGTAGCACAGTTGAAAAGCAATCTTGCACAAACGCGACCAATTTGGGTAACATCATGATACCGTTAGGCGGCGCATCACCAGCTCACAAGCCTTCGCAGACATGCGCACATGCAAGGTTTTCCTTTTAATTTCGGTGGGTGTAGCTCCCAAATACAGCTGGATTGCTGAAATATTTTATAGGGCTATTTGTTGTGCCCTTACAGCTCTGATTGCACGAGACAGCTCCAAGTTTGGCTGTCCTGCCAACAACTTGTGGAACGGAGCATAGGTCATTTTGTGAAGATTGCTCACGGGAAGCACACTCAATATTATTCAATGACTTACATGACAAGTGGTGAAAGGCTTTAAAAGTAGGCGTTTGATGTATACGGGATGGCGCATTCTATCTATGACGAGCTTTATTGATCACCGATGCTTCCTTCGCTGATATAAGTTTGCACCATGCATTGCTTGCTGTAGCTTAAGTCTTTGGACGCTTGCTTCTTTTGTTCGTGGCTTGTCCTATTTGTGGTGACCGGCGTGTACACCACTGGTGCCAGTGTGTACACTTTTGCAGTCGCCGCTCAAGAGGTGACTCTTTGGTGGTTCCAGCAATGCTCACTAGAGGGCGTGCCACCAACCAAAGCCCATAGATGGCGTTGTGTTCGCGTTGAGTACCGCGGAGAGTGTCGGAGAGTGTGGTAGAGGTCGGACGTGTTTTTGGAGAGCTCCGGAATGACAGCTACAGATAAGTGTTTTTGCATGTTTCCAGCTTGCCTCTGTCTGTAGCGTTATGAGAACGTAAGGCGCTAGCGTAAAGCTTGATTAGGTCTATTACGGTGTACGTTTTTTTTTAGTATTTTGTACTGTGTCTTTTTTTTCTCCAGCCACCACGTGGCTGAGGTCTGCGCGTAGACCGACCACGTGCATGCGCAGGTGCTGTGAAGTGTAGCGTATTTATTTATTATTGTGGTTCTTTTTGGCTTAGACCAGTGTATTTTAGTACAGTTTTCTAACACGTGGGCATCGGTAAACTGAGCTAGCCATGGTCAAAAAGACCGTAAAGTGTTCAGAGTGCGGGGTAGGTTGGAAGGTGGAAGGTAGTGCGGAGGAGAAAGCAGAAGATGACGCCAAGTGTAGACAGTGCGAGTTCGAGGAGAAAATGAAAAATATGATGGCGGTCCAGAGTGGGCTCATGGAGAAAATCGCAGAGCTGGAGAATGCATTGGCGAAGGAGCGAGAGAAAACGTCAGCCATGGAAGAAAGGCTCCGGTCAGCCGAGAAGGGCCTATCGAAGGTCCTGAAAGGGAACGAAGACGCAGGTGACGGCGGAAGCAATATGGCGACGACCCCCCGTGCGGGAGAGATGAAGGAAACAGGCATGACAAAGGCAGATACATTGGCCACAGGGCCCAGCTACCGGGAAGTAGTTTTGAGGGAGGGAGGGAGCAAACCAGCAGCCGTGACTCACGCTAGTCACCTAGTCAGCAGCCAGGTGCAGGTTTCAGAAGGAATGTCTGAACAGGTCATCATCGCCGGTGACTCAAATTTAGTCCGATGCGCAGCGACAATCAAAGAAAGGGTGAAAGGCGACAAGAGAGTTGCGATAGGGACGTTCCCAGGACAAACGCTGGGGACAGTAATGAGTCAAGCGGGTGAACAACTCGCAGCTAAAGCTAACAATCGTCACCTCGTTGTAATTGCGGGAGGGCTAAATGACGTCCTGAAAAAAGAATCGTCAGGACTAGCGACGACCTTGGCGAAAGGAGTGGATGACATGCGCGCCGGGTCCCCCCAGGTGCAAATTGTAGTATGCACAGTACCGGAAGTACCAGTACGCAACGTCAACCTGCAAAGAGCGGTTGTCGACGCAAACAAAGAGATATGGCGAATTAGTCGAGAGAAGGGTTTCGAGGTAGTGGATTTAAACAGGGAAGTGCACAGGTGGGGTGGATTCCAAAGAGACAAGATTCATTTCGATAAGAGGCTTGGACACGAGGTGGGCTGGCGACTGGCAGGACGCGCAGTAGCTTTTTTGGGGGGCTCACGGGCCCTTCGGAGTCCGGGGTAGCTCGTAACAGGGAAAACAACCAGGAGGACGCTTTGACAGGTAGAATTGCGAAAAACCAGAAAAAAGGTAAAAGAAAAAGGAAAAAGGCGCGTGTTGCAATTAGTTACATAAACATGCAGGGTGGCAGAAAGAAGGCAAAATGGTTAGAGATTGAGGAGCAGTTAAACAAAGAACAGATAGGCGTGTATGCGGTTACAGAAACACACCTTAGAGACTTGGAAGAGCCACCACATATTGAAAATTATGTTTGGGAAGGGCGTAACAGGACCATATCGGAAAGGAAAGGTGGGGGTGTAGGAATGCTAATTCATCGCGGAGCCAAATGGGTTAGAGTGAAACAGACGTGTTCAGAGCACCTCTGGGTTCTGGGCACAGTAGGTGGAAAGGAAACGTGGCTAGGGGTAGCCTACTTGTGGACGGGGAATAACTGCAGAGAAAAGAATCAGGAGATAGTGGATTGCATGAGTGCGGATATTAAAGGAATTTGGTAATGGGGCCGAAATCATCCTTCTAGGGGACATGAATGCCCACATACAAGACCTTGACGGATATTCAGACACCAATGCGAAGTTATTACTAGATCTTTGCGAGCAACATAGTCTGGAGATAGTTAACACGGGGCCTAAATGTGACGGCCAGATCACATGGGAAGTCGGAAACAAGCAATCAAGTATTGATTATTGTCTCATGACTGAAGGAATTTACCACAAACTGACAGAAATGAGGATAGACGAGGAAGGCATTAACAGCTTGGGTAGTGATCATAAACGAATAACATTACAAATGGGATACGAAACTGAAAATATGAGCATGGAATCAAAGTCTGGCAGCTTGTATTTAAATGACAAACAAATAATAAATATAGCCGCAAGAGTCGAGGAAGAAGTAGGCGAAATACCAGGCAAGGACTGGGAGTATAGTGAGCTGTTACATCTAATGACGAAGGAGATAGGGAAAGAGAAGAAAACTGTTTGCTGGAAAGGAAAAAGGAAGCCAAAAAGTTGGTGGAACAAGGAAATCCGGGAGGCGATCGAGAAGCGACGCGAAGCATCACGGGAGCATAGAAAGGCAAAAAAGGAGAAGCGGCCGCAGGACGAAGTCAAAAAAATATGGGAAATATATTTAGAGAAAAAATCCCTTGTACAGAAATTGGTAGAGGCAAAAATTAAAGGTGAAAGTGAACGCTGGATGACAGAGATACGCGAAAAAAAGGAGGCCGCGCCTAGGATTTTTTGGAGCCACATAAAGGCGCTAGGTAGGAAGTCTGTCACAACGCAACAACATATTCTAGATGAAGGAGGAAATCAATTGGAAGGGTACGAAGCGCTCGGTTACATCCAAAAGGTAACAGCCGATTCGTTTCAAAAGAGCGTCCAGGGGATCTCCCCGGTGAGTAAAAGTGTGGAGGAGAAAGCAACAGAGGAAGAGCTAGTACTTGATAATTTCAACTGGAAAAAGGCCGAAGGAAAAATTCCAAAGCGCACTGCCGCGGGTTTAGATGGGATTCCCGTTAGCCTCATTAACGAACTAGGACATAACACTAAAGAAGCATTGTTAAAAGCAGTAGAAAAAAGCTTAAAGGACGGACAAATACCGGACAGTTGGCGACAAAGTAGAATGAACTTAATCTATAAAGGCAAGGGAGAAAAGGACAAGATTCGCTCGTATAGACCACTAACCATTACATCGGTACTATACAGGTTGGCGATGCAAGCAGTAAAAATGAAAATAGAAACATGGGCCGAACATAACGATATTTTGGGAGAACTTCAGAACGGATTTCGAGTCGACAGGCGGTTAGACGATAACCTGTTTGTTCTCACTCAGTGTATAGAAATATCTAAAATAGAGAATAGGCCCTTGTACGTGGCTTTTCTAGACATCACTGGGGCATACGACAACGTTAATCAGGAAATTTTGTGGGATATATTGAAAGGAATGGGCATGGGCGACGACTGTATACAGCTTCTGAGGGAGATATACCAAGAAAATACAGTTTGCATAGAGTGGGAAGGAATGCGTAGCAAAGAGAACGTTGAGGTTAGCAAGGGTCTGAGACAGGGATGTCCTTTGTCCCCGCTGTTATCCATGCTGTACATGGTGAGTATGGAAAAAGCGCTAGAAGGTAGCAACATTGGTTTTAATCTGTCACACAAACAGGGCGGCATGATGATTGAGCAGAAGCTTCCAGGTTTATTTTATGCGGACGATATCGTCTTATTTGCGGACAGTCGAGATGATATACAGCAGCTGGCGAATATATGCGGAAGGGAAGGTGAAGCTCTTGGACTAGGATTCAGTGTAACGAAGTGTGGATTGATGGTATTCAATGATCCCTGTGATCAGACGGTGTCCATACAAGGCCAAGAAATACCGAGGGTAAGTGAATACAAGTACCTCGGAGTATGGGTAAATGAGAGTGATAGATACATGGAGGTACAGGAAAAAGCCTCGGCAGCAAAAGGAAAGAGGAATGCGGCAATAATGAAGCACAGAGCGTTGTGGGGATACAATAGGTATGAGGTGCTTCGAGGTCTGTGGAAGGGTGTAATGGTTCCAGGGCTTACTTTTAGGAACTCAGTGGTGTGCATGAGGGCAGAGGTGCAATCGGGAATGGATGTAAATCAAAGGACTGTGGGACGCCTCGCGTTGGGTGCTCACGGGAAGACGACAAACGAGGCTGTAAAGGGCGATATGGGGTGGGCAGGTTTTGAGGCGAGGGAAGCGCAGAGCAAAATAAGGTTCGAAGAAAGGCTAAGAAATATGAAGGAGAGTAGATGGGCAGAGAAGGTGTTCCGGTATTTGTATAGGAAGAGCGTGGACACACAGTGGAGAAAAAGAACTAGAAGACTCACTAGTAAATATACGGCTGGTATTGTAAGCCATATGTCAACAAAGAGCGTTAAGGGAAAAGTCAGGGAGGCGGAGAGGATTTACTGGATGGCAGCTATGGAGAAAAAACCGGCTTTGAGTAACTACCGAAAGGGCAAAAATGAAATAAGGAGGGAGGCATTTTACGATAATTCAAGGGGAAGCGCTTTACTGTTTGAAGCGAGATCGGGTTGCCTTAGAACGCGTAGTTATAAAGCAAGATTCAGTAAAGAAGAAGAACAATGCACATGCTGCGGGAAAGATAAGGAAACGGCGGAGCATGTTCTGATTGAATGTGGAGATATCCACCCAGGTGTACGTTTGGGCACGAGCCTACAGGAAGCCTTGGGTTTTAGGGACAACAATGGAAAGCTGAACACACCCGCGATTGAAATAAGTAAGAGACGGTTAGTGTATTGGTGGCAGAAAATTAGAGAAAAAGGAGAAAAATAAATATTGGAAAAATAAAATATGGACAGTGTGCCGTAAATGGCAGAGAACTTAAGCTGAAAATTTACCTTTTTTTCCATTAAGATAGAATTTATCGAAGTAGAGGCATTAGGCCAACATTAAAAAAAAGAAAAAAGGTTTTTTTTTGTCGAGCCTGGTGGCATACTTGTCACCACCCCGTTATAAAGGGGACGCTCATAGCATCCATCCATCCATCCATCCCACTTGCTGAAGCACAGACTGGGAATGGGTCAGGCAGGAGTGCATGGAACATTATTGGCGAAAAGGGAAAGTGACAGAACAGATGACGCTCGTGGGTATTGTATGCATGTCGACAGGGCTTAAGCGAGAAAGGAACAGCAACAAATGTTGAAGTGCATAAAAATGACATTGACAAACTAGCAGACAAATGCGAGGTAATTGTATTAGGAAATATGAATGCGCACATAAAAGATATAAATGGCTATACTCACCTAACAGGCAGAATGCTAAAGAATGTGTGTGATAAGCATGATTTAATTATTTGCAACAGTACCGAGAAGTGCAAACGGAAGATAACATGGGCGTGGGAAGGCTGCAGTCGGCGATAGAATATGGAATGATGTCACATAGGGTGTATGATCGACTAAGCGTGAAGAACATAGATGAATATTGTTCCAGAAGCTTAAGTTGTAATTACAAACGTATCAAGCTGAGTTTGGGAAGAGTAATGAAATGGGAAGGAGGCATCATGAGCAGCCACGTGGTAATATATATTCAGAAAGAAAATAGAAATAGCAACTGAGAGATTGAGAAATTAATCATCGAGGATACTAAAACAGAGTATACGCACACAAATCTAAGTCTATTATTTGAGTTAGAGCTCACTAAGGCACCAGTTGAATCAACAGAAAATAGGAGACGAAAACCCAAGAACTGGTGGGATGAGAAGATAAGAGAGCCATAGTAAGATGTCAGGAAGCCTCCAAGAAACGCACGTGTGCTAAACAGAGGGGTGAACGGGAGATGATGTCAAAAGAAAATAGGAAAACTTTTTCCGCTGCAGAAGAAAATTGTCTGGTCTGATCAGTGAGGAGAATAAAAGGGAGTTCAATGAATGATGGAAGTCGACAAAAAAGACACAAAGGCAGCTGAAAAGTTTTGAAACAATCTCAATTATTGGAGTAATAAGACAAGCATGGAAGAGAGGTTTATAACTAACATTCAAAGGTTTAGACTAGAAGGGGATGAAACAATTGAATATATCAAAACAATCATGACAGGAAAATTTGAACAATAAGAAAGCGCTGCATGCACCGCACAAGCGCTGCATGCACCGTATGACAATGGACCAATTAGCGCAGTGGCTCCGCTGAGATAACCACAGTGGGAAAGGATTCCTTATAGCACACCAACAGGCCCTGATGGCATCCCGACTACGCGAATAAAGAAACTATGACCAAAGTCTAAGCAAACCGAAAGAAAGGTAATGAGAAAAGCAATAATGTATGATGAATCTCGCAATGGGGGTGGGGGAGAACTAAGCGGAATGAGCATGGTCTATAATGGAAAGGGGGAGAACGCTAATACAAACAACTACCATCCTAGAACAGTGACATCAGGGGTTTGCAGGCTGGTGATGCAGATAACAAAGGAAAGACTACAGACATGGGCGGAGAATGAGGGAGTGCCAGCAGAACTACAAAATGGGTTCCGTAAACGAAAGAGTTTGAAGGACAATTTGTTTTCAATGATGCATTGTATTGAAATGGCGGAAAAGGAACTGTAACTTTTGTGGCTGGCATTTCTAAATATCAAAAGAGCTTACAATAGTTTGATTCAAAAAGACTTGTCGGCTATACTGGACAAACTCGACGTGGAAGATGGAATAACTAATATTTTAAAGGATATCCGTGAAACTAACAAGGTAGTTAGAAAATAGAAAGAACAGCTATCCGAACCTATAGAAATGACACGGGCTTCGACAGCCATGTTCCTTGCCACCTTTGTTATTTAAGCTGTATCTACAGGGACTAGAAGCCAAGTCACAGAGGAGTGGACTCTGCTTCAGCCTATTTTTTGCCAAGCAAGGAAAACACGTTGAACAGTCATTGCCAGCTAAAGTGTATGCAGATGATATAGTATTATTAGCCGACCACAACGAAGATCTTCAGGGATTGATATACATGTGCTGTAATGAAGGAGATAGGTTAAATTTGAAGTTCAGTAGAGAAACATCACCTATCATGTTTGTTTTTGATAACGAACGTAGTAAGCATAAAATACAATTCACGCTTGTGTAAAGAGTAAACGACAGATACACCACCCGATCCTGGGCCAGCTGTTGTATTCTGTATCTTCTTCCTCCTCTTCCCCGCTAGCCTAGCATGCGCATCTGTGCCAAAGTGCCAGTTTTGGTCTTCGTCATCACTCTCGGCCATGACTGCAAGCATTGTCAGTGGGCCACACGACAGTGTACTGGTGGGTGAGGCTAGCTGCAGCAGTTGACAGTGCTTCAGGTGGACGGGGTTGGCTGCATTGTTGTGGTCGGCCCCGCCCACGCTGGACGTTTTTCGAAATCGGCTGGGCGGCCGACACTGGCTATGTCGCTTGGGTCGTTCGCCATGTCTTCATGCGACTGGGTCCTGGTTTGTTCTTTTCTGCATGATTACACAGCGGGACTACATTGACTGTCGCGTGGCAATCTACAACCTCGGCCACGCTGCGTCTTTTTAGAGAAAGCAGTTCGACATCGATTATCTTTTTGTGAACTGAGCAGG
Organism: Rhipicephalus annulatus; assembly: GCA_013436015.1. Taxonomy (NCBI): domain Eukaryota; kingdom Metazoa; phylum Arthropoda; class Arachnida; order Ixodida; family Ixodidae; genus Rhipicephalus; species Rhipicephalus annulatus. The sequence goes on along the minus strand of WOVY01009764.1, from coordinate 276,229 downwards.
CAATCTCGTGGTATTTGAAGTGTCGTACAGTGGTGTGGATTTCTTGAAGCAGGTTCTGACGGCTGATCACAGAATTATTTCCTTTGTTCCGCCACATCTTGGAAAACAGGACAGGAAATGGTGGATTCGGCAACGAAACAAGCAGAGTCATACGCGGCCTTTTGTGCTATTTTCGGCGGATTGAGGGATGTTTTATGGTGCGATGAGACATCTGTTATGACGTGTGGTGAAGTTCTCGTGCTTACCTGCGGCGTGGCTTCTGCGCCGAGACAAGGCTAGTCCGTGACTTGCGCAGCGTTGTCGCTATGGGGATCCCGGACGCTATCAAGTCAGCGATTTTTCAAGCCACACTGCGTGCTGGCGGACGATCCTCGACAGAAGCCGTTCCGGAAATCGGAGACTGTACCGATTCGGGCAGTGCATGCGTCGCACGCATATCCGCTTCCGTGTGGCCAGATGGGATGTTATTAAACTCATTGGAAAGACCTGTCTCATTAGGCGGTAGAATGTCAACTAGGACAGGGGCCGGTGTCTCTAAGTTCACCGGATGGCCTGCGTTGGGGCCTGTTGTGGAACGTTCCGCAAAGCTTGCCGTCAGGGACCCACCGGACAGAGCTGCACCGCCGGGCCGGTGCTTCTCAGGAGCTCCAAATATGACAGCAGAAATGCTTGTGCAAGGCAGAGTTATACTGTCGTAATTGTTCTCTTCACAATGGTCACCGAGAAATGACAAAATGGTAGGGGCTCGAATTGCATCCTCTAGGTCGGGATTATCTTGAGCTCCGTCCTGAGGAGTCGATAGAGCATTGAACGAGAGAGTGTCGTGATGGTAAGCATGAACAGCGCTCCCGAACAGTGGGAGCTTGCGTGCTGTCTTGACAACGCCTGGGTACGCCAAGGAAACCTGACTGGTGCCCCTTGGATGCTCTCCCGTTAGAAGAGTGTCTGGCACGGGATTCATATCACGGAAAGTGTACGTGACGTTTCTGAACGACAGGAGCCCATGCACCTTCTCTGATATGGTTCCGTCAGGTGTTGTCCTGAAACCACCGAAGAGGCATTGATGCCATCCGCGAATGATTCGTTTGGTAGCTGCAGCAGTGGTCGAGTCTTGAAGTTCATGACTCAGGAAGCGTGAATGGAGTTTCGGAATTGAGAGACCCGCGCTGTTGGCGATGGGCAAAATACAGGTGGCTTCAGCCGCAAAGTTCAACGGTCGGCTGCGTCATTGTAAGGTATAAACGACAGAGACAGCACTCAATCCTGGACCAGCTGTTGTTTGTTTGTTTGTTTGTTTGTATCCTCTATTCCATGGCTCGTACCCACTCTGGGGGATTGGTCAAGTGTAGGGTACGAGCTATGGACCAGCTCTTGTATTTTGTATCTTTTTCCTCCTCTTCCCCGCCAGCCTAGCATGCGCGTCTGTGCCAGAGTGCCAGTTTTGGTCTTCGTCATCACACTAAAAATAGTGGATAATTACAATTACTTGAGCGTATGAATAAATAACCTGGCTGAGTATCTAAGGGAGCACGAAAAATGCATAACGACTTAGGGTAACGAGAATGCAGCGATAATGAAAAATAGGGTACTGTGAAACTACGATAAGTATGACGTTGTGAGAGTGATTTGAAAAGGTGTCACGGTCTCCCGTTCGACGTTCGGTATTGTGGTCTTGTGCATGAGATCAGAGATTCAAGACCACAAATAAACAAAGTGTCATAGGTAGACTTGCTTTGAGAGCACACGAGATCACCTCAAATCAGGGGTTGCAGAGTGACATGGGATGGACATCGTTCGAGTGCAGAGAAGCTAGCATCAATAAACGATTTGAGGAGCAATAGAGAAAATTGGGAGAGGAGCGTAGGGCTACAAAGATTTCAGCTATTTTTATATGAAGAATGTGGATATTAAATTGTGCAAGTGAGGTCGAAAATTGTCAAGCAAGTATTTAGACAACAGCTGAATACCCAGCCAAAAAGAAATATTGGTTAAGAAGAAGGGGAAGGAAACAGAGAGGGACATGTGAAAGATTAGAATGATTACGAAAGTATCACTGGAGGCTCGCTGAACTTTCATGCAAGAAATTGCAAAAGCAAAGATCTTTGATGATTCTCGCGTAGTTCCCTGCTGTTCTGGTCCAAAACGGGAGTTATGCGGACCAAGACGTACTGAGCCAAATACGAAAGCACAGACACGTTTTGCAGTGCGTGAGAAAGGAGGAAGAAACGGCTGAACATTTGGTAGTGTTTTGTAAAGGGCTGACTTCTATAGGTCAAGATAATGGTGCAAAAATTTTTCAAAGCATATGGGCTCCGTGAAAGTGAAGGCAAAATAGAATTTAAATGGGTCGCAATAACCAGAAAGAGGCTAACTAATTTGTACCTACAATCAATGCATTAATAAAATTCAATCTTAGCACACATAGTGATAGTACTTAACTTTGTGGCTAGGTGGCGTGAGCCACCACCTGATCTGAAGGGCACAGCCGGATACAATCATCTAATCATCCCGCGCGCTCAACTTTTTGAAATGGCTTTGAAAGAAAGGGAAGTGACTATTTTGGCGTCGTAACTATCTTTCTCTCAGGTGGACACCTCAACAACGCCAGACGGTGGTTGTGTGAGGGGGGGAAAGAAATGTGAAAGAGAGAGAAAAAAAGTCACAGCTTTCCACAAAACCGAAACAAATATTGTGATAGCAACAAATTGGAAGGTAACGCGCAGAATGAAAAGCAGATAAAAACGTGCCCCGCGTTTCTCACGCACAAATGACACACGAAACGTACTCACAGGTAGGAATGCAAGCGAATAAGCGTCTCATTTGTTACTTCACTGTGTCTGAAAAGCGCGCGCTTATCGCAAACGGAGACTGGAATGAATATGGAGGGATTTTCGTGCGCCCGGTAACTACAGCAGTATCGCTCCAGGTAAAACATGAGGCCAGCGAAGACGTACGATGCTTCCCTCCTCGCCACCACGAGATAAGGGCGAGAGAGCGGGCATCGCTTCCTTTCTCTAAGCTGGGCAATGTACGGTTAGGAGATTAGAGCAGGCGACACCGCGTGATGTGGCAACACGCACTCATTTCACCAACTTTCTGGTAATGCCGAAAACACAATTTCTCTCGAGATGCTCGTAAGCAGCGGTAAGTAGTAGACATGAATAGTTTGCCGTTTAAGCGGTGAAAGCTGTGCTCCCGGGTGGCTCAGTAGTTAATGCCTCGCTTTCGCGACGAGCAGATCCCACGTTCGATTACGCTCGTCGGAGCGTTTCCCTGGTTTTTCTTTTTTTTGCATTTCGATCTAAGTAGATACATATACATATATAGTGAGTGACAGCGACGCCGACGCTGGCGGCGAAACCCAACCGAGAGTGTCCATATAATGGCTATCACGTTAAAAGCAGCATGTGAATGGTGATTGGTCTGGCCATACGCACTCGCGCGGCGGCCATGTGCAGGGAGATGAGGAAAAAAACCACCAGGCTGGCCGGCAGTGTGAGGATCATCGCTTCGTAGGCACGGCAGCAAGTCACAAGTTCCTACAACGAGTGTCCCGCACGGGTACTGATATCTTCTCAAGCGCTCCCAGTTGCCTGCTCTATTCCTGTTGAACAACACCTGATAGCTATATGTCTGTATATTATGAGCGTTAGGCATTTTACTGACGGCAACGGCCAGTATGACATAAAGAGGCAGGTGGTTAAAGTGGTGATATACGTGGCAAACACCGTGCAGTGCCAGCCGCTGACCATGCCCAACAACAATGCGTTTGACGTACGCATCATGAGCCGGCTCATTAACAAGCCTTCACACAGAACTGGCCTCAACAAGAAACGTCCCGTGCATCATCGAGCAAGCTCCTCTAACAACATTCACTTTGGGAATAAGGCGTTTTTTTTTCCCGTCCACAGTGCGGCCTCATAAACTTTGACCTTGGACTGCTGCCTTCATCAACATCACGACCACGTGACACTACGTTCACAGGTTGACGTTGGCGGTCAGGTAATAAAGTAGGGCACCGCCGTTAGGGCAAGCCTGAACGAAGTTCTGAGCTTTGCAGCCTTTCTACTTTAATTTAGTTTTTCTCTCCTGCTACTCATTTATTTCCTGTCTTTTTCAACTTTACAGTCTTTTTTTTCTTTCTTCCTCTGTTGTTCTGTTTATTTCTATATTTCTTCTCACCTTGTTCTAAGAACACGAGGAAAAAGACATTGCTTTAGTCTGAGCACGCTTTTAACGAGCTACATGTAGCTATGCTTTTTCAGTTATGTGTGCGCTGATATCGTCTTTAAGGCACTCGAATAACAAGAGACAGAAAACTTCTTTGGCGCAAGGACGCGCCACAGATGGTTACGTTATGTTCGATTTGCCCATGTAACGCAAGTTACGACGACAGCATACGGTCACCAAGTGTGAATGTTTAGACCCCGGAATCACTTCACCCTTGTAATTAGCACCACGACTACGATTAAAAAGTGTTACAATGGCGTTTCAATACATAGGACCAGTGAGGAATGGCTTCGAGGAAGCCCTTGAAGCAGCTTGCGCAAGTTTTCAGGAAGGCTGTGAGAGGACGGACCTATTACGATTACTTCTAAAAAGTGCGGGAGTTCACCTAAACAGTTTGCTGTATGTGAAGCGTCATATCTTTCAATATCATCTGCAAATTATTCTTTGGAGCGAAGTATGGTATAGGTTAAAAATTTCGGGGGTGGCGGTGGCGGCGTGCTGCGCGAAAAACCTCTTGGCGCGTGCGTAGAATTGCGTGTGCACACAGCTAGGCCATCAAAGGTGCACCAGTCTGAGTTGTTGTTTTTAATTACAGTGTACTGCAGTTAAAGAAATACAATGCAGGTGGCAAATTATTCATTTTCTGTACACTTGCTTTTTTATTCAAAGTCTAAACGAGGATAGCACCAAGACTGAATAACACACTCACATAGCTATGCCATTGGATGATCTTCTGTTGGTGTGCCTTTTGCTACACTCCTAAATAGAAGAAAAGAAAGCGCCTGCCCTGCGGGAAGGCGCAGCACATTCACAGCGAAAGCAAGAAGAGCAGCCTTTTAGAGCGTTTTCCAAACAATCTTTGGATAACTTCTGCAAGCCAAGCTGCTTGATACACACTAGGGCATAAATAATAAAAAAAAGTTTGTGTAGTGGGCTGGCATTTTCAATGGAATTTTTCGTCATTCTTCTGAAGAGCGCGGTATCCAAATAAACACTTGCAAGGAGATTTGTGCCAATTGTTCATGCAGTGGCTGACGACGATGAGGAATTGTGCCTGAAGTGGGTATGCGCCACAGTTAATAGGTGAACAAGAACAAGCTTTTGTATAAAGTAATGGGCATTGGACAACCCACTCTTTACCCTATTCACATTGTGCGGCAACTGGTTTTTCTTTTTCTGTTTTAAAGTGCTTTATAAGTAAAATTACCGCGATTGCTTTCCTGACATCAAGGCTACCTAAGACAAGTGTGCCAGCCACTCCCATGCGCCGGCGTGGCTTAGTCGTAGAATACTGGCTTGGCACCTGCTGGACTCAGATTCTAGCCCCACCATGTCGTTGGCAATAAGCTTTTTTTTTAAATTTTGTGCGATGTGGTTACGGGCACCAGTGGCGGCAACGGCGGCGGCGGACAGCTACGGCAGCGCGTGACTCGAGTGTGGATCTCATGACAGCTTTCAGTGTAATAAAAAAACAGCTTATATGCGTACACAAGAAGGCAACACGACATACACAAGCGAGATCTAGCAACAATATAATGAAACAACCACACATAGTATTTACAAGAAAGCTAAGAGCGCGTACCTGATACATTAAACACGAGAGGTTCACAAAGAAAATAGATATTACAAAACACGTTTTCCTAAATAAGTAATGTCTTTCTTTAGTAATGACAGTGAACGCACACTATATGCATTTGCTGTACCATGTTTTGCGTTATGATACTCTTCAATTACTTGAGGATCATATTGCATGTATACTTCTTTAATAATTTCTGATCTTTTCTTATCAGGCTAACTACCATGCTCCCGGCAATAGGTAGGCAGATTGGGCCTTCTTCTGTGCATTATGTGGGTGCTCGGCTTTTACAGCAACATTATATGTGGTGGTTTCGTTAAGCCTGATGCTGTTTCCAGTGTGTGTCTGTTGTCTTCTCTTCTTGTGCGCGAGTCATAAACTTTTTTTCTTTGTTTCATCGAAGGGATCTTGTAAGCAACAATTTACCATGTCACGTGCTACCTGAAGCCAGCCTTTGCTAATATTGAAGTAACGTATAAGAAGGTTTGTTAGTCCCACGTCTGTTATCGATTCCACCTACTGCAAGACGCCTTGCGGGAAAGCGTACCGTAAGGTCAATAAAAAATAATTTCTGGGTTTTGCGTGCCAAAACCATCATACGAATATGAGAGAATCTATAGTGGAGGGTTCCGGAAATTTCGACTACCCGGAGTTCTTTAACGTGAGCCTGAATCTAATCACACGGGTCTCAAGCATTTTTCCCTCCATCGAAGGTGCGGCTGGCGTGGCTGGGTTTCGATCATGTTACCTGCGGGTGAGTAGCCCAGTGCCTTAGCCACTAGACTACTGTGGCGAGTGTACCGTATGTCTAACTTTCACTAATGTAGATGTCACTTTCATATATGATACCCAATGGAAAGTGAACGACCACATGGTCTATGGTATTGATTGATTGATGATTGATATGTGGGGTTTAACGTCCCAAAACCACCATATGATTATGAGAGACGCCGTAGTGGAGGGCTCCGGAAGTTTCAATCACATGGGGTTCTTTAGCGTGCGCCCAAATCTGACCACACGGGTCTACAACATTTCCGCCTCCATCGGTAATGCAGCCACCGCAGCCGGGATTTGATCCCGCGACCTGTGCGTCAGCAGCCGAGTACCTTAGCCACTAGACCACCGCGGCGGGGCCACATGGTCCATGCTAGTGCACGTGTCCCACGTATAACCATCACGGAAGTGTGACGCCCTAATTTTAAATTGGATGACAAAAAATCAAAAGCAATTCTGATAACAGGCCCATGATGAGTGGTCATCATAAAACAGGCAGTTTACAAATGTAGTGGGGGCCCCGCCGCGGTGGTAAAGTGGCTAAGTTACTCGGCTGCTGACCCGCAGGTCGCGGGATTGAATCCCGGCAGCGGCAGCTGCACTTCCGATTGAGGCGGAAATGTTGTAGGCCCTTGTGCTCAAATTTGGGTGCACGTTAAGGAACCACAGGTGGTCGAAATTTCAGGAGCCCTCCACTACGCCGTCTCTCATAATCATAGGAGGGTTTTGGGATGTTAAATCCCACATATCAGTCAAACAACTGTAGTGGAGCTTATTCATCGTTTCTGCAATAGAACGTGTCAGGACGAATCATTACTAAGGCGGGGTATCACTTACCGACGAGATTATCTCACCCTCCCGATAAGATATTTTAAGGAAAGTGATATTCGATGGAATTATATCATGAAAGAGAGTGCAAAGAAATGTGTAAGAGACAGTCGGGGCGTCGACGCAATTCCTTAGACCATATAGCACATAAATGCCATAAGGTGGTTTCAAATCCCAGCCAATGAGTGGTTATTTCTCGTGTCACTTTTGTTTTTACTTTTGCATTACTCTATTTGTAAGGCTAAACAAGATAACCCGATAAAATTAAGGGGTGACTTTCATTCATTCCGTTTTTATTGCGCCTTACTCTATAGGAATGCCTTGAGTCAATGCTTTGAATTGCATAAATTTTTAAATATTACAATATCGAATCTAGCGCTCGCAATATGTCATTTCTAATGCTCAGTAAAGGCTCTAATGACTTAAAAAAACAGAATATTTCGAAGCACGCTTTGAACGGTTGATACAAGCGTGTATTTCCATCGCACTGCTGTCAAAAAAGTGTCTTCGAAGTCAATGAAGCTGACGCCTGAAGGGATCGCAGACGAGATAGAAACATGCAGATCTATACAGATTAAAAAATAAAGAATTAAAATTGGCAATTCTACTCGCCGAGCAGTATTTCGTTCAAGTAAATGGCATGAAGTTCAAGCTGAGAATTAAAATAGGCTACCCGCAATCATGGCTTTTAGCAGACACGAAAAAATATTTCCTTGTTCGTAATGTTCGGGTCGTTAAGGCGCAGTTTTTTCGGCACCTTAAAAGCGCATTAGCACCCATTCTGCAAAAGGCAACGCTGAATGAAAGAAAACCACCCTAAAGAGGCGATACTGTGGACATCGCAATCATAATCTAGCCCTGCGTAAGAGAGAAAAAATGATTGCTTCGCGAAGCGCTATCAATTTTATGGACAAACAAAAAATAAATGGCTTTATGGAGCTTTACTTTGTACTTTTAGAATAAATAGGGTATCCATACAAGCAACCGCTTTTAGAAGAAAGCATTTCGAAAAAAAAATTGAACTAACGCTTTCGTACACGCTGATGCTTTAACGTGCCCTGCTAATGGCAGTTACAGTAAAAACACAGAAAAAATATAGATTGGTAGTTACGTGACCTATACTTATCCTCCTAAAATGGCTTAAGAGACGTGCTCGTTTGTAAAAGATGCAGCTGAAGCTGCACGAGCGGTATTAGAAAAACGTATAAAAAGGCACTTTAACCGCCTTGAAACATAAAATTATAAAGATATAGCGCATGTAGGCCGGTCCTCGCCCTAAACAACGTTCTGAAAGCTTGGCGGCCTTCGAGACTAAAGTCAAGAAGCTAGCTCGTCCCTTAGTACCTCTGAAATATAAGGCAAGCACGTATTATATCACGTCAACTCAATGTAATGTCAAGGCGCAATGTTCATGTATTTAAATCACATGATCACTGTTTTCACATTTAAATAAAGGCTTCTTTGGCGAGACCTTCCTCACTTTCCTTCTTGTAGCTACAGACTTATCGTTCTGAATGAATGAAGCACTGTAGCACACTCGTAACATCGATCACTTGTTTTCATGCCGTAATAACATTGGTGTTTATTGCTAGTTTTTTTTTCATCGCTAGTTGTTCATCGCCAGTTACAGTTATGTCAATAAAGAAAATGGCTGAAACATTGCTAAGACATGACAGGAAAATTTTTTCGTGGCTATCAAAGTTTTAGAACAATAAAAATACATTTTAGCTTGAGCCCCTTTTTTTCGGCTTTGAAGAACTGTTACGGCTGGAATTTCGAGTAAAACTTTGATTGAGAGCAACACCCGCTATTTCATTTGCTGGGCTGTTTTTTCCTTTGCTTCCTTTACGAAGTATATTGACTGTTTTTTTTTGTTTCACTTGCCCAAGCAGTTCTCGTCTTAACTCCTGAACCTTCATCCTAGCTCTGTATAGTTGCCCTTGTCACCCCCTCGTTGCTCCATGGCGATATTTCGTATAGGCCCTTCCCATTCCATGATACCTTCACTCAGTGGTCACGATGACTTTCTGATTACATTTACCTCACCAACTGTTAACTAAAGCAAATTGGCAAGGGAATAAAAACAAAACGCATAGCACCGCGATCAGAACGTATGTCTGGGAGCAGATTGGGGTGTGTCGGGACCGGAGAGTTTAGGAAGTCATTAGAGATCTCAACTAACTGGCGAATGAAGCCTATCGGAACCTCCCGTGTTCGGTCATTACCGTTCGGAGCCATAGAAGGAAGCAGTGATTTGTTGGCTCCACATTGTGCACCCCTCACGTCCTGGTGTATTTCATCGGGCATCGATCCATCGATACTCGTGGGAGGAGTTACCGCTCGTTGCGTGGTAATGCGCCCGCCGATCATGACCTCTTCTACGGTTAGCTTGTGCCTCGATGCGTGCACTTCAACAAACGCGAAATACCTGAGCCGTAATTTCGTCGTGAAAACTTTTTTCTGATAAGAACAGCCGGTGAACATTGTCTTTGCAAACATTGTCGCTCTGCAAGTTTTTCCGGACGTAACGAATGAAGAGATACGCATCTGCACCGTTCAGAATTATGGAGAAAAACTACGATGAGAGCACTTGATTGATTTATGCCCTCTCTACTCTGTCTCCATCAGGCACTGCATAGGAAACCATGCAGAAGCAGCGCACTCCTACGAACGGAATAAAACCGTTAAAAGAATACTTTTTAAAAACCTGACGAATAAAGAATAGTCATGAACCTGCTGAAGCTGGCGCTGTATGCGGGAGTGCTCTCGTAAGCGTTTAAAAGCAACGACAAGTCAAATGTCTTTTGTGCATGTGAGAACGCGAAAATAACAAAAATTATGCTAGGCTTGCCCTAAGCAACGTGATGCTTGAAACCGCTTAACTCTGCCTTTTTAAAGACTTCGACGATTGCTTCTTGAGCTTACCTGGCAGATGCAGGTCATTTCTAGGTTGTTTCTAGGCCATGGTTAGGTGACGCTTTCTTGTTAATACAATGATTCTCAGCGCATAATGATTTGAGTTAAATTGCAGCCGAAAAGAGCACATTGATATCCAAGCTCCCGAGACAGAGGCTCGCACTGGAGGAAAACTTCCGTCCCTCTATTGATCTACAGGCTCATTGTCGTTGGCACAGGCCTTCTATCGCTACCGGGTACTTTTGCAACCGCCGTTGCCTTCCCCGCTACCTACTATTCTCTTGTTGACCATACTCGTGGCCTTCGGCTCACCGCCGTCACATTGCACACCACTCTTGGGCTACCTGCTGCTTTCTTCCGGTTTAGTGGTCGACCAATAAGCTGTGAGGTTGGCTCTATTTCTATAGCTCTTACCTGTCTATGATTAATATAGTTGTTAAACAGGCCACAAAAGTCCCGTTTAGCTTAAAAAAGGCGCCTCTCTGCCGCGAAGGCAAAACAATAATCGCGATACCAACAAATTGGAAGGTCACGCGCACAATGGCATGCCGGTGCAGTGGTTCTCGAGGGACTCTGTAGCTTTAAAGCACGCCATAGACGGGAAATTTGTTTGCTGGCTGCATATCTGAGCATTGCATCTGCATTGAGGGCACTCAGGTACAAAACGGCCAGTGTAAATACAGCGCTCGACCTTGCTTAGGTCGATCCCAGGGCTATAAGCAGATGCATCATTGAGTAGCTGATTGCAGAATAACCACTGTATAGCTCTTCCGAAGATAAGAAGGAAATCTGAAATGATACTGGTGGCTGAGCCGAATTTATTAATGGTCAATTGTCGTCCATAATACCACTCTGTTGCACAGGCAAGATAGGCGCTCGTGATGCCCATGTTCTGTCTGCAATGGGCCGCTGACTTGGAAAACCATGGCAAGCTCTATGGCTTGGTCGAGTTGGGTGGCGTAGGAAAGAAATGAGCTCACATTTAGTAGTCGTTCTGCAGTGACAGCTGTTGCCAAGGGCGCGTCGCGCACACTCTGTAGGGCATATTCAATGCGCTGAGGATCTATCAGTTGAACGAGATATCATGAAGTTACGCACTGTTTCGTCAAATAGTAGTCGTAGAAGCTCTCACTTAGTGGATGAACGCATTGCCTATGTGCTGCCATTGCAAGTTTCTCCCTTAACTGCTTCTGGAACGCTGTCTTGAAATTATCGCACGTGTCGAAATGATGTCCTGCCATACTCCTAGAACCTCCAACAGGACCATGGGTCTTACCAACCACTACGCCGAGGAGTGTAGACGGTGTTCACGACGCCTAACTTTGAGCTCGAATTGTTCAAGCCCCTGGTGAGCTTGAATACTACCATCAATACTAAACTCAGCACTGAAACCCTCGGCCGTTCGGACTACGATAAAAGCTGCTTTTGTATGTGACATGTCACCTTAGAAGATGCAACAATCAAGCACGCGGCCCTATCTCGCAAATACACTTCCGTTCGTAGAAACTGGCGATATCCACATTGCGGAGACTCCAGTCATCGAATAAAAATAAGCCGAAGTGCGAGTGCCAGTAGCGATCACAATGTTTCAGCCAGATTACTAAAGCTCAGATGGCCTAGAGCATCAAAATCGGTAACGCTTGAACCCCCAATGGCTGGATAGGTGGCGCCATTTAGCTAGGTCACATTAGGCCAGGATATCCCAAAATTGTTATTGCAGAAACATTGTGCATTGTACGTCTAGCGTAAAAACACGCAGTGGCATCGTTAGGAATGAGGTACCGTTTTAACAATTTTCTGCTCGAAAACATTACAAGTAAGCCAAAGTGTTCATGACTGTCGTTGCATGAAGTGTCACAAAATCTTAAAACCATCGTGGCCACAGCCCTGTATTTTTTCACCTTTTGCGCATACGAGGGTACTGTACATAATAAAGAAACATTTCATGACTTTGCAGGAGTTCTGATTGAATCTTGTCTGAATTCAAAATTGTTTAAATACAGTTAGCATCAGCATTTATTGTATGCGAAAACGAAAAGGCATAAGTTTGCTTACGTACGTATACGTTTGCATATGGGCAGCTAAAGCGTTGTAAAACATGCGTGTCGGTAAGACAGTAAACGCAAACCGGGTAACAGGTAACACGTTAATGTAAAGAAGTATACGTACATGCTAAAAGCTCCTGCTCTCATCGAGTGTACTTATGAAGCGAGTTAGCAGAGTCTGAATAGTGTACGTGCACGCGAATACAATACATACGCTTATCAGAGGGCAAATGAATAGTTTGATTTCGAATTTTTTGTAATGGCACACTACTTTTCCCTGTGAACTATCTTGCGCGAGTGAAACGGAGGAGAATAGGTGCAAGTTCCACATATTTTAGTCCGATCCAGCGCTGAGGCAAGTGGGGGCCAAGATGGAAGCTTGACGCCATTCAAACGGTGTTTGATGACGATTGAAGACGTGACGCGCGCACGAGAATATGCCACGAAGAATTGCGCGCGCAAGTACTGCCGTTTCGTGGTGCTGCTTATACCAAGTCGTGACCTTATCGTACAGTAGGAACCAAAACTAGCTTTTAAAAGCATGCCTTAATAATTTTTCTTTGTACACTTACGCTTACCGGCAGATTTCTTATGCTCCCGGGAGCTTGGTCCACCATTTGACGCAAAAAAAAGCAATAAGTGAGAACTTTGTGTCAGTACTCCTTTAAGATTGTGTCAAATAGTGATCGGTGACTTCATACGCTTACTCTGCAACTTCTTCAGGGGTGCACATCGTTAAAAAATACTAGAAATTTTGTATAAATAATTGACCACCAGTAGCCTACACCTTCCCACAAAGGAGGTGGCTCATGTCATGCCTTAATCATTATTACATAACGAGCCACTAAGGTGTTAGTCTGTGGTTAAGAGGCAACGGCAATGTTACGTATTGGGAGTGGTAAAATCGCTACAGACTGATAAGAGTTCGATATATAACACAATGCATTTGAGAATTGATTCTCAAGCAGTGGTCACCTGGTACCTCCTTTAAACCAATACTGCTTGAATCTCGTGCTTCAATATTACTGCCACCCAGGCTAACTCAGGCTATTATGTAGATAAATTTGAATATTGTAAGAAAACAAGTACAACAATCATGCACAATTGAAGGCTTCCTTTCAATTGACCGGGAAGGGCCACATAATAAGTAATACTAAGCAGTGGCTGTCGATGCTGCTTAAACCAGCTGGAAAGGAGCAACCTTGGGCAACCTTACTGCCTGAAGATGTATCTCGTTTCATGGGCTGCTAGCCCCCATTATATACCAAGACGTTGCCAGAAAGTGTCGGACACAAAATGATGTTACCTATATTATTTTTCTTCATATGTAAAAAACATAGTGATATCGTTGTACAAAACAAAAACTTTGCAGAACTTTAATTCTTACACTTTGTAAGTTTACTGAACTCAAAAAAGTTCGTAATACCAGAAACGCTGAATGTGTACAGCCATGCCTAAAGTTCTCACTGTACACAGAAATGTTGAACATACGTTTTAAGCTTGGCATATTAGTGAAATTATGTGCCCATGAAGTTTCTAACAAGAAATTAACTAATGATTGCACCACATAGCTGGAACGAAGTCAGATGTTCTCAAAAAAGAGCACTGAAATAAAAGCACTTATTCGTATTGAACACAACACAAAAGTTTTACAGTGAGCACAGTTTTTTTACACTTTTTATAGTCCATTCAATATATATATATATATCTGCACTGCTTTTAAAATGCATTTCATATAAACCAGGACAAGAATGAGTTCCCTGGGCATCTTTTATAAAAGAGTTTAACTGTATCAACTTCGGTTGGCAGTATAGTGTACCGTTTTTATAAAATGAAAAGAGTATGGCACAGATAACATTAGTAGGGGAGTGGTACCTGTGTTTCACTGAAAGCCCCCTGGGAAAAAGTAACGCGGCTCAACAGTAACTCAACAAAGTAACTTGACAAAGAAAAATTGTGCTCTTAATAGTACATTTCAAAGCTGAGTACACTGAGAGCAGGCTCATATGCTGCATGACGAGACAGGCGCACCGTTGTGCCTTGCAAGAACATTGTCACACCAGATTCAGATGATAGTAACATAAAATTGAAATGAATGTACACTATATGTCGTATTATACGTGTATTAGTCCCTACTTAGAGTGTGCAGTGTTTGCACTATCAAAATAGTTCGGCAGAAATGCTTGCAACCACCAAACATGTGTTCATTGCTTGATTAGCACCTAGGCTATTGATAGCAAAGAAATAGAAAAAAGAACATTTGTTGCAACTCACCATTTTGCATAAAAACAGTGCGCATTTGTTTCACACGTATATAGGTGCACGTGACATCATTTCCGACAGCCGAAGTGAGCAACCGCCATGTTTCTCAACATTGCGTTGGGTGCTCGTGCAGCTTACCTCTGCGTGGGAGCTTGGCTGCGGAATTCGTGTGATATGAAATGAACAGATTTTATTTCTGGAGAGATACAGAAAAACGAAGCGAAGCTAGACGCCATTCGGCCTGGCGTGGCTTCGCTACGTGAAAAAAGTTCAGCAAACGGTGCTACATTGAATAATAATTATCACAATACAAGGAGCAGCATAATAACAGAAACACAGAAATAGCATAAAAGCAAAAACAGGTGACATATAAGTACAAAAAAGGCTGCATATACACACAGAATCAGACATCGAGGCTCTTTTCATTACATATTCAAAAAACACACACATATTGCTATAAGGGAGACCCGCTCAAGTTTGCCCGGCGACGCCAGCGCTTGCCTTTCCCCTGCCAGAAAAAGCGCACACCAGTAGAGTCTTCCGACCCTTCCAAGAATTTGCGAAGCACGCGCTGCACGTGAAACGTCCCTCGTTCCGCGATGTCACCCCAACAGAAAAGGGGAGTGACATTGCTGCGTCGTCAACTGTCACAATAACCATGCAAACACGAAGAGGTTGACTCCACCAGGGAAATTTTACTGATTCCCAAACCGATGGTACGAAACAAGCAGACGACAGAAATGGATTAAAGCAGTGCGCCGAAAAAAGTATGTAAACAATTTTTTTTTTCATAAAAATTAGCGCGCGCACAATGCATTCAAAATTACGGGTGTTAATTCCTGCGTCACCGTTTCTCTAATCTATCGAATGACTGGGAGACGCACGTCCCCATCTTAAAAGTATAAATTTTCAACGCCCGTCTTTAGAGCACTGTTAAAAAATAGCGAAGAAATATTTTATGCTGCTACTATTATTCGATATTGTTGGGGACGTAGTAGTTGAAGCTGTGTGCACATGTGGTATTGGTAATGTGTTGTTATATATTTTTAAATCTACGCAGCGCCGACGGAAGTGTGTGGTTGCCAAAAGCTTGGACAACTATGAAAAAAAAGAAAAAAAATGCATTAGCCGTTGTTGCACGTCCGTAGGCAGATACAGTGAACTAGTTGTTACTGAGTGTGTAGGGGTAGCCCGAACGACACGGTGCATTTTTGATACGTGACCAAGATAAAATGCCTTTATAGCAATGCGCTCTTCCCCTGCAGATTAGACACACACAAAAAAGTTTCTCTGAAAGCTGGGTGCTCATCATGATGGTACGCACGCTGTTCGTGAACTCAAGATACCCGCGATGAGAATGGTGATAATACAAGGAAAGACACTCAAGATAGATGTCAATTTTCGTTGTGGGTCAGAAAGAAGCCCCAAATAGACCATTTATTTTTGAAGTGCTGTGTATATACCGCACGATAACTTGGGTAGGTGCTAGTAAACTAAGGTATCCCAACTAATAGCAGTCACAGCGCAAGAACCGCTTAACCTAAAGCACGAGAAGCGGCCTTACCCATGCATCCAGTAACAAACATAGTGCATAGTACACAGAGTGAACCAAATAAAACAGGTATATAATTATTAACGTACAGAAAGTTTTATTCACCTCTAACGTCGTAAAGAGCGTCGTCTTTCACTTGCGAAACGCACTTCGCTCTGACGAGGACGGCGTCGTCTGCTACAACTTGATTCGCTGCCCTTTTACCAAATTGCTGCCACGAAAAAAAAATCCTCAATTGCGGCATCCTATTAAATGCGGACAGAGCGCATACATCATAACCGCGCGCGACGCGAGAGTCTCAAAAACACGTGCATAACGCGTGCAGCGTGCGAGCAAAGCAATGCGTTTTCAAGCAGGTTTAATGGGACAGTGGAGAGGCCAACACTCGAATAACCAGTCCACGGCGCCTCCCTCAGCGTGGGTCTCCTCTATATTCATTTAATGCACTCATATATTCATACATACATGTACCCAAACGTACGTACATGCTACTGTATATACACGCGTTTTGTACCTAAAGGTGAGAGTATATGCGGAACCTAGCCAGAAGTTTATTGGAAACATGGTGCGTACTATACTCAAATAATGAGATGTTTTATGTGATATTTGAATCGCGTTAATGAGAGGTTAAAATTTAATTGTTCACCTAAAATGATTTAAAGCTGTGGGGGGCGGTATGCAATTAGGTAGGGCTCTACCATATCCAGTCCTAGTAGCAGGAACGCGAAATTGTTGCCTACGGAGCGAGTATTTGAGTGCGCCTTCCGGTGCCGTAGTAGTGTGGAGTTTATTTTTATAAATGTAAAGTAATAGCTTATATGCATACACCTGTCTTGCTTTGAGTATACCATGGTGTGAAATGCTGAAAGAATACCTGCACTCGATGTTTCCGTCGTACTTCTAAGAGCTTGTGGGACCGACTCATGTACAATACTCGTGTATTACTAGAAGTACACTTGCTGAGTACCCAGTACGTCATATATAAGGAAGGAAGGAAAATAACTTTAATATAGGTCTGCGGAACGCGAATCATTTTTGTGTAGTCACTATGCTATCATTCACTGTGCTATCCCTGGTCATTCTTCGAAGAAGTGTGGTATCTGCTACGCACTTATCATGCCTGAAGAGTAATGCCTGCATTACCTTATTTATTAAGTGGTTAAGAACACGTGTTTTGTAATGATTTGGAACCATTGCACGACCAACTAGATACACAATTTGCGATGAGTGAGGCCTCGTTGTTTTTTCTATGTTCTAAAATGCCTCATTACTCACATTACTGCGATTTATTTCCCTACATCAAGCTTGCCTCAGGGAAATTTGGCTAGGAGCTGGAAGAAACGGTGTGGCTCAGTGGTGGTATACTGCGCTGGCACGCAGGGGACAAAGGTTGAAAGCCCATTAGGTGTTTGGTGTTCTATATTTTCTAATTGTGTGAGATTGTAGTTACGGACACCGCTAGTGGCGGTGGCGCCAGCGGACAACTACGGCGCCGAACGGGAGCCTTGTTTTGATCTCAAAATAGCTTTCCCTGTAAAAACGGTCAAGGCGTGGTCAGTAGAATGGCAACACTCTTTTGCCGAACACACTGTGGGATTCACAATGTGTCCTTATATTTTTGCCGCTAGGTTTATCGTAATAGGTGACGACAGGAGACACTGTGAGAGGCTACGATGGGAGTGGCCGACAGAACGAGCACATGAGGTGATTCGCACCTATAAATAAAGCACCAGAGCCTTACACCTCCGTATGTATAGTGTAGCATTTTTATATAAAGTGTCGAAAGGGCCAAGTTCTATCAAATTTTAACATACAGGTTACTTTTCTTCTACAACTTGGCAACATGCTGAACCATTTTCAACTATTTATTATTTCTCCAATCTCTATAGTTTGACGCGAGATTCATTACGGTGGTGGTGGTGGCCATACATGTATAGGTGACGACCGGAAAAATGAAACGCTTGGCACTATTTTAAACACATCGAAAAATGCTCTGTTTAATGGTAGCCTTCGTGCTAGCTTTTTTTTTCAATTAATTATGCCTTTTTCTCTTTGGGAATGTCATTCTTCGAAGAATTAAAATCGTTGTAAATAGTTGACCTAGTCAGAATCACTCACACTTAGACGGAGAAGGGACCTTCCTTTCACGTCGCAGGTAACGTCGCACGCCAGCGACGTGGAGGATAACACCACCCGCTGAGCCTAGGAACCACACTTGTCCAGGCTCGAAGATGCCTCCATCTGCGGGCAGCCGAAGGCATCGCCGAAAGCACGCAGTGCTGGCAGCGCGAATCGGCACACACGTTCGGCGACACTACGCTGCTCGGACGCTGCGTTGACACCAATTCATGCAGAGGCCCACGAAGAAAAGCTGCTCGGGTGTGAGACCAAACTGCGCCGCCTCTTGGCGAAAATGGGCTGCGTTTTGCGGCATCTGGCGGAAAGCCTGCGTTCAAGGTGGTGGGATAGCCGTGTTAAAATGTCGAATGAGTGGCCTGCAGTGCGGGTTAGAGACAGGGCAAATGAAGACACACAAGGACCCACATGGTGCAGTGTGTCTCTTTGCATCTCTTCTTTCGTGCCATTTTTGTGCGTTTCTTTACAAGTGTTATGAAATAATAAATCCCGATTGTTTACTAACATGCCTGTGCTTCAACTTTCACACTATAAAAGTGGTTCTTCGAACAGTAACTATGCGATGAGTCTACAATCATGAATATATATAATGAGAAAAGAGCCATAAGAAGCGCAGTTTCGGCCTAATGAAGAAGCAGCAATGCTTAAGGCTTAATCTGCCTAACCTTCGCAGTCACAAGAACGCACCAATGAAAAAAAGTTTTTGCTAAATTGTAATATTTGACTCTATGCACTTGAAAAGAAACGCCTGAAAACTATGAATCTGAAAAATTTGACGGTTGCCTCAAATTGTGATGGTACCCATTTGCGTACTCCTGATTTTTCGAACACTCTAAAATTGAGCGGAACAAAAGTATCAGACTGAAATGAATTTCAGTATGTTTTACAGAGCGTCCACTGTTAAGTAAATGCTCTATAAACGCTATCGTTTACGCTACACCTATGAAAAAAATGCTTTCACTCACCACGAGGACGCCATGGAGCGCTTGTGCAGCACTCAGGCGTTTTTGTTCGTTCGTTTTGCGAATACGACAAGACATACGCTGTCACTTCTCATGGCTCCGTAAACACAACTCATTTTTAGTGCGCCAAGATGCATTTGGACACTTAGATATCGAATTCTGATGATATGTAGCCTTTAAAACAACGGTACCTAATCGGGAACCCGGAGACCGAGTGTTATTGCGCTTAGTGCTTAACGTTTAGTCCACCAGGAGTTATCCATTCGTCCGACGGATTAAGTAGGAGAATCGTACAGACGTTCTTTGATCGTCATCTGCACTGATCTCAGCATTCTTTTTTATGGTATGAGATAGATGGCGCTGTACAATCGTGGGACATATCTTTCGGAATGCCACCATTTTTATACTTCATGTCATTTTTCGTTTATTGTTTCAAAGCTGTCGCAATTCTTCGAAGAACCGTGTTTAGGGTGACCAGCCTGTATGCTTTGAAACGTGTTTTTACTTGTAAGCATAAGCGCGTACAGGGAGTGGTTGGGGATAACGGGAGTCGAAGGCTTCTGTGTTGCATGCCAACTAATGTTTTACCCTTCTTTACTCTCAGAAAGCCAGTGACCAAAAGCAGGCCATTTTGAGAAGCGTGCCATCACCTCATTTTCAATTATTGTTTTTCGTTATTTGAGAAGCATGCATGGGTTTTAAACTCGAACGACGAATAGCAGGGAAAAAAAGGGGGGGGAGATGGTTAATGTGGAGCACTGGGCACGCCTATGCTTATGGCTTATGGGAGGGTCATATGTAACCTACAGGTGCAATTTAAATGAAAGAAATTTGTGAGATCCTACGTCAATGTAGTTTGAGCGTGTCGAAAAAAAAGAGCCTCGGACCTTTCCCTCAGTGACGCACAGTACATAACCAGTCAATAAGCATAAAAGTTGCTATGTATCCCTGGGCTTCCGGCGTTGGGCTCAGTTTCCAAGATCAAAGTATCCGAACAGAGTACAGGAAATCTGGATCTTGGCATTGTTTACGTCACGGCTAGATGGGTGTAATAGCGTGAGCCCATGAAGCGCACTTTGACACTGCGGGATGTGTTCAGTGTTTTACGTCAGTCTGAAGGGAGTCTCGCGAATAATGAAGAGACCACACAGTTAGCATTTATGTAGCTCAGGCGCGTAGTCTAAGGAATAGGAGTCGGTTAATTCTGCTTTAAAGCGGCACTTGTACAGCCGCTTTGGAAAGCTCTGACGGGCGGCCATATGATGGCAAAATCACTCATGACTCACTCTTTGTGCTCAAATGAAGATGTCATCCATGAACCGACTCAGGCAGACACTATAAGGCTGCGAGTCTGAGTCTGCATGAGATCAAGAAAAGGGCGTAAGCAGGAACTTTTTTCGAGGGGAGGGGGAACGTGCACGGTGTACCACCCCTGGTTAAGCCCTCTGGTTCGGGCCAAGTGTGTTATATTTCTGTGAGTCTGAGACCGAGTAAGGCATAAGCGGAAAATATCTTCTTCGAGGGAACCTGAGTCAACTTCACTTACTTTTACCGACGTATGCGGGTGACAGACCAGACCTGTATCACATCGAGAGGGAGAATACTAATTTCTAGAATGATTTTGTCGGAATATCTAATAGACCTTTTTCAAGCACTAGCACAACACCCCGAAGGCACGTGGCACACTATGAGAAAAGTTGGTAAGCCGAGAGAACCGGCTTTTTCTCCGTCTGCTGCTCATTGGCGCCGTGCGAGCACTAAACGAAAAAGACGTGCCGCTGCTAGTTCAATAAGGTCCGAATGCAACTGCATAAATGTACGCATGAAATGTGAAATAAATAACGCAGTGAGTGTATACATCTGGATGAGTGTACATCGAACGTAGATGATGAGTGGCATGCGAGTTATTGGTTATACCGATACATGTGGTAAAAGCATGTTATCGTGAGCATTGTGATCTGGAGCACTCAATTCATAGTTATTGGACGAGGAACTGCTCTTAAAGCGCTAGGACTTTCAGTGCCATCGTGGTTTGATTAAATCAATAACCCAACGCTGCAAAAGAGTGTTACACTTACAGAATTTTTTTATATTATGGACAAAGCACGCACTGAAAAAAGAAAAAAAGTAAACACATTCTGAACATGTTTAAAGACGAAGGGATGAAACTTCAATTCACGTGCGAGATACCTTGCTCTGATAACTTGTGATTTCCTTAGGATGCTTAAGTGCCTCTGCGGAGCATGTTTGCTGCCAGTTTATTCTGTTGTGACATAGAGCACTGTTTAATTTCACGTCGGTGCATTCAAATAATGTTCAATGAGAAATAATGATGTTCTACTTACGCTCGATGAAGAAAAATAAAAACAAAATTACTACGGCGCTTTACCTGAACAATAGTTTCTAGCTGCAAGAAGTTGCGTTGTCCTGCCTATATCATAGTGCGTCAGTTTGTGAGCAGCTCATTCGTACTGCAAACAATAATTCAGATAACCTTCATGCGCGAAGAAACTAGGAATATTGGAGTTATCCCATGCATACGTTCTGCCCAGTCTGAAAGCAAGTGTGGAAGCAATACCTGGTGAGAGTTCTGCTCTCAGCACTATTAGCTTAGTAACATTTTTTTCCCTAGAACGCAAAAGATTGCAGGAGTCTGCAGTGGGCAGAGAAAAGTACTATGAGAGGCATGCCAACTGTTCTTTCATTTGTTGTCAAGAGTTGCTAACCGATTTCCTCTTGTGTTCGCATATATACATCGCTCAGACTGATTGATGTATCAAGAATGCCTCATAGAGCATCAAAATTCATTGAATGAAGCCATCTCATCACCCCTCGCATTTTCAGTACTCCAAATGCAATTTCATTTTTGAAGGCATAGTAGTCTTCCACAGTTACACTAACCAGACCACACAAGAAATCTCGAAGACGTATTACAAAGGACATCGAACATTGTTTAGGTCAATCAACCTTCGCTATCGCTACAACACAAGAACCTTAACTACATTATTCTACTCTAAACACGCGCCTTGGCTGTTAGTCAAT
Source organism: Rhipicephalus annulatus (assembly GCA_013436015.1). Classification (NCBI taxonomy): domain Eukaryota; kingdom Metazoa; phylum Arthropoda; class Arachnida; order Ixodida; family Ixodidae; genus Rhipicephalus; species Rhipicephalus annulatus. The sequence goes on along the minus strand of WOVY01009764.1, from coordinate 253,906 downwards.
TTATACGTCTTTGTGACATGCGTGATGCGTCCCGCTTTTCTTAAATGTGTTGGACGTGCGATAACCTCGCATCCGTGAGTGGGCTTTTCAGGTGTGCATAATTCTTTCTTGGTCCTACTTCTTTATTTCGCCTTGTCGGCTTGATTCCAACCTACAGTTACATTTCCAAGACATGTTATAGTAGATGAATTAGCTGCGAGCGGCGCGCAGTGGTCTATTCCACGTATTTTATTTTAAGGAATTGCGCTTATTCATAAGGCACTCTTTAAATATACCAGAACCCCACATTTATTCGTTAACAGCGTCGATGGACACTAATTCCCAATACATCTGTTAATTTATGAACATGGCTTGCACCTTGTAGGCAACCAAGTTGTACCGCTTCTTATTTATGCCGAAGGCATACTGACGCCAAGGGACCGTATAACGAACTGACGCTTCCGAGCAGCTCAGCTGGTTGAACAGCGGGACAAATGCGAATCGTAGACAGGTCATAGCACCTAAAAACTGAAGTGTGTGAGTCAACTACACCGTAATATATTCCACCTTGCCGAGTGAACTTGATCTAAGAAGCGTTGGTACGATGGAAACGGAAAGTTGAAGCGTGAGACCTGCTCTCTCATTGCAGTGGCGTACCAGCTTTTCCCATTAGCGCTTGCGCACCCGTTGGCGGCACTAGTGTGTTTGAAAAAGGTCTATTACGCCGAAGATTTGCACGTCTATTTCATAGAATCCTTGCTCACTTTATAAGCATTGAACAGAATCTCTGCAGTGACCACAGCCTCCTAGACGCGCCTTGGTACATTGTTGTCGATCCACCTCTGCTCCACGTGCATTTTCCTCAGGCACTGGTACCTCCTCCTCAGCGCATTGATGTAGCCGGAAGTCCACACCCTGTCATGGAAGCCCGTTTCGTTGAAGATGTCTGGACCACGCAGGAACAATTGGCTTGCCTGCATTTATTAGTGAAGACATGAGTCTCTGTGTTTCGAGTACAAAGTTTTATATTACTTTTCCATGCATTGTTATGTATGTAGCTCTTTGAAATTACGCGTGCTAATGGTGCAATTTATTCCTATGAATATTGGTCTATTGTGTGACCGATGGTGGTGCTGCAAACTGCCCTTATATGACATATGTTCAAGGATTTGTGCACTTTGCGGCGCCCTGTAGGCTTCTCGATCGACAAAGTTCTCGCCAAAACCAGGCGATTCGCCCAAGGAGCAGCGGCTGCTGCAGCACGGTTTAGAGCCGAGTCCACAAACTGAGGTCACACGCGATAGGGCACCAATACAACATCTCGATTTCAATAGGAATCAGCGTTAGTAACTTTCCCGAGACAACTAATGATGATGCGTCGCCTTATGAGCATCTGACTCCTTACTTATCGCAAAAAATCACAGCATATTCGATTCATAGCGCGCAATCACAGGTACCCGTCCAGCGTAACACAGATTAAACATAGCCTTGCACTCTAGCCACTGAAAATTCACCACGACATCTCACTTTTATCGCTATTTCACAAACTCATCCACACCGGCATGATGCCATCTGTTCGCCTTAATCTGGCACATCGAACTTCAAGCAGACTACATAACACCTTTAGCTTATCACGCATGTATGGCAATACTAACGCTTTCAACCAGTCGGCTCATCCACGAGCTATTCGTTTGTGGAATGATTTGCCAGATGATTTTGCGTCAGAACAAGACCACACAAAGTTCTATCATACTCTTAAAAAATACTTATGCACCAAAAACTGCTCTATTGCATCTTCGTAACCATCAGTGTTTATAGGACTGTTGCCGATGTTTTTGCACTATTGCTAGGTTGTAGTTACTGTCATAATAGTTTTTTTTGTATTTCACCTTCACATACTGTAACTTACTTTTCTAGTATGTATTTTGCTTACATGTTCATAAGTTGAACGCATTTTCTATTATATTCATTTTTGCCTATGTATGTGTAGATATTACGTATATTTATTTTGCTAACATATTATCTGTACCGCCCCCCTTACACAATGCCCCTCGAGGGCTCTGTAAGGTACTGTAAATAAATAAATAAAATAAATAAATATTCGCAGAGTGAACGACGATGAAGGGGGTAAGCGCCCGTCCGCCCATCCGTGCATTCGTTCATGCATCCGATCGCGTTATAGAAGGCAGACGGCGCGCGGGTAACACTGACGAGACGCGAGCCAAGAAAGCCGAGCGCAAGCATCTTCAACGCATCCGCTACTCTGCTTCGTCCATGCCTCACCAACGATCCGCCACGTATGGCAACTATCCCGGAGACTGAGAAAGGCACTGGTTTTCCGCGCACTAAGGCAAAGTGCGCGCAGCAATCAATCAGAGAACAGCGGCACTTCGAAAAGTGGCGGTGAAGAAACGCCATCTAGGAAATGAGACGAGAAATGGTCATTCATTCCTTTTGCCTTATTTTCTTTTTCGCCTCTTCTTCTCTCGGTTATTCTGACCAGTGACAAGGTTAGACTAAGAGGAGCTTCGTCCATTAAAAAATGTTTTCGAGGAATTAGACTTGGTCAGTTAAGTGGCGGGGCAGGAAGGTAACGAGTGCAATCAGCCACCGCATGACACTTGTACAGCATACGACACTCAGAAAGTTGTGAGATGGGTGGACAGTGATGAATTACACTCGCGGGCTACGTGGAATATTCTCGTATTTTTACTTTGCTGATTACACTCTTTATGGAATCGTTACACTCTTCATGGAATCAGACCTGCTGTACGACGCTGTGTCCGATGACGGCATAATTAAGCGAGAAAGACTTGTCGATCGGAGGCATGACGCTGTCCAGACCGAGGTGAACGGTGTTGTACACGGTGATCAGGTGCGGCATATCCATCCGGAATGGCGGCATGAAGAACCGGCTCGTGTTAGCGCTGGTGTCCAGCCGTAGGCTCACCATATACTGTGCGGTAATTCGGGTCAAGTGCAGGTAGTTGTCCAGGTAATTGGCGTCCTTCTGGTCCGGCACGTGCGCATACAGCCTGGGCGAAACCAAAATCACGTATGTGAATGAAGCTACCGGCATAGACATGTAAATACGCGAAGCCCCAGTCTATCCCTTGGGCTCTGCAGAAATCGTAGCCTACGCTATGTTTGTTTCTTTGGACTCTGGTGCCATCCAAGCCCCTCCCGGAAACCTAAAGTAAAACTTTACAAGTTTTTGACACATGCCCAAGACACACTTGTCAAATGCCTATGATTTCTCTTTTTATTACAAATTTCGCCGAGTCAATTTGAAATAAAACTGCTGCTATGGCGGCGTATTTTCCTCGAGAAACTGACCTTACAGAGAACCAAGTGGCTTTGATGAGACAAAGTCTGAACCGTAACTGAATATCACATCAGCGTTCCCGCACGACACCGGTGCCGTCTTAAGTCTTCGCGCGATAGCATTGCCTATAGCGTCTGCGGAAGCTCAAGATATGTAGCTGCTCTAGCCTGCATGAAAATGATGCGCAGTACATGGCTTTGCCTTAGCACAGTGATAACTTTGTTTTCAAGCGGCATGGCATGCTTCTAAAGTAATAATGTTCATCAAAGTACCGGGCGTTTCAGTTAAATTGAGCCGAGGGCTTGAAGAAGATAGTAGGTGCTGTGCGTGCCACATTCACGCAGTAGTAATCAGACCCCTGTGAAACAGGCGACATTACTTTCATGGACTGAGCTGTCTGAATAGCAGTGATAAATTGATGAACTTTTATAATCTAACTTCAGCGAGAAACCTGCGCGAAGCTTGTGCTACGTGCTAAGAAACGTTGCGATCTTGCACGCATGCAAAAATAAATTCCACAAGAGAATTTTTTCACCTTTCCATTAAAGGGACCGTGACACAAAGCATGCCATATTGTAACGCACTCGCGCACAGCGCTTTTATTCGTGAGCTTGGCGCGCAGGGTCCTCCACGGACAGACATCAAAAGAAGTAGCTGTTGTTGAGTGCGATGGGTGCGAAGTGAGGATATAGGGTGAACATTTTTGAGCGGATAACAAATTAATCGATAAAAAAGAACGTATTCGTACGCATGGGAATGTTATACGGCACCAGAGCTGGCCTAACGCTACATTCACATAGGCCACATCGAAGTATTGCGCTACGTCCCCATTGCCAGCCTTCACTTGTCGAGCTCTTCATGTCACTGTTCAGACGCAACCACTGCTTTCAGCCCAGTGTTTTCATGACACTTTTTTTAGTTACCGGGAGCACTACCTGAAGCCAAACACGGTCAAGCCACTTGTGGTATTGAGATTGGCAGCCTACAATGTGTTGTTGTTTATGAGTTGCGCGTGGCTCCGCCAAAGTCGTGCATGGCACAAGCGCCCGCCTCCAAGTTAAAAGGTCGTGTTCAAATCGCTACGGCAAATGGCGGATTTTTCATTACAGTGGCACTTAATGTACATATGTACTGGCTTTGCTTTATTTCTTGAAACTAGCTTTAGTCGCTACGTATTTGCTAAAAAAGTAACGCAAAATGTGAAGTCTCGTTTCCATGCTCGTATTACCGAAAATCTTGCACGCTATACTTTATACGTTTTGTTTTATGCCGTGTGGTGGAGCCGCAAAAAATTACGCTCACTATCAAGTATTTTTTTCTATTTCACTTCATATTACACTTCAATTTTTGTAGCTCTAATTGTAGGCACTGAAACAAGTTTTAAAGAACAAAAGAAATCCAACGCAGCAAGAAGAAGAAACCTTAAAAATGAAGTTATAACATCTACAAATACGACACGAATAGATGCATTTTGAGTGGAAAGCAGGCATTCTACCACTGCACCACTGTGATGAAGCTTCGCGCAACTTTTAAACAATCAAACATTAAAGAGAGCCGATCGCAGCGCCAAAAGCGGCTTGATCCTCATCCAGCTTCACTTTTCGAAAATTGTTCCAACCACTCTCCTGGTCTAGTACGCTGTAGTTTCCTCAAAAAAATCTCCTAAAAAAGGTGGGTTCTCTTACGTAGGTGCGGTCAATTATAGTGCTCAATTTTGACAACCTTTATTTCGTGTGGCTCATCACCATTGGCCAGCTGTCTTCACTCGGGGCTATGCCCAGCGTCAGCATTGGCTAAAATTTTGTCCAGGAAATAATCCCAGCAAAAGAGTGTTTGTTTCTGTATATTCAACTGCTAGTTCATTTCAAAGCCTGAAATTTCTGTCGCAAACTCGCCACCGTCACACATATAGGGCTGCGGTGAATAACATAAAAAAGCCTAATAATAATAATAATAATAATAATAATAACAATAATATGTATATTATTATTATTATTATTATTTATATTATTATTATTATTATTATTGACTATCTGGGTTTTACGTGTGAAAACCACGATATGGTTATAATAGACGCCATTATGAAAGGCTACCGAATTCGAACCACCTGGTGTTCTTTACCGTGCGCTCACAATACGCAGTACACGGGCCGTGGTGAATAGAAGAAATTAGCTATTAAAACCACCCGGGCAATGCTGAAAGTGTACAGTGCAGCAAACGCCATAGCTTACCGGTCCAATTCAACATTGTCACTCGTCGTGGTAAACGTGTATGGTATGAGTCCTAAGGCCACTATCCTGTTCACTATCCTGGTCTCGCTCCCTTCACTGGCCTTGTGAAGTGAGGTGACAAAGGCTCTGGATGAGTGGGAGATACGCTGTACCATGTCTTCGACGTGTTCAACATCGCTACGCTTGAAATGGTTCTGCAGGTACAAACTTTCGGCAGCAAAAGGCATCAACCTGCATCAAGGTTCAAAATCATTTGTTTAGACAGTCACGAAAGACCGTACAAAATTTCCGTCCTCGACTACCTTCCAGTCAAAAAGATAGGCTGTGGCTTCGGTTAAATGCTCAGCTTTCCTTTTTTTTTGCTGACATTACTTTCCTACTTTGACGTGTAGAATTAAAAAAAGACTCAGACGCCTACTTGCGGGCCGTTTTTTATTGTTTATTGTCATCTCCACCGTTTCAAATAACCTTTCTTCAATGAAGACAAGGTGTATCTAATCAGTTTAAAATGTAAATGATCGTTAACTAAAGGTGACAAGTGAGGTTTCAGCAAGGTTTTAATGTGTTTGTAGCTGTCGGCACTAAGTTGTGGTTAACGTTATTGACTATCGTTATATCATATGGCAGAATGAATACTGTTAAACTGACCTCAGTCTATGATCTGACCAATCTGAAAAATAAGAATGTATATGACAGAGAAATATTATTTATTTTAAATGTTTAGCCTACTGAGTACTTTTGTCTCGCAACGTGCATAAAACCTCGACACGTATTACTGGTCATGCACGTTTTAATTGCAATGCTCTCATAATGAATTTTTCCAGTAATATACACAACAAAAGGGCCCTTGGTGGTAAGGCATATAAAGCTACTCAAATGTGCATATGTTATAACTAATGGAAATGATAGGCTGTTTTGTAATGACGTGGATTGAGCATCAGAGCACAGATATATCCTTTCAAAACACATAAATTGCCGAATGAAAAAAAGGTAAAATAGAATACGCAATACAAAAACATGAGTTAACAAGCTAAAGACTTACACTTGAAGGAATGCGAGCGAATAAATTGACAACAGTCTTGAGGATCACACTGATGTGACGACAAAAGAGTGCCCGCTACGTGAATGCACTTACTGGCGGACGTCGCTGAAGCAACGTGGCCACAAGTCTTTCAAGCTGTTTGTGTAGTTGGCGACGTACGTGCTGTACGCGAGGTTGTGCGATGCCAAGGGGCTCAGGAACCACACGATATAAAGACCAACGTAGGCGGAAATCTTGATAGGATCCAGTGACGTGAACACATTTTGAGACAGGAACTCCGCGTACTCGTCGTCGACTACCAAGCACGTAGTGCGCACGTTCTGCAGGGTCTGAAACTTATTGCCAAGAACTTTCGAAAGTGCGAACCAGAACTCTGTCAGTGGATACTGGCTGCTCAATTTAACTTGGGTATTTACGGCATCACTTTCTGGCAAGTGAGAAAAGTGCCTGTTTACAGTTTGTATGGCCTTGATGACGCGCGAGTAGGACATGCTACGTTCACCTATTATTTCAGCGCAGCGCCTGATGTACACGTCGAGACTGTTGCCCAACTGCAGCTGCTGAAGGAACTTGGCGAATGGGACTATGTGGTAACTAGGCGCGAAGTACAGCATGTAGCCACGGCCGAGGCGAAGATTATGGCCGACCGTGAGCCTGAACAAGGGTCCGATGCCGATATTAAGGTTTATGTCCACGATGCCGCGTACGATGAAGTAGACCGACGTCGCGGGCGTCTGAGGAAACGAGAAACCTCCTGCCCTAAGTACAGTCTTGATCTTGTCGATGTCCTCTGGTGTCTGGTGTACAAGTTTCATACAGTTCCGAAGCAGTATGGCGGCCTTCTGGACGCTGCTTTGACCGGACGTGGTTGGTGTGGTCGATATCAAGTGAAACGCAGAGATCCTTAGTGTGTCGTGAGCCTTAGTGTAGTGGTTTGAACCAGCTCTGCTGCAGGCGTACTTATAGAAGTCGTAGCAGGGCGCGTACGATGGTTCAATTGAGTTGCGTATGGCTATGCTTGGCTTGTAACAGCGTGGTTCCCTGCATTGCACGAGAAAATGGAACAGCAGCAATGGCTGCAGAATAGAGATGGTCAATGTCACAACTGTAACCGACACCAGGAACACGCGGTACTCGGTGGTGCGGTCAAACGGGGGTGGTGGTGTGATTTTGGAAATCTTGACGTCGCTCTTGGTCAGGGCGCTGAGTTGAACGGGTGCTTGGAATGAGACTGATCGCGGAACGCGGCCTCCAGGCCTCTTGGCGAACGCGGAACGACGAAGACGCACAGAGCCATCAGCGTTCGCCAGATGGTAGTGGTGAATCCGCGGACTTGACCACCTGCTCACTTTCTCCGGTGATGAAGCGGCGACCGGCTGCCGCGAGGAATGTCGATGCTGCGAGATCCAAGCACAAATTCTTTTACTGTGTAATTCAGTTATATAAATTGGTAAAGCTTGTAACGTCTGGCCAAACTTGAATAAAGAAGATGATGGTGTGGCTATGATATTCCAGGAAATGGTTTTAGCCTGGCACTTATTGTCCCATTACACGGCAGACCACACGCACATTTTGAGGCCTGCCGCTCAGTGCGCGGATATTTATGTGCCTTATAACAATAAAATTAGGCAGTGATATTACTTGCCTACGAAAAAATCTGTCCTACGTTGCTATCTATGCAATTGTACCTCTTTTGGTTAATTATTATAGGTTGACTCTGCAAGTGACAACACAAGCACGACGAGGTTATTCACAGTCACCGACGTTACATGTGCAACGAGAGACGTTGATGTTCAGAAGCGCCCCGTATCACCAGCGATTTATACTGCCAGCTTGAATACAACCACCGAAGTACAGCGCATAAACAAGAATATATACGCACAAAAACACAATAGCGCGAGCGCAGAGCCACAGTGACGTTACTATTGTTTTCCTATGTTACATCAGCGATGCCACGTGCCGCCTTTAGGACGTTAGCATGACAACCCAGAATGGCGAGACATGCCGCACTTCAAGGACCTCCTAATACTACGAAAAAATAAACAAAACGAGCGCATTGTTATCTCCTGGCGTCTCGCCTTTTCGGCCCAATTTATGACGCATAAAGACTGTTCACGTAACGTCATTCCTAAATAAGCTTGCAATTGGTTCATGTGCGAGGTATTTGTTATGAATTGCATTTACCTAGGTGGCCTAGTAGTTATAGTAATCTAACGTAACTCGAAGGTCACGGAATGGAATCTCGGCTGCATTTCAATGGGGCTGAGCTATCAGAAGCCCGTGTACTTAGATTTAGGTGAATATAAAGTGCAAAAAATCATCCACTTTTTTATTGATTTGTGGAGTTTAACGTCCCAAAACCACCATATGATTATGAGAGACGCCGTAGTGGAGGGCTCCGGAAATTTCGACCACCTGCGGTTCTTTATTGTGCACCCAAATCTGAGCACACGGGCCTACAACATTTCCGCCTCCATCAAAAATGCAGCCGCCGCAGCCGGGATTTGAACCCGCGTCCTGTGGGTAAGCAGCCGATTACCTTAGCCACTAGACCACCGCGGCGGGGCATCATCCACTTTTTGTAGGCCTTCACTACAGTATTCCTCGTAATCATATACTTTTATGGCTTAAAACCCCAATAGGTAACAATACCAGTTGCTGCTTGCCTACTACCTTGCTTTGCAATGCATTCGCACACCCGTTCTGCCTTGCCTCGCATGACTTACTTGCGCTGTCCACTTATACCACTTCGTTTTGTGGGTTTTCAATTACGCAAGCTGAGGTAATCGTGCAGCTGAGAAGCGTGAAATGTTAATAGGCTCAATAAGCAATTGTATCGGGCCAGTTAGTATGAATCCATCTTGGTAGGAAGCGCTGCAACTATTACGTAGAACATTACACGGTGTGTTCCGTGTATTAGTTGCAGAGCTTCCTACCAAGATTGATCAGCTCACCGCTTATTTCGGACATTGTTGACGTGTTTTATGAAAAAACTAATGGCCAAAAAGGGATATAGCACATGTAGAAAGCGCAGCGAAGGGAAGGCAGAAACTGCTCTCATTCTTTCAACTCGGAATAACTTGGCTCTTTATTTCAGGAGGCAGATTATTGTGACCACATTTTTAAGCTGTGTATAACTAAACATAAGACCAAAACATAACATAGTGTTTATAATTTTCTAGGATAATCAATGAATAGAACGTGCTTTCCTATTGGTTGGTTTGCTATCTCTCGAATATTGCATATTTAATCGACATTTTCGGTCATGCCAGTTTTCTTCTCATAATACATTAACGCCCTCTAGTGGACGCAATGAATGCAGTTCGGTTCATTTCTTTGCTTTTTTTATTTGCCGTTGTAGGTATAGGCATTAAGCAAAAACTAATAAAGTGAATTGAGAGATGTTTGGTTAGATCTCACTGAGGAACTATTCAGGCACACTAAGGGCAGAAAAAATTGTCCCCGTAGGCCAGCACTTAATTAATATCGTTTCCTTTTTTATTTGTCCTTGTTACTATTATGCGCAAAATGTTACATAACAATGCAAGCAGTGTCTTCTCATTTATTATCTTGATAATGGTTCTCAGCAAGGTTATCAGATTATGATTTAGTCGTTAGGATGTGAATGTGAAGGATGCGTCGCTAGGCGTCAATAATGAGTGCGTGCATCCATGTCAAAGGTTGCCATGGCGGTCAAACTATGATTCACACTGTGTGAATTGTGCTTCTCAACTCTCGACGCAACTGCAGCCATTCCTATTAAATCCCGCTGAGATTTCCTGTTTTAAATGAGTCATATGTTAGAGAGATCAGCCACCTTTTTTTTAATGAATGAGTCGATGGACGATTCCCTGAAAACACGCTTAAATTATACCGATGGCGTTGTCTCAATCTCTATTTTTCGACAAATATAGTTTCCAGTTTATTTTTATTTTGTTACCGCCCTACCCACAGATTTTGTAGATAGGGAGCTCAAGGCACCAGGTTCAAGCACGCGTAACGGAAAAAGTCGATATGCTCAATACCTCAGGTGATCCTAGAGATGGCTGTATCGGCCGAATGCACCCGAAACTCTTTATTTTAAATGTGACTTCCAACCGCATTGTTTGTTGGTGGTACGTTTTTATGATTGAGCTATAAGTTACAGTGTCCAGTGCAGCAAAACATTGCACACGGCTGTGAAATAGCAACCTTGCCTAAGCTACAGTGGCACACCGGAAGTGAATGCACCAGTTTGAAAGCTCTTACCTCCTCGAGTGTCAGCACGAAGTTGCTAATCACTGGACTGATGGAGCTGTTGCGCCGCCCCGAACTGTCAGATGGTGAGTACGCCATAGCAAGGTGCTGTATCTAACGTAACTTGCTCCGATAATACATACGCTGCGATAGAATATCGAATTAAAGTGAAGCTGATCTCCCTGCAACAGCATTGGCGAGCGACCACCCTTTAATCTTCTTCTTCTTCAGCATGTATCTCGCGCTGAAGCACATATTTCGTGGTTTATTATTCATACACCGTACGACTCCTAAACGTAAACTGCGCACTATGTAAAATATGACCGCGATTGAGGAACCATGGTTCTGTAATAGGATATGAAGCCCAATCATGAATGTAAAACACCAAATTTTGGTTTATTTCGTGAGGGGCCATAAAAGAAGCACATCAGGTTTTCACTCATTGTTTATTTTTATAAACTTTAGTACGCTGGCTCCTTTTCTGCTCCGTCATCCTCAAATTCACTTTTACAAAATATACGAATTCTTCAATGACTGAAGTGGTAACATAAGGACCTTTGTGAGTGTGGCGTACACAACATAGGAAAATTAGCCAACACCACAAAACAACACGGGCGCTTGTCTACCCGCTTGCCCCTCACTCTATGATGTTTACCCACTACGGCGTATTGGCCAAGAATGAAGCCTCCGGATTTAACACGTGAGAGTTAAGAAAGAAATAACAAAAGGCAGGATGAGATGAACTTGTTTCGCGTAGTTTAGACGTCGAATAACTTTAGATACAGAAAAACACATTTTAAAAAGTGCCCCGCAGGTCGCGGGATCAAATTCCGGCAGCGGCGGCTGCATTTTGGATGGAGGCGGAAGTGTTGTAGGCCCGTGTGTTCAGATTTGGGCTGTATGTTAAAGAACCCCAGGTGGTCGAAATTCCCGGTCGAAAACTTTAGTTGGACGTAAACTTTAGCAGCCAGCCTCTGAGGAGGACAACGAAGTAGTTCTGTGTGCGTGTGCTCTGGTGTTCACTTTTCTGGCCCCTGGGTTACGATAGTAAACGCCCTATTTGGTACCTGTGTACCTGTGTCTTTGTGACATTTTCTGGTGGAGGTGCGGGGTATGGTAGATGATACGGTCCCCTGAGAGCACCCCTGACGCAAGTCCATCGAATAGCTCAGCCGAGCTTACCTCTTTGTACGTACGTTCAAGCCGTCGTTTCCAGGGACTCGAGCCACAGCACGGTTAGCTGCCTAAACGTCAGAGGACTATGAATCAAACACCGCCTAACGTCACCGCGGCCCGCACCAGAGTACCTGATTAACAACCAGCCCAAGACGCCGAAGACAATTCACGGAGCTGCTTTTGAAGATGCCGACGACTGGCTCGAGCATTTCGATCGGGTTGCCGTCATCAATGATTCGACCAAAGAGCGTAAGCTACGCTATGTGTTCTGCTTCCTGGAGGACTTCGCGAAAACGTGGTTCGAAAACCATGAAGCAGCGCTTACGTCATAGGATGAGTTTCACCGGCAGTTCCTCAAGGGTTCTGCCCGAGAGGACAGGAAAGAGACAGCGGAGCGTGCTATAGAGGCAAGGGTTCAAGGCCTTAACAAAAGGATGACGACTTACATAGAGGACATATATCAGCTTTTCAGGCTTGTGGAGCCCTCTATGTCCGAATCCTAGAAAGTTCACCACCTAATGCGTGGTGTTAAAGAAGACAATTTTCCCGGCCTGATTAGAAACCCGCTTGCGAAACTTGCGGAGTTCCAAGAGGAAGCCACTGCCATGGAGAGGGCCATTCAACAGCGTGCCAGGCAGAAAAACCGTGGTGTACACCCAAGTGAGGTCACTCCTGTCACTCTCGGCAATGACATCAGCGCGTTGCGAGAGCTTATCAAAGCTCTCGTTAAGGAAGAGCTACAAAATATGCAGGTGGCTGCTTCACCTGTAGAGCAGCTCTCCATTGCGGAGATGCACGCGCCGAGCTACGGCAAGCCGTTCACGCTTCCCAACCGTCCGAGGCGCCACAACAGAGGCACTGCGTCGAGATGAGCTACGCGGAAGCAGTGCGACGACCTCCATCGTACAGTTAGTTCAACCAGCGTATTTTACCCCAGTGAGCGACACGCTCAGCAAATGGAGGTAGGCTTCCGTCCTCGCAGCTCACCGTTGATTGCCGAAGCAAGACCGAGAAAGAGTGACATCTGGCGTCCACCCGACCACAGGCCCCCTTTATTTCCACTGCGGGGAAGCCGGACACGTGTACCGATTTTGTCCATACCATCGTGTGGGTCTCCGCAGATTTTCGCCTAATGCCCCTCGTCCACGACCTGGCGAGCGACCACTGGAAATAGAGAGTTTCATCTCAGATCATCGCAGCATCGAACATCCGTCGCAAGAGCCTCGCTCGTCGTCGCCTGCTCGCTACAGGTCATGGAGCCCAGCCTATTCACGCAGGCGCCCCGAGACGCCGTTTACCCAGTCCTGCAAGTCGGGAAAACTGAGTTCAGCGACCTCCAGAGGTGAGGCCGGAGTGACGGCAGCAAAAAGATGGACAGACTCAGTCAAACGTGGTACGAAGAGGGGTGACATCAAACTTTGCGGTAACTGTGGACGGCGAAGAAGTAATGGAAGTAATCCAGACTTGCCAGATTCACGAAAAGAGTGGCTGCAAAACCTTGTGAGGGAATTCTCGGACTGCTTTTCCACAGCATCGAAAGTTCAGCGTATCATCGTTACAAAACACCGCATTGTTACCGAGGAGTCGGCGCGGCCTCTTCGCCAACATCCATACCGTGTGTCCCTTAAAGAAAGAGAGGTGATTAAGCATCAAGTTCAAGAAATGCTAATTGATGACGGCAGTCAACCCTCGACAAGTCCGTGGGCGTCACTTGTTGTCTTAGTAAAGAAAAAAGGCAACACACTAAGCTTCTGCGTCGACTATTGGCGGCTTAAAAAAGTCACAAAACGCGACGTTTACCCCCTGCCACGGATTGATGACGCCTCAGACCATCTACGCCACGCCCAGTTCTTTATATCATTAGATCTCAAGTGAGGGTACTGGTAAACGGAAGTTGACGAGGGTGACCGTAAGAATACTACCTTCGTGACGCCTGACGGGCTCTATGCTGCCTTTCGGTCTCAGTTCTACTCCCGCCACGTTTCAACGCATTATGGACACTGTACTAGCTGGACTAAAGTGGCAGACGTGTCTTGTATACTTGGATGATGTCGTTGTGTTTTCAAGCTCATTTGACGAGCATCTTTCAAGGCTAAAAAGTGTCCTCACTGCATTAAGTCACCATATTTCACAATACAACCACAAAGCCCTGGGGTTCAATGCAGGATGGCCCGAGCTTCTCGGGCAGCCGAGTTAGCTCCGAGGCAAAGCCACCTAGAAGATTATCAGGCCTGCTCAGTGCTGCCGTGGCGTCACTCGTTTTGTCCGAGTGAGTGCGTGTACGGGAGCCTGTGAGTCCATTGCCACAATCATTTCTCTTTAAGGGATAAAGCGTGTTACATGCTTACCAGCTTTAATATGCATTTTTCGTAATAAAGGGCACTGGTTTATGTAATGAACTGCGCTTTAAAGCATTCGGAGGCTCACCTGTGAGCGATTTCTACTACAAACAAGCCAAAAAATGAAGTTATCAAATGTGTGGTTGACCTACAGGAGCAAACTTTGATGGACCAACAAATTGAAAAAAGTAAATGCGGTAAATTTTATTCGCTCTTTATTACCTTAAACACGCACGTGCACACACAGTATCTGTAGCATGCAGAGAACCTGTTCCTCACTCAATTGCAAAGTTTCTGCGGTTTTATTTGCACTGTTCTCAACATCTGTCTTTATAGACTAGTAGTTATTGAGGAGAGTGCGTGCTGCTGTCACAAGTATGGTATTCAGCACAATATCATGCAGGAGAAAAAAAGAGAAAAAATTTCAAGAGAAAAAAAATTTTTCATTTACCAAAAATCTCTTGTCACCGACACAAGAAGCAGTGTTTCCTCTTTTGCTCTGGCCCCCAAGCAGTGGTGCGTAGTCGGTAATATGACTTAGGGTTTGGGAGAATTGTTAGTACTGAATCTATATTCAACCATGTAGCTTTCGTTGACATTTCCACCACACTGCCGGTTCTTGTATTGCTATAATTTTTGCCTGGTTAACTTCCCTGCCTTCTCTCTTGTTGGCCCCGCCGTGGTGGTCTAGTGACTAAGGTACTCGGCTGCTGACCCGCAGGTCGCGGGTTCGAATGCCGGCTGCGGCGGCTGCATTTCTGATGGAGGCGGAAATGTTGTAGGCCCGTGTACTCAGATTTGGGTGCACGGTAAAGAACCCCAGGTGGTCGAAATTTCCGGAGCCCTCCACTACGGCGTCTCTCATAATCATATGGTGGTTTTGGAACGTTAAACCCCACAAATCAATCAATCAATCAAGCCTTCTCTCTTGTTGTTTATCTCGCCCCCCCCCGCTATATTTTCGGTAGTGGTTCCTAATTTTAAAGGTGAAGCATTTCTGCGCAAACTTCAGCGACTTTGGTCGTATCTATCTATCTATCTATCTATCTATCTATCTATCTATCTATCTATCTATCTATCCACCAGTTGCCTACGACTTTTAGCTCTCCTGGCCGTTTCAATGATGGTATCAATACCAAACTTGGTATGTCATAACATGACTGTAAAAGAACACATTTGACTAGTCATAACATGAAAATCATGAATTGTATGTCATGATTCACTTTTCAAGGTCCTGCAGCTCTTGCGGTGGTTTCGTTCACATGTCATGTTGCAAAGCTGTTATGTTATGACATGATTACATGGTGAACACAAGCGACAGACACTAACATGAAAATTATAACATGCGTGTCATGTAACAACATGACTACATGCCACGCTCATGATGCGCTCGCCGCCGTTTCGCTAGCGTCACATATACCAAATTTGGTATTACGGTAAGCGTTGAATGACGAAGGTATGGTACTAGTGCGAGAATGATAAATATGTGATGCGTGTCATGTAACAACATGACTTCATGCTACACTCATGATGCGCTCGCTGCCGTTTTGCTAGCTTCACATGTTCCAAACTCGGTATTACGCAACGCAAATGAACGACATATGTAAACGACACGTCCAAACATGATAATAACGACATGTGTGTCATGTAACATTACTACATGCCACACTCATGATGCGCTCGCGGTGGTTTTGCTAGCTTCACATATACTAAATTTGGTATTACGTGACGCCATTGGATGGCGAAGGTGTGTCACTGGTACGAACATGATAATCATAAGATGCGTGTCATGTGAGAACATGACTACATGCCACAGTCAAGGCGCCAATAGATTTCGACGTGAGGTGGTGCGTGTGCTCAGCGAAGTTCAATTTGTCGCGTCACGCCGGCGTTGCCACGCCAGGTGCCGGTCCTGCCATATATATTCCTCGAAGGTGCATACCGCCCTGCGTTGTTTCGATGCATGCGCGTTTAAGCGCGTCCGGCATCCCTCCATCACGAAGAAAAGGAGACGCAGTGTTGTCTGGGTAACGCATTGGCGCGAAATGCAGCATGTCGCATTTCGCGCCGGTTGCTGTCGGGCCGCGCCGACGAACGCTGGTCACGCCGGTCGCGCCACGCGTCAGACTATCGAGTGCTCGCGTTTTGATAACGCATAGCGTCGCTGTTGCTAGCGTGCGCACGCGTAAGCGCTACATTAGAGTAAATTGGGCCCTTAATAATGCGCTCGCGGCCGTTTTGCTAGTTCCACATGTACCAAATTTGGTGTTATCTGACGTCAATGAATGACAAAGTTTATGACTGGTGCAAACATGATAATCATGACACAAATGTGATGTAAGAACACGACAACATACCACGCTCGTCGCGTGCTTGCAGCCACTTCGCTAGCTCCACATTTGGTCACACGTGACGTGATTAGATATTGAAGCTAAACGACGCATCCAAACATAGTAGTCATGACACGAAAGTCATGTACAGCATCATTTACCTTCAATTTGTAATGTTGGGCTGACCTAAAAGTGAAATATCAACCTTTCTCATTCGTGCCTCGCATATCATTGATCCCCACTGTACGTGGGATCTGCCGATTTTTTAGAGCTGAAGTAGAGATTACACACCTGAAAACCAATTAAAGAAGCACTTTATCGTAGGTGTCTACACGCTTCTAAACTTCAAGGAAGTTTATTAGACTAGGTGCTGACCACAATAATACTTCAATTACACAATATGAACGCCGGCACGAAAATACTATGCACAAAACTGAGGCACTAAATAAAGCAAGAGCATCCTTTCAATTTTTATCACCCCCATGAACAGAGGTAATAAAAGTCCGCGGCGCTAATCACCAATTGCAAATTGTTTACTGAACCTGAAGAAAAAATGCCTGTTCTGAAAATGTTTTCCTACGCACATTTATTACTTCATGTTTGAGCCTACGCCAACACGTCAGAAGCAAACATAACCCCTTAATTTTGCGGCGAGAAGGAACATAGTGGCGATGGTGCCGTTGGAACGGCTTAAAAAATGGCAGCATATCCATGGAGTGAATGATGGAGAGTGGGGCGAAGCATACGTCCGCCCATTCGTTCTTGTTTCTGTCCGTCCATGCGTGCGCCTGTGTGGCCATCCCTGCGTCCATGCATCCACTCCTGTGTCCCTCCATGCGTTCATTTGTCCGTGCAGCCATCCGTGCGTCCGTCCATGCATATGTCTGTGTGTACGTTGATCCACCTATTCAACACTCCAAGTACCACCAACTCGCATCTTTTCATCATATTGTCACGTTACTCTCGACAAACTTGATAAAAATGGGCTCGTTTAGTCGACTACTCAAGCAGCGGCTCAGAGAGATCGTCTTTGTCTTCTTTCACACTTCGATCTCACCCAAGCAAACCATGTGGCAATAGTCCCTCCCTTTGAAAGCATCGACTCGATGCTCGTAAATAAAAAAATGAAGGTATACACACGCAGCTATAGATAACCAAAAGAGGGAGAGTGCCACTACTCGCAGAGCAAATGAGGAAGTTTCGCCAACGCTTGCGCCAAGCGCAAAAAGAAAAGGCATAAAAACACAGAACACAAACAGCAGCAGCAAAGCAATGTCACGGCATGTCGTAGCACGTGAAACCACAAGGGCTACTGTGTGAAGTAGGGCTTCAGCCGAACGACATGCACGGTTTCGGGCCGAAGCTGTCGACGAGAAGACGCTGCGCCGTCCGGAAATACCTCGTAGGCAAGATCTGTGGTTCGTCTAAGAACCTTGTACGGTCCAAAATAACGACTTAGGAGCTTTTCGGATAAGCCTGGTCGACGGACAGGGATCCACACCCACACTCGGTCCCCAGGGTGGTAGGTGACATTTCGATGGCGGAGGTTGTAACGTCGTGCGTCTGCATCTTGTTGGTGACTGGTGTTTATGCGAGCTAGCTGACGAGCTTCTTCGGCGTATTGAGTGTATTGCTCAGCATCTTCAGCAAGTTCATAGCTTTGGTCGCACGGAAGCATAGCATCGAGCATGGTTCGCACGTTGCGTCCGTAAACAAGTCGGAAAGGCGGAAATCGCGTTGTTTCTTGCGCTGCCGTATTATAAGCAAACGTGATGTATGGAAGAATCTCGTCCCAGGTTTTATGTTGTACGTCCACGTACATTGACAGCATGTCCGCTATGGTCTTGTTAAGCCTCTCTGTCAGTCCATTGGATTGCGGATGATAAGCCGTTGTTTTTCGATGACTTGTGCAGCTCAGTTTAAAAATGTCCTCCATCATTCGTGCTGTAAACGACGTCCCTCTGTCCTTAATCACGCATGACGGGGCACCATGCCGTAGGACGATTTGGTGCACGAAGAACTGCGCGACTTCAGAGGCCGTGCCACGGGGTAACGCTTTTGTTTCAGCATAACGCGTAAGATAATCTGTCGCAACTATAATCCATTTGTTCCCAGAGGACGACAAAGGGAAGGGCCCGAGAAGGTCCATTCCCACGAGGTCAAATGGTGTCCGTGGTGGTGCGATCGGCTGGAGCCGGCCCGCGGGTCTCACAGGCGGAGTCTTGCGGCACTGGCACTCACGGCAGTCTTTCACATATTGATGTACACTAGTTGATAGTCGCGGCCAGTAATACTGTTGGCGTACTCGGGCGAGAGTTCGCGAATAGCCCAAATGTCCTGACGTGGGCTCGTCATGGCACGCAAGGAGGATTTCATCACGCATGTCGGTAGGAACAA
This sequence comes from Rhipicephalus annulatus, assembly GCA_013436015.1. Lineage (NCBI taxonomy): Eukaryota > Metazoa > Arthropoda > Arachnida > Ixodida > Ixodidae > Rhipicephalus > Rhipicephalus annulatus. The sequence goes on along the minus strand of WOVY01009764.1, from coordinate 234,851 downwards.
CGAGTAGGAAGGCTTTGTCGCTACCACGGGCGTTTTTCTTGTAAAGAATGCCTCTTATTAGACAAAAAGAGGGCAGTTCGCGAGCAATGTGTTGAGGAACCTGAGAGTTGCGGCCTTCCAGGGAATCAATTACTGGGCGTAATTCATCGTCTGCCCGCTGCTTTGACATAAATTCGGAGTCACTAACTGCTCCGAGAAAGGCATCTTCATCTTCGGAGCCCCTGACGGCGTTCCCCACAGGTGCTCGAGAAAGCGCGTCCGGCGTCTTCGTGTTTGCGTCCTGACCTGTACACAATCGTAATATCAAACTCCTGCAAACGCAAACTCCACCGTGCGGGACGGCCGGATGGATCTCTGAGATTTGCCAGCCAGCAGAGCGAGTGGTGGTCAGTCACCACTTTGAAGGGACGACCGTAGAGGTAAGGCCGAAATTTGGTCGTCGCCCACACGACCGCGAGGCATTCTTTTTCTGACGTAGAATAGTTGGTCTCAGCTCGAGAAAGAATACGACTGGCGTAAGCTATCACATGCTCAACGCCGCCGTGTCGTTGTACAAGGACAGCGCCAAGTCCGACGTTGCTGGCATCTGTATGAATTTCTGTAGCAGCGTCCTCATCAAAATGGGCAAGAACAGGGGCTGTTTGCATTCTCTGTCGTAACTCTGTGAACGCTGTATCTTGTTCTGCGCCCCAAGTAAAAGGTACGTCAACTCGGGTGAGTCGCGTAAGAGGTTCAGCTATCTTAGAGAAGTTGGCGATAAATCGGCGATAATACGCGCACAAGCCGAGAAAACGCCGTACTGCTCTTTTATCTGATGGAACAGCGAAGGCGGCGACAGCAGCAGTTTTGTTTGGATCAGGTCGCACTCCATCCGCACTAATGACATGTCCCAGAAATTTCAGCTCTTCATAGCCGAAATGGCATTTTTGGGGTTTCAGCGTGAGTTCAGCTGTGAGAATGGCTTCCAGAACCTTTCTCAGACGCTTCAGATGTTCTTCAAAGCTCTCGGAAAAGATAACCACATCATCGAGGTAGACAAGGCAGCTTTGCCACTTCAAGCCAGCGAGAACTGTGTCCATCATCCTCTGAAAAGTGGCTGGTGCAGAACAGAGGCCGAAGGGAAGAGCTCGGAATTCGTAAAGTCCGTCTGGAGTCACAAACGCGGTTTTTTCTCGGTCTCGTTCATCCACTTCAATTTGTCAATAGCCACTCTTTAGATCGATGGACGAAAAATACTTCGCACGTCGTAATCTGTCGAGGGAGTCATCGACCCGTGGAAGCGGGTAGACGTCCTTTTTGTGACGCTATTAAGCTTCCTGTAGTCAATACAGAATCACAGCGTTCCGTCTTTTTTCTTCACTAGAACGACTGGCGAGGACCAAGCGCTGCTGGATGGTTGAATAATCCCGTCATCAAGCATCTCTTTTACTTGCGCCTGAATAGCCTCGCGTTCTTTGGCAGAAACGCGATAAGGCTGCTGCCGGATGGGGGAGGACGTCATCGTCGGTAATAATTCAATGCTTCGTGAGGTGTGTTTGACGGACTTTAGAAGAAGAGGCGAAGCAAGATCTAAACTCCCTTAAAAGGTCGTGAAGTGCAGCCTTTTTCTCGTCTGACAGCGTCGAATCAATGTCGATGTGGTCTAGAAATTCCTCATCCTCATGCGTTTCCTCAGACGCGAAGCACTCCGTGACGTCGGCAACAGGTTCTCCATAAGCTAGGGTGGTTCTGCGGAAAAGATGCCGGTGCTCGTAATTGAAGTTCGTAGCTAGTATCGTTGACTGTCCGTCACGGACGCGCACAACACTTCGGGCGGCGCATACACCTTGAAGCAGCAGAAGTGATAAGTTGCTTTCAGCCACCACGTCGCCGTCTTGGAAGTCTTCACAAGTGACTTCGATGGGAACAGTTGCTCGAGGTGGCAGCGTCACACTGTCGTCAGCAACACGCAGCGCAAGTCTACGGCAGTTATCAGCGTCTCGATCTGTTGCGCCTTGAGTCGAGAAGGTAACGATGCGCTAACGAAGATTTATGATGGCACCGTATACCCGAAGGAAGTCCATGCCGATAATCAGCTGACGCGAACAGTCGCGAAGAACGAGGCAGCTGAGCACAAACGTCGACGCACTGAATTTTCACTCTTGCGGTACAGCGACCCAGCGGTGTTACAACGTGCCCTCCAGCTGTTCGAATTCACGTTCTATTCCACGGCGTGATCACTTTCCTGAGATTTTTCGCTAGCCTCCCGCTGATGATCGAATAGTCTGCACCAGTGTCTACCAATGCACTGACCTGAATACCGTCAACCAGCACAGGTATGTCGAGTGTCACGCGGTCACTAGGTTCAGATGCGGATGTCGGCGTTTCTTCGGCACCGCGATTATTCTCCTGACGAAATGCCTTCGGCGTTGCGGCAAGCGTCGATGGGAGGTCTTCCGAACTTTGAGTCCCAGCGACCTTGCCCCCGAAGGCCGCTGCCTTCAGTTTTCCCGACGAGGGCTCGGGGAGCGTTCCCGTGCCGTCACCCTGAAACGTGGACCCAGTGGCTGCGGGTCTCCTCGGAGATGGTGACCGCGATTGCCGTCGTGTAAAGGGTGCACGCTGTTGCGCGAGATACTCTTCGATATCCCTTGGCCTTTGACCAATTCGGGGACGAGCGGAATTGACGGAAAATCCGCGCAGTCCAAGTTGCCGGTATGGGCATTCGCGGTAAATGTGACCAGCCTCACCGCAATGATAGCAGAGGGGTCGTCTGTCTGGCGCACGCCAGAGATCAGACTTGCACGTCGGTGCACGGCGACTATCGATGTCCAAATCAGCGTGCGCTGACTGAATCGCGACTGACGGCATCACTGTCTGGATCGGAACGTATGGCATTGTCTGGATCGGGACTTGCGGCACTGTCTGGATTGGGACGTGCGGCACTGGCTGGATCGGAACTCCTTGACCCGAAAGAGGAGTGGCAGATCGCAAGGCTTCCGCGTACGTACGACGGCGACTGTCAGTAGACACATGAGCCGTTTGCGGATCAACCGACGTGGGCGGAAAACGATGGGCGTGCAGCACCTGCTGGACCTCGTCGCGGATGACACTTGTGATAGAACCAACATCGATTTGCCTTGTCCCGTACATCTTTTCCATTTCTTCCCGGACGACAGATCGAATGATCTCGCGAATCCATTCGGGGCTCTTGCTCCCAGGGGTGGCGAAAATTTCGGGAGTTGAGGCAGCATTCACTTGCATGGTCAAACTGGGCAGACCGTTGGTGCAGTACTCGCTTCATTGTTGCCGCTTCAGTGAGGAACTCAGCAACACTTTTGGGGGGACTGCGCACCAAACCAGCAAAAAGTTGTTCCTTCACACCACGCATGAGGTGGCGCAACTTTTTTTCTTCTGCCATAGCAGGATCCGCTCGCTTGAAAAGCCGTGTCATGTCCTCGACGTACATCGAGACGGTCTCGTTAGGCATCTGGATGCGTGATTGTAGTGCACGCTCCGCCTGTTCGCGGCGGTCGGGACTCCTGTAGGTCTCCAGGAGGCGAAGCTGGATCTCGCGCCAAGATGTCAGAACATCATCCCTGTTCAAAAACCACGTCTTGGCACCGTCTTTTAGGCACGTGTACACGTTCCGGAGCTTCGCGGCATCATCCCAGTAATTGATCGCTGCGACATGTTCGAACTCACTCAGCCAGTCGTCAACATCTTCATGCTGCTCTCCGTGAAAGGGGCTAGGCGTCAGCGGGTTCTGGACGGTGCAGTAGATCTACGTGGAAGGTGTCGGAGCTTGCATGGGATCTTGTATCGAAGTCATAGTCGCTGCGTCAGTGGTTGGTGTCTCAGGCGGTAGGCCTCGTTGGCGGCGGCTTACTCTATGAACAGGAGTGTCCACGGGTGCAGGGCTTGTGTTCCGGCTGCTGGACGGGGTCTTGGGCATCGGGTAGATTGTGAGACGTTGTACCCAGCAACTCCACCAGTCTTGTCACGTTACTCTCGACAAACTTGATAAAAATGGGCTCGTTTAGTCGACTACTCAAGCAGCTGGCTCAGAGAGATCGTCTTTGTCTTCTTTCACACTTCGATCTCACCCAAGCAAACCATGTGGCAATATATTACTCATATAGAAATACCGCCATCCAGCAGACATTTCAAGGATTGAACGAGAGGAGGCACACGCACACTTTCTTGCGGCTTGTGCTTCGTGTCTATTTCCCACCTTTAACCACCTCCAGTTCTTGGTATATAATAGTTCACTATATTCATGGCACTGCGGCCCAATGCTCGCTATACCTTTCTAAAACCAAGGAGGTTACACTTAGCGAGTATAACGTAGCAATCCTTTCTTGTCAGATAGTGCTCAATGTACATGCTAATGGCTGCTAATGGTGAATGAGAGACAGGAGCATTCGACTTTCACTTAACGCGCACGCCGCGGACTTTTTATTGTTCAACAAAGCACAGGAGAAATCTCCCACCGGCACCACCTTGCAGATCAAAATGTAACTCTGGTTACACACTACGACTACGACTACAACAACGAGGAACGAACGGGTGCCGCTTTAAGGAGCTCCGCCCCTAAAATTATGTAGCATGGGTACACGTACCTTCAGGTCACGAAGAAAACGGATGCCGATGTCAGCGTGACGAACGACACGCTCACATTTCGTTCTTCGGTTGGCTTTGGGAAACAAGAACACTCGGAGCATCAGTCCCTTTGCCGCGACAATTCGCTACGCAGCATTCCCCAGCCATTCGGATTTCCTGCTGTACAGATTGCAAATATCCAGTGCACAAAAAACGCATCACATGTCCACGCTGCGGTTCACGGACACAGAAAAAGATGGTCTTCTCAAGTCGCCAGTAAGAAGACTAGCACGCCACGAAAACATTCGTCGGGCTTGGTAATTCATGTCTGTCGAATGACGAGAGAAAACGTAGGCACGGCTGGGCAGTGAAACACACTGGTCAAAACAAAGTGACGTCAGAGCCCGTGGCCGACACGGCGAGCAGGCCTGCAGTAATCTATATTCTGTTCCAGAAGTTCTTACAGAATTTATATTCTGTTTCAGAAGCTTCTGCAATGTGGAGGCTACAGGGCCCCTCAGCCAATAAGAAGGGTGCTTAGCCCCTCCGCATCTATTCATTCACGCCGTGTCGTCTGCTCACCGTCTTCACGGCGTGTGCTAGCTGAATTGTCCTTGCACTCTCATTGCATGTAACATAGGTAGTTTGCTAACTTTCCGAAAATAAGTAAAGCTTCAAACAAGTCTTTACCCGTGAACCTCAGGAAGTGTCGCATCTTTACAATATGATTTGTGGCTCTACGGAAGATTGGTAGACGCTCATGCCGGTGAATGACTTTACTTTGTGGCTCTCCATCGCTGTTCGTGGCTCTTGCATGACTGCTATTTTGTCGTACGTGTTCCTTCCCGTCTCTCGCTTTAATGCTTCTTCTCTGTATTTTTTGTTTCACCGAAGGAGCATCGGGCTCATGCGGAACACTGTTTGAGGTTGCATGTCCATCATTTGGAGCACGACCTATGCAGCGTTCTTAGTCTGGCTACACAATCCAAGCCATTGCTTCGGTGCGTTAGGCTTATGCAATGCCTGCTATCATATAGAGGTATACGCAAGCAGCATATCTCGCTATTAACAACCAAACGTACCTGATTCTTCATCCTCAGAGTAAGATGAAAGCAATAGATGGCTGATTTCTACATTTATTTGTTAGCGTCAGTGCTGTAGGCGTTTAGTATAGGAGCAAGTTCGGATCGAAGCGGGCGATCACTTCTGCATGGGTGCTGCCATGTTGATTCGTAACCATAGTTGCCACCGGCAACCGACACAAATATTCAATAGAGTAGGAAATAAATGCGACGAAGAAAAACGTATCACGTGTTGATGTGACGTAACACACACCAAACAAACGGCAATTTCAGAGAACCCTGACAATTTCGAGACACTTATATCTGGGACTATGTGTCACTGCGCATGCGGGCAGCTTTCTCACACCCCGTAGCTTTGGTAGTGCTAAACCAAAGTGGTGAAAGAGAGTATAGGTGCCATCATCCGAGCTAAATTGCAGTGGCCATGGAATACAGTGTGGAGCGCGTGATCGCACCGTTGATAAAAATAGCTACATGAACGCGCGTGGCGTTGGAAACGCACGTGAGACTTTTGCGGCGGTTATTATAGAAACACCACGCGCGAGCACGTCAGTGCCTCTACTCGCTCAACATTTTAGCAGTGCCGCGATGTCAGCGTGATTGTCGTGCTGTATTTTTGCCAACTCGGCGCACGCCTTCACAGGCGTGTTCGTGGGCGTGTGTCCTCTTTCACACAAGTTCTTTCGTTCCACCTGCAGCATGGAAATTACCTTTGAAAGAAATTTATGTAGCGCGAGGAGAAAAAACGAACACAGGAACAAATAGATTGAGAGGACAGAGCACTACTAGCAACAGCATGTTTATCTTTAACCTCCAAGCCGTTTTTAAGCCATAATCGTCAGGCGAGCAAGCAGATAAGCACGCGTACTCAGATAAATGCACGAAAATGTCATCTACCTACAAAAAAACGATAAATATTACAACAAAAAACCACACAGATAAAATCAAGTCTCACTGCGTACGCAGGAACGCCAGTTCCTTGGGTTACAAGGCAATTGAAGGCTTGCTAATACATACATCTCCAAGAGCATCAATAAGTTCGGCTTCTATGATCAACCGAGTCATCTCATCCTTGTGCCGACCAACAATGATTGTACTCTGGAACAAAGGCCGGCACCCACACGCGTGAATGTTAAGAGCGAGAAAACCTTCTGACGGCAGTTCATGCGCCTTGTAATTGTGTTCTCTCAATCACTCATTCACACACCTACTGGTTTGGCCGACATAATTTTTCCCACATGTGAACAGAAGAAGATAAATGACGAACTAAATGCACCCCACAAATATGTGTGTATGCCTTTTTGTGCACAACGCCTTTTCCCCACGTGACGGATTCGTCAGCACGCAAAACTTCCCAAGTTTATCACGTACTGAAAAGAGCACACTAATATTGTCCCGAAGTGCCACTTTCTTAAGTTTATGTGACAGCTGGTGAACATAAGAAGTTATGGTCGTGTGACTTGATTTTGCCGGTGAATCGACATAAACACTAGGATTGGCTTGACCTTGCACGAATTCTTTTCAACTTTTTTTCTGCAACTGAAACTAAAACATGGTCTGGAAAGCGCGATCCTTGCAAACGTGTGAACTGATTATGGAAGCTCTGCTTCATAAGGTGTGCACATCACTTGTTCAATGCGTTTTTGAGGCAAGTCGTCGCGATGGCTCTCTTGGTTAGTTTGGAATGACCGGAATGAAATGGAAGTAAAGCTTTCTAAGGACGCGGATCATAGCACCAGCAAAGCAGGTAGTCAAAACACTGAACACTTGAATCTAAAAACCTTATTCGTCCGTCGTTAGGTCGTTCTACTGTCACTTCAAGGGGCTTAAGACCATCACGAAACACATTCAACACATTAGTACTCTCACTTTGCAAACTTTCCCCCGAGCTGTCAATGAGAATATCGGAACACATGCCCCGCCGCGGTGGTCTAGTGGCTAAGGTACTCGGCTGCTGACCCGCAGGTCGCGGGTTCGATTCCCGGCTGCGGCGGCTGCATTTCCGATGGAGGCGGAAATGTTGTAGGTCCGTGTACTCAGATTTGGGTGCACGTTAAAGAACCCCAGGTGGTCAAAATTTCCGGAGCCCTCCACTACGGCGTCTCTCATAATCATATGGTGGTTTTGGGACGTTAAACCCCACAAATCAATCAATTACATATCGGAACACTTTTTAGCAAATGTTTCACCAACAAGCCCATATCGCCATGACGATACTTATAGCGCGAGAACAAAACGACGACACAGAAACAAGAAGGACACGAAAGACACGAGCGCTAACTTCCAACTGAGTTTATTGCGCAGAGCACGAAAATATATAGAGGAGACAGTGACCATGTGATAAAAACCATATGGCACAAGAGCAGAACATGAGTAAGAAAAACAAAAAAACAAACAACACAAAAACCAAGGCACTGAAAAACAGCGAAGAAAAAACCCAGAAGAAAACGAAACAGAAAGGTAAAGATAAAATAACTACCTGCCCGCACCGAAACCTTCGAGGCACCTGCGTTCCTTCTCGGACAAAGCCACGAAGGGCTTGCTAATACAAGGCACCTGTTCGCGTGCCATCTGCGTGGCCTTGACAATGACCCGGGTGCTTTCATCTCTGTGTTTGTACAGCGTCGTTGTGTCCTTGAAGAGGGGAACACAATTGCACTCAGTGAAGTGCTGGGCAAGAAAACCATCTTTCCCGTTTCTAACATTGTTCGCGTGCTCTCTCGGCCGATCGTTCAGACACCTTCCGGTCGTTCCGACATAACAAGCACCACATGAAAGGGGGGTCCTATAGTCGACTTCCCGGGAGCAGGCCGCATACCTGTTTCGATGCTGCACTCTGTATTCTGTTGATGATTTCGTTTTCAGGGGGTTGGTAGATTTAGTGAGGCTGATTAATTTGAACGGTGCCGAGAACAGGACACGAACTCCAACACGTTTTCCGATTTTTCGAGCCTATGTGATATATGGTGTATGTATGGAATCATGGCTATCCTTTCACGCTCTGTATCCGTGTCGCTTCCTCTGCTCTGCCCTATTAGTCCGCAGGATCGTCTCAGCAACAGACACGATAAACGCCTCGGGGAAACCTGAAGCCTTAAGGTGGGAAACTTGAGCTTTGAAGCTCGCAGAGATATTGTGGGCGCACGACCTATTCAAAGCATTCAAAAAGCAGGTTCGTGCTATGCCTCGCTTAACTACCTTACTGTGAGCAGAACAAAAGGGAAGTAGAGGTTTCGGTGCACGTGGTTCATAACACCAACAGATGTGCTGTGAGCTAAAAACCAGATTTAAATCCAAAATGCGTAATTTGTCATTATCGGGCATTTCATGTGTCAACACAAGAGGCTTCAAACAATTTTCCAACACCTATAGTTTGAGTGGCCAACGAGTGAAACATAGAAGACTTACAATTTAGAAAAACCAAGAAATCATCCACGTATCTGAATATTTTGACGACATGCGAGCCTTCTAACTTTTGCTGCATTTTTTTGCCCATTTTTGCCAATAGAAGATCACTGAGTAGAGGTGCTATGCATGAACCAATTGAAACACCCTTTTTTTGCAGATAAATACAATCATTCCATTGAACGAAAGTAGACGTAAGATACAGCAAAACCAGGTCAAGAAATCTCACGAACTAATGCCAGTTTTTAATTGGAAGTTCGATTCCCCGAAAATTTCTATGTTATCTCTTATACATTCTAGTACCACATTGTGAGGCAGAGAGTAGTATAGGTCCTTTATGTCAATTGAAAAACTGAAAAGATTAGATTGATTTGACTGTTTGAAAAATTCTATCAGAGCCTGCTAGTTTTTGATCACAAATGGGTCGTCAATCTTTAGACACATTAGATGGGTCTGAATAAACAAGTCGAGTTGCTTTTGCCACGTACCACTTTCTGTCACAATGACACGGAAGGGCATGGCAACCTTATGTGTTTTGGCAGAAAAAAAACATGCTGAGCCTATTTTTGTCACTTTTGCTAATGTGCTGCGCTAACTGTTTTAACTCTAGTTTACGACACATTTCCCTGGCCTGCGTTTTCACTCTATCTAGACGAATGTCGGTACAACATTTGAAAACAGATTCGATAGCTGTGACCGCCTTTTCCAGGTACAAGCAATTAAGAAGAACGGCGAAACCACCCTCCTTATCTGACGGCGCGACACAAAGTTCATTGTCTCTAAGAAACTTGGTCGTCTTCCGCACCGGAAGGCTGTTGCTGGTAGGCTTACCACGTAGGAGCACGTCGACGCCTTCCGAGATGCACCTGTCTGAATCCTCAGGTGAAGCACGGCCAGCCACAGAGCGCACCATTGAAAGAAGCTCGGGTGTGGACCTCCCTCGGTCGACGGCGAACTTCGGGCCTAGAGCGAGGGTGTTGTGGACGTAGTCTGGCAGGACGACGTCACTGCATGAGTGAACGACACCTGATTGCCGAGGCTTAGTTGGGCGCTGCGAACGAAGGCTGGCGAGCTCACGTGACCACAGGCGGTTTGCAGTGTACTCGATTCGGTCGCAGTACTCTCGCCATCTTCTTTTCTTCACTCCTGGTGTTAGATCTGTCTGTTGAAGCTGGACATGCAGGGCGTCCCGGTACGTGCGCACTTGTCGGTACCATTCAGACCGAAGAATTTTGCACACCCGTACGCCATGGCCGATGGAGGGGTGGTAACCTCCAAACAAGGCTTTAACGTCCAAAGGGAGTTGCTTGGTGCGAATGCAAAAAGAAAAGGTGCGAGCACGGCAAATGGAGACTGCGATGAGGGTGCGCCACTTTTGTGGAAATTACCAATCTCCAAAGCAGCGAGGCTGCACACGCAGCACTCTCATGCTGCTCGTTTCGCTTCTATCAAGTACCGCGGATAAATGTAAGGACACGTGGTCACCAGGGGCGCTCGCATCTAGTCGGCAAAGCGACTGTGATTGATTTTGACGTGAGCGTAGTGAAATTGAATAGTAGACATAGGGGGTTTAGAATACCGTTCGCAGGTGTTGTGGGCATTGCTTTAGCTGCTGGCGACATATGAGTTTCAGAATAGTGTTTGCTCCCCTTAGGAAAAAATTGCCCGCAGCTTCCCTCGGGGGAACACTGAGGAGGATGCGGAGCATATAATTGGTTAACGGGGTGTTAAAGTGCGACTTACTTGGGTTGATGGCTAAATTGGTTAACGTGGTTGTGAAATGGGGTGTTAAATTGCGACTTACTTGGTCGATGGCTAAATTGGTTAATGTGGTTGTAGGAGGGGTTGTTAAATGAGTGAACACGTACACACGTATGCGAAAGGGCGGCACTGGTCGAAGGGACGTCGATCATTCTGTTTGTGGATTCGTTGGCATTCATTTCACGGCGACTTCGGACGTCGACGCGCCGTACAAACCAACGGACGAGCGGCAACTGAGCGAGCGAGCGCCGACCTTGAGTATATATACAGCGCGACGGCGCATGCGCTGTTAGCTGTCGAATGTTCTCGAAGGAGAAGCGCGCGCGCGGCACAGATGGCGACGGCGCGACGACGCATGCGCTGTCAGCTGTCGAATGTTCTCGAAGGAGAAGCGCGCGCGGCACAGATGGTGGGCGACGGCGCGACGGCGCATGCGCGCGCGTCAGCTGTCGAATGTTCGAGAAGCGGTGCGGACGGCGCGGACGGCGCACTACAAGGCGCGAGTATAAGATGCTTCCGCATCGAAAAGTCTTGGGACTTTCGCCCCGACCGCAAAGCCAAATGCACGGAAACTACACAAAGCACTTTAAGGTCCTCCCGGGCCGCGATCGCCACACAATAGGGAGTCGTAGAATACCGTTTCCAAGCACTGGGGGCGTTGCGGGTGCAATATGAATTTCAGAATAGCGTTTGCTCTGCTGCAAACCGCATCACACGATCGCAGCGACACCGTAGCGTCTAATCCAGTGTTTGCTGGCCACATGCGGGCCGCGATCGCCACACGCTATTTGAGATTTTCTACGCGTGGCAGTGAACGCGAACGCCAACTCGCGTTACAAGGCATGCGCAGTGACAGCGACCACACCGCGAAGGCTCGCGGTGCGCTATTCTATAACTCTGATATTTCGGGTTTTCTGTGGACGCGCCGCGCATGCGAACGGCGGCACACGTTACGACGCATGCTCAGTGGCAGCGACCGCGCCGCTAAGGCTCATGGTGCACTATTCTAAACTTCCCTTATATTAGCTGCATGGTGACATATTCTTTATTTCAGCGTGCGTGTTTGCACAGTCTGCTCGATAAAGCTGGTAGATGAACCGTGCGCTCACTGGCGTTTCGGCGTGAGCACTGCTCCTCGGCAGAGCGAAAGTGGTGGGTGGACTCGATATTTGCCGTGGCCGTCTGCCAATCAAACTGATGGACGCGTTAACTGCGATACAAACTCGTTGATTCTGAGAAGGTCCGAGTTCAACTCGTGAATGTGATGGTGTCAGTGTGACGGTTAGGCGTTTGATGCGGTGAACGTTACGTGGCAGCTTCTTTGGATATGAAACATGCGACACACTTTTCCAATGCGAAACATTTCTTAGCAAACCTCAGCGAATTCGAGCGCATCTATCTATCTATCTATCTATCTATCTATCTATCTATCTATCTATCTATCTATCTATCTATCTATCTATTTATCTATCTATCTATCTATCTATCTATCTATCTATCTATCTATCTATCTATCTAGCTATCTATCTATCTATCTATCTAGCCACCTATGACATGTAGCTCTCCTGGTCGTTTCAATAATGGTATCAATACCAAACTTGGTAGGGCATAACATGACTGTACGATGAATGTACTTGACTAGTCATAACATGAAAATCGTGACATGAATGTCATGATTTACATTTCTTGGTCTTGCAGATCTTGCAGTGGTTTCGATCACATGGCATGTTGAAAAACTGCTTTGGTATGACATGATTGCATGGCCAACACAAGCGACAGACGCTAACATGAAAATCAAGACATGCGTATCATGTAACAACATGACTACATGAAACGCTCATGCTGCGCTCGCGACCACTTCGATAGCGCCACATGTACCAAACTCAACATTACGCGACGCGAATGGACGACATAGGTAAATGGCACATCCAAACATGATAATCACAAGATGCGTGTCATGTAACAACATGACTACATGCCACACTCACGATGCGCTCGCTGTCGTTTCGCTAGCTTCATATATGCCAAATTTGGTATTAAACGACGCCAAATCATGACGAAGGTATGCGACTGATGCAAACATAATAATCATGAGATGCGTGTCATGTGAAGGCATGACTACTTGCCACAGTCAAGGTTCCAATACATTTCGACATGACGCGGTGCGCATGCTCGCCTGCGTTCTCTTCATCGCGTCACGCCGGTGTTGCCACACCTGGCGCTGGTTCTGCTATGTACTCGCTGGCGCGTGCCTCGCTGCATTGCTTTGAAGCATGCGCGTTTCAGCGCATCCGGCGTCCCTCCGTCACGAAATGTCGGGAACGCAGTGTTGTTTGGGTAACGCATCAGCATAGAGTAATGTTACTTTATGGCGTCAGCACGAAATGCAGTATGTCGAATTTCGCGCCGGTCTCCGTCGGGCCGTGCCGACAGACGCTGGTCACGACTTGTTTCAGACTATAGGCACCACACACTGACCAGAGGGGAGCTGTATTGCTTCCACGGCCCCATCTTAAAGTTTCTGACCTTCGCCGTTATGGACACGCAAAAATGAGACGAGTGCTCGTGTCCCAAATGTACCCCGGGCACAATCCGCCGACAGATGCAGAGTGCGAGACGTTCATGTCGCGTTCCGTTTTCACCGAGGCCATCTCAGGGTTTCTCTTTTTATCCGCTAGGCTATGTATTCTGGCGCTGTAGTCAGACTGGAAAACTTGACTCAACGGTGCCTATAGAGTGCTCGCGTGTTGCTAACGTAGCGTCGCTGTGCCCAGCGTGCGCGATCTTCAACGCTACATCGGGGTATATTGGGCTCTTCATGATGCGCTCTCGGTAGTTTTGCTAGCTCCGCATATACCAAATTTGTGTTACGTGATCTATGGATGACAAAATATATGACTGGAACAAACGTGACAATCATGACACGATTCATGTAAGAGCATAACATACCATGCTTATAGCATGCTCACGACTGTTTCGCTACACTCTAAAAAATTTACATCATAAAAGGTAAAAAATGGGTGTAGGCATAAAAGCACCCTTATGAACACCACTTTTACACCCCATATTTATAATTTAGTGTTCGTGAATAGACCACCCTCAAAACACCCCATTTACACCCTTATATTCGGGGTGTAATGAACGAGGCTACAAATTATTGAATGATATGTGGGGTTTAACGCCCAAAAACCACCCTACGATCATGAGAGACGCTGTAGTGGAGGGCGCAGGAAATTTCGACCATCTGGGGTTCTTTAACGTGCACCCCAATCTGAGCACACGTGCCTATACGAGGGTACAAATGCACGACATTTTCAGGCCATTTTGCTTATACTGTTAGTATACATAATTCATCTTGATACCAGCAAGGCTCCTACGACTAGCTGCTTTCGAGTCTAGTAATGGATCGAAGCAGGAATAATGTGACTGAAATGCAGTTTTCATTGTTAAAGCACGCAAACTGCTATTAAGATGGAAGATACAATAGGAGCGCCACTTGTTCAATTGAGTTAGGGTCAATTCTCCTGTACCTGTTTCATGCAAATCAACTCCAAATCAACGAGATACAAAAGCATCCGCTGGTCAAAAAAACAGGACGGAAATGGGTAATTCTGGAGGATATTCCACCTGGTTCAGTCTGGTAACCTGTGCTTTGAAGGTAGACGAAGTAGCATGTGCATATGACTTATTTAGGGCTGAGTGCAAACAGTTCATTGCGATTCTTCGCTTAACATCTTTGAATGGGCGCTGTCATGAGGTAACAAAGGTTTCTTAGATTTAGGATTTTACTTCCAAGATGTATGGTTAATCACAAAAAGCATGCACATGTCAACAAACTTCAACGTTCGCTTATCAGGTGTTTCATGCGTCAATTTGAGGCCTTAACGTTTACTCTGAAAGGCATGTGAAGCGTCATCAATGACAATGTCAAGGTCGGCAACATCTTTTTAAATTACTCGAAAATCAAGATATCTATATATCTTGACAACTTGCGATACTTGTAGAGTATTTTGAATTTGGCAACCAACGACCGACAGGAAAAGATCACACAAAACTTGAGCCACGGCCAAATCGATACATATGCCCTTTATTTGAACATAGACCTTATCTCCATAATCAACAACTTTAGATGTCAAAGAGAATTTCAAAACTCTGACAAAGTCACCAGCAGAATGAACAAAAATTCATCATATTCATGCGCCCCATCTAGAAATGCCTGTGGCAGTCCTTTGTATGGCACTGAATAATAAAGTTCTTCGATGTCAACAGAGAAGCGGTTAAAAGAACCAGAATTCAAACCTTGTACGTGCAAGAGGGAGTCCTCAGACTTACAAATAATGAAGAGATCATACTTCACCGTTACTTGAAGGTGTTTTTGCAGGTGCACACCGGCTCAGGTGGCGTTGACAGGTAGCATTTCAGAAACAATGGCATGAAACTGGATATCACGTTTGTGAATTTTCACTCTAAAAAAACTCCAAGAAACCTTTTTTTTTCTTTATGTGTCATTGCTTGAGGTTTTCTAGAATGATCTGTATCGTTGTGACGCTAAACTTATGTATCTTATAGGTTTTTTTGATTGTGGATCTTTATTTGTTGTGCTCAATTTTCTTTATTGAGTAGCTTTTCTCACTCGTCACGCCTGCGTGAATTCTTTACATCGTCTTTATCGTCTTGTATTGTTTTAGTTTGGTAATTTTTACTGATAAAAACAAGCCTTGTTATGTTGTTTTCAAACTCGTCCGAATCGCGCCTCTTTCTTCCTTTTTTCTGGCACATATGTATGCACAGGTTACGGCAATAAAAGATTAGTTGCTAGCGCTTTTTGTCTCTCTTTTTTCCTCTTGTCGTTGCGCTGCCCTCTTCAAATTGAGTACTATGCACCAGCTAGCGCAAATCAAAATACCTTTCTAGATACAGAACGCTTTACAAGTATTTTCGTTCACACAGTACGAAGTTTGATCGGCCATAAAATAATTTGAAAAATGTGTTCCAGAAATCGGCAAAATTTCGGGTCACTGAATCGCATATTTTGATTATTACATAACTTACAAGGTTATCCTTCTTTTGTCATTGAGGATTTCACAGAGGTGAACGTCGGCGTTCCTGTCGAAGTGGTCCAGTAAAAGATAAAATTTCCAGACGAAAGAATACTTTTAGTATTCACAGACTTCCCACATTTCCTAATATACTTGAAAAATACATTTAAATTTGTCATTTAACTCAACGCCAGATTAATAAGTGATCGATTTATCTAGATTCCTGTTAGCTTTGACACAAGAAATATCGTACTGTAATATACTTTATAATGGTCCTGTTATGATTGACTTCCAATAACTCTGGGGCCTCGTAACGTTTAAAAAAGGTACAGTACCCTTTAAAGTCATGCACTCGCGAGCTTTGCCCATGGGCAGGTGACACCATTACGCCGAGTAGCTTAGAATTGCCGGCAACGTTCGTGCCTATAAAAAAAAACTTTAAAACGCATCAAGACAGCGTAATTTGGTGAAAAAGATTTCAAAGTTCTGTGTGAAATATTCATTTTAGTATTCCATGTGAAAAGTAATTTGCAAAATTGAGAGCTAGTATTTTTCACTTTTTGTTTAAATCTTGAAGTTGAAATGGTTTTTTGAACCTAGCATTATTTTGCTTATTCATTTGCGTTGATGAGTTATGCTTACTTTTAATTGTATTCCTAATTTTAATTTAATTGTACGTAGCGGACACCAAGTACACTCCTAATAATTTTACACCCTAAAAGGCGTAAAACGGGTGTAAGCAATAAAAGCACGCGTATGAACACCCTTTTTACAACCCATTTTTGAAATTTGAGGTGTTCGTAATTAAAACACCCTTAAAACACACCATTCACACCTCTATATTTGGGGTGTAATGAGCAAGGCTACAAATGATTGATATGTGGGGTTTAACAACCCCAAACCACCATACGATTGTGAGAGACGCTGTAGTGGAGCGCACCGGAAATCTCGACCACCTGGGGTTTTTAACGTGCACTTAAATCTGAGCACACGTGCCTACAAGGCTACAAATGCACGACATTTTCGGGCCGTTTTGCTTATACTGTTAGTATACGTTAACCATCTTGATACCATCAAAGCTCCCACTACTAGCTGTTTGCGAGACTAGTAAAGAAACGAAGCAGAAAGTAATCTGACAGAAACGCTGTTTTCATCGATAAAGCACGCAAACTACTATAAGATGGACGATACAGTTGGAGCGACGCTTGTTCAATAGAGTAAGGGCCAATTCTCCTGTACCTGTTTCTTTCATCTGTGTCATTTGCGTGATTAGTCAACACGCACAAAGTACACTTATTTACCTGAACAAGCTAATGTTGCGCACATTGGTGTAGCCATGCATAGAACACACTCCCCCTTCCCCACGTCCTTCATAAGATCGAAGCTTTTAAAGCTCGAGTTAAAACAACCACCACCTGCAAAAAAAACAACAGCACAGTTTTTTAGCCATAACCACCACGTCAGCAGGCCATCAGGTCCCTAAAAAACAAACATTGAAGTCATGTATTTTTAGCAGGCACGTTTTATATAATTACTGTAGCGAATGTTCATCTTCATGTGTCCTTAAGGGTGCGTCATTAAAATTAGGAAGAGGACACCAACCATAAAGAAAAATGCAAAATAAGGTATTTTGATGACCTTGACGCAGCCTTGCTCACAATGACGGGAGCGTTTTGGACTAAATTGCTAACAAAGCTCTCCTCAGAGGAGCCGAAACGCATTCTCCAGTTCTCTCTCTCTCTCTCTCTCTCTTCGTTTTTTTTTGTGGATCCCCTTCTTTTAATTTATGTAACTTACCCAGCAGACGTGCTTCGGTCAAAGCCTTGACTTTGTAGGTAATGAGAAAACAGCATTGATGAAATATTCTCAGCCGTGGTCCAAGGTCTGCAAGCTAAGTACAAATGTATTGCTGCAACGTGAAGACAGAAGTAGTAATTAACAGGTTGAGTAAGTAGCAGCAGGTCAATATATTTATTTACTGGGTGCCAGAGCGTTCCTCTTTTTCTTGTTATTGCTTGCTGCATAAAAGCGTGCAGATGCGCGTATGAGCTGTCGTCTTGGTCTTCCTAGCAGTACGCACGTGGCATTATGTTCTCATCGAAAAGTGTGACGGCCGATGCATGCCATGTTGCAATGTCTTTACCGTATTGAAAGTGCTGATAAAATATCGCCGTCGTGACCTTGAATGTGCTGTCCCTAAAACCCATAGAGCTAAGCAAAAAGCATCAGCTTAGCTTTTTTACCAAAATTCACTACAATAGGTCGGTGAAGGTCCGCTAAACATTTCTCATGAATATTACAAATGCGCGTTCTGACTAGTAGTTCGTGCTGGCCGCACTGCACCGTCACAAAGTTCACTGCGACTCAGATACACTGTTAAAGAACGAGTATAACGCAACAGATCGCTGCCGCAAAAAAAAAAGCGCAGTGCCCGCGTTATCAGCAGAGGGCCGGGGCTAGCGTTAAACCGCATCTAGCCGGTATGAGAGAGCCACAAGGCGCCATCAAGTCTCGTCGCCTAGACAACCTTGGCTGCCCGCCTTCCTCCGTGGCTGCCCGGTATTGCTGCGCGCCGGGCGCACAGCGCGGGAAAGGGGTCGACATAGTCTTACATGTCACTGCGTGCGCTGGCGATAAACCCTCCCGTGTGTGCGCGTGTGGTGCGCGTGGCTTTTCAATCGGTAGAGTTTATTAGTCGGTGTTTAGTTTGAAATGTGCCTGCGTTTTGTGCTCCACCATTGTGTTCTGTCAGTGCTGATTATTACGAAGGTGCCCCATCCTGAAGACTGGACCTGTGGAATCATACTGTGGAGCACTCGAAGTGAAATAGTGAGTACTGCTCTCACGTTGTTCCGTTTAGCGCTTTGTTAACTGCGTGAGCACGAGAATAACGCCTTCAAAAAATTTTGTTTTCAACTAGTTGATGACGAATCAGCATATGTTTACTTTGCGAGAATGTTTGTCCGAACTGTTTCACGGGGATGATGGTGAAGTCTGATTGTGGGCAAGTTTTTTTGTTTGTTTAGATTGTTTAGAGTACAAAGCAGAGTGAGCGTGTGCCGCTGAGGTTCAGCGGAGAAATTGAACAGATTTTTGCGGTGCCCTTTGTTGGCAACCGTTTTTAACAGGGCCCGCTCATGCTGCACATCAATTTTAGTTTACTAATTAATACATGTGTGGGGGCGGCACCTGTTAGCTCTAAGCATCAACCGTATGTAAGACGCATATGCTAGGGCATGTCAGTAGTTCATTTATTTTCTTTTGTTTTCTTATTGCACAAAAAGACCGAGAACGGAAAACAAGGGCCGAGGTGTCCACGTCGTTCTTTTCGGTTCTTTTTCATTTTGTGCGGTAACACTGCCGTAATAACTCGGGTTGATGCATCGGGTGACAACACAGCATATTGTTTCGCGTTAGGTGCGCCTCGCGAAGTTTGCTTACTTGCTAATGCACTCAATTTGTTAAATTTGTCTTTACCGGTATTTTCGTTCACCCGCAACGTAGCGTGACACTGCCGACAGCCGTGCCTATGTAGCGGATCAACACTGAAGCTGGACTTTTGTTTGAACAGACCTTTAGTCTGTGCGTGTGGTCGAATTGCCTACTTGAACAGCGCAAACAGTTGTTTGAACATAACTGCTAATGTTCGAGCGCATTTTATTCAGATTGTTTCTATGATGTGTAACTTTCAAAATGTTCTTGTTATTCAGAGTTTTATTGCCATCGCCGCGTTTTGGTGCATAACTTCGCTAAGTACTTCAGATGGTAAAGGTATTTTCACTATGTGAAGCGTATTATTAGTTTTTTGTTGCACAAAAACACTTTATTGTTGTACATACTGCACGGTATCTAAGCATGTGTTGCAGCCAATATGCAAGACTGGGCAGCATATCCATCTGGGAACACAACACGCACAGTCACTGAATTGCCTACGCTGCATCGGGGAAGGAGTTATGCTTTCTCACCCTGACAGCTTGATTGAAACAAATGGCCCTACTTTAGCAGTATGCAATGATCATTGAGTGAAGGTAAGAGGGTCACTTTATTCGACATTTCCCAGCCAACTTGGCGGCTATGGCGAATGTGTTTGAAAAAAAAAATCGTGCTGATGTAATGCACTGAAAACAGTGAATTGCTTGAATATTTCGGAGAGAAAAAGTTTTTGGTCACGTGGTTGCCTTTCGAACTTTCCAGACTGTTGTTTGAGTGTTGTTTGTAAAAAAAATATTTTACAAGTACCGCACCTTTTTTTATACAGATTTTGGGACATGTTAAGTAAAGGAGCTTATGTAAGGTGTTTGAAATGCAGCAATAATAATACAAATTTTCGGCAACATACGTCTGCAAGAATTATGCCAAAGTGTGTTATGTTTGCATTTTCTCATTGCTATACTGCACTTTGTATGAATATCTGATCTGTGACTACTTACTTCACAGATGAGATATTTTGATGAAAAATGTTTTAGACATCTTAAGCTGTTAACCTCTACGAAAAGATCACTCATTTCTCAGAATCGTCATTTTCTCCGTATTGTGACGCAATTTGCACCATGTGGTGGTCCAAATAAAATTCACCTTTACCTAAATTGAAAGCAAATAAACAGTTCTTTATACGTGACAAGTTTCATCATTACGATTTCTATTTCGAGGAATAAAGTATTTTTTTAATTTTTTCATCAACGGCAATGAAGAACTTCGAGGCGTCGGCTGCTGTATGACCGAATGGCGAATGAGGAACTTGGAACTTCAAAACTCATTTAGGGGCACAGCTCGTGAGGCCGTGGGTCATTCCCTCCTCTGTAGTCGTACTAGTATTATGTAGCCACTTGATGGGTTGCACAATAGATAGCGTTAGTGGTTTTCACAGCATATACACGGACAAAATGGTGGTTCGTGGGGCGAATCGATCGTCCGTACATTTGTGCTTTCGTCCGTTCGTCTGTGCATCCATCCGTCCGGGCTTCCGTATGCCGGTCTGTCCGTGAGTCCGTCCGTCGTTCTGTTCGTCCATACTGGTGTCAGACTGTCCATTCGTTTGTGCGCCCGGACGAGGAACGCTACGCCCCACTCATCATTCACACCATGGATATGATGTGATCTTTTTCTCAAAACACAAATTGCCAAGACAAAATTTCGCACATGAAAAGAACTGTTCATTTGCTTTAAATTAGGTACATATTCTCTTTTAATTCAACCACCACATGGTGCAAGTGATGTCTCATTATAGGCAAAACAATTATTTTGTGAAAGTTGTGATTTTTTGTAAAGTTTGACAGCTTGAGAAGTCAGAAATATTTTTTCCTCCAAATATACCTTATGTGGATTAAGCATTCACTCCGCAGATATTCATCCAAAGTGCAGCATTGATATAGAAAAATGCAGATATAACACATTTCGGCTAAATATTTTGAGGCGTAAGTGGTAGAAAAATGGCAATATTATTATTCAGCTTCAAACACTTCACGCAAAACTTCACTTGTAGACCACATTTGGCACGGAAGAAGATATATTTATGAAATAATTTTTTTCACAATCATCCAAACGAGATTCCGGGCAGTTCAGAAGGCAGCCACGTGACCAATTATTCATTTGTCTGCGAAATATTTTAGCAGTTACCTTGTTTATTGCAGTAAAGTCAGTGCAATGTTTTTTTGGAATACGTTTGCGGTGGTTACCAAAATGGCTGGGACGTCTGATGTAGAATGACCCAATAGCCAATTCTTCCATTATATAATCGTGTCAATGTGAGCCCATTCAAGAACACTAGTATTATTCGCATTTTAATAATTAACTGTACAGTACCTAATTTTACAAATTACCTGTACTGAATACCTTCTCAATGCGCATACCGTCATGTATGCTCAGTAAATGTATATGTCGTTGCGCGTCGTACTGTATTTTTTTTTAACTAATCGAATGAGTACCGTGGTAGATCTGTAGAAATACACATGCAGCTGTGTTGAAGCATACTTAAGCAAAAAACTTTACATTCACTTAGATTGGTTTGTTCATGCAGCTTATGGAACGTAATCAACTTGGAGCAGCATCTTTTTATTTGCCTGCGCGAGCAAGCTGAAAGGGTGAAGTAGGGTTCATATCTACGGCACGAAAGGCATAATAATTCTGCCACAGCGCGCTTTTTATGGCGTTTATTGCTCAGCATACCTTTTCTAGCGTTTCTCACTGCATAGAAGCCCGATTTCACTGAATATGCTTGCTATGCACTCAATTTATACTTACACATAAGAAAGCAGTTTGTATGCATGGTGCACACTGTATGTTGCACTATTTGTCAAATTTCAGTTATTGTTTCTTGTGTATTTATTTAAGGTTTTTGGGATTGAATTTTCTGTAGAGAAAGAACAGCTCGCCCCACTTCTCTCGAAGACACCAGTCATCTCAGCAGCTGAAGGTTATTGTGCAAGCAGCAGTGACGAGTGCTTTTGCAGTTACAAGTATACCAACACTGACATTACATTAATACAACCCCAATTGCACTACTTTGTCGAATTTTCTCTTTTTTTAAATTGTCGAAATTTATACTGCGAGATGTAATAGGTCGTAAATGTGACTCCACAAACTCACTTACTCTTTCTACGTGTTTCTTCTATTGTATAGGTGTCAATGAAACGCCATACGTCTCAGTCGTTTGCCCATCTAGCGCAAATGCTTTGAAAGTTGTGGAGATTTATTGTATTAAAAACAATCAAGTTTTTGTATAGAGAAAAAAAACTTGGTCCCATGATATATTTCAAAGTTTTACAGAATGCCATCAGAGTCCTGTTTGTCAGATTTGCAGTTTTTCTATAGTAAAGACAGATGTTAACATATGGACCTATTTGTTTTTTGCTTCGGCGTTATGTTCGGTTGGACCTTACGCAACACGTTACTGCTTGCACTACTGTGTGTGTGTGTGTGTGTGTGTGTAGTGCCACCCGCGTCTTTGTCGTTTACGGCCCAGTCTACGTGAACATATATACACTGGTCCCATGCAGCTCATTCAAGACCATGGCACCTTAATTTATTAACTGCATGCATGCAGGTATAAGTGCAGTGGGGGACACCAGTATCTTCCTTCTTCCCTGTCAGCAGCAGAGAAGGTTCCTATATGCCCTGAGAACAATTGAGGCCTGGGCCAGTTGGTGATGCATATTTGATGGAATGAAGTGCTGTGAACGGCTCTCCTCAACACACAAGTCTAAGCGTAACCTCCTGTGTCTACTTTTGTTGCCCGTTAATTGCGCCTCATTTGATCAAGTATGCTCATCCATATAACTGCCATCGTTTCAAAAGTGTTTTCAGTGTACCCTTCACTCGCATGGGTGTAGCTTCATTCAACACCCATAGTTTAGGGGTGTTCATAAACAACTATTAAAGTAGGGTGTAACATTTCTTTACATCCTACGGTTATAGGGTGCTTCTAAACACCTTATTGTTTAGAAGGTTCCTGGACACCCTAGAAGAGTGTTGCTCATGGGACAAAACAAATACACCCTTATGGGTGTAAAATTTTCTAGAGTGTACTCTTTGTCGGTCCCTTCGTGGGAGACGACCGCTAAGCGCGTCCTGTAGGACGGAAATAAAGTTTTTTTCATTTCATTTCATTCTTGACAACCTGAGTGCACTATGTGATGGCTTTCGTCTGTCTTTTTATAGGGGGTCTGCCGTAGTTAAAAAAACGGCACGCCTGGGCGGAAGGCGCAGCGCAGTTACAGCGAAAGCAAGAAAAGCGGCCTTTCACAGGCTTCCTACACACTCATTGGGTAAATACTGGAAGTACACTTGCTTGATACCCACTAGAGCAGTAATGATAAATTTTTTGGGTAGTAGGCTGGCATTTGCTATGCTATTTCTTCGTCCTTCTGAGAAGCGTGGTATCCGCTAAACATTTAAAAGGAATTTTTTGTCAATTGTTCATGCAGTTGCTGATGACGATACGGAAATATGGCTACATTGGTATGCGCCACAGTTGATGGGGGTACAAGAAGAAGCTTTTGTAATGCATTGGAGCATAGGACGATCTACTCGTTACGCTAATCACATTGTGCGACGACTGATCTCAGTTTCGCTGTTTGAACACTTTATAATTCGTATTAAGGTGATTGCTTTTCCAACTTCAAGCCTGCGTAAGGCAAGTTTGCCAACAAGTTCTAAGTACGGTATGTCTTAGGGGTGAAATACTGGGCTGGCACCAAGCGGGCTCTGGTTAGAGCCCCACTGTGCTCGTGGCAGCTCATGCGGTGGCGGCGGCGAACAACTATGCGTGACCTGAGTTGTGATCTCATAACAGTTGTCACTGTAAAAAGATAAGGCGGAACTGTCAAGCGGGAGCATGCTTGCAGCGCCATTCTTTGACGCTGTTATATTAACCTTCTACCATGTTTTCATCGCAAACGTTTTCTTCAATTTAGGCCTCTAAGAGTGATTTGCCTTCTAACGTGTTTAGTCAAGTTACCTGCTTGTAATTTCCAGGCGTACAGAGTTCAGGCCACAAGATACCTAAAAGCTTGCTGTTTAGAGATCACATCACGCTAACATGATGTTATGATGTTAGCGTGATGTGCGCCGCATTGGAAAGCTCCGCATCTATTTGGCGTGGCTGCGGATGTAGGGGTTCCTGAAGAAGAAAGAACGTACCGAATTTTTGTCTGCCATAAGGTGACGTGGCACTTAGTTACTTTTAGGGGAAAGGAGACGGGGATAAACAGGAACTGATGTGAAAAAGGGGAGAAGCAGAAGTCAGCAGCCGGGTGTCGTACACGGCAAGGAGGGCAATAATCGCCTGCAGCATATCGGCTTGTGATGAGAGGCCTGTGGATGTCGCCTAGATGTGTATTGGAAGTCGGCTGAGATGGTATATCGACGTGTTGAAGCCAGGCACAAAAGGTGCGACAACAGTTGTCCGTATCACAAAACCAAGTGCTTTATCAGGAGATGGTTATGCCCTTCACTGATGCGGGCGGTGCCACCAGACAGCTGACAATACCACAGGTGGCACCACACCTCCTCCTTCAGGAACTTGTTTAACCTTACAAGTTCAGAGGGACTGGGGAAACTACACGGTGGCCACTACCTGTTCTCACAACACCATCGTCGTGAGAATCACGGTCGACATTGGCTATTGAGTTCACTGCAGAGCCGGCATGTCCGCTCAGGAAGCATCCTGCGGTGCACCTGTAAAAGCTGCAGAATCGGTCTGGTTTTGTTGTAGGAGCCCCGACAGTGGTCATTGGTTAACTGCAAGACTGCACCTTGGTCTATCTCTATGATGCAGGAGCGAGGTCGCTGGCCCTCTCTTAATACAGTAGCTTTGACTCCTTCATGTCGAACCCAAGGAGGATTGAAAGAGGAAGGACAGGGAGGTTAGCTGTCCTTCCTCTACTGGAGACGGGACTTGCTGTCCCGTCTCCAGTAGAGGCAGCAGCCTAGCCCAATGATGCTGATCAAAGCTTTTCATCTCGTAGGACGCATCTCTTGCAGCCACTGTGTGTCTGGCAGACCTAGATAGTTGCAGCAACTTTTTTATCTTCTGTAGCCGAGTTCTCAATTGCCTTCCCATTAGGGGCTGAGTGGGGCTGCACCCATTTACGCCTGGTGTATTCCTTTAACTGAGTAAGGCTAGATGTCAGTCGCTTGACTTGCCAGGAAGTCCCTTGACTTTGCGGACCATCTGTTCAGATTTTATATGGAATTTAGGAAAATTGGGGCTGCTGGTCACGGGCTTAGACGCTGCGGAAATCGGCGAACCTCCTGAACTCTTCAAAAGAAAACGGTGGCCCGTTATTGGATCTCAACTTCTCGGATGCCGTGTCAAGCAAATATGCTCTTCAGCACCTCCACGACTGCAGGAGCTGTAGATGATAGAAATATAATGACTTCAGAAAAGCGGAAGTAAATATCTACGACCATCAGAAACGTTTCTGCTTTGATGTGGAAAAGATAAGTACCCAAAACGTTTCATGTGCGACCCGGTAATAGTGTGGAAATGAGCGGCTCCGCCGGATTTATTTGAGTGCGTGCACCCTACTCGCCTTAGGCTACCATTTACTATTGTCTTTGGCAATCCTTGGCCACCACACCGGTTCTCTAGCTGTTGCTTTGCACGAGTTGACACCTTGATTACCGTCATGCAGCAGATTCAGGTCTGCTGGCCTCAAAGAACTAGGAACCACGATGCGGGGACCGTCACAGAAACCGTCACAGACTATAATCTCGTTAGATAACGCACTATATCGCGTCAAATGTAGCGCCAGCTTCTTCTTAGAAGACCAACCTCAATGGGCTCGATCAAAAAGGGAAGCGTACTCGCCGGTTGCATTAGGTCATAGTCACGGGGAGGTTTGCCATGCCATGTTTACGTAAATGATGGAAACAGAAAGATTACCTTGTTAGTTATTGTTACTCGTATATTCATTTACGAGCCTTTCTGATTACCTGCCCGTTATCTTGTGCAGCATTTTTCTTCATTAGTTCCGATTTGATATTATACATTTTAGTGGTTTTCAGATTTATATCCCACTAACCTAAACATCATGCCGCCCGGTGCTTGGCCGATTTCTTTTTATCGGCGAGAGCTAAAATGTGCGAGGAACATCTTCAACGTATTGCCACATTCCTTCTTTATGCTTTCTCATCACCCCATTTATCTGTCAGTAATTCTGATTTGATTTGTTGGGTTTAACGTTCCAAAACCACGATATGTATATGACAGACGCCGTAGAGGAGGTCTCTGGAAATTTCATCCACATGGGGTTCTTCAATGAGCACCCAAGTCTGAGCACAAGGGCCTACAACAGTTCCGTCTCCATCGGAACTGCAGCCGCCACAGCCGGGATTAGTTACCGCGACCTGCGGGTCAGCAGCCGAGTATCTCGACCACTAGACCATTGCGGTGGGTCTGTCAGTAATTTTCAGCTCCCACCGCATCTATAGTGTTTTAGAAGCTTCAGGACTGCAGTAGATCATTTTTTATGATTGCGCCAACTGCGTGAACTATAACACCATTCTTGAACAGACGTTACCGCTAGCAATAACGCTAGAATATTCGATGTTATGTGTATAAATGACGATGTGCTTTGCCGCTTGTTAGTTGATCGAAGGCCGACGCTCTGCTCACCGCTATCAGTGCAAGTGCCTTGCAATAATCTTACTTTTATTTATTGTGGCCACTTGTCACAAGTTCTGCGACTAAACAGTTTAATTTGAACAGCCAATCTGCTTCCGCGTCACGACCTCGTGACATCTGGTGTAGGTGTTGCTCCTTCCATGTACTGGACCTCCCTGTCAAGCCGTGAATCTAGCGCTAGTCGTGAAGACGTCGACGACCACCCCTAGCAGCGAACAAGCCACAGGCAAAGGTTCTATCACCCTCTCTAGAGTTCAGGCCTCTACGCGAGAAGACCCGGCAGACTAAGACCATGACCACAGCCATAACTGCAAAGACAAACTATGTGACGCCTGCACAGATCCTGCTCCGCAACCCAAGGAGCCTCCGGCCTTCCGCGGTTCAATCTTTTAAGACCCGAAAAGCTGGCTGCAGGGATACGACCGAGTCGCCATTTTCAATACCTGGCCCAACGAAGATAAGCATCGTCTTGCGTGCTTTGCCTTACAAGATGCCGCTCGTACATGTTTCGAAAACCAGTAGCGCACCCTGATAACATGTGGCCTATTCCGCACCAGGTTCCTCACTACATTCGCGAGTGTCATTTTCAAGGAGAGGGGCGAAGCGCTCCTTAAAACTCATCCGAAGCTTCCAAATGAAAACGTGACATACTTTGCGGAAGAGATGAACAAGCTGTTCCGTCACGCCGACCCCGAGATGCCTGAAGACAAGAAAGTTTGTTTCCTTATGCGAGGAGTGAAGCAGAAGCTGTTCGTGAGTCTGATGCGAAACCCACCGTGCACTGCCAAGGCACTCATCTCCGAAACGACAACGATTGAAAAGAAGCTGAAGATGCAGACCGGACAATTTCATTGCCGCTCGACGCTAGAGTACGCAGAAGCTCAACAACTCTGCTCCAACGACCTGCTCGAGGCCATCTAAGTGGTCGTCCACTCACGGCGCAGCGTCAAGTTGACTCAATTGCCAACATTGTCCACGAAGAAGTTCGGCATTAGCTTGGAGTTTCTGCAGCACTGCACCTTAGCCGCAAGCAATGAGCTACGCTGCTGCAGCTCGACGCTATGCTTCCTCTTCACGCCCACGTCAAGAGGCCACAGCATCGAAGTTCCGCCGCCAGCCACTGCCATTGTCGTCGCCATACTGTTCACCCGCTGGCCAGCACAACAATCCGAAGGACACCGACGTGTGGCGTGTCCCCGACCACCAACCTCTCTGCTGCCACTGCGGAGAAGCTGGTCACACCTACCGCCGCTGCCAGTACCGACGAATGGGATTGCGTGGTTTAGCCATCGACGCGCCACGTCCACAGTGGGGTGAAAGACCACACGACTTCGCCGACTACCTTGCAGCAACACGGCAGACGCCCCAAGAATCTTAGCGTTCGCCTTCACCTTGTCACTGCATGTCGCCTCACCGCCGGCCGTACTCTGGCCTGACCCGGGGCCGGTCGTCTAGTTCGTATTCGGAAAACTAAGGACATCAACAGATGGAGGTGTGGTTGCTGTACGATGAACAACCGAAGATCCTCCGCCAACGACTACGACACCGTGACACAATTTCAAGAACCCGCCATAAGAGCAACGCAGTCCCGACATCCATATTTCGTGGCCAGAAGAAGACATGATGATGAAACGTCCAAACTGTGGTCCAAAATTTCGTAGCCGCGATCTCACAATGCAACCCAACCGACACGACAGGCGGCAAACTAGCGACCTCGACATTGTCACCGATGGCCGCATCTCTCGTCGAACCGGAGCCTACTATTCCGTCATCAGTGGTGGTGCTTTCGCCGTGAAGTTGAACAAAGGTAAGACTACTTAGGAAGACTCTCAAATTCTTACAGCGTGAAGTCACCTAAGAGCACCGGCAGGAAGCTGCGCAGCCAGAGTAACCATTAACAGCCGCATTTATCCCACAAGTTTTGTCGTACTACAGCATTGCTTGAGATATGTCGTTCCTGGAATAGACTTCTTGAGCCTCTATGTTGCGGCCATCGACCTGAGAACTAAGTCGGTAAAAACAGCCACACGGAAAGTGCTGCCACCACGTACGCGAACAGGAACCCGCCCTAGATTGTGCTTGAAGAACAAGTCACCGTCCATACTCGTTGAAGCGTTAACATTTTCGTCAGCACTCCGAAACCAGAAGGCTTCGAAGGCATCGCTGAAGGCAGTGAGCACCTGTTGGTCAACCGCGATATTTGCGTTACAAGAGGAATCGATGAGCGGCGGGGAGAGAAAGCAACAGTTATGCTCAAGAATATCAGCAACGAGTACAAACACTTGAACAAAGACACAATGGTCATCTTCATCGACGATATTATCAAAGTAACCCATGCTTTCAGCCTTGCCGCTTCTGCAAAACCTACTCCGAGGGATGAAGCTCCTCACCCAGCTTTCGACGTGAATCCAATCCTTCCGAAGCATAAGCAAGAACAGCTCAAAACCCTGCTCCTGCAATAGAAAAACTGCTTTTCGTTGTCATCGAAAATGCGACAGGCCCAAGCCGCGAAACATCGCATTATCACAGAGCAAAACGCCAGACCACTACAGCAGAGCCCTTACAGAGTTTCGACGCAGGAACGCGAGGCCGTAAAGAGACAGGTCAGCGAAATGCTTCGCGAAGACATTATCCAACCGTCTAACGGTCCGTTCCCACAGACGTGAAACGCCGCGTCCTGTCACAACGACGTCAACGGTTTTTGTAAGGAGTGCGGATTTCCAACCCGTTTTCTGTTCAAAAATGGGTTGACCCTGACGTAGGGCGTTGCTCTCTGGTGCGGAAACAGCCCCACTCCTCATTGTACCAACAGGGCTGCTTCCTTCTCGATGCACCTGACAAGCAGAAAAGAACGTTGGGGTAGAACGACTGGGTGCTTGCGTGGTCATGG
Organism: Rhipicephalus annulatus; assembly: GCA_013436015.1. Lineage (NCBI taxonomy): Eukaryota > Metazoa > Arthropoda > Arachnida > Ixodida > Ixodidae > Rhipicephalus > Rhipicephalus annulatus. The sequence continues at coordinate 204,968 of WOVY01009764.1, read as the reverse complement.
GGAAACGAATTATTGAGGAAACGACAACAAAAAGCAGTTTTAAATGCGAGCATTTCTTCGCAAGCTACGGCGACTTTGAGTCTATCTATCTATCTATCTATCTATCTATCTATCTATCTATCTATCTATCTATCTATTATCTATCTATCCAGCCGCTTACGCTTGGGTGCTCTCCCCTTAACTTGGCGTGAACCACCATTAGCATTGGAGGGTAAGATGGTTTGACGAATATGACGCGTTGGTCAAGACATCAATATTGTCATTATCCCGTCGCGTACGCGGTCAACCACTTCCCGCTAAACAATGGCAATCACCGTCAAAGAGCAGCACGCACCTACCGGTGCGTGCCGCTGGTAGGCGGAATTTCGCCACAGGTGATTGACAATAAGTATCTATTCAGAAACGATGAGAACACACATGAACAATTTTAACTCGGGAGCACTAAGAAATACCCCACATAGTTGGCATCGACCCGAAGAATGCAAGGAATAAATGTCAGAGTTCGCTTGGTGTGACATGATTGTGTCGTTTCCCGCTTACGCTGGTTACATGTCGCAAGTCTGGTTTAATTCCTAACAGCTCCTGATAGAGTCAGGCCTAAGCCATACTCTGTTCAACGAGTGCAGATATGCAAAAGTGCTGCCATCCTTCTGATCCATTCATGTGACGTAATACCGAATTTGGCAAATGTGAAACTGGCGAAACGGTGGCGAGCGGATGATGAGTGTGGCACGTAGTCATGTTGTTGCATGCCATGTATATCATGATTATCTTGTTTAGACGTGTCATTTACCTATGTCGTCCATGCATGTCCGATTATACCAAATTGGATGTATTTGACGCTAGCGAAACGGTTGCGAGCGTATCATGAGCGTGGCATTTAGTCATGTTGTTACGTGACAAATATCTCATGTTATCATGATTGCATCAGCCTCTTACCTTTATCATTCTTTCACGTCTCGTAATACCGAATTCGGCACAAGCGAAGCTAGCGAAACGGCCGCAAGCATATCATGCGTGCGGCATCTAGTCATGTTGTTACATGACACGCATGTCGTGATTCTCATGTTAAGATTTGTCGCTTATATTCGCGACGCAGTCATGTGATACCATATCAGTTTTGCAACATTTGATGCGAACAAAACCACTGTGAAAGCAAGACCATTGAATGTAAATCATGACACTCATGGCATACATTTCATGATTTTCATGTTATGACTAGTCACTTTTGCTCGGCATGCTTTCATGTTATACCATACCATGTTTGAAATCCATACCGTTTCAGAAGTGATCAGGGGAGATAAAGGTCGCAGGTGGCTAGATAGATATATTGATAGATAGATTGATAGATAGATAGATAGATAGATAGATAGATAGATACGCTAGAAGTCGGCGAAGTTCCCTAAGAAATTATTCGCATTTAAAATATGCGAGTGGAGGTGAAATATAACTTTTCTAGTGGTCCCGTTCGTGGCGAATGACATCAGAATGTCAATTTACCTCCTGTCTCCCCTCATTTATTCACGGTATTATTGAAGAAAGTTAAATTGAGGTCGCAGATCCATAATACTCTTTTTGTTTGTTACACACTATGGGTGCATAAGTGGGAAAAAAGGTAATATCACGCCCTTACAATGCCTGATTTGGCTTGTTTGTGTATACACTGTATCAGTAATAAAATGGCTGCAAAAGTAATGTAAGTATGGTTGAGGCTTAGTATATAGAGTGACAGTTGCACTGAAGTACGCTCAACCAACCAATGTTTTCACTGCAAAAATTCCCACACCTAAAGAGTGTATTTGTGTCCCATGGGCAACACCCTCTTAGGGTGGCTGAGAACACCCTAAACAATAAGGTGTTTAGAAACACCCTGAAAACATAAGGTGTAAAACACCGTTACACACTACTTTTAAAGGTGTTTATGAACACCCCTAAACCATGGGTGTTGGATAAGGCCACATACATGCAAGTGGGGCGTAACACTAAAAACCCCCTTGAAACGATTGCAGTTGTGTGAATAAGCATACTTGACCAAATGAAGCACAATTAACGGGACAACAAAAGCAGAGACACAGGAGGTGACGCTTAGTCTTGTTTGTTGAGGACAGCAGTTCATAGTACTTGATTCCAACAAATATGCATCACCAACTGGCCCAAGCCTCAACTGTACTCAGGGAGAAGCATATATGAACCTTCTCTGTGGCTGACAGGGAAGAAGGAAGATACTGGTGTCACCCACTGCACCTATACCTGCATGCATGCAGCTGATAAAATAAGGCGTCGTGGTCTTGAATGAGCTGCATACTACCAGTGTATACATGTTAGGTAGATTGGGCTAAAAACGACAAAGTAGGACGCGGCAGGCACTTACGCACACATACACACGCACACACACTCACCACACCACAGCAGTGCAAGCAGTAACCTAAAGCGTTAGGTGCAACCGAACACAACGCTGAAGCAAAAAACAATTGAGCTTATATGTTCACATCTGCCTTTACTATAAAAAAATTACAAGTCTGACAAACAGGACTCTGACGGCATTCTGCAAAATTTTGAAATATCTCACGTCACCAAGTTTTTTCTCTCGATACTAGAAATTAATTATTTCCAATACATTGAATCCTCACAACTTTCAAAAGCATTTCCGCTAGTCAGGCAAACGACTGAGAGGTATGGCGTTGAATGTCACCTATACAATTGAAAAAAACACACGTAGAAAGAGTAAGCGAGTTTCTGGAGTCACATTTACAACCTATTATATCTCGCAGTATGAATTTCGACATTAAAAATGAGAACATTTGACAAGGTAGTGTAATGGCAGTTGAATAAATGTAATGTCAGTGTTGGTATACTTCTAACTGCAAAACCACAGCTTGTCACTGCTGCTTGCACGATCATCTTCAGCTGCTGAAATGACTGGTGCCTTCGAGAGAAGTGGGGCAAAGCTGTTCTTTCTGTACAGGAAATTCAATCCTGGAAACCTAAAATAAATACACAAGGAACAATGTTCGAAATTTCCAAAGAGTGCAACATACAGTATGCACCCTGCATAACTAACTGCTTTCTTATGTGTAAGTATGAATTGAGTGCATAGCAAGCTTATTCAGTGGCATCGGGCTCTACTACAGTGAGAAATTATCGAAAAGATATGTTGAACAATAAACGCCATAAAATGTGCGCTGTGGCTGAATTATTATACTTTTTGTGCCGTAGATATTAACCTTACTTTACCCTTTCAGCTTGCTCGCGCAGGCAAATAAAAAGGTGCTTCTCCAAGTTGATAATGTTCCATTAGCTGCATGCATCGACCAATCTAATTATTTGTCAAGTTCTATGCTTAAGTATGCATCAACACAGCTGCATGTGTATTTCTGCAGATGTACCATGGTACTCATTCGATTAGTTTATTAAAAGGAATGCACTACGACGTGCAACAACATATACATATTTGATCTGTATTGCACAAAAGCAAAATGGCACTGGGCATACATGATGGTATGCGCTATGAGAAGGTATTCAGGGCAGGTAACTTGTAAAATTGAGTAATCTATAGTTACGTCTCAAAATGCGAATCATACTAGTATTCTTAAACTGGCTCACATTGACACGATTATGTAATGGAAGAATTGGCTATTGTGTCATTCCACGTCATACGTCCCAGCCATTTCGGTGACCACCTCAAATGTATTCGGAAAAAATTGCGCTTATTTTACTGCATTAAAAAGGTCACTGCTAGAATATTTCGCAGACAAATAATTTTTTCGTAACGTGGCTGCCTCCTGAACTTTCCGGAATCTCGTCTGAACGTTTGTAAAAAAAATTATTTCATAAGTAACTCTTCTTCCATGCCAAATTCGGTCTACAAGTTAAGTGAAGGGCTTTCGTAAAGTGTTTGAAGCTCAGTAATATTACTACCAATTTTCGGCCACATACGCCTTAAATAATTTAGCCAAAATGTGTTATATCTGCATTTTTCTATAACAATACTGCTCTTTGAAAGAATATCTGAGGAGTGAGTACTTAATCCACATAAGCTATATTTGAGGAAAAAATATTTCAGACTCCTAGAGCTGTCAAATTTTACGAGAAAAAATCGCGAATTTTACAAATTAGTAGTTTTGTCCATTATGAGACGCAACTTGCATCATGTTGTGGTTGAATTAAGTTAGTCTTTGTAACTAAATTGAAAGCAAAGAAGCAGTTCTTTTTATCTGCTAAATTTTCTCATAGCAATTTTGTCATAGGAAAAGATCACAGCATATCCACGGAGTGAATGATGATGAGTGGTGCGAAGCGTCCGTCAGTCTGGACGCACAAAGGAGTGGACAGACAGTCAGATGCCAGTATGGACGAACAGAAAAACGGACGGACGCCCGGACAGACGGATGCATGGCAAACGGACGAAAGCACAAATGTATAGACGAACGATTCGCCCCATGACTCATCAATTTGTCCGTGTATAGGCTGTGAAAACTACTAACGCTATCTATTGTGCAACTCATAAAGCTGGTACATACTAATACTACGACCACAGAGAAGGAAATGACCCACATCCTGAAGTGCTTTGCCCCTAAATGATCTTTGAAGTTCCAAGTTCCCCATTCGTCATTTGGTCATAGGGCAGCCGACGCCTATTTCTAATGATGGGAAAATTCAAAAATTATTTTATTCTTTAAAATAGAGAATGCATTGTTGAAACGTGTCACATACAAAGAACTGTTAATTTGCTCTCAATTTAGGTAAAAGGTGATTCTAATTGGACCACCAATTGGTGTAAATAGCGTCCTAATATTGACAAAAATGACAATTCTGTAAAATAAGTGATCTTTTCTCGTAGAGAATAAAGCTTTAGATGTATAAAAATAATTTTTCATCAAAATATCCTTCCTGTGAAGTATAGAGTCACAGCTCAGATATTCATACGAAGTGCAGTATCGCAATGAGAAAATCCAAACATAACACATTTTCGGTAAATTGTTGCAGGCGTATGTGGCCGGAACATTGTATCAATATTACTTATTTCAAACACCTTACGTAAGTCCCTTTATTTAACATGTGCCAAACTTGGTATAAAAAGAAAAAGCGGTACTTGTAGAATATTTTTTTCACAAACAACACTCAGACAACACTCTGGGAAGTTTAAAAGGCAACCACGTGACCAAAAATTTTTTTCTCCCCGAAATATTTACGCAGTTCACTATTCTCAGTGCATTAAATCAGCACAATTTTTTTAACACATTGGGTATAGCCGACAAATTGGCTAGGAAATTTGGAATAAATTGACCCTGTTACTTTCACGCAATGACCCTTGCATACTGCTAAATTAGGGCAATTTGTTTTAATCATGCTGGCAGGCTGAGAAAACATAACTCTTTCCCGATGAAGCGTAGGCTGTGTAGTGGCTGTGCGTGTTGTGTTCCCAGATAATTATGCTGCCCCGTTTTACAAGTTGGCTGCAACACGTGCTTAGATACCACCCAGTATGTATAACATTAAAGTGTTTTTGTGCAACAAAAAACTAGTAATACGCTTCACATAGCGAAAGTACATTTAACATCTGAAGTACTTAGCGAAGTTACCTGCCAAAGTGAGGCGAGGGCAATATAACTCTGAATAACAAGAATATTTTGAAAGTTACACATGATGAAAACAAGTGGAATAAAATGTGCTCAATCGTTAGCAGTGATGTTCAAACAAGCGTTTTCACTGTTCAAGTTGGCCATTCGGCCACCCACACAGACTAAAAGTCTGTTCGTACAAAAGTTCAGCTTTAGTGTTCAATCCGCTTCACTGTGGGACGCCCCCGCAAACACGGACGGAACCCCAGTCATTTCAAGATCTTTACGTTGAGTTCTTAAACCCACAAAAAATGAAGAAAAACTTCGGGGTAACGAATGGAGTTAAGTACCTGGAAGGATTATTTCATAAGTAACTCTTCCGGAGTTAAGTACCTGGAAGGATTATTTCAACTGTTCTCGCGGGCCCCCCGTGCAAACACGAGGACCGGGCGGTGCCTTGTTGTCTACAACCAGTGTGACAGTGTGCGGTGGCAATAATCCGCGTGCACCCTTCAGACTTGTGGCATGGGGGAGTAGCAGAACACCTTTTGTTGGCTCGGTGAATGCGACCCTGCTGCAGCGCCTGTGCCGGGTCCGGCCTGACTTTCCGTCAGCCCCCGTGGCTCCAGGGTTCATTACTGCGTTCTGCGCGGATGGCCACCCGCGGTGTTGAATGACGAAGAAGCGGCGGCTGCGGAGAATTTCGTGGGAGACACCTAGCTGCATAGAGACGTTGAGACTCGTTCTAGACATCGGATCATCAAGTACCAGAAACCGGGGCATTTGGTTTGGCCGAAAACATTTCGGCACAACACTGCAACTCCGGGCGTTGGTCCTTACAAAAGGCGCACTTTGTCGGAAGCATCGAGACCATTGTTCGTCCGTAATTCACGTGTCTTGGGACAGCTCGCCCATCTCTCCCTCTGAGGCTTGAGTTCGCACGTTGTTAGTTGCTCGGGTTTGTTGGGAGAGGGTTTTTTACTAGTGCGGGCTGTGGGGGCGGCCGTCGAAGATGATACAAATTGACTGACAAAGAAATGTGTCGTGTCAACAGTGGCGATAGGTTAGGTGCCACAAAGGGCGGGGTCCTGTCCTACGAAAAGGGACTACAGAACGGCGATTCAGAGATACGATGCGATGAACTCGAGATGGTAGAGAGACGGAATGGAAAAGGAAAAAAACGATGTGAAGAGACAGCGATTAGAGTCGATGAGATGATGACTGAGGCAGGGATGGCATGACGAGGAATGAAAGTTAGAGATGGGAAACGAGGAAGCGAGTGATTGCGGGACGTTGTAAAAGAAGATTGAGATGGAAATCGCTGAAAGAGACAAGAGACGAAGAAGACGACAAAGACGATGAAGACTGACATAACGGACCATTTGTAAGACGAACTTTATGCAACCTATTTAAACGAGCTCTGCAGACAGGGAAGCGGCGCGTTGAGACATTGCGTGCTTTTATAACTTCATCATTTGTGTCGTCGTGTGTTTTCTTATACATGCTTACCCTTGTATTGTTGCAGTTACTTTATGTGCCTGCCCTGTGTCTAACGTTGCGAGTGTCTAAACCATGTGTTATAATTTTGTGTAGTGCTTTATGTACGCGGGTATGCGATGTTTGCGTTTAGTAATAAATAAATAAATTAGTAAACAGGAACAGGTCGTAGCGTCTTTTACTTCCCGGCCCCAGCACGAATCCCTGTATGTGGAAAGTGATTGAGACACATAGCCAAGAGGGAACCGGATGAACATGGGATTCAGTGGTCTTCCCTCTCTTTGGTTATCGGTGGCGTAGTGGGGGACGTCTCAAGTGGTGGCAGCGGTGGGATTACTGCTGAGGCAACGGTGCGAGATTTCACCCTGCTACTAGGGAAGGGGGGCGGCAAAATGAACGAGCAGGCTACCAAGGTGACCGACAGGGACGACCCACTAGAAATGAGTGCGTTAATGTTAACGAACATGGTTCCATCGTTTACAGGAGGTGATACGGCCCGGATATTGGGGTCTTCTTGAAAAGTTTGGAGCAGGTTGGTCGCTTGTGTGGATGGCGGGACAATGAGCTGGTCTGCATAGCACGATGCAAGATGGTAGGCGCAGCGCACGATTTTGCGTGGTGGGATGATGACGTCGCTGCGGCCGCAACTTTTTCTGAGTTCAAATTTTTGGCCCTGAAGAGGTTCGATACGGAGCCACTTATCTTTAAAAGGGAAAAGTTTTCAAACACGAGGCAGAGGGCAGCTTAGGAGGTGCGGTCTTTTGCGAGTCGCTTACGCATCCTTGGGACCGCCACCCTGGCGAGCTCTGATAGTCAGGATCCGGTGAAAGCTTCACTACGCCGTGGGATTCTGGCCGAACAATTGCTCTCGCAATTTTTATTAGGCCTGCGGGATCCGGTCCGCAGATTCGTTCTCTCTCGGGATCTGAAAACGTTTGACGAGGCCATTGCCATAGCGGTCAAGGAGGAACAGAATGAAAAAGTGTCGTGGAGCTTTACGTTACCCGTTCGATACGTAGAAGAGAACACGGATATTCATGAGATGCATAGCCGCCTTGACCGCCTCGAAAAACTTGTGGAGAGCTTGGCAGTATGCAAAAGGGTGAAACAAATTTGGCAGGAATTCCCGAAGCAGCTCCCTTATGCCTGCGGGTGCTGTAACTGTGGCAGGTTTGGTCCCTTTTGGCGAGAATGCTCTCGGTACCGGCGACGAAAGTGGAATTCGACGGGTGGCAGCCGCATTCACAGAGACAAGGAGATGGTGACAAAATTCGAATCTGGAATTCTAGACGCAACTCCTCCAAACGACGGTGACGCGTAGAGATCAATCGCCATCGTAAATATTCGCGAGGAAACAAGCTCCGTAACAACGAGTCGCGGTTCACCGTGTGGGGACGTGGTTAATTTAATTTCCGTGGCCGAGGAGGATTTTCCGCCATTGCGCGAGTGTGTGTTTGGGAGGAACGCTCGCACGCCGGTGCTACTGGGTGAAACGAAAACTATTGAAGTTGCTAGAGCAGATACAGATGGTTTAGCTGAGGTTTCTACCTCGAGAGTCCCACGAGACGATGAGGCATTACCAGTAGGAGTAGCAGACATGGAGTTGGATGAGAATGGGGTTTCTGAGAATGCGGTTGTCGGAGACTTGGTCGACACGATGGTAGACGAACATTACAGAGAGTAGATGAGATTGAGGAATGCCTAGATTGCAACAGAGTGGTTTTTGTGCAGCCAAAGGGGAACTGCAGCACACTCGACGTACACCGCACCAAACCCGGGCATGCGCTGGGGTGGTCTTATAAGATAGGTTCGCATATGCCCCACTCCGCGACTGAGTCGAGTAGGTGGAAGTTCGGACCATCTAACGATGGCCCGGGACTCGGTGTCGGGGAAGAAGTCTGCATACGGGTAGACGCTGAGCACTCGGGAATCGGCTAGGGTCATAAGAGTCCGCAATGTTGTATGCCATTTTATGTTCTATGATTTCTGCTCGGTCGTTGTGCTTGTTACTTTAGTGGAGACATTGTGTCGAAGTTTCAGTTTTTTTGTTTTACTTTGCTTTGGCGTGTGCACTTGTTTTATTTTGTTGATTGTGTTTTGAAATGGGGAGGTAGTTCACCCAGTTATTGTGGTTTTTGTTGCTCGCAGTATGTTATGTTGATCACTGAGTGAGTGGTACTACCTGGGATCGATTAACACCTAATGATGGGGAGAACATAGAGCCAGTGAATAGAGGTTACCGAGATCTCGCCACTTGTCGAAGAGAGGGTGCGAAAAGGACTGGTCTGGGAAACGGTAAGGCTTAGATAGACAGAATATGTGATTGGCATCTGTGGCCCAAGTTAAGTAGATTATGTGAGGTGGTTGGTCGAGTTACATTTTTAGACGCTGTACAACAGGTGATAAGATGAGACAAGTAAAGATAACAGACAAGCTACGTCGTTTTCCCTATACAATAGTGTCACGGGGTCATGACGTGGCCGAAGACAGGAGACTTCGTGTTGGGATTTCACTGTTTATTTGGGCGAACCTGTGCCCGGTAAACGGAAAGTCCAATTACAGCAGCAGTCTCGCACAGATGGCAGTCTCGGACTGATACAAAGAGAAGTTTATTAACTTCAAACTCAAAAAACTCTTTACATCATTTATTCATACAGTGCTCGTTTAGACACCCCTCTTGTGCACTATGGGGCATACAAACTCCATTATCCATAGAGGAAACTAGTGGCACATACACAGATCCATACATATATATATAGCGGCGAACGGAGCGTCGGCCTTCGATCAACATCTGACTAGCGGCGAAGCGCGTCGGCATTTATACTCTTGCCGTCGAATGTTCTAGCGTTATCGCTGGCGGTGGCGTAGGTTCCAGAACAATCTGTACCGTTCGCACAGTGGGCGTGATCTTATCGAAATGATCTACTACAGTCCGGAACCTTCTGGAAAACTGCAGGCGCGGTTTGCGCTGAGAATCGTGTGGTGTTTTGGACGATAACAAAAACTTGGGAAATGGAACGTGGCATTGCCCCCCTCTGAAGAAAGGCATCGTCCCGATGCTTTAACAAAATATGAAAGTACAATAATAATGCAAGAATGTACAATGAATAAATTATCATAATACAAAAAACACTGATTCAGTTTGTTAAAGCGAATGGAACGACTTGAGGCGCGCGACATGGACGACTTCAGGTCGTGATCGGCGTCGTTGAGAGTTCGTGATGCCGTCGGGGTCAACCTAGTAATCAAGTGGGCCGAGACGTCGAACCACCCTGTACGGTCCGAAGTACCGTCGCAGAAGCTTTTCACTTAGTCCACGTCGGCGTATCGGCGTCCACACCCAAACACGCTCACCGGGCTGGTATTCCACAAAGCGTCGTCGAAGGTTGTAACGGTGGCTGTCGGTCGTCTGTTGATTCTTGATACGGAGACGCGCAAGTTGTCGGGCTTCTTCGGCGCGTTGAAGGTACTCGCTCACATCGAGGTTTTCTTCGTCGGTGAGGTTGGGTAACATGGCATCAAGCGTCGTTGCCGGGCTCCTTCCGTAGACCAACTTGTATGGAGATATCTGCGTCGTCTCCTGCACCGCCGTGTTGTATGCGAAGGTCACATACGGAAGAATGGCGTCCCACGTCTTGTGTTCGACATCGACGTACATTGACAGCATGTCGGCGATCGTCTTGTTAAGCCGCTCGGTGAGGCCGTTGGTCTGTGGGTTGTACGCTGTCGTCCTGCGGCGCTTTGTTTGGCTGTATGCCAAGATCGCTTGAGTTAAGTCGGCAGTGAATGCTGTTCCTCTGTCGGTGATAAGGACCTCCGGGGCGCCGTGACGTAGGATGATATTTTCGACGAAGAATTTAGCTACCTCAGATGCACTGCCTTTTGGCAGGGCTTTCGTCTCGGCGTAGCGGGTGAGGTAGTCGGTGGCTACCACGATCCACTTGTTTCCGAAAGCCGACGTCGGGAACGGCCCCAGTAGGTCCATACCAATCTGCTGGAAAGGTCGGCAAGGTAGATCAATTGGCTGCAGAAGTCCCGCTGGCCTTGTCGGCGGTGTCTTGCGTCGCTGACAGTCCCGGCATGTTCTCACATAGCGAGTGACGTCGGTGGTAAGACATTGTCAGTAGTACCTTTCTTGTATCCTCGCGAGCGTGCGAGAAACACCGAGGTGCCCTGCCGTCGGATCGTTGTGCAGGGCCTGCAGGAGTTCTGGTCGCAGAGCTGAAGGCACCACAAGGAGGTACCTAGCTCGAAGCGGTGAAAAGTTTTTCTTTTGTAGAAGACCGTTTTGTAGAAAGAACGACGCAAGTGCGCGCTTGAATACCTTCGGGACTTCGGTGGTCCTGCCTTCGAGGTATTCTATTAGGGCCTTAAGTTCCGGGTCGGCCCTCTGTCGTTCAGCGAAGTCGTTGGTAGTTATCGTTCCTAAGAAGTAGTCGTCATCCGTGCTGTCGGGTAGCGGTTGGTCGACAGGCGCACGAGAGAGACATTCGGCGTCGGAGTGTTTTTTGCCGGACTTGTAAACGACGGTAATGTCATATTCTTGAAGTCTCAAGCTCCATCGCGCGAGGCGACCTGAAGGGTCCCTCAAGGTGGCTAGCCAACACAATGCGTGGTGGTCGCTCACAACTTTGAAGGGCCTGCCGTAGAGGTAAGGGCGAAATTTCGACGTAGCCCAGATGATGGCGAGGCACTCCTTTTCTGTTGTGGAATAATTTGCTTCTGCTTTGGATAACGATCGGCTGGCGTAACTAATAACCCTTTCAAGTCCGTCAGCCCTCTGCACAAGAACGGCGCCAAGACCTACGTTGCTTGCGTCAGTATGTATTTCTGTCTCGGCGAATTCGTCGAAATGGGCAAGTAACAGAGGCTTCTGGAGGCGAAGTTTAAGCTCCTGAAAAGCGTGTTCCTGCGGCGTTTCCCACTTAAACGCCACGTCGGCCTTGGTAAGGTTAGTGAGAGGATCGGCGATGCGGGCGAAGTTTTTCACGAACCGCCTATAATAGGCACACAGGCCCAGAAATCGGCGCACGGCTTTCTTGTCAGTGGGCGGCGGGAAGTCGGCGATGGCGGCTGTTTTCCGTGGATCGGAACGAACTTCAGACTTGCTGATAACGTGTCCCAGAAACAAGAGCTCCTCATACGCAAATCTGCACTTTTCTGGCTTCAGTGTGAGTCCGGAAGTCTTGATGGCTTGAAGTACAGCTTCAAGGCGCCGAAGATGCTCGTCGAAACTCGAGGAAAACACAACGACGTCGTCCAAGTACACAAGGCAAGTCGGCCACTTCAATTCTGCCAGTACTGTATCCATAACGCGTTGAAAAGTTGCAGGCGCTGAGCAAAGGCCGAAGGGCATCACCTTAAACTCGAAGAGGCCGTCCGGTGTTATAAACGCCGTCTTCTCTCGGTCTCTTTCGTAGACTTCGATTTGCCAATAGCCAGTCTTGAAGTCCATTGACGAAAAGTACTTGGCGTTATGGAGCCGATCAAGTGCGTCGTCTATTCGTGGGAGAGGATACACGTCCTTTCTTGTGATTTTGTTCAGGCGGCGATAATCGACGCAGAAACGTAGGGTCCCATCCTTTTTTTTCACTAACACCACGGGGGATGCCCATGGACTCTTAGACGGCTGGATAATGTCATCCCGCAGCATTTCATCAACTTGTCTCTTCATGGCCTCACGTTCTTGCGTCGAAACCCTGTACGGACTCTGACGGAGTGGTCTGGCATTTTCTTCGGTTATGATGCGATGTTTCGTGATTGGAGTCTGCCGAATTTTCGATGACGACGAAAAGCTATCTTCGTATTGCAGGAGCAGGGCCTTCAGCTGTTCTTCCTTATTGTTCGGAAGTCTTGGATTGACGTCGAAAGCTATGGGAGGGGCTTGGTTCCTCTGAGCAGGTTCCGCAGAATTGGCGAGGGCGAAAGCACTGGTGGCTTCGACAATTTCTTCGATGTATGCGACCGTTGTTCCTTTGTTCACATGTTTGTACTCATTGCTGAAATTCGTGAGCATAACCGTTGCTTTGCCTCCCCGCAGCTCTGCAATTCCTCTTGCGACGTAAATATTTCGGGTGACCAACAGATGCTGACTGCCTTCAACGACGCCTTCCAATTCAGGTGATTTAGGAGCGCCGACTGAAATAATGACGCTTGAGCGAGGCGGAATGGTGACTTGTTCTTCCAGCACATTCAAGGCATAGTGTCCTGACGGCGTGCGTGGCGGTAGTGCTTTTTCTGTGGATAACGTTATCGACTTTGTTTTTAGGTTGATGACAGCCCCATGGAGGCATAAGAAGTCTATGCCAAGGATGACATCTCTCGAGCAACGCTGTAGGACTACGAAGTCTGCAGGATAAATACGGCCGTTAATGGTGACTCTCGCTGTGCAGATTCCTGAAGGCGTTACGAGATGACCGCCGGCTGTGCGGATTTCGGGGCCTTTCCAAGCTGTCCTAACTTTCTTTAACTTCGCGGCGAACGACCCACTTATGACAAAATAGTCGGCTCCAGTATCGACGAGAGCGGTCACACTGTGGCCATCGATAATAACGTCGAGGTCGCTAGTTCGCCGTCTCGTGGCGTCGGGTCACGGCTGCGTCGGCTTGTTCCGCTGCTTCCATGTTGCGTCGTCAGGCCACCATCGGTAAGTGAGCTTTCGCCGTCAGGGCTTCGCCTGTTTGGCGTTGTGTTCGGAAAGCTCTGTCGCGGCGTCGTCGTCGTCGGAGGATCTTCGGTAGTTCGTCGCACAGCAACCGCACCTCCATCAGTTGCTGCCCTTAGTTTCCCGGATACGGGAAAGGAGACCGGCTCCGCGTTGGGCCAGAGTACTGCCGGTGGTGTGGTGACCTGCGGCGGCTGGGCGACGGCGAACGCGAAGGACTTCGTGGTGTCCACCGAGTTCCTGTCAGGTAGTCGGCGATGTCACGTGGTCGTTCTCCTGGCTGTGGACGCGGTGCATTGACGGCGAAGCCACGCAGTCCCATCTGTCGGTACTGGCAACGGCGGTATGTGTGTCCGGCGTCGCCCCAGTGGTAGCAGAGCTGGCGATGGTCAGGGGTGCGCAAGACATCAGTCTTCCTCAGTGCACTGCGCTGGGCCGCTGGCGAACGGTATGACGTCGGTGGGGGCGGTGGCGGCGGTGGCGTCTGTCGACGGAAGTGCGATGGGGCGGCGTTTTGGCGTGGACGGGGAGGAGCGTTGTGGCGCAGTGCAGCGGCGTAGCTCATGGCTTCCGGCTCGGGCCGCGGTGCGTGAGGAATTTGAAGCGATTGCCGAACTTTTTCTTGCACAATGTCGGCAATTGAATCCACTTCAGGCTGTGCCGAAGGCAACAGCTTGCGCAGCTCTTCCCGCACGATCGCTCGGATCGTTTCACGCAGGCCTCCGGAGTTACTGGTTCGAGCAGCAGCGCAGTCTACAGTCAGGCGACGATTATACTGTATGATGCGCATGTCCAGGGTCTTTTCGATAGTGGTCGCTTCGGCTAGAAATTCTTGGACGGTTTTCAGTGGGTTTCTCATCAGTCCCGCGGAGAGCTCCTGTTTGACCCCTTGCATGAGGAAACGAACTTTTTTCTCCTCAGGCATGTCTGGGTCAGCGTGACGGAATAGTCGGGTCATTTCTTCTGTGAAAATGGCGACATTTTCATTTGGTAGCTGAACCCGGGTCTCTAATAAAGCAGCGGCCCTCTCTTTGCGAGCGACGCTCGCGAACGTTTGCAGGAATGCGCCGCAGAAAATATCCCACGTTTGGAGCTTGGACTCTCGATTTTCGAGCCAGGTCCTTGCGGTGTCTTCCAAATAGAAGAACACACGACGCAGCTTTTCGTCATGGTCCCAGTGGTTGAGGGCGGCCACATGGTCGTATGTTTCTAGCCAGGACTCCGGGTCTTCGAACGATGACCCATGAAAAATTTGTGTTTCCCTGGGTTGATGCATGACCATCGTGGGCTGGGACGCTGCGGTTGCCATTGTCGCTGCAGTCGCGGTCATGGCCTTGGTATTCCGCGCCTTGTCTTGTAAAAGACCGTACTCCGGTGGTAGCCCTTGCTGTCAGCGGCTTCTTCGCTGCTCTTGGTTGGCGTCGGTGTCTTCTCCGCGACGTGGGCTGGGTTCACGGCTTGACGGGGGCGTCCGGTACATAAACGAAGCAGCACCTCCACCAGATGTCACGGGGTCGCGACGTGGCCGAAGACAGGAGACTTCGTGTTGGGATTTCACTGTTTATTTGGGCGAACCTGTGCCCGGTAAACGGAAAGTCCAATTACAGCAGCAGTCTCGCACAGATGGCAGTCTCGGACTGATAGCGGCGAACGGAGCGTCGGCCTTCGATCAACAACTGACTAGCGGCGAAGCGCGTCGGCATTTATACTCTTGCCGTCGAATGTTCTAGCGTTATCGCTGGCGGTGGCGTAGGTTCCAGAACAATCTATACCGTTCGCACAGTGGGCGTGATCTTATCGAAATGATCTACTACAGTCTGGAACCTTCAAGAAAACTGCAGGCGCGGTTTGCGCTGAGAATCGTGTGGTGTTTTGGGACGATAACAAAAACTTGGGAAATGGAACGTGGCAATAGTGTCGTGTCTCGATAGGAGGTGGGGAGGGATGGCTTGTGGGAAGAGATGAAGCAGCTCCGGTATCAACGAGCCGAGTTGAAAGTTCAAATTGAAATGGTTTCACGGCGGCTCCCCGCACGGAAGTGCCGTGCCTCGTTATGAGGCAGGGGGCGTCGTGATCAGTATTGATGTACAACGCCCAATGTCACAGTTACATAGGACAGCATGTACGCTACTTTCTCAGCCCATCCGATCACGCAATTCGCGTTGAAGGTCCCTTCCCCTCACCGACAGGTGCAGCAGAGGCCGGGCAGGAGATGGTACGCGAGGGTAATTCAGTATTGCTGTCTGTATGACCTATGTTCTCCCGCCATCCCGATTTTCGTTTGGTTTGAGATGTTCGATAAGATCCTAAAATTTTCTGCATGTGTGGAATGAAAGCGTATGGAAATGTGTGTATTCTCTGTTCGTTTGTGACGAGAGTGGACACTGCAGGCGAAGTGTGTGATGTGCACGCATGGTAGTGAACCTTCCGGCAATCTTGACTGAACTTTTCGTGCCAAACCGTCCGACAAGCAGCTGTGACCAGTGTGCGTTTTGTCCACGCGTCATCCACAAGCTTCTGCGGTGATACTCAAGGTTTCAAGTGTGTTGTGCACGGTAAAAACACGGAATCAAAGTGCTTCGTGTTGGGTGACGATACAGCGACAATCACAGATTGGTTCCTCCCAGCGAGCGCTGCCGCCAGGGCTGTATCACAAGTGTGCTGTGTTCGCATATACCGTATTCCTAAGACTGCCTCAATCTCTCAATTTCGCTACGCAACCCGAAGGCGTTATGCGCCCGCATTTCTCTTGTTTGAATTTCCCCTCTGGGAAAACTTTTCTGCAAGACGAAGCGATTGTGACGCCCCCGCCAACACGGACGGAACCCCATCCATTTCAAGATGTTTACGTTCATTTCTTAAACCCACAAAAAAAAGAAAAAGAAAACCTTCGGGGTAACGAACAGGCATTCCGGAGTGGAGTACCTGGAAGTATTATTTCTACTGTTTTCACGCCCCCCCCCCGTGCAAACACGAGGACTGGGCGGCCCTTGTTGTCTACAGACAGTGTGACAGCGCACGGTGGCAATAATCCGCGCGCTCCCTAGAGACTTGTGGCATGGGGGAGCAGCGGAGCACCTTTTGTTGGTTCGCTGATTGCGACCCTGCTGCAGTGCATGTGCTGGGTTCGGCCTGACTTTCTGCCAGCCTCCGTGGCTCCAGGGCTCATTACTGCATTCTGCGCGGATGGCCACCCGCGGTGTTGAATGACGAAGAAGCGGCAGCTGTGGAGAATTTCGCGGGAGACACCGAGCTGCATGGAGACGTTGAGACTCGTTCTGGACATCGGCTCATCAAGTACCGGAAACCGGGGCAATTGGTTCGGCCAAAAGATTTTGGCACAACACTGCCAACTCCGGACGTTGGCCATTACAGACGACGCAATTTGTCGGAAGCATCGGGACCATTGTTCACCCGTAATTCACGTGTCTTGGGACAGCTCGCCCATCTCTCTCTCTGAGGCTTGAGTTTGTACATTGTTACTTGCTCGGCTTTGTTTGGGAGAGGGTTTTCTTCTGGTGCGGGCCGCGGGGGTAGTCGTCGAAGATGATACACACCGACTGACAGAGAAATGTGTCGTGTCAACAGTGGCGATTGGTTAGGTGCCACAGAGGGGCGGAGTCGTGTCCTACGAAAAGGGACTACGGATTTGCAATTGAGAGATACGATGCGATGAGCTCGAGATGATAGAGAGACGAAATGGTAAAGGAAGATAACGGTGTGAAGAGATAGCGACTAGAGTCGATGAGATGAGGACTGAGGCAGGGTTGGTGTGACAAGGAATGAAAGTCAGAGATGGGAAACGAGGAAGCGAGTGATTGCGGGACGTTATGAAAGAAGATTAAGATGGAAATCACTGAGAGAGACGAAGAATATGACGAAGGCGATGAAGACTGACAACACGGACCATCTGTGAGACGAACTTTAAGCACCATATTTAAACGAGCTTTGCAGGCAGGGAACCGGCGCGTTGAGACATTGCGTGGTTTTATAACTTCATCATTTGTGTCGTCATGTGTTTTCTGTATATATGCATACCCTCTGTATTGTTGCAGTTACTTTCTTTATGGTCTTGTTCTGTGTCGAACGTCGCGAGTGTCTAAATGGTGAGTTATAATTTTGTGTAGTGGTTGATGTACGCGGGTATACGATGTTTGCAGTTAGTAATGAATTAAATGAATTAGTAAACGGGAACAGGTCGTAGGGTCTCTTACTTCCCGGTCCCAGCACGAATCTTTGTATGCGGGAAATGATTGAAACACATAGCCAAGAGGGAACCAGATGGACAAGGGGTTGAGTGGTCTTCCCTCTCTTTGGTAATCGGGGGCGTTGCGGGAACTTCTCAACCGGCACGGCTGTCGGCAGTGTCACGCTACATTGCGGGTGAACAAAAATACCGGTGGAGACAAATTTAACGAATTTGAATGTACTAGCAAGTAGCCCAACTTCGTGAGGCGCACCTGACGCGAAGCAATATGCTGTGTGTGCTGCATCAACCCGAGTTTTCACGGTAGTATTAGCGCACAAAACGGAAAAGAACCAAAAAGAACGACATGGACAACGCGCCCTTCTTTTCCGTTCTCAGTTTTTTGTGTGCAATAAGAAAAAAAGAAAGCAAATGAACCACAAACATGTCCAAGCATATGCGCCTTAGATACGGTTGATACTTAGAGCTAACAGGTGCCGTCCCCACACATGTATTAACTAGTAACCTAAAGTTAAAGTGCATCACGAGTGGGCCCCGTTGAACACGGCTGCCAACAAAGGGCACCGCAAAAATTCGTTCAAATTCTTCGCTGAACCTCAATGGCGCACGCTCACTTTGCTTTGTACTCCAAACAATCTAAACAAACAAACAAAAAATTGCCCACAATCACACTTCGCTATCATCCCCGTGAAACAGTTCGGGCGAAATTCCCGCTAAGTAAACAATTGCTGATTTGTCATCAACTAGTTGAAAACAAAATTGTTTGAAGTCGTTATTCTCGTGCTCACGCAGTTAACAAAGCGCTGAACGCAACAGCTTGAGGGCTGTACTCACTATTGCACTTCCAGTGCTCCACAATACGAATCCGCAGGTCCAGCCTTCAGGATGGTGCAACTTCGCAATAACCAACACTGACAGAACGCACAGGTCAAGCACAGTGCGCAGGCACATTTCAAACTAAACACCGACTGATAAACTCCACTGATCGAGAAGCCACGCGCACCACTCGCACACACCTGGGAGAGTTTTTCGCCAGCGCACGCAGAGACATGTAAGACGACGCTAGTCCCTTTCCAGCGCTCTGCGGCCACTGCGCGCGCGCTTCATTCTCGGGCAGCCCAGGTTGTCTAGGCGACAAGACTTGATGGTGCCTTCTGGCGCTCTCAGATGGGCTAGATGCGGTTTAACGCTAGCTCCGGCCCTCTACTGATTGCGCGAGCGCTGATTTTTTTCTTTTTTTTGTGGCAGCGATCTATTGCGTTATACTCGTTCTTTAAAAGTGCATCTGAATCGCAGTGAACATTGTGACGGTGCATTCCGGCCGGCACGAGCTACTAGTCAGAACACGCATTTGTAATTTTCAGGAGCAACGTTTAGCGCACCTTCACTGAACTAGTGTAGTGAATACTGGTAAAAAAATTAAGCTGATGCTTTTTCCTTAGCTCTATGGGTCTTTAGGGACTGCGTTCCCCCGCCGCGGTGGTTTAGTGGCTAAAATACTTGGCTGCTGACCCGCAGCTCACGGGATCGAATCTCGGCTCCAGCGGCTACATTTGCAATGAAGGCGGAAATGTAGGCCCATGTGCTCAGATTTTGGTGCACGTTAAAG
The DNA here is from genome assembly GCA_013436015.1 of Rhipicephalus annulatus. Taxonomy (NCBI): domain Eukaryota; kingdom Metazoa; phylum Arthropoda; class Arachnida; order Ixodida; family Ixodidae; genus Rhipicephalus; species Rhipicephalus annulatus. The sequence continues at coordinate 185,430 of WOVY01009764.1, read as the reverse complement.
AACCCCAGGTTGTCGAAATTTCAGAAGCCCTCAACTACGGCGTCTCTTATAATCATAGGGTGGTTTTGGGACGTTAAACCTTACATATCAAATAAGGGACTGCGCATTCAGGGTCACGCAAGCGGTATTTTATCAGCCCTTTCATTTCGGCAAAGACATCGCTCCTCGCAACATTGCATGCATCGGGCGTCACATTATTCTGTGTGAACATATTGCCACGTGCGTGCTGCAAAGAAGACGAAGACGACAGCGCATGCACGCATCTGCACGCTTTCATGCAGCAAGCAATAACGAGACAGAAGAGGAACGCTCTGGCGTGCGGTTAATAAACAAACTGACCTGCTGTTACTTTCTCAACCTTTTAAATACTACTTCAGTCGTCACGTCACGACAATACAATTGTACTTAGGTTGCAGTCCTTGGAACAAGACCGCGGCTGAAAATATTTCATCAATGTTGATTTCTCACTACCTACAAAGTCAAGGCTTTGACCGAAGCACGTCTGCTGGGAAAGTAACTTAATATAAAAGAGAATACACAAAAAAGAGATAGAGAGAAAGAACTGGAGAATGCGTTTTGGCTCCCCTAGGAGAGTTTTGTTCGAAATTTAGTCAACAAGGCTCCCATAATTGTGAGCAAGGCTGCGTCAGGGTCACCAAAATGTCCTAATTCTGCATTCTTCTTTATGGTCGGTTTCCTCTACCTAATTTTTAAGGCGCACGTTTAAGAACACATGAAGAGGAACATTCGCTACAGTAATTATATAAAACGTCCCGATAAAAATACATCCCGTCAATTTTCGTTTTTAAGTGACCTGGTGGCCTGTTGACGTGGTGGTTATGGCTAAACAACTGTGCAGTTGTTTATTCTTTTTTCATGTGTGGACGGTTTACCTCCAGCTTTAAAAGTTTCGATCTCATGGGGGACGGGGGGAGGGAGAGTGCTCCATGCATGGCTACACCAATGTGTGCAACATTACCTTGTTCAGGCAAATCAGTGCACTTTGTGAGGGTTGATTTATCACGCAAATGACACCGATAAAAGGAACAGGTACAGGAGAATGGGCACATACTCTATTAGACAAGCGGCGCTCCTATTGTATATTCCGTCTTATAGTAGTTTGCCTGCTTTATCAATAAAAACTGCGTTTTGGTCACAATACTTCATGCTTCGATTCATTAATAGACCCGCAAGCAGCTTGTAGTAGGAGCCTTTCTGGCATCAAGATGGTTAATGCATACTAACAATATAAGGAAAACTGCAAGAAAATGTCCTGTATTTGTAGCCTTGTAGGTCCCTCTGCTCAGATTTGGGTGCACGGTAAAAAACACCATGTGGTCGAAATTTTCAGAGCCCTCTACTACAGCGTCTCTCAATCATATGGTGGTTTTCGGACGTTAAACCACACATATCAATCATTTGTAGCCTGGTTCATAACACCCCATATAAGGGTGTAAATGTGTGTTGGGGGTGTTTTATTCACGAACACCTTAAATTTTAAAAGTGAAGGGTAAAGGGTTTTCATTAGGGTGCTTTCATTGCATATACTCGTTTTACACCTTTTGTGGTGTAAAAGTTCTTGCAGTGCACAAGAAGTTTTACTCCCGTAAGGGTGTATTTGTTTTGTCCCGTGGGAACAACCTTAAGGTGTCCAGGAACACCCTAAACAATAAGGTGTTTAGAAACACCCTGATACTGTAGGGTGTAAAAAAACGTTACACCCTACTTAATTGGGTGCTTATGAACACCCCTAAACAATGGGTGTTGGATAAAGCCATGCGAGTAGGGTGTAAAACTAAAAACCCCTTGAAACGATGGCAGTTATATGGATAAGCATACTGGATCAAATAAAGCGCGATTAACGGGACAACGAAAGCAGACACAGGAGGTGACGCCTAATCTTGTGTCTTGAGGAGAGCCGTTCTTAGCACTTCATTCCATCAAATATGGATCACCAACTGACCCCAGCCTCAATTGTTCTCCGGGAGAAGCATATATGAACCTTCTCTGCAGCTGACAGCGAAGAAGAAAGATACTGGTGTCACCTACTGCACTTATACCTGCATCCTTGCAGCTGATAAAATAAGGTGCAATGGTCTTGAATGAGATGCATGAGACCAGTGTATATATGTGTACGTAGACTGGTCCGAAAACGACAAAGTAAGACGCGGAAGGCACTTACACACACACACACACACACACACACGCACACACACACACACACGCACACACGCACGCACGCACACACACCACACCGCAGTAGTGCAAGCAGTAACCTGTAGCGTAATGTTCAACCAAACATAATGCCGAAGAAAAAAACAATTAGGCCACATGTTAACATCTGCCTCTAATTTAGAAAAACTGAGAGTCTGACAAACGGGACTGTGATGGCATTCTGCGGCATTTTGAAATATCTCACGTGACCAAGTTTTTTCTCTCTGTACTAGAAATTCATTGTTTTCAATACAATAATTCTCCACAACTTTCAAAAACATCTGTGCTAGTCGAGCAAATGACTGAGAAGCAAGGCGTTGATTTACACCTATAATATAGAAAAAAACACGTAGAAAGAATAAGCGAGTCTCTGGAGTCACATTTACAACAAATTACATCTCGCAGTATAAATTTCTATATCAGAAAAATAGAATATTCGACAAGGTAGTGTAATTGGGGTTGTATTAATGTAATTTCAGTGTTGGTATAGTTCTAACTGCAAAACCACTCGTCGTTGCTTCTTGCACAATCATCTTCACCTGCTGAGATGACTGGTGCCTTCGAGAGAAGTGGGACGAAGCTGTTCTTTCTGTACTGGAAAGTCAATCTGGAAACCTAAAATAAGTACACAAGGAACAATGTTCGAAATTTCCAAAGAATGCGACATACAGTATGCACCCTGCATAACTAACTGCTTTCATATGTGTAAGTATGAATTGAGTGCACAGCAAGCTTATTCAGTGGCATCGGGCTCTACTGCAGTGAGAAATGATTGAAAAGATATCTTGAACAATAAACTCCATAAAAAGTGCGCTGTGGCAGAATTATTATACTTTTCGTGCCGTAGATATTAACCTTATTTTACCCTTTCAGCTTGATCGCGCAGGCAAATACAAAGATGCTGCTCCAAGTTGATAATATTCCATTAGCTGCATGCATCGACCAATCTAATTGATTGTCAAGTTCTATGCTTAAGTATGCATCAACACAGCTGCATGTGTATTTCTGCAGATGTACCATGGTACTCATTCGATTAGTTTATTAAAAGGAATGCACTACGACGTGCAACAACATATACATATTTGATCTGTATTGCACAAAAGCAAAATGGCACTGGGCAAACATGATGGTATGCGCATTGAGAAGGTATTCAGGGCAGGTAACTTGTAAAATTGTGTAATCTATAGTTACGTCTTAAAATGCGAATGATACTAGTATTCTTGAACTGGCTCACATTCACACGATTATGTAATGGAAGAATTGGCTATTGTGTCATTCCACGTCAGACGTCCCAGCCATTTCGGCGACCATCTCAAGTGTATTCGGAAAAAATCGCGCTTATTTTACTGCATTAAAAAGGTCACTGCTAGAATATTTCGCAGACAAATAATTTTTTGGTAACGTGGCTGCCTCCTGAACTTTCCGGAATCTCGTCTGAACGTTTGTAAAAAAATTATTTAATAAGTAATATTTTATTTCTTTAAATAAAAATTGCAACGATAAAACTTGTCACATACAAAGAACTGTTTATTTGCTTTCAATTTAGGTAAAGGATTATTTTTCATTGGACCATCAAACGGTGCAAATTGCGTCTCAATACGGACAAAAATGACAATTCTGTGAAATTACTGATCTTTTTTCGCAGAGGTTAACAGCTTATTATGCCTAAAAATATTTTTTCATCAAAATATCTTTTCTGTGAAGTAAGTAGTCACAGCTCAGATATTCATTCAAAGTGCAGTATCACAATAAGAAAATGCAAACATAACACACTTTGGCTAAATTCTTGCAGACGTATATGGCCGAAAATTTGCATTAATATTGCCGAGTTTCAAACACCTTGCATATGCCTTGTTACTTAACATGTACCAAACGTGGTATAAAAAAAGAAGTGGTACTTGTAAAATATTTTTTTCACAAACACTCAAACAACATTCTGAAAAGTTTGAAAGGCAACCACGTGACCAAAAACTTTTTGCTCCGAAATATTTAAGCAGTTCACTGTTTTCAGTGCATTAAATCAGCACAAGTTTTTTTTCAAACTCCTTTGCCGTAGCCGCAAGATTGCCTGGGAAATTTCGAATAAAGTGACCCTATTACCTTCACTCAATGACAATTGCATACTGCTAAATAGGGCCATTTGTTTCAATCATGCTGGCAAGCTGAGAAAGCACAACTCCTTCTCGATACAGCGTAGGCTGTTCAGTGGCTGTGCATGTTGTGCTCCCAGATAAGTATGCTGACCAGTCTTACATTTTGGCTGCAACACATGCTTAGATACCGTGCAGAATGTATAACATTAAAGTGTTTTTGTGCAACAAAAAACATAAAATACGCTTCACGTAGTGAAAATACCTTTAACATCTGAAGTACTTAGCGAAGTTAAACGCCAAAGTGATCAGATGGCAATAAAACTCTGAATAACAAGAATATTTTGAAAGTTACACGTGATAGAAACAATCTGAATAAAATGTGCTCTAACGTAAGCAGTTATGTTCAAACAAGCGTTTGCGCTGTTCAAGTAGGCCATTCGACCACACACACAGACAAAAGGTCTGTTCAAACAAAAGTCCAGCTTCAGTGCTCGATGCGCTACACAGGCACGGCTGTCGGCAGTGTCACGCTACGTTGCGGGTGAACGAAAATACCGGTGAAGACAAATTCAACAAAATTGAATGTATTAGCAAGTAAGCAAACTTCGCAAGGCGCGCCTAACGCGAAGCAATATGCTGTGTTGTCACCCGAAACATCAACCCGAGTTATCACGGTAGTTTTACCGCACAAAACGAAAAAGAACCAAAAGAACGACCAGGACACCACGCCCTTGTTTACCATTCTCAGTCTTTTTGTACAATAGGAAAAAAAGAGGGTAAATGAACTACCAACATGCCCAAGCACATGCGTCTTAGAAACGGTTGATGCTTAGAGCTAACAGGCGCCGTCTTCACACAGGTAATAATTAGAAAACTAAAATTGATGTGCATAACGAGCGGGCCCCGTTAGGAACGGCTGCCAAAAGAGGACATTAAAAAATCTGTTCAATTTCTTCGTTGAACCTCAGCGGCGCGCGCTCACTCTGCTTTGTACTTTAAACAATCTAAACAAACAAACAATAAAAGTTGCCCACATTCACTCTTCACCATCATCCCCGTGATAGTTCGGAAAATATTCCTGCTAAGTAAACAAATGCTGATTTGTCATCAAGTAGTTGAAAACAAAATTTTTTGAAGGCGTTATTCTCGTGCTCACGCAGTTAACAAAGCGCTGAACGGAACAACATGAGACCTGTACTTACCATTTCACTTCGAGTGCTCCACAATATGAATCCACAGGTTCAGTCTTCAGGATGGTGCACCTTCGCAATAATCAGCGCTGACAGAACACACAGGTCGAACACAGAGCGCAGGCACATGTAAACTAAACACCGACTAATAAACTCTACCGATCGAGAGGCCATGCGCACAACACACACATACACACACACACACACTCAACCACACGCACACCCACAAATACAAAACACACACACACACACACGGGAGGGTTTCTCGCCAGCGCACGCAGTGACATGTAAGACGATGTCGGTCCCTTTCCCGCGCTGTGCACCCGGCGCGCAGCAATACCGGGCAGCCAAGGTTGTCTAGGCTACGAGACTCTATTACACTTTGTGGCGCTCTCAGACTGGCTAGATGCGAATTAACGCTAACTCCGGCCCTCTGCTGATAGCGCGGGCACTGCTCATTTTTTCGGCAGTGATTTGTTGCGTTATGCTCGTTCTTCAACTGTGCATCTGAATTGCAGTGAACATTGTGACGGTGCAGTGCGGAGAGCACGAGCTACTAGTCAGAACGCCCATTTGTAATATTCAGCAGCAATATTTAGCGCACCTTCACCGACCTAATGTAGTGAATTGTGGTAAAAACACTAAGCTGATGCTTTTTGTTTAGCTCTATGGGTCTTTTGGGACTGCACATTCAGGGTGACGCAGGCGATATTTTATCAGCACTCTCATTTTGGTAAAGACATTGCAACGTTGCATGCATCGGCCGTCACACTATTCGATGAGAAAATATTGCCACATGTGTACTGCTAGGAAGACGAAGACGACAGCGCATACGGGCATATGCACGCTTTTATGCAGCAGGAAATAGCAAGAAAGAAAAGGAATGCTGTGGCGCACAGTAAATAAAAAGACTGACCTGCTGCTACTTTCTCAACCTCTTAATTACTACTTCTGTCTTCACGTTGCGGCAATACATTTGTACTTAGCTTGCAGTCTTTGGAACAAGACCACGGCTGAAAATATTTAATCACTGTTGTTTTCTCACAACCTACAAAGTCAAGGCTTTGACCGAAGCACATCTGCTGGGAAAGTAACAAAAATTAAAAGAAGGAGATCCACAAAAAAAACGGAGAGAGAGAGAGAACTGGAGAATGCGTTTCGGCTCCCCTCAGGAGAGCTTCGTTCGCATTTTAGTCAGCAAGGCTCCCGTCATTGTGAGCAAGGCTGTGTCAAGGTCAACAAAATGTCTTTATTCTTCATTTTTTCTTTATGGTCGGTGTCCTCTTCCTGATTTCCATGACGCACTTTCAAGGACACTTGAATAGGAACATTCACTACAGTAATTAACTAAAACGTGCCTGCTAAAAATACATGACTTCAATGTTCGTTTTTAAGAACCCGTTGGCCTGCTGACGTGGTGGTTATGGCTAAACAACTGTGCTGTAGTTGTTGTTTGTTTTTGTTTGTTTTTTCGCAGGTGACGGATGTTTTATCTCCAGCTTTAAAAGCTTCGATCTTATGGGGGATGGTGGGAGGGGGGGAGTGTTCTATGCATGGCTACACCAATGTGCGCAACATTACCTTGTTCAGGCAAATCAGTGCACTTTGTGAGTGTTGACTTATCACGCAAATGACACAGATGAAAGAAACAGGTACAGGAGAATTCGCGCTTACTCTATTGAACAAGTGGTGCTCCTGTTGTATCTTCCATCTTATAATAGTTTGCGTATTTTATCGATGAAAACTTCGTTTCGGTCAGATTACTTCCTGCTTCGATTCATTACTAGACTCGCAAGCAGCTAGTAGTAGGAGCCTTGCTGGTATCAATATGATTATTGTATACTAACAGTAGAAGCAAAACGGCCCGAAAATGTCGTGTGTTTGTAGCCTTGTATAGGCACGTGTGCTCAGATCAAAGAACCCCAGGTGGTCGAAATTTCCGTCGCCCTTCACTATGGCTTCTCTCATGATCGTAAACTGGTTTTGGGACATAAAACCCCACATATCAATCAATCATTTGTAGCATTCTTCATTACACCCCAAATTTAAGGGTGTAAACGGGGTGTTTTAGGGCGCTTTATTCACGAACACCTCGATTTTTAAATAAGGGGTGTAAAAAGATTGTTCATATGGGTGAGTTTTTCGTACACCTATTTTACACTTTTTAGGGTGTAAATGTTTTTAGAGTGTGTGTTGAGCACAACGTACAGGCGCATGCAGCGTCATTCGTCGCATCTTTACGGAAAATAAATGATCCGTTTTTTAAGTTTATGAAGTTATATCGGTGGAAATTGGGAACCTGGATCTGGGGCGGAATACCAGACAGCGGACTGGCAGTGCAAATTCGATTTTTCTTGCTTTTCGATCACATCTGCAAAAACCTGTTAGTTCCTAACTCCTTGACGTAGCTTTTTTTAGTAGAATACGTTCACGAAAATAAGCAATTGTGTCTAAACAATTGAGACACCTTTAAAATCCGTTGTACCTTGCCGACGAAACCGAAACCAAAACGCTGATAGACTAAGTTTCTAAAATGAGTGAGTGGCGTTATATCAAAGATCGAGCTACCTCGTTTATAGGTTATGAAGGCTACGCTTGCCATGACAACACACATCGCCAACAGAAGTTGATAATCATTATGCAAAACTAACGCCACAGCAATCGTTCTTATAAAGAATTCATTTGGAATATACGTCTCCTGCAGCGCGTCTCCTGGAGTTGGGCAGTTGCACGCGACATCGGTGCTGCGTTTTTGGTTCCGCCTGTAAATTGGTTCGAATTCGATAACTCTAGAAAAATTACTGATGACTTCTATTTTACTTTGTTAGCTCTCTTGTCTAGCTTTAGCTTTATTTCAACTTACTTTTATATTCTCTGGTAATCTGCCGACACACACAAGCAGATATATGAAAGAGGCGTGCAAATGTCGCGTTTCTTTTGATCTTGATCAAGTATCTGCCGGCACATTTCTTAAAACATCCAGTATATACTATAACTCTCTTGTACCGCGATAGTGCGCCAGGAAGCTCGCTATGCGAAGCATCCCTTGGCAACAGATTGATCTGATAGCGTGCACCTGACAATAGGTGCGTGGCATAATTTGTTTCATAAAGAAGAAGAGGCATTTTCGCGTTTGTGTAACCTAAAAGTGGATTCCATCTCATTTTTTATCGTGAAGCTGCAAACCGTCGCGTGCACCTCGCGCATTTCATTGCGGTCTATGGTGGTTCTGCTCTGTTTTTCCTCTAGCAATGTGGCCGGTGGTGCCTTCACTTGCTCCCGTTGGCTGAGGTCGAGTCTGCCACTCCAGAGTTTCTATACAACCTCTTCGTGTGCAATAAGCTCTAGGCGAAAGATGAATGGCCACTACTTTATTTTTGACGGGCATGTTATGCTCACAGATTTCGCGATGTCAGTTTCAGTTAGAATCCTTTCGTTGTTGACTAAACCATTACTTCACCTAATCGTTAAGACGCCTATTCCAGAGAGCGTGTATAGGGTCAATGCTGGAATTAGCTTGGATTAGGCACACTGTACAAGGCCCTTGGTGCGTGCAGGGTGAAGCGCAATGAAAGCACTCACCGGGGTTTCGGCAAACGAGGGGAATTTGAGTATATTCTGCGCACAAGTATGGTCTGTCGGCCTACACGCGATACCTCCTGGTCCGAATGGGCGCGCATCTGAGTTAGTCTGGAAATGACTAGATGCAGCCTTGAGTTTCTTTGGGATCATCTGAGGGTTCATAAGTCTGATGAAGCCTCCACTTGTCAATACCTGTGTGACTGGAATGCTGTTGGCATCGATGCTGAAAAAGGAGTCTAGTGGCAGTTTATGAAACGGCAGGGACGCTAAGCAGGCGCATTGCTTATTGCCAGAACAATTAGTAGACATGAGTATCAATGATAGGGGTAGATTCAAAACAGATAAACTAGAGACTCGAAAATGAAGAGTGCTATGGTAAAACCACTCAATACTCAGCCAAGAACATCGCAAGGGCAAGCTTGAAGGCGTTGAAGGCAGTTGTTCCCTAGTTTTGTCGACGGGCCCTGCGCAGCGAAAGATGCCTTCTCTAGTCCACGTTTGGCACAGCACGCCACATTACCTCACTGTACAAACCTTGGCTCCTCAGTGGGTATGTGCCCCGCTTGATCATGCTAACAACCGCAAACACCATGTTTGAATTGCGCATAACCTTGATGCTGCTCCTATTCCTACCGTGTCATGGCAGCGAGTCATCACTGTTCTCCATACGTCCGAAATATACTGACACACAGCTCTGGGCACCGGGGAGTGCGGTACGGCTTCCGTACGTTGTACGCACCTCAGCGGACGCCAACATCACGTGCACGCGCGACGGCAACCCCTTCAGTCGATTCGTGGTGCGAGTTCTACGGAGGAGACACGCTGCGGTTCATACCGTGGAGCACGCGCTGTTCATCCCCGATGCTGGACCCGAGCATTCAGGGCACTACACCTGCTGGGCGAGGACGCAGCATGACAGTGGCTTGGTGGCCTGGCAGGTAAGCAGCAGAGTTTGGCTTTTGCAGCATACATGTGGGTGGAAATGTTTTCGATAAGAAAAACTTGAGAACACTTTACGTCTATGTGCGAACCACGCTGTGCTATCATTCTTTTTACTTCTGTATATTCGTTCTTCCGAAGTTTTGTTATAGCGTGTTTTCTAGGTTCATTCTGCATAAGAGTTTGAGTCCCATGTTCACGAAGTTTCTTTAATCTGTATTTGTCTCGCCCGTACGTTACGAGGACCAGTTTATGCACAGTGACAACTTAGTCTCCGCCGGGGCTGTGTTCAATCATGCACGGTGCTCCGCGCTGACAAACCCAGAGAACACCAACCGATGAGTCCGAGTATGCTAAACTGGGACATTGCAATAATTGTGTGAAAAATATAATTAGCATGCCCTAGTATACGCGCAAAACTTGTATGGATGTTTCGAAGCGGCAAGCTGGGTGAGTCATTGAAATGTCTATTAGAAATACGTCAGACAAGAACTCAAGAATAAAACTAAAAAAATTATTCATATAACACGAGCACTAGCTGCTGGCTCACTGCTGAACGTTTATCTTCATAAAAAAATTTGGACCCTTAAGCTTCACCTTTAGGAGTTGAAAGTGACAGCGATATTCTGTTTGTTGTGCAAACTTCAAACACTCAGGGTATGAAATGTGTTTGAACTTGCTATGCCCCAGACTTGAAAGTACAAAGCGTGCGGGCCTTTTGTAGTGGACGACTGGCTGTAACTGACTAAGTCATTATAATAATCCTATGATCCGATGCCCGATGGCAATGTAGGCTTGTCCCACGCATCAATACGGCTATATTTCATGTTCTATATTGAAGCGTGTAAACAGGGTGCGTTTGTTTGTAAAGCATGAAAGTTACAATCACTGCATCTCCAAGCAAAGGAAGTTACTTTCGCTCTATTCACAAGCCGAGGCGTGACTGTGTGGTAAAACCAGCGCTTGCCACGCAAACGACCCAGACTCGTTTCGCACTGAGACACTATTTTATTATTTATTGTATTTGCGTCTTTCATAATTTCTTGGTCATGCGAAAATGACCATTTTTTGGTGACCGGAAGTTAATTTTTTGCTCACAACTAATGACGCCGACGCTGACACCGGAACTTCGGCAAAACGAGATCGTTAAAGTCATCGCGTTAAATTATGAAAAGTCACAACTTTTCCGTGGATCAACTCTAGCAGAATTGAAACGTCATACGGGATAAGGCTACCAGCTAAATCGCGATGTCTGAAATGAGGGCATGCGAAAATGCGACTGCTCCAGAAAGCTAGAGAATTCAGGTTGAGCCATCTTTTGATCACCTCTGATAAGGGTAACGCCATAAAATACTTGAGAATTCCTTCGATTGCCATAATGCATGATATGTTATGTTGGGTTAAATGTTTCAAAACCGAAATTGTGATTATAAGAGACGCCGTAGTGGAGGGCTTCGGAAATTTCTACTATTTTGGGTTCTTTAACGTGCACGCAAATCTGAGCACACGGTTATATAGCGTGTTCACCTCCATCGAAAATGCAGCTGCCGCATCCAGCATTCTATTCCGGGACCGTCGGGTCAACAGCCGAGTACCTTAGCAACTAGACCACTGCGGCGGGGCTATGATGCATGATAGGCGTTTCACAAATGCAAGCAGAACAGTCTCCCTGCTTGAGCTGCCTTCGTACACTATATGGCAATGAGCGTTTCATATAGTTTCTTGAAATCCCACGGCAGAGGTGTAGCTTCCCGTGTGCTTAACGAAAAGGGGGTAAGGTTGAAAGCAAGTAGATTGTGCAGTTCTTTGTGGATGCATAAAATAAAATTGATCATTTCAATCAACGTTTAAAAGTATATACACGCGCGATGTTCATTGTTATACACCTCTATAACAAAGTACGCCTATTATTTCACAATATTCAATATGCCTGGCTACAAAGGCATGCGGCCGCTAGCGGATGGAGAGAACGGACTTGCGCATTTTTCTGCCGGCCCTTAATACTCTGATTATTGTGTAATAAATAATCCTCTACAATGGTACCATTTGCACTGTGCTATAAAAGTTTTCATTCTTGAATCAATGACAGCGACATAACTCTCCCCGAAAGGTCATTTATTGACTAAAATGACAGTGGCCTGCCTGCTTAAGGTGCGCTTTGCTAAATTATAGTTCTGTGCTGTCACCCTTAAAACATAACCAAACAGAAACAGGCTGTTCGCTTGATGCGACATGATTGCGTCGTTTCTGCCTTACGCCGGTTACATATCGCAAGTCCCGTTTACTCGATGACAATTCCTTATAGAGTCACCCCTGAGCCGTACTCTGTTCAACGAGTGGAGATATGCAGAAAGTCCGCCATTCTCTTGACCCGAACCTACGCACCACTCAAAACATCGTAAACCCCAAATCAACCCGGACTGCAGTAGTGCACTTGCACTACGTAGCTTCAGTAGTGGTTATATTTTCTATCAACATCATGTCGTATTTCTACAGTTAAAAACCTGATTTTCCCTGAGTACAGCTACCGTGCACATAGTAAACCCAGATATGCACACAGCAGTCAAGTCCAGACACTGTGACTCTAGAGCCACCCTGAGCATATCTTATAAGATGACGATGTCTTGGTGTAATAAACAATAGCCGTGATTCCACCTTAAGCACCGAGAACCTGCGAGCGCGCGGGGAGTCTGAGTCGCTCAGCTAAACCTACCAACTCTAATTCGTACAACGAGCCCAGTAAGCCACCGAGGGCCCGGAACCCCTGGCCGAGGCCTGAGCTTGTTCCAGGCCAATTGCACTAATTCACCAGGCTCTCGATAAAGCTATTTCATATGGCCTGAACATCCTCTCAAGAGGGTTTGGCTGATGAGCTACCTTTTTGCACCAGCAGGACAGGATGCCGTGATGAAGCCCGATAGAAATAACGAACTGCTGGGTTGTTTGACACGGGAAAACTGGAGCAAATATTGCTGTGTTTCAGCTCATTTCAACTTATATAGCATGTGCGAGAGACATACATTATTTGTGTGGGGCCGCATACGAGGAAAGTGCAGCCTCTAATTGTGAACAGCGTACCTGCAGCCAGCGAATGTATCGGAGTGCCTGCGTGGAGAACAGGTATCGAATGACAGAAACATCGCGGCAAATCGATATGATACCACATAGAGATAGTGGTGTAATTATAGTACAAGTATTCTATAATTTGTTATTTTATTCGCTGTTTCAAAAGTGGTTCGTTATTTCCTGAAGATGAAACCTTGCGACTTTCAACGAATTTGCAGTGGTAATCCTTCTTGCATGCACGGTTAATGGTTGTTGGCGTGTATGGCAAACGTGACGTTTACAGAGTCACCCATGCAATGTGTGCTGACTCGAAACATTTGGGTCCAATGGAACAACTCACTCGTGACCACAGGTTGAATGAGTGTAGGGCTACCGGCGTGTGCAATGCCTCTCGTACGCTATGCCACTCAGCACGTGGCACCCTGGTTTACTGTTAACGCCCGCGCAGCGCAGCATTCCTTCTTCAGGGATGAATGTTTGTAAAAATATAGAGGCCCAACTTCCTTTTTACAGACGAATAACGCTTCATCTACAGATTGAACTACACAGGGAAGTTTTTGTAGCATGTATTCCGCATAATTGTGCAGGTTCAGCCGGTCTCAAACCGGGTGTGCATGTGGAGCAGCTCGTGTGAAGAGAAGCCGAGAATGCCATGCGAGGCTTGCGAGTGCGCTGCCAAGAGACAGTTTTATGGTAAGAACCGGCTGTACGGCTGCTACTCAAAACGCAACTTCGGGATCAGCCTCAGGCTCAAGGAGACACCACGAGCGGCTTTTCTCATCTTTAATACCCGCAAGCAGGCATATATCTTTTACGAACTCACAACTTACGGCGACACGCAGGTAACGTGGACAGTCGAAGGACACCTGCTGCACTCGCACACGACGCTCTATGATAGCCAAGAGAGTTACATTACCTTCTGGGAACGCATTGAGTTTCGTGTTCTAAGTGACACAGACTACGACCGTTTCCTGAATGGCTACCTGATGGCCCACGTGCGTGGTACGAAACATTCGGCATCACTCGCCCTGCGCGTTCGGTTGAACCGGGTTCAGCAAGCAATGATGTGCGGCAACGACAGTGACTGCGACCCACTCGGCGCAATGTGTAAGCAATACTCGAGGGCACGGAGATGCAAGTGTGAATTGGGCAGTGCTAGCCGGTGGACTGGATCACCGTTGCACGGCCGCTGTTCCAAGCCATGCTCGTCAGACGTCGACTGCGACGAGTTCGGTAAGAGCACGTGCAGTCAGGCAAGAGAGACACGTGCCAGCTGCGTCTGTCTGCATGGCTTTCATCTGCACCACAACGCTTGCCTTGCTTCTGAGTGTGCTAGCTCCGAAGACTGTCAGCGGCGATACGGGCCGTCTGAGTGCATGGGCGATCACTGCGAGTGTGTTGCCGGCTACGTGTACCGTGATGGCGTGTGCTCACCTTCAGTCTGCCATGAAAACAATGACTGCGAAGACGGGGCCGGCAGGCTATGGTGCCTAGGTGGTCGGTGCATTTGCCACCATGAGTTCGACATACAGCGCTCAAGCCAGTGCTCCAAGAGTAGTGTGGGAAAGTGCTCTGCAGGAGCCTGCCGCATCGATGGCGCAGAGTGTCGCCAACAAGACCAAGTGTGCATCTGCAAGAGTGGCTATCGTGCCATGAATCTGCCAGCGCGACGGGCATGTATCAAATTGTCATGCAAGACTAAGGATGACTGCCGCGACATCGCGCTTGCCACGTGCAATATTGGCATGTGCACGTGCCACGACTATGAACCGCCCCGCAGCATGACTTGCTCGGGCTCGTCAGCACTCACGTCTGCTGAGCTGTTGCTGCCATTTAAGCTCGCGGGCATTGCGGCGGCCATGGCCGTGTTTTTGGTGGCACTCATGTGCAACACGTTCACGTGCATGAAGTCCAAGGAGGACTACGTGTCAACGCTCGAAGATGACCAGCCCGTGGAGGACGAAGGTGCCGTAATGGCAGCTAAGCGCGCTTTGGACGCAATGCAGGAGCAGGTCCGCGTGGCTGCGGCCGAACCACCCGCAGAGGAACTCTTCGGGCGCGTCTTCATGCGCTCCTTCTTCCCTCGCCTATCAGACGCGCTGTTTGGCTTGCCTGGTGAGGAGGGCCACATATCCTTTGGAAACACTATCGTGTCAGACAACACTATCGACATCTGACAACGAGGAAACAGTTCTTAAGTGGCAACTTTATTGTTTTATTTATCTAAACATTGCTCCACTCCTCTGTTTTCATTACGCGACCTCGGAGCACCCACAGTACTAATTTAATCATCTGATCATATTAAATGGCGCAGATTGATAATAATTGTATATTAGAAGAATAATCAATATTGGCTTTTATTGAACCTTTTGTGGTCGTCGGGTCATAATACTGTGCAGTTAAAAAATTGCGAAAATTGCGTGTTGTCGAAGCAATACTCTTAAAGTAATATGTAGGGCAGCTCTGCACAGGTGGTCTGAAGTAGCAGAACTAATGGTGCGCTTCTGATCGTCATTCTCACCCACCTATTGTCTTTTCTCGCTCTCCCTCTCTTTCTTTCTCGATTTTTATCTACCTTTAATTGATTTGTTCCTATCTTTATTTTTCACTTTCGTTTCTTTCTTTATGTTGTTCTCTTTTCGGTACTTTCTATCTTTCTTTCCCCAGCCTTCATTTCTTTCTATGCCTATTTCTTAGTTCTCTTTTTTTTCTATTTCTATCGCTCTAAATACCCTTTCGCTGTTCACAAACAGAGGTGCTTGACAGCTTCTGGTTTTGCACACCAGCGTAGCCTAAAATCATTAGCAGGGAACGAATGCTTTAGTGAGTAGCCCGCTCTATTTCAACACTTTTCTTCATCACAACCGAGTTGCGCGAAAAAAATGAAGTCCGAAAGAAAGACACCTTTTGCTCAACTAATCATTTTCTTTCACCACACGTGTTCCAGTAAACAAATATTTATGTGTGTTTTGTTTTTTTCTAATAGAGTTTCATTTTTTAATGTGCGCTGTGTCCAGGTGTCTCTCTTTTGTACTTCAATTTTTCGCACAACTCAGTTAAAATGAATTACCAACTCGCCAAACAGTCTGTTCTTTTCTTCTCTTGGTCAGCCAGATAATTGAAATACATTTTCTTCCAAGCCACACGCAACACTATTGGGGTTAGTGGATAACTTTGGGCACCTTTTTACTCTGGCACCTATTAAAACAAATCATTGGAAGTTTGTTGGGAAGCAACGCGTGCTACTGCTATTGCTAAGTTGACACCACCCAAAAAGGTGAATAAGTGTTTTGCTCTCTCTCTCTCTCTTTCTCTCCATATTTTTTCGGCCTGTTCTTTTCAGCTTCTGTCTCTTTCAACGGTTGTTTGCTCTCCTCCTCAACTTGACATTTGTCCTCTTCCTCAGTTCTCTCTCCCATCAACTTGTGATTTCTTCTCTGCTAGCCGCTCGACCTTGAAAGGCACGAGTACAACGACACCCGAATCTCGGCTCACGAAGAATTTTTTCCCACTTTAGTGCCTCTGTTCCTCTATAGTTCTTTTTCCTACGTGCCCTTTTCTTTCTATCTTCCTGTACATGCCTCGTCCATCAGAGTTGTGCTGGATATCGCATCGGAGCAATCGTAGCTTGTGTTTCAGGAGCGAAACTTCTCACATGCACATATACTTGCACAATTTTTAGCAAGATCCAAGACGATCAAAAGTTGAACGGGTACGCTTTTAATGAAATGACCCAAAACAATTGATATGGCCACCGAAATTGTTTGGACCACTTGCCTTAGAACGACTCGGGTGTTAGCCTCTGATAAACACATAACACTTGTCGGTGAAAATAGCTATACAAACAGACATCGCATGAGAAATAAAAATAAAATAACGTTGAGCAGCCATAAAATATGAAACTATCGTATGTGTCTATAAATAGCTTTATTAGGAAATAGAACTGAGAACGCAGAAATGAAAATGAGGACGCTGATTTATTAATTCATTTGCGCTTTTCTTGGTTTTTTTGGTCACGCATATATCATGGTTATTCATGCGCAACAAACGACGCCCGTGCCTCCACCGACACCAACGCTGACGCTAGAATTCTGCGATACGATTTGTCATCATTATTATGTTAACATGTTCCGGGAGCGTGACAGAGGAGCGGTTCATACGAGACTCAGCCTTGCAAAGAACGTGCTGGTTTACTTTACTGCTCAGCCTTGCTCTAGACGACCATCTGTGGGCCATCTAACGAATTGATGCAGCCCCCAGTTAGAGAAAACAATTTATAAGTATGTGTAACCAAAGCATGTGAGTGAGAACCCTACTCCGGGTTCTCTGTGATGATCTCGATAACGAACCAGGCCCGCTGAATCACGGTCTGTCGGAACTCGGGAGACCCTTCGCCGAAGGCATCGTCCGACAGCTGTTTGGTGTGGAAGGGGCACAGAATAGCGAAACGGGGAAAATATATTTGTGGCGCACTCCAACATGACATTAAATACTGTTGGGGAGCTGTCACAGCCATACAGAGTCTGTGTAGCGGTCAGGGTAGAAAATATGCAAAGAGAGGAGGCTACGAAATGTATGTGTTTGAAGGTGGCAAAGTGCCACCTCTTCCTCTAGCGAAAATGACGAAGAATGCGGGTGCATGGTTGATGATGATTGATATGTGGGGTTTAACGTCCCGAAACCACTACATGATTATAAGAGATGCCGTAGTGGAGGGCTCCGGAAATTTAGACCACCTGGGGTTCTTTAACGTGCAACCAAATTTGAGTACACGGGCCTACAACATTTCCGCCTCCATCGAAAATGCAGCCGCCGCAGCCAGGATTCGAACCCGTGCCCTGCGGGTCAGCAGCCGAGTACCTTAGCCACTAGACCACCGCGGCGGGGCTGCGGGTGCATGGTGCGTCAAGCTCTGATGTAATATGCCGTTATGTGTCGTTATGTGAGTGGAGGGCCCATTTGATCATAACTCTAAGCCTAGCCATGTCGGGTGGCTCAGAGGGCAAGTTCTTGAGCGACCACCTCAGCGAGATCATTACCCGGCAGGGAGGTGGGACCAGGAGTCCCGAGCAAGTAAATACGTGGTGGGCTGAATATGTCGAAGTTTGTTGCCTTGAGGTGGGCAGCTTCAAGGCAGGAGGTTGCCCACCTCCTACCTTGAGGTTGCTTTGAGGTAGGATGTGGTAGGCAGCCTTAGAAACACCGTGTCCCGTTGAAAAGGCTCGACGTGCATGTTGTGAATCGTTCAATATGTAAACCTCTCCAGGAATGTCAAAAGCGTGTCGGAGAGCAATTGCAACACAAACGACTTCGCCATCTGCAGGAGTAGAACTCTGCAAAGACGCAGCGCTAAGTAATGTTGCGTTGCCATCCAACACTACCTCGATATACCCGTTGAGGCATCGTGCAGAATTGGTGTATAATGTATTGACTTTCGCGATGTCACGGAGCATGCGCATCAGGCACCGAACACCAGGCGGCGTTCCGCGTCATACTCAGGTCTTATATTCCGGGGGAGCGGATGCACAGTCAAGCTTCGACAAATGCGAGGTGGGACACCTATGGCGGTGTTTTCGGTGTGATTGTGCAAGACTGGGTATACAAATCACAAGAGCACGTGTCTCCTAGTGGGTGTGAGCAAAAGGAGTTGCCTTTGGTTGGTCCTCTGAGCTTTCATTAAATCACAGTGTGTTAAGGGTCTCTAGGGCTAGTAGACGTGTCGTGGCAGTGTGGCTGGGGACGCCATTGACGAAGGTTGTCAAATTTCGCAGCATTAGATCGACCCGCGCCTGATATTAGGGGTAAGTGCGTAAAAATGCAGATTATATGTGATGGGACTGATTACGGAGGCGTGCGCCAGCCGCAGCAGATCAGGATCTCGCAGTTTCGAGCGCATGTTTGATACAAGTCGTACTACGTCAGGAATCTATTCAGTTTGTCGAGACAAAATAGAGATTGTAAACCGCTCTTACATTTGCTTGAACGTGCCAGCCATGTATTCGAGCACGCTTCGCCTGACGAACGACAACGCCATTCACGTACGCGACAATCTGGGGTGGTGGCGTGACGCTATGCGCCCAGATAATAACAAGCTCGAAGTTTTCAGGGGTACAGGTGAAGCTGCATTGTCGTGCTTAGGTGGTAACGCTGTAAGCTGACTGTATTAGACAATCGTGAAGAGCCCCGTCTGGGCCTCGCGTCGTCCAGATCGTCATGTTGTCTCTGTAAACGGCATGGGCGACATTGGGGATCTGATCGAGCTGCTGTGGTAGGCTTGCCAGGGCAATAATGAACAGAATTATGGACAGAACTGATCCGTGAGGAGAGCCGCGGCCTGTAAGGTGAATCATGTCCAAACGGTGTAGTCCTATCTCGATGCCAGCCCTGCTATCACGAAGAACGGAACGAATGTAATTATACATACCGGTGTCACAATGGCAGTCAGCGAGGTTCTGTAGGTTTAAATTCTGCGTCACGTTATCAAATGATCTCTTAAGATCGATGGTGAGAATGACCTTTCTCTGGGCACGTGACCACGGGCCTGGAACCTCATCCTTGAGCTGTAGAAGCGCGTTCAGCGTAGAGTGGTGTGCCCGAAATCCAAACTGTGAATGCAGAAGAATGCCTGGCGCAGGAGGAAAGACTGCAGAGTCCGTAAAAGAACGTGTTCGGTTTATTTACCAACACATGAGGCAAAAGATACTGGCCGCTGGTTTTCTATGTCTATGGGTTCGACTGGATTAGGTACTGAGGAGATGTCGGTCGGCGTGATGCGATACCTGCGGTAGTGTACCGTTATGCGAGTAGTCATAGAAGACATTTTTTAGATGACTCAGATAACTCAGAGTCACTAAGGCAGCGAAGGGCAG
The DNA here is from genome assembly GCA_013436015.1 of Rhipicephalus annulatus. Taxonomy (NCBI): domain Eukaryota; kingdom Metazoa; phylum Arthropoda; class Arachnida; order Ixodida; family Ixodidae; genus Rhipicephalus; species Rhipicephalus annulatus. Next base: position 165,477 of record WOVY01009764.1, on the reverse strand, counting down.
AATATCAAAACCTGGTGCCAGCCTAACAAAGAAGATGTTGAAAAACTACGCAATCTTCATCGACCGTTATGTCCGCGTCAAATTTCTTGTTAGATTTCACCTCCTGTGGGTGGTCGGGATACTTTACCACGGGGCTGGTAGGGAAGAAACGTTGTTCAAGTTCTTTGAGGAGGCCGAATCAATTTTTAATCTACATACATTTTAAGCGATATAGTTGGTGAAAAGATTGTGTTTTGGTAGTGGATGATTTAATAAGGACGCCAAGTATCGATCATGTTCTCGCAGTGTCCAGGCTACCAGAAAGACGTTCGTTGAAACGCCACCAGCTGTTAGGACGAAATGCCGCGCGTATCTTTGTGCCTTCTATAATAGTTGGTCGATACTCCGGTGAAGCATGCGAGTGAGGCGTTGCGCTTCCAACGCCGCGTGAGCCTTCTACACGCCTCCCACATATACAGGAAGTGTGGGTCCACGTCCGGGTGTGTGCTTGTGGTAACAACTGCGCGCGTACACACCTAGGTCATCAAAAAGAGACTGGCCATTTGTCATACTCTGACTCTTCGGGAAAGCTCTGTCGGCACTCTGAGAACTGCATCCAGTCCTTGATACGCACCTTCCACTAGTGACAGCGTGCTTTGTGAAGTGTTAGTATAGTGTTCAAAATATAGTATAGTGTTTACAATGCGCACAGCTGCACATGCATCAGTGCGTAACGCGCTTCCATGTCACGGCGTAGCTGTGTGATTTCAGTGAAAGGATGAAAATTTGTGTTCAGGGTGGAGGACGCCGGGACGTGCTATGTTGTGGAGGTTGAGGCTGAATTGTGCTGTCTGGAACTCTGCCCACTGCTTACCTCCTGAGGTGCTGCCTTGGCATTGCGGGTCTCCGAAGCCTGTGGTTGCTGATGCTCTGTCGTAGCAATTGTAGTTGCCGATTCGCCCAAGAGGGGGACAGGGATGCCTGTGATGCCGAGACACCTGGGCGCTTTGCCCAGATGCTTGCCCTAGGTGACTGAGGGCGGGATCAGGATTGGGACTTCGATCTTTTCGTGCATTGGAATGCGATATGAACAGCGCCTTTGGAAATAACTATCCGTTTTTCGTCGGCTCGTGGCCGTCACTTCAACGGGGATAAATGTCTCAGCCCGAGAAGTTCACAGGACTTTCTTTTTTTTAATAAAGGTGCTTCTTTTCGTAAGCCGCTGGCTCAGCTTACCGCAGCATATGCGGCTCAGCTTACCGCTGCATCAGAGGTAGGTGGGATATAACCACGTACCTCTGACTCTCGCAGTTGGGCACGACACCGCTGCCACGATGGTTCACTTACCGGTACTGCTAACGCAGGTTGCATTCCTTCTCGGATCTGGATTATGGCTTTCCGCGCGCCATTCCTGCGTTCAGCTGTACGGGTCGACACTGTCTGCCTCGGTGGGCATTAGCTCACTTGGGACTGCTGGTCTTTGTGTTCAGGCTTGGTCACGTGGGTCGACAACGGCCATCATCGAAGATAACGACGTGGGATATAACCATCTATCTCTGACTCTCGCAGTTGGGCACGACACCGCTCCCACGATGGTTCACTTACCGGTACTGCTAACGCAGGTTAGTTATTTGAATCATGCCTATAGCGTTAGGACCCCTGACCGCTGCTTCGTTGCGGTGTCGTGCCCACCTCATGTTTTTGACGTCACTAAGAAATTGTTGTTCCTTCCTGCCTTTACGTATTCTAGTATAGTTGATCTGCTACCTTTAGTCGCTGGAGACGTAGAGCAGAACCCAGGTCCCACTATTGCCGATCTGTTGCGCTCCATGGCTTTGGTTCTGGAAACAGTTCGCAGAATCGAGAAAGGTCAGAGCGCAATACTGCGGGAACTTCAGGATGTAAAGGAAAAACAGGTCGCGACTGACCTTGAAATCAACAGATTAAATGAAAGGGTCGGGACACTGGAAGCGGGCTGCTCTCCGGTCGCTCCTAGTGAAACAAACGCTTGAAATGTTTCTGACATCGTCAATCAACTAAAAAGCGTAACGTCGCAGTGCGAAGATACAAAAATGGAATGCGTGGTACCAATATACTTTTTTGGCATTGAAGATGATGAGAAGGAAGATGATGAGAAGGTGACTGAACTAAAGATCATATCTTTCTGTTCCAAAAATCTTGACATCACAATGACTGGTTCACAATTTGATAGGGTACATAGATTAGGTCGCTTTGCTACAAACAAATGTCGGCCTATCACAGCAAAAATGACCGCCTTCAAGGACAAGCAAAACATTCTGGCTTCCGTCCGCAAACTAAAAGGGTCAACATTTGGAATAAGTTCACCCTCAACACGTCAAGCAAGATGAAAATTGCTGGAATATTCCAGGGGAAAGGCTAAACCTTATAGATTATCGGTTGATAATCTCCGAATAGATAGAGAGACATACGTTTTTGACTCCTCCATGAACTCTGTTGTTTTTTCTTCACAATAGCTAGAGAGAAAAAAGAATAAGTGTGGTCGTAGTAAACCATCGAAACCCACATCCACTTTCCTGCTATCAGTTTTATTCGCTGACATCAGAAGTCTTCTACCGAAATGCGACCTAGTATTATCCTTCCTTGATGACAGCTGTCCAAAGGTCGTAGCACTAACAGAGACTTGGTTGTGCCCTAATATCAGGGAGAAAGAATTGCTGTTTGATAAGAACTACACCATTTATAGGCGTGACCGCACACGAAGGAGAGGTGGAGGGGTACTGCTGGTCCATTAAGAACGACATTGCATCATTCGTAATTGATACGTTCTCTGATCTAGAACTAGTATGGACAGCATGTAGGGTTCACACCAAGAACATACTAATAGGCGTTTGCTATCGTCCACCCGATGCTAGTCCGCTATTCCAAGATGATTTGCGAAAGAGCATCTCGGCCGCAATCAATGGATGTCCTACGGATAACGTGTACCCTTTTGGTGACTAACTTAGCCAATATCGACTGGCTCACTTTATCATCACCCTGCCAAACTTCAACTGATTTCATTAACCTTTCGTTCGATTTCAACTTTTCACAAGTGGTAAATAGACCCACACGTGGTACTAATATTCTAGATTTGGTGCTAACCACCGCCCCTGATACGATAGGCACAATCGAATACTGTGATGGTTTTAGTGACCACAATCTCCTGCAACTCATCATCCACAAACCGGTACCAAACATAGGTTCCATGGCTACGAAGTTCATTCGTAACTACAATATAGCGGACTACAAAAACAAGAACAATGAATTAGTGGTCTTCTTCCATCATTCTTTTATACAATCTTTCTTTTTTCAGTCTCTGCCTGAAAATTGGCTTGCATTTAAGAACAAAATGTAACAGTCGATGGACAGGTATGTGCCTCTCATTTCTATTGCTCACGATAACAAAAATCCCTGGTTCAGTTCATCACTGCGCAAACTGCAAAATAAAAAGAAGCGGTTCTACACTACAGCCGAACATTCATCCAGCGTGCCTTCCTGGGAAAGGTACAATGCATGCCTGAAAGAATATTCGTCGGCTATAGGTTCCGCCAAAAACAAGTACTACTCACATGACCTACCCTCCCTCCTGCAGTCAAACCCACGAAAGTTCTGGCAAACCCTATCTCCTGGAAAAGAATCGTGACAAGTCTGTCTCTTCAATGACGACAACACACCACTAACAGATGAGCAATGCTCGCACGAGTTCAACAAATTTTTCTCGTCAGTATTTACTAAAGAAGATCACCTAAATGTGCCTTATGTTCCAGATTTAGGTTACCCTTACATGACACCAATAACGGTCACTGAGGATGGAGTTGCGTGTCTCATAAATAACCCTAAACTATCAACATCGGCGGGTGTAGATAATTAAACGCTAAGATATTGAAAAATACCCTGCCGCTTTCTACCGAAATACTATGCAGAATATTTATTCAATCACTGTCGACTGGACAACTACCTAAAAACTGGAAGATTACCAGGGTTATCGCGGTATTCAAAGCTGGTAAGAAATATCAACCAGACAACTACCGCCCCATTTCCCTAACTTGCATTTCCTCTAAAGTGCTATAGCACATAATTGCATCGCACATCTACCGCCACTTGGAGACTAATAATTTCTTTTTCATAAATCAAGATGGATTTCGTAAAAATATGTCATGTTATACGCAATTGTTTGAACTTACTACTGACTTGCACTTTACCAAGGACAACAATCTACAAACCGATAGAATTTTCCTTGACTTTCCCAAGGCTTTTGACCGGGTCGCCCATTGTCGATTGTTTTCCAAATTAAATACCCTTGGACTGGACTCTGCTAGCATATCTTGGATTAGAAATTTCTTATATTTTCACCAACGATTCACCGTAGTAATAACTGTGTTTCTCCCTTAGCTGATGTAACTTCCGGAGTCCCTCAAGGTAGCATTCTAGGCCCTTTACTCTTCCTTATTTACATTAATGACCTGCCCAACAATATTTCCTCAAGTATAAGGTATTTTTCCAATAACTGTATCATTTATAGAAAAATAACGTCTCCCGAGGATCACCACATCCTGCAAAGTGAAATTAACCTTATAAATATGTGGTGTGAAAAATGGCTCATGATATTGAACTCCGGTAAATGTAAACTCAATTCGTTCACCCGCAAACAAGCGAACTCTGATTTTTCCTACGTCATTAACAACTGTGTCATATCTCGTTTTCAGTCATTCAAGTATCTAGGAATAATCTTGACTCACAATATTTCATGGCGCCCTCACATTACCGCTCTCTGTGCTAAAGCATCACAAACGCTTGGATACACTCGTCGTAACCTCCGTAAATCGCCACCTAACATTCGCAAGTTAGCGTACTTTACCTTCATTCGCCCGCAGTTAGAATTTGCCTCATCTATTTGGTCCCCTAATCAAGACTACCTAATTACTAACTTAGAGCTTGTTCAAAACCGTGCCGCTCGTTTTACTACCGGAAATTACGAATTTACGAATCCAGTGTCACTAAAATAAAACTCGAACTTTCGCTGCACCTTCTTCAGGTTCGCTGGTGTGTTTCCCTTTTATGTCTGCTTCGTGAATACCTTTAAAACACCAGGCCTCATTGTCTCCCTTTGAAAACCCCACTGCGCATGTCTAGGCGGCTCCATAATTGTGGCAGTTGCGAGTGCATATTCGGCAACACAAAGGCGTTTAATTGTTCTGCGCTGCCACACGCCATCCAGCTTTGGAATTATCTCCCTGGTGATATCACTTCGATCACAAATCGCAAAGCCTTTCACTAACTGCCTACTCGAACATTTCATGCTTGTGTAGTTGTTTCTTGCTCGTTCTCTTTAGATGTGTTATCTTATGTTTCAAATTGTTTAACGTTGTATCATATTGCATTGCAGTATTGTAAACGCTGCCAAAATTTTCTTTATTTTACAATCACTAACTGTTCATGTTAATCAAGTTTGTGTTTCGTGCACGCTCTTCCTTTGTTTAGTTTATCTCCTGGGGTGTTACTATTGCTTTTCTGGCAGTCATTTAGATCACAGTGCACTTTTCATAATCTACCATTTTGATTTCGTCTTTTTATATTTGTCTCAAGCCATGTTTAACCATGTATCGCCCTCCTTACACAATGCTCCAATTACGTGCCTGTAAGGTATTGTGAATAAATAAAGAAATCAATAAATAAATATTTGATCATGCGTTCACGCCAAAGTGCTTTGCTTGCTCTATCCTTTTTCGTGGCTCTCACCCACTAAGGGGAATCCGCCAAGAAGCCTGTGGGCATTGTTGCTTTGGACAGCAAATCATGACAACACAAAGCAGGCTGAAGAATTGTTAGACGACGCAAGCGGGAAAAACTAAGGCAGAGAAAGAAAAAAATTGAGGAAGTGAAAAAGAAAATGTTAGAACTAAACAGCAAACCACAAAGAAAGTGGGAAAAAGAACAAGAAATAAAGAGATCAGAAAAGAAACATAAAACGGAAGAAAAATTGGAGAAACCTCAATTGAGGTTCGGGATGGGCTTTGTCTCTCTCTTTCTCGCTACCACATGCGGCATGAACGGTTACGTTTTCGCAACGATCCACGATGTACCGATTGACATACACACACAAAAAAATGGGCATTCTCAAGCTTCACCTTCAAGAGTTGAGCACGATTGCGATATTCTGTTCCTATTGCGTACTTCAAGCACTTAGTGAATGAAATATTTTCGAACTTGGTCCGCACCCACTACTTTGTCTTGAGGGTGCAATAACGTGTGTGCCTTTTGTAGTGGGTTCTCAGCTTTAAACCAAGAAGCCGTTATGGTAACCCCGCTTTATGATTCCCGATGGTAATTTAGACGTGTGCTGCGCACTATTACGCCAATATTTGATGTTGTTTTGTGAAAGATATATACACAACGCGTGTGTTTTTTGGCATCAGTGTAACTTTTAATTCATTTCCAAGCAGAGGCATTTAATTTCACCTTATTTACAGGTGAAGGCGTGCGGGAACAAAAGGGTGACGTGGCTGTGTGGTAGAACACCCGCGTGCCCCGCAAGCGACCCATGTTCTCCCCGACGCGGAATTTCTTTTTTATTGCTCTTATTTGCATTTCTTTTCGATTTTTTTGTCACGCAAGGATGCCGATTGTTTACTCACAAACAACGACGCCGACTCTGGAGTTTCTGCGAAACGAGTTCTTTAACACTTTCACGTTAAAAATAAAGAAGGCTGTGTAGCTCGGAAGATGTTTAGGTTTGGCATTAAGGGGGAGGTGGTGTGGGCAAGGAGCCTTATTATTTTATGATAGACGCTGTAGGACACGGGTATGGAAATTTACGACCACGTGTTGATGCTTAAGGAGTGCCCTAATCTAAGTAGTCGAGCCGTGTGTTTGCGCCGCTAAAATGCGGCCCCGTGACCGCTGCCGATACAGCCGCTATATCAAGGCCAGCATGTATTTGGATAGTTAGACCCGAACAATTAATATATATTCGAGTCCGCACTCAAGGCTGCTTAACAGCCATTTGCAATTCTTGAAGCGGGTGTAACATTCTCGAAGCGTTCGCCTTCGTGTACATTCATCCTGCAATAAGCAAAAAAGCAAAGAAAATGTTATCCTCATTTACGTCATCATGTTTCATTTGATTAGTCATGTTGATTAGAAACAGTGCCCAATTTGCAAGAGTGTGAAATCAGCGGTAATAATGTATATTCATTTTAATATTTGCTGCAAATGATTCACCCCTTCAGTTGCGCAAGGAATTCCGAATTGCTAACAAAAAAAAAACACGGAGGAGTTCATTAATTAGAACCACAGCCAGGGAAGACATTCAGTTTGATTGATTTTGTGGAGTTTAGCGCCCCAAAACCACCATATGATTATGAGAGACGCCGTAGCGGAGGGCTCCGGAAATTTCGACCACCCGGGGTTCTCTAACGTGCGCCCAAATCTGAGCACACGGGCCTACAACATTTCTGTCTCCATCGGAAATGCAGCCGCCGCAGCCGGGATTCGAACCCGCGCCCTGCAGGTCAGCAGCCGAGTACCTTAGCCACTAGACCACCGCGGCGGGGCTGCGGGTGCATGGTGCGTCAAGCTCTGATGTAATGTGCCGTTATGTGTCGTTATGTGAGTGGAGGGCCCATTTGATCATGACTCTAAGCCTAGCCATGTCGGGTGGCTCAGAGGGCAAGTTCTTGAGCGACCACCTCAGCGAGATCATTACCCGGCAGGGAGGTGGGACTAGGTGTCCCGAGCAAGTAAATACGTGGTGGGCTGAATATGTCGAAGTTTGTTGCCTTGAGGTGGGCAGCCTCAAGGTAGGAGGTTGCCCACCTCCTACCTTGAGGTTGCCTTGAGGTAGGATGTGGTGGGCAGCCTTAGAAACACCGTGTCCCGTTGAAAAGGCTCGACGTGCATGTTGTGAATCGTTCATTATGTAAACCTCTCCAGGAATGTCAAAAGCGTGTCGGAGAGCAATTGCAACACAAACGACTTCGCCATCTGCAGGAGTAGAACTCTGCAAAGACGCAGCGGTAAGTAATGTTGCGTTGCCATCCAACACTACCTCGATATACCCGTTGAGGCATCGTGCAGAATTGGTGTATAATGTATTGACATTCGCGATGTCACGGAGCATGCGCATCAGCCACCGAACACCAGGCGGCGTTCCGCGTCATACTCAGGTCTCATATTCCGGGGGAGCGGATGCACAGTCAAGCTTCGACAAATGCGAGGTGGGACACCTATGGCGGTGTTTTCGGTGTGATTGTGCAAGACTGGGTATACAAATCACAAGAGCACGTGTCTCCTAGTGGGTGTGAGCAAAAGGAATTGCCTTTGGTTGGTCCGCTGAGCTTTCATTAAATCACAGTGTGTTAAGGGTCTCTAGGGCTAGTAGACGTGTCGTGGCAGTGTGGCTGGGAAAGCCATTGACGAAGGTTGTCAAATTTCGCAGCATTAGATCGACCCGCGCCTGCTATTAGGGGTAAGTGCGTAAAAATGCAGATTATATGTAATGGGACTGATTACGGAGGCGTGCGCCAGCCGCAGCAGATCAGGATCTCGCAGTTTCGAGCGCATGTTTGATACAAGTCGTACTACGGCAGGAATCTATTCAGTTTGTCGAGACAAAGTAGAGATTGTAAACCGCTCTTACATTTGCTTGAACGTGCCAGCCATGTATTCGAGCACGCTTCGCCTGACGAACGACAACGCCATTCACGTACACGACAATCTGGGGTGGTGGTGTGACGCTATGCGCCCAGATAATAACAAGCTCGAAGTTTTCAGGGGTACAGGTGAAGCTGCATTGTCGTGCTTAGGTGGTAACGCTGTAAGCTGACTGTATTAGACAAGCGTGAAGAGCCCCGTCTGGGCCTCGCGTCGTCCAGATCGTCATGTTGTCTCTGTAAATGGCATGGGCGACATTGGGGATCTGATCGAGCTGCTGTGGTAGGCTTGCCAGGGTAAAAATGAACAGAATTATGGACAGAACTGATCCGTGAGGAGAGCCGCGGCCTGTAAGGTGAATCGTGTCCAAACGGTGTAGTCCTATCTCGATGCCAGCCCTGCTATCACGAAGAACGGAACGAATGTAATTATACATACCGGTGTCACAATGGCAGTCAGCGAGGTTCTGTAGGTTTAAACTCTGCGTCACGTTATCAAATGATCTCTTAAGATCGATGGTGAGGATTACCTTTCTCTGGGCACGTGACCACGGGCCTGGAACCTCATCCTTGAGCTGTAGAAGCGCGTTCTGCGTAGAGTGGTGTGCCCGAAATCCAAACTGTGAATGCAGAAGAATGACTGGCGCTGGAGGAAAGACTGCAGAGTCCGTAAAAGAACGTGTTCGGTTTATTTACCAACACAAGAGGCAAAGGATACTGGCCGCAGGTTTTCTATCGCTATGGGTTCGACTGGATTAGGTACTGTGGAGATGTCGGTCGGCGTGATGCGATACCTGCGGTAGTGTACCGTTATGCGAGTAGTCATAGAAGACATTTTTTAGATGACTCAGATAACTCAGAGTCACTAAGGCTGCGAAGGGCAGAATATCAAAACCTGGTGCGGCCTAACAAAGAAGATCTTGAAAAACTACGCAAACTTCATCGACCATTATGTCCGCGTCAAGTTTCTTGTTAGATTTCACCTCCTGTGGGTGGTCGGGATACTTTACCATGGGGCTGGTAGGGAAGAAACGTTGTTCAAGTTCTTTGAGGAGGCCGAATCAATTTTTTATCTACATACATTTTAAGCGATATAGTTGGTGAAAAGATTGTGTTTTGGTAGTGGATGATTTAATAAGGACGCCAAGTATCGATCATGTTCTCGCAGTGTCCAGGCTACCAGAAAGACGTTCGTTGAAACGCCACCAGCTGTTAGGACGAAATGCCGCGCGTATCTTTGTGCCTTCTATAATAGTTGGTCGATACTCCGGTGAAGCATGCGAGTGAGGCGTTGCGCTTCCAACGCCGCTTGAGCCTTCTACACGCCTCCCACATATACAGGAAGTGTGGGTCCACGTCCGGGTGTGTGCTTGTGGTAACAACTGCGCGCGTACACACCTAGGTCATCAAAAAGGGACTGGCCATTTGTCATACTCTGACTCTTCGGGAAAGCTCTGTCGGCACTCTGAGAACTGCATCCATTCCTTGATACGCACCTTCCACTAGTGACAGCGTGCTTTGTGAAGTGTTAGTATAGTGTTCAAAATATAGTATAGTGTTTACAATGCGCACAGCTGCACATGCATCAGTGCGTAACGCGCTTCCATGTCACGGCGTAGCTGTGTGATTTCGGTGAAAGGATGAAAATTTGTGTTCAGGGTGAAGGACGCCGGGACGTGCTATGTTGTGAAGGTTGAGGTGAATTGTGCTGTCTGGGACTCTGCCCACTGCGCACCTCCTGAGGTGCTGCCTTGGCATTGCGGGTCTCCGAAGCCTGTGGTTGCTGATGCTCTGTCGTAGCAATTGTAGTTGCCGATTCGCCCAAGAGGGGGACAGGGATGCCTGTGATGCCGAGACACCAGGGCGCTTTGCCCAGATGCTTGCCCTAGGTGACTGAGGGCGGGATCAGGATTGGGACTTCGATCTTTTCGAGCATTGGAATGCGATATGAACAGCGCCTTTGGAAATAACTATCCGTTTTTCGACGGCTCGTGGCCGTCACTTCAACGGGGATAAATGTCTCAGCCCGAGAAGTTCACAGGACTTTCTTTTTTTTTAAATAAAGGTGCTTCTTTTCGTAAGCCCCTGGCTCAGCTTACCGCAGCATATGCGGCTCAGCTTACCGCTGCATCAGAGGTAGGTGGGATATAACCACGTACCTCTGACTCTCACAGTTGGGCACGACAACGCTGCCACGATGGTTCACTTACCGGTACTGCTAACGCAGGTTGCATTCCTTCTCGGATCTGGATTATGGCTTTCCGCGCGCCATTCCTGCGTTCAGCTGTACGGGTCGACACTGTCTGCCTCGGTGGGCATTAGCTCACTTGGGACTGCTGGTCTTTGTGTTCAGGCTTGGTCACGTGGGTCGACAACGGCCATCATCGAAGATAACGACGTGGGATATAACCATCTACCTCTGACTCTCGCAGTTGGGCACGACACTGCTCCCACGATGGTTCACTTACCGGTACTGCTAACGCAGGTTAGTTATTTGAATCATGCCTATAGCGTTAGGACCCCTGACCGCTACTTCGTTGCGGTGTCGTGCCCACCTCATGTTTTTGACGTTACTAAGAAATTGTTGTTCCTTCCTGCCTTTACGTATTCTAGTATAGTTGATCTGCTACCTTTAGTCGCTGGAGACGTAGAGCAGAACCCAGGTCCCACTATTGCCGATCTGTTGCGCTCCATGGCTTTGGTTCTGGAAACAGTTCGCAGAATCGAGAAAGGTCAGAGCGCAATACTGCGGGAACTTCAGGATGTAAAGGAAAAACAGGTCGCGACTGACCTTGAAATCAACAGATTAAATGAAAGGGTCGGGACACTGGAAGCGGCCTGCTCTCCGGTCGCTCCTAGTGAAACAAACGCTTGAAATGTTTCTGACATCGTCAATCAACTAAAAAGCGTAACGTCGCAGTGCGAAGATACAAAAATGGAATGCGTGGTACCAATATACTTTTTTGGCATTGAAGATGATGAGAAGGAAGATGATGAGAAGGTGACTGAACTAAACATCATATCTTTCTGTTCCAAAAATCTTGACATCACAATGACTGGTTCACAATTTGATAGGGTACATAGATTAGGTCGCTTTGCTACAAACAAATGTCGGCCTATAACAGCAAAAATGACCGCCTTCAAGGACAAGCAAAACATTCTGGCTTCCGTCCACAAACTAAAAGGGTCAACATTTGGAATAAGTTCACCCTCAACACGTCAAGCAAGAAGAAAATTGCTGGAATATTCCAGGGGAAAGGCTAAACCTTATAGATTATCGGTTGATAATCTCCGAATAGATAGAGAGACATACGTTTTTGACTCCTTCATGAACTCTGTTGTTTTTTCTTCACAATAGCTAGAGAGAAAGAAGAATAAGTGTGGTCGTAGTAAACCATCGAAACCCACATCCACTTTCCTGCTATCAGTGTTATTCGCTGACATCAGAAGTCTTCTACCGAAATGCGACCTAGTTTTATCCTTCCTTGATGACAGCTGTCCAAAGGTCGTAGCACTAACAGAGACTTGGTTGTGCCCTAATATCAGGGAGAAAGAATTGCTGTTTGATAAGAACTACACCATTTATAGGCGTGACCGCACACGAAGGAGAGGTGGAGGGGTACTGCTGGCCTTTAAGAACGACATTGCATCATTCGTAATTGATACGTTCTCTGATCTAGAAATAGTATGGACAGCATGTAGGGTTCACACCAAGAACATACTAATAGGCGTTTGCTATCGTCCACCCGATGCTAGTCCGCTATTCCAAGATGATTTGCGAAAGAGCATCTCGGCCGCAATCAATGGATGTCCTACGGATAACGTGTACCCTTTTGGTGACTAACTTAGCCAATATCGACTGGCTCACTTTATCATCACCCTGCCAAACTTCAACTGATTTCATTAACCTTTCGTTCGATTTCAACTTTTCACAAGTGGTAAATCGACCCACACGTGGTACTAATATTCTAGATTTGGTGCTAACCACCGCCCCTGATACGATAGGCACAATCGAATACTGTGATGGTTTTAGTGACCACAATCTCCTGCAACTCATCATCCACAAACCGGTACCAAACATAGGTTCCATGGCTACGAAGTTCATTCGTAACTACAATATAGCGGACTACAAAAACAAGAACAATGAATTAGTGGTCTTCTTCCATCATTCTTTTATACAATCTTTCTCTTTTCAGTATCTGCCTGAAAATTGGCTTGCATTTAAGAACAAAATGTAACAGTCGATGGACAGGTATGTGCCTCTCATTTCTATTGCTCACGATAACAAAAATCCCTGGTTCAGTTCATCACTGCGCAAACTGCAAAATAAAAAGAAGCGGTTCTACGCTACAGCCGAACATTCATCCAGCGTGCCTTCCTGGGAAAGGTACAATGCATGCCTGAAAGAATATTCGTCGGCTATAGGTTCCGCCAAAAACAAGTACTACTCACATGACCTACCCTCCCTCCTGCAGTCAAACCCACGAAAGTTCTGGCAAACCCTATCTCCTGGAAAATAATCGTGACAAGTCTGTCTCTTCAATGACGACAACACACCACTAACAGATGAGCAATGCTCGCACGAGTTCAACAAATTTTTCTCGTCAGTATTTACTAAAGAAGATCACCTAAATGTGCCTTATGTTCCAGATTTAGGTTACCCTTACATGACACCAATAACGGTCACTGAGGATGGAGTTGCGTGTCTCATAAATAACCTTAAACTATCAACATCGGTGGGTGTAGATAATTAAAACGCTAAGATATTGAAAAATACCCTGCCGCTTTCTACCGAAATACTATGCAGAATATTTATTCAATCACTGTCGACTGGACAACTACCTAAAAACTGGAAGATTACCAGGGTTATTGCGGTATTCAAAGCTGGAAAGAAATATCAACCAGACAACTACCGCCCCAGTTTCCCTAACTTGCATTTCCTCTAAAATGCAATAGCACATAATTGCATCGCACATCTACCGCCACTTGGAGACTAATAATTTCTTTTTCATAAATCAACATGGATTTCGTAAAAATATGTCATGTTATACGCAATTGTTTGAACTTACTACTGACTTGCACTTTACCAAGGACAACAATCTACAAACCGATAGAATTTTCCTTGACTTTCCCAAGGCTTTTGACCGGGTCGCCCATTGTCGATTGTTTTCCAAATTAAATTACCCTTGGACTGTACTCTGCTAGCATATCTTGGATTAGAAATTTCTTATATATCACCAACGATTCACCGTAGTAATAACTGTGTTTCTCCCTTAGCTGATGTAACTTCCGGAGTCCCTCAAGGTAGCATTCTAGGCCCTTTACTCTTCCTTATTTACATTAATGACCTGCCCAAGCAATATTTCCTCAATGTATAAGGTATTTTTCCAATGACTGTATCATTTATAGAAAAATAACATCTCCCGAGGATCACCACATCCTGCAAAGTGAAAGTTAACCTTATAAATATGTGGTGTGAAAAATGGCTCATGATATTGAACTCTGGTAAATGTAAACTCAATTCTTTCACCCGCAAACAAGCGAACTCTGATTTTTCCTACGTCATTAACAACTGTGTCATATCTCGTTTTCAGTCATTCAAGTATCTAGGAATAATCTTGACTCACAATATTTCATGGCGCCCTCACATTACCGCTCTCTGTGCTAAAGCATCACAAACGCTTGGATACACTCGTCGTAACCTCCGTAAATCGCCACCTAACATTCGCAAGTTAGCGTACTTTACCTTCATTCGCCCGCAGTTATATTCGCCTCATCTATTTGGTCCCCTAATCAAGACTACCTAATTACTAACTTAGAGCTTGTTCAAAACCGTGCCGCTCGTTTTATTACCGGAAATTACGAATTTACGAATCCAGTGTCACTAAAATAAAACTCGAACTTTCGCTGCACCTTCTTCAGGTTCGCCGGTGTGTTTCCCTTTTATGTCTGCTTCGTGAATACCTTTAAAACACCAGGCCTCATTGTCTCCCTTTGAAAACCCCACTGCGCATGTCTAGGCGGCTCCATAATTGTGGCAGTTGCGAGTGCATATTCGGCAACACAAAGGCGTTTAATTGTTCTGCGCTGCCACACGCCATCCAGCTTTGGAATTATCTCCCTGGTGATATCACTTCGATCACAAATCGCAAAGCCTTTCACTAACTGCCTACTCGAACATTTCATGCTTGTGTAGTTGTTTCTTGCTCGTTCTCTCTAGATGTGTTATCTTATGTTTCAAATTGTTTAACGTTGTATCATATTGCATTGCAGTATTGTAAACGCTGCCAAAATTTTCTTTATTTTACAATCACTAACTGTTCATGTTAATCAAGTTCGTGTTTCGTGCACGCTCTTCCTTTGTTTAGTTTATCTCCTGGGGTGTTACTATTGCTTTTCTGGCAGTCGTTTAGATCACAGTGCACTTTTCATATTCTACCATTTTGATTTCGTCTTTTTATATTTGTCTCAAGCCAAGTTTTACCATGTATCGCCCTCCTTACACAATGCTCCAATTACGTGCCTGTATGGTATTGTGAATAAATAAAGAAATCAATAAATAAATATGTGATCATGCGTTCGCGCCAAAGTGCTTTGCTTGCTCTATCCTTTTTCGTGGCTCTCACCCACTAAGGGGAATCCGCCAAGAAGCCTGTGGGCATTGTTGCTTTGAACAGCAAATCATGACAACACAAAGCAGGCTGAAGAATTGTTAGAGGACGCAAGCGGGAAAAACTAAGGCAGAGAAAGAAAAAAATTGAGGAAGCGAAAAAGAAAATGTTAGAACTAAACAGCAAACCACAAAGGAAGTGGGAAAAAGAACAAGAAATAAAGAGATCAGAAAAGAAACATAAAACGGAAGAAAAATTGGAGAAACCTCAATCGAGGTTCGGGATGGGCTGTGTCTCTCTCTTTCTCGCTACCACATGCGGCATGAACGGTTACGTTTTCGCAACGATCCACGATGTACCGATTGACATAAACACACAAAAAAATGGGCACCCTCAAGCTTCACCTTCAAGAGTTGAGCACGATTGCGATATTCTGTTCCTATTGCGTACTTCAAGCACTTAGTGAATGAAATATTTTCGAACTTGGTCCGCACCCACTACGTTGTCTTGAGGGTGCAATAACGTGTGTGCCTTTTGTAGTGGGTTCTCAGCTTTAAACCAAGAAGCCGTTATGGTAACCCCGCTTTATGATTCCCGATGGTAATTTAGACGTGTGCCACGCACTATTACGCCAATATTTGATGTTGTTTTGTGAAAGATATATACACAACGCGTGTGTTTTTTGGCATCAGTGTAACTTTTAATTCATTTCCAAGCAGAGGCATTTATTTTCACCTTATTTACAGGCGAAGGCGTGCGGGAACAAAAGGTGACGTGGCTGTGTGGTAGAACACCCGCGTGCCCCGCAAGCGACCCAGGTTCTCCCCGACGCGGAATTTCTTTATTATTGCTCTTATTTGCATTTCTTTTCGATTTTTTTGTCACGCAAGGATGACGATTGTTTACTCACAAACAACGACGCCGACTCTGGAGTTTCTGCGAAACGAGTTCTTTAACACTTTCACGTTAAAAATAAAGAAGGCTGTGTAGCTCGGAAGATGTTTAGGTTTGGCATTAAGGGGGAGGTGGTGTGGGCAAGGAGCCTTAATATTTTATGATAGACGCTGTAGGACACGGGTATGGAAATTTATGACCACGTGTTGATGCTTAAGGAAAGCCCTAATCTAAGTAGTCGAACCGTGTGTTTGCGCCGCTAAAATGCGGCCCCGTGACCGCTGCCGATACAGCCGCTATATCAAGGCCAGCATGTATTTGGATAGTTAGACCCGAACAATTATTATATATTCGAGTCCGCACTCAAGGCTGCTTAACAGCCATTTGCAATTCTTGAAGCGGGTGTAACATTCTTGAAGCGTTCGCCTTCGTGTACATTCATCCTGCAATAAGCAAAAAAAAGCAAAGAAAATGTTATCCTCATTTACGTCATCATGTTTCATTTGATTAGTCATGTTGATTAGAAACAGTGCCCAATTTGCAAGAGTGTGAAATCAGCGGTAATAATGTATATTCATTTTAATATTTGCTGCAAATGATTCACCCCTTCAGTTGCGCAAGGAATTCCGAATTGCTAACAAAAAAACACGGAGGAGTTCATCAATTAGAACCACAGCCAGGGAAGACATTCAGTTTGATGGATTTTGTGGAGTTTAGCGCCCCAAAACCACCATATGATTATGAGAGACGCCGTAGCGGAGGGCTCCGGAAATGTCGACCACCCGGGGTTCTCTAACGTGCGCCCAAATCTGAGCACACGGGCCTACAACATTTCTGCCTCCATCGGAAATGCAGCCGCCGCAGCCGGGATTTGAACCCGCAACCTGCGGGTCAGCAGCCGAGTACCTTAGCCACTATACCACCGCGGCGGGGCTGGAAGACATTCAAAGAAAAGTTGGAAGAAATATACACAGCCACCACTTCAACACTTGCAAGAAAGTGGAAATGTATGTCAAACTTCATAGAAATGACCTCAGTGATTACCCTGTCAGAGAATTTGTGGTGAGGACGAAAGCATCCGGAGTGTCATAACTCGCTACGCGGAAAACACCGTTTACAGCGTGGAATTGGCTTTTTACATAAAACAAAATTTTCACTTTACACACACTACAGACTCAAACGTCGCTCTTTTCCGTCAAACATGCTCAAATATATGCATTAGTATAACTTAGCATGGAAACCTCTTGAGCAGCGGAGGAAAGTTTTGCGATCAAAGTTTTTCTATGCTATATGCTGTAATGAAATCCGCATTAACAAAACTTTACACAAGATGAGCCCACACTTCGTGCCACATAAAAATGATCACTCGAAAAAAATCTTCGAGGTCAGCTGTTGTACTGGTGCCATAGTGAATTCTTTCTTTCCTTTTACTATTCGCGAATAGAACAATTTGGATTAGTGTGTTGTTGATGTTCCATTTGATATGTTTTGTTCATCACCACAAGATTTGTGCTTTTTGTGAATGCACAGGAGCTGCTGCTCAATCGTGTGTCATTTTCGACGGCGCGATTGCGCGCTTTGATCGAATGTAATACGGGTTTTTTTTCACCCCCCCCTACAATAATGCGTACTTGGGCGATGTATGTTGCACTAATAAATAAATAAATGAAATAAAATACCCGCTGGAGTGTGAGCTTGTGCGGCGGCGGCTGCCGACTCGCGCGCTTACCTGCTTCAAAGCAGTCATCCCTCCAGTCGCCACTCTCCGCCTTGAGAATTCCGCACCTCACCTACAGCATAGGTGAACGAAACAATGGGGGTGCACCGTCTTACCCTTTTTGCGAAACATCTAATTTAAAGTGATGACCACTATGAGGCTCTTTGCGTAGCCCAAGGCCCTACATTTGAGAGGCCATCCTAGAGTGGGCTGAGAAGGTGGAGGACTACATCAAGCACTTCCTCCTCTCATCTGGCCTACTTTATTCAATTCCTTCGTTATCAATAAACAGAGATACATGAATTTGTTCATTCATAAAATTGTTATGTACATAAAAATAGGGAAGGGCTCAAGTAAATCCAAAGCAATTTAGTTTTATTAGTAAGGGATTGTTTAATGTTTAGTAGTGGTGATTGAAAATTTATTAAATATCTCATTGTCATGATTTCCAAGTTTGTAACGATTTCCAGGTAACTAACTCATTTTGTTCTAAAACGGGCTACTTAGTTCGCGTACCTATACTGAACCTGGAGCGACGTGCACAAATTTATTCTCACTTTTACGCCAGCACCCGTCACCATGATTTGAGGCAACCTCTGAATAAAAGTCGTGTCTCTCTTCTCACATAGAATTGCTAAAAAGAAAATCTCGTTGTGGGTACTCTCATAAGAAAATTACAGTTTGTACAATCCTTCTAAAAAGAAATGGTATATGTGACACCTCTGGAGTAGCCATCACTCGCCACGTACTGAATGGTTATTCTTAAGTAGACACGTCAGCTGAATATACCTGGCAATGTAGGACTCGCAAAAAAAAGTTGAATGACAATTTGTTTTCTTGAAGTGTGCCACAATGCTGTTCCACGTGTATTTGACCTAGCCACCGTACTGTACATAATAAAAAAATCTGCTAAATGCTCGAAGTTTTAAGATTTACTACATTAACAAAGTGTCGAAGCTTTACATGTCATGACATTAAGTTATACTGACCAAAGCACCATCTTTGTAAATAAAGGCAACATGCTATTACCTGTCAACGTCGTATCTTACACAAAAATTGTCGTTTAACTGTAGTATATTGTAATAACAAAACACTGTACCAAGTCTTAATCAAGCATTATTAGATTCATTGAAAAAAAGAACTATACTTCTTGAATGGTTGGTGTTATATATAAATATATTTGCAATATGCCCCCATACATTGTGACCGCACAAATGTCGATGCAACGTAAACGGCTGTATTAATGAGCGCCCAACATTATTGGTGGGTGCTGCTTAGCTATTGTACAAGATAAACGTTCTTCAAGACAAAAACGCCTCTTCTCGACAGCGAATAAGTGTGTTTGTTATTGGGCACTAAGGCCCGTAACGCCGCTGGGGAAATACCATATGAGGAATAGCATACAAAGAATTATAAGCATGACAGCCTTGCAAAGTTCTACATAAACAGTATGGCATGCATCTACCCGAAATGACGTGGGCAAATAATCATTCACCACCTTCCGAGAACATGACTTGTCACTTGATAGGGACTGCACTCGCTATGCAGCCAGTGCCCTTTGTGGGACAAAATAAATATAAAGAAGCGCAAAGGACGACACAAGCATTTCACAACAATACATTAGCAGCTTAGGCGCAAGTAGTTCGAACATCATGAAGTTGCAGGGCCTCATGCATGGTTTTTCTGCAAGCACAGGAATGGCGAAGATCAACAGCTATTGTATCACTGATGAGTTTCTTCATTACATAGGTCGAATAAGTGCGCCTACGTGTAGAGGCAACATTCTATTCTCACCGTTCTTTGCGCCCAGGAAAGCGTGATTCATCTGACGTTATTACAGCCAGGAAGTAGCTCATTAGCACATACGATGAACCAAATCACAACATTACAGACAGGAAGTAGCTCATTAGCACATACGATGGACCAAACTTTGCGGTTGTGCACTCCATAAAAGCTCGTGCGTTTGTGCTGCACTCTTAGACCTGCTTTCATTGTTACAAAGCATGGTTTTTCTAAGTCTTTAAGCACGTATAGACGGTTGCAAGGTTGCAATTGTTGTAGCCCCAAAAACTTCCGGCCACCTTATTTACCAGCTTCTAACATCAAAACTAAAAAGTACGTTTTTATGTTTCTTTATTGTTAACGAAGGTCTCTGTATTGTTTTTCGCACAAAAGGACGTGTAAAATACAAAGGAATCTTTTATATCTTTTATGTAGCTCAAAAGAACAAATATTTGAATATATTTTGTCATTTATTGGAAGTGTAGAAAATGAACGGGCTAGTTTCTAAACCCCTTCTTGCCCTCCGATGTTACTAAGGCACATCAGTGGAAGAAACCAGATGTCATCAAGGGTCTGTGTATGTAAACTGTGAAATGGTCTATACATTGTGGTCACGAACAGCAGCCTAAATCTGAGCAAGAGCATTAAGGACGCAAGAAGGAAACACTCAACAAAATATTCATTCCCACAAGTATACACGAAAACTCTAAAGTGACGAAACTAAAAAAAACACACGAGGAGTGAAGCATGCAGGTTATGGGTTCAAGAGTAAATTTCACAAGATTGCCATGGGCATGTCACCTTCGACATCTGCGGAAAAGTTTCTCGAAATTAGAGTGCACAACACATGGAAAGAGCTCATGGAGACAAACTATGCGAACCAGCTGGAGAGACTGCACTGCAGCTGAGGAATGTGGATAGTGCTCTACTCCGAGATTTGAGTTACCGTCCTGCGGATGACATTCGCGCGACTAAGCATATTTCGTATGAGATCAGAAGTAACTTACACACAAGTAGGATACCAAGGAACATGCATCCCGAGTACGACGAAAAAAGACAAGTCAGGATAAAACTGCTCAATCAGATATTACAATGCACCAACAGCAAAAAAAAAGGTGATGTGAGATCCACCGAATAGAGGCTTACTTTAGAAAGTATCATTTTGCTGTAAGCGTGGTCGACAAAAGCAGCAAAGAATTGAGAGCAACATCAATATGAGCAAAGAGCGCGAGTACAGCGGGAGAGCTGGGCATAGCCCTGATCATAGCTATATGCAAGAATACGTGGGCTACCGTTATAACAAATTCGCAAGATGCGTGCAGAAGATACATCAAGAGAAGGATCAAAAAGACAGCACTACATGTCTTCAAAAACGCCAAGATGAACGAAACAACCATTCTTTGGACACCGGGACTTGGGTTTCCCGCGGAGAACCAGGCAGCGCACGCCGCGGCTCGAGATCAAGCACGCGAAGTCATTTTCAACAAGCTGGGAACACATACGGCTGTCACGACGAGCATTAGCGCATACCGAACAAATACGCAGACATTACAACACACAACAGGAAGCAGAGGAAGTGGTAACCACCGGCACACAGAAGTCTGAGAAAAAAACAGGCAGTGATATGGAAACAACTAGAAGCCGGAGCTTTCTCGCACGGAACAATGATGCACACAATGTATCCAGGGACTTTCGGGAGGAGCTGCATGTTTTGTCTTCTGCACACACGCGACACTCTGCGCCACATGTGCTGGAGTGCCCCAACAATCTGAAGTTACTACCTCATCACCACCAAGTGAAAACGCAGAGAAAGAAACGAACCCAGAGGAAGTATTCGAAGACCAGTGGGAGGCTTTGCTGGTGACAAAAGTCCCTAACAGCCAGCTGCGATTGGCGAGCTAGGCTTAGGTGGTGGCAGCGAGCAAAGGCTACCTGGACTGAGAAGGCCACATACCTTAGGGCTGAAGTACAAAGAGCCTGGTCCAAACAAATTTTATTTTAATTTCTTCGCTTATACCTCTTTTTTTCTTTACATGCCTTGTTGATTTCTCTAAGGAATGTAGGGATAAATATTTGACCTGTTTTATTATCGCCAGGTATTTGTTGGGCTCACTGTCACTTGCTTTATAGTCATTTAACCAGTGGCAGGTAGCGGAACACTCCTGATTTTTGCGACGCATGGCCGTTTTTAGGAGGAGTCGTGACTACAGGACACACCGTGAAAGTATCAGACCCCAACAAGTCATGACCCATAAGGTGCTTCGACACGTTATGGTCTCATCGCAATTTCGCCACCACTGTTGTCGACTTTGTGTCGCTATGATGCCATACTTGGATTACATCATCAAGTAAAGAAAACATTATGACAGACTTATGAAGGAAGAGTGTTGTTACTGTGAGTGGTCTAAACTTTGATTTACTTGGTAATACTACTAATCGCACAGAGTATGCAAATTGTTTCCAGGGTTTTGAATACGAGTCCTTATTCCCACTTCCAATCACATGCAATCCTGGGCGCATTACCACAGTCATTGACCACGTTCTTTCTAACTTTCTTTCACCTGAGCAACGTGGTGTACTTGAGGTAAATGTTACTGGCCTCAATCCCGTTTTTTATGTGAAAGTTTCATACATAATCGCGATTTAACATTGTCTATACCAATTATAAACAAAGATTAGTTTGTTGATTGCATAACAAAGGTGAACTTGTCTTTCGTTGAAACGTGCGCTGATGGTAACATAGCTTTTGATTATTTTTCGTTTCACCTATGCAAATAGGTTTATGAGAGCATCACAGTGATTAAATGCTAAGAAATCTTCTCAGCTCCCCATAATCTCTGGATAACAAACATGAACACTTCAGAATTAAGCGCCACTGAGCTTCTAATTGCTCACTGTGCTTTATTTACATCAGCCAATCAATATTGCGAATGAATTGAACTCAGTTTACCAAAAACAAGCTTCTAGTCAACCCCCAACACCGAGTAAATCTCACGTATGTTCTTCATATTATTTCTACCTTTCTCAACAGATCCTAATAAATTTAGCATCATTATTTACAATCGTGAAGTAACCCCTGTTGGACTTTACAGAATTCACTCGTACATCATTAAGTAATTGCAATTCACATTGCCACCATTTTATCCCGTGTTATAAATCAACTCTTGAGACAGGGTCCCTCACATAACAACTAAAAAAGGTCACATTATTTCTAGTGTTCAAGAAAGATGAGCGAACTTCCATATCTAACTATTGCCCCAAAGCTATCCTATCAGCTTTTAGTAAAATGTTAGAGAAGTGTAACGAGAAACGCATCACTAGTAACTCGTCTTAACTTGACATTTACACCCATAATGAGTGGTTTCCGACCTGCTTTCTCAACCATTTTCGCGTTGATAACTTTAACTGATCAGATTAGAGAAGCTGATTACTCTGGTTAATTAGCCGGATCACTGTTCATTTACCGAACGAAAGTTTTCACCCTCTTAGCCACATCATTATGGAAACCAAACTCATGCCTAGCGATATTTTTTGACCTGCCCTAACAGTTAATAAACATTACCTCTCTAACAGACAACAGGCTGTTTATGGTCGCTCTACAACCTCAGGGTTTTTACTGCTAATCAAGGTTTCTCTCAAGGGTCCCATCTTGGCCCGCTTTTACTTTCAATTTTTTCGAACGATCTTCCCCTTTCTGGTACTAACTCTGAACATTATCTTTATGCCGGCATGCGATGACACTACCATACTAGTCACTGATAACTCAATTGATTCTTTGATGCTAAAACATAAATTGGTCCAAATAAGAATCTAAGCTGATATAACTGGACTTTCTCAGTACTAACCCCATCAAAAAACAGGGTCATGATATTTCATTCAACATGCGAAGCTCTTCCCACCCAGGTTGTCATTAAACCAAATGACATAATCAGTATCACTGACACTGAATGCTGCTTCATTAAAGTCCTTCTCGAGTTCCATATACATTACTCAAACCATGTTATGAATTGAGGCAAAAATTAGCATATATAAATCAGATTTTATTATTAAGAGCACGTATTTGTTTTATTACTTCAAGTCTAACCAGTCCATACAATATTTTTATTTTAGGTAACAATGCACAGCAAGGAGAAACACATACCTAACCCAATTCATTCCCATACACCTCATTAAAAATCAAGTCATTAGACTTATAACTTTCAATAATTATCGCACCAGTGCATCCTCAAGATTTTTCAACTTTGATATACTTCCTACAGCTACTTTAATTAAATATCATAATAATATCCTGTTATTCAAGGCACTGAACCAACTTGTACCATTAAGTGTCTTTTGTCCTGATGCTCTGTATAACTGTAACCAAGCTAGATTTGCTTCAAACGAAAATATTTACTGTCTGCTACCTGTACTAATTTTGGCCGCCACATTGTCATTTCTCAGCATCATTCTTATGCAATTAATTTCTATCTCACACCAAGCAGTGCTCGACGATTGGTTTTCTAAAAGAACAATGATATTTGTATTCGGTTAGCTACTAATCTTCTGTCTTCTTATATTGTTTATGCCACTCTTTTTTATTTACTCGTATCTTCGTTGTGTTGCTTTTATCAATTGATTTGCTAAACTGTTTTTATACTAACTGCTAATCAAGTAATTGCCGTTATTCAATGCTGAACAGGAGGTCCCCCTGCGGCCTTGCGCTTTCGCAGCTCCTCTCGTATATCCACTTCGCACGACGTTTATGAACTCTTTTATGAACTAACAACTCAAAGAAAATTGAACTTTAACATGAACACGACCTTGACTACACGACACACCGTGATGACAGGAAGGCGCTTACAAGCCTGACAAGCCAGGGCGAGAGCTGCTAATCATCTTCGTTGTTAATAAACTATTTAATGTTCCCGAAATTGCGACCATCCTGGCGTGCAGTCGCACAATCAGAAATTAAAGCAGTGGCTTTGAAGGTGAAGCGCAACCTTTTTAACATGAGAACAGGTGTCACGTTGCGCAAGCTGAACTATACTGGTAGCATATTTCTGTTTGGTCACAGATAGTCTGAATGGAGTCATATATTTTCGCCTTTTTGTCAAAACAACACTTTTCCGCATGACGTGCACAACCACTCTCCTAAACTGCGCTTGTTTTGCGCTTGATTAGCTTTTAATACATGACAAAATTGACGTATTTTCTAAGCTGATACAACAGTCATTTGATTATGAAATACCTTGCATGGGATTTCCAGTAACACTCTATAACTATTCATGTTGTGGTTCATGATGCAAGTCCCACATTTAGGCGTTCTCGTGGAACAAAGAATATCACTCGAGTTCAAATGTACTTACCAATAAATAGACTGTTTGCGCCATGTGTAAAAGTAAATATAAGCTGGCTTAAATTTATTAGACTGATGATTACACGGGGCCACACAAAATGCGATTATGAGCATGCGTTCAATATGTGATGAATTTTAAAGAATCAGAATGAAAACTTGGATAATCTACCTCAAACTATAGGCTCGTATAATCCAGATGCTCCATGGTTTATTGACGAGATTGCGACCACCTTTTTATACGCGCAAAAAAAGAAAGAAACATGGCCAACATGTGGAGAACATCAGAAGTGTGAGAAGGCATAGTACACTTTGGGTTAATTCTCAGCTCGAACTGAAACTCGAATAAATTTGTTTGTGGCGTGAATTGACCGGACCACCTGTACATACAAGTAAACTTCGAATATCAAGGTGCACCACCTTGAACGCAAAGCACACACGTCTTTTACCCTACAAGTATCTTCAAGAGCATCACCTCTGCTGAAAAATGCAGCATATTGGCAAAATGTTTTGCCGGGTGAGTCTGAAACACTTAGCTGCGACAAACTTTGAAAATGAAATTCTGCCATGGCCTGGAACAAACTGTGCATGAACCAACGAGGGTTACAGGTTCGTCGAAGTCATTGTTAGACCTCGTGTTCTTGTCCCAAAACATAACAGACTATGTTTTAAATACTTTAGATAGCATATACGACCACAAAATGTTGTCTTTAGTCATTAAAACTAGTGCATGCAGTTTATAGAAATCGTTCTTTCCGGTAAAAGTAAACGACTTTAAAAAAGCAGATGACACTTTTATCGTAAATTTCACGTTCTATCCGAGGATCATCGCTTTTCTGTGGGCAGCGATGGATCCAGGCCCCACCATACGCAATCCGGGCTTGGCGTCACCTTCGACGTCAACCTCAAGGAAGCGCAACAGCCGGGAGGACGACAGTACCAGTGACAGCACTGAACTGTACACGGCGAGTAGTGAAGACAGCGACGATGATTTTATCCCTGCAGTGAAACGTAAAGCTAAAAGAAAAATGGTCGGCGCGTTTTCGCCAGCTAGCGTCTCTACCGTTAAGGCGGCGTGCAGTTCTGAACGCCATACGATACTTTTTGTTTCTGTCGACTCTTCGATCAACCTGAAGAACATGAACAGGCAATTGATATCAGCGCGTCTCGAAGCTATTGTGCCTAATGAGATAAAGGATATCAGACTGAACCCACGGAAGAATATCCTGGCCATAGACGTTGAGCACCCGGCTGCGCTACATACCCTGCGAACTGTCACTGAGCTTGGAGGCATCTATCTCAGAACTTACATTCCGCAGGATAGTGACACGACGCCAGGCGTCATTTATTACGTTGATGTTTCCATACCGAACGCAGACCTTCCTGTTCTGATAAAGCCAGCTACTGGGGCAACGGACATATTGCAAGTATGCCGGCTTGGCAAATCCTGTTGCATCAAGGTGACCTTCAGAGGTGATTGCTTCCCATCACATGCAAAGGTTGTTCATTTTCGTCACGTTGTCCGACCATACATCCCAAGACCACTACAGTGCCGCAACTGTCTAAAAGTGGGTCATGTTAGTGCTGTGTGCAACAACAAGCAAGCAAGCCCACGTTGTGCCGGACCCCACAAAGCGGAGGCTTGCCAAGCAACTCTCCTAAAATGCAGCAACTGCAACGGCAACCATGAGACTTCGTCCAAAGACTGCCCAGTACTGAAGAAAGAGAGGAGCATTCTGAGACAAATGGTTAAAGACAGATCCTCACGAAAGGAAGCGGTAACGATTGTTCAACGACGGTGTTCCCGTCGACGGCGGCGCTCGAAGAAAAGAAAAAGCAGTCCTGTGCCGATGGAGCCTTCAATAACGCCACCACCGCCACCACCACCGCCGCCACGACCACAGAGACCTCCCCCGCCCCCGTCACCAGGTGGGGTACGTCCAGAGGTGCCGGAAGACACTGTGGCGCTACAGAGAACATCCGGCTCTGACTGGCCCACTTTACCGCGGGGACACGTGTCTACGGAGCCACAATATCCACAGTCAACAACGAATATGCCCCCAGCAGGCAGTCTGTCGGCCCAAGAGGTACAAGTCTTTCCTGTATTGAGGTCGTTCATAAGTGTTATTCGCACTCTATTGGATAGTCTACAGATGCCTGCCACTGAATGCGCGCTGCAAATATTGGACACACTAGAACCAGTTCTTGCCGGACTTCAGTAACAAGACGGCGCACCATAGACCGCATCAGCCTTTCCGAGAAAAAGTCAAGCGTGCTTCCATAATTCAGTGGAACGCAAGAGGTCTATAGTCAAGAATGCCTGAGTTCAGACAATTCATTTTCGAAAAGAACTTTCCCATTATCAACATTTGTGAAGCGCATTTTTCAAAAATACCTCGTCTGTCGGGCTATGAATCGTTCGTTTCTTCATCGTGCATTGAGCGAAGTCTAGTTGCTGTGTACATCCGTAAAGAACTCACTTACGTTCTCCAAAGAGTAGAGTCTCACAATGGAAATCACTACGTGTGTCTATATGTTAAAAAGAAGAAGTTGTCGTTTACGCTGATAGGCGCATATATAGCGCCGTCAGGTTGAATAGATCAACAGATATTGAATGGTATATTTGCAACGACTCCAGCACATTGGATATTGATGGGCGACTTGAACGCCCATCATCCATTGTGGGGAATCATCAGGACAAATCGAAAAGGCACGGACCTAGTTGATCTCGCATCAGAGCACGGCCTTCAGGTGCTGAACGACGGCAGCCCTACTTATCTCCGAGGAGTAACACACAGCAGTTGCCTGGACTTGACATTAGTGTCGCCTAGCATTGTCACGAAAGTCCAATAATTCACAGATATTGAAACACATGGCAGCGACCATATCCCCACGTACGTGACAGTCAGAGGTTTGGACGATTCTCCTTCCCCTGAACATTCAAGACTTATTGACTGGGAAGAGTTTCAGATATCAGTGGAGAGCAAGTGCATGCACGAACCACCGGAATCCATTGAAGAAGTGATTAGTTGTGCAATGACGACTTCCACGAAGATATGTTCGAAAGAATCGAGACGCACGGAACTCGACCAAGAGTTGGAACAACTTCGAGCGGTCCGCCGACGTGCCGAAAGACGATACAGATGCACGAAATCTATCGCTGACCTCAGAGAATCCAGACGCATTCAGAAAAAATACCAGCATCGAATGCACAAACTTCATGAACAACGATGGAAGAATTTTTGTGACTCGCTAGACCCTCGAAAGCCCTTGTCTTCCGTATGGAGGACTCTTCGAGGTATTCACTCGCATCCGCAACAGCGTCACCCCTTCGCCGCTCTGGCACTACATCAACGTCGCTCACAGCTTGATGTTTCTGGGGAGTTTTGTGCAAAGATCGCCGGCGACATCTCTATACCGATCGATCTAATGCCACAAGATGTTCCAGTCACACGAGATCAGCAAATGGAGGTTGCATTCACCATGGAAGAATTTCATGCGGCATTGAACACATGCAGACGCTCATCGTCCCCAGGTCCGGATGGAGTGACCTATACTGCCCTACGTCACCTAGTCCCGAAGGCACAGCGCTGTCTTCTGGACATTTTCAATAGGTCTTGGCATGATGGAACGGTGCCTGATGAGTGGAAGTGTAGTCGCCTGGTGCCTTTGCTGAGCCCGGAAAGTCTCCATTCGATTTGGCATCATACCGGCCTATAGCACTAGCAAGCTGCGTTGGCAAGGTCATGGAGGGGATACTGCTTACACGCATAGAATGGTACATGGAACATTATAACATCTATCCTGATGCTGTGGCTGGTTTTTGACGAGGTCGGTCCTCAGTTGATAGCGTTATTGACTTAGTGACCACTGTTCAGCATCAGAAAGCTCAGAAGCGGCTGTCGGTAGCTCTGTTCTTAGACGTGAAAGGTGCCTATGACAACGTGACCCACGAGGCTGTTCTCAATGTTTTGAAGCAGCTGAACTTGGAGGTCGTGTCTTTCGATGGGTAAGAAGCTACCTCACCAAGAGATCCATGTTCGTTTTTACTGAAGATGGGTCTACGAATAAGTATTTCACAAGTCGTGGGGTGCCACAAAGCGGTGTTTTGAGTCCAACACTTTTCGACCTGGTTCTCGTGGGGCTCACCGAAATGCTGCCACAGACGGCTTATATATCTCTCTAGGCTTACGATATCTGTATTTGGGTGTCTGGCGTGACTCGGCCTCAAGTGCGCGCAAAATTACAGAAAGCGGCAACAATGACAATGACATACCTTCGCCAGCAAGGTTTGACTATCGCCACAGAAAAATGCGCAGCGGTGGCGTTTACACGCAAACCGATGTCTTTCTACTCATTGTGCATCGATGGCAGATCAATCCCATATAAGAGCACTCATAGATTCTTAGGCGTCATCGTAGATCGTGACCTAACCTGGAGCCCGCATGCCACATACCTGAAGAAAAAGCTCATTGGCATTGAGAATGTATTCAAGTTCGTCGCCGGAAAATCGTGGGGCCCATCCGTGCACTCCATGTTGCAGCTTTATACAGCCCTCTTTCTTGGAACTCTCCGGTACAGCCTTCCTGTCCTTTCCAACACGTGCAAGACTAAAATTCGTGCACTACAAAGCGTACAAGCCCAAGCACTTCGTACATGCCTTGGCCTTCCAAGATGCTCATCGACAGTGTCAACTATTGTCATTGCCCAAGAACAACCGGTCACAACGCACATCATTGTCGAGACGCTGAGAACGCACATTCGGCATTTATCACGGCTACCGTCACATCATTTAGCGTGTTTGACAGCTCGGAGGCCCCATTCTTCGTACGGCGGTATCGTGACAAAACATCACGACATACTACCGCCTGGCTTCAAACTTGCGATGCATCCAGCAACAGCGCCATGGAGTCTTCGTCAACCTGACGTGCGCTTATCAGTTCCTGGAATCTTTAAGAAGGCACGCATGTCAACACTAGCCCTGAAGCAATTGACTTTGCGTCTGTTGGACCAAAGGTACTTCGACAGCATACATGTTTACACCGGTGGATCCACTAATTCCAACAGCTCCACAGGAGCAGTGGTTGTTCCAACTGAAAATGTGTTACTTCAGTACAAGTTTTCTCACACCACGACGTCGACAGCAGCAGAGCTCCCAGCACTTCAAGGTGCAGTAAAGTATATTCTGCGCCAGCAACCTAACCAATGGGCCATCTTTTGCGACTCCAGCTCAGCCTCACAGTCACTACGGTTTGTTATGCAGCACGGGCTACATGAAAACTCAGTATATCAAATAAGGCACGACTACCACGAAGCGCTCGCGGAAGGTCACGATATTGTATTTCAGTGGTTGCCGAGTCATTGCGGAATCGTCGGCAATGACCCCGCGGATGAAGCTGCTCGATCGGCTCATGACCAAGACCAGCGCACCCCCATACCACTCTTGAGAACAGACGCTGCAAGGCTACAACAATCACTTGTTCGCCGTATATCTCTCCTACAATGAAATACGCAGGGTTTCTCCAACAAGCACCTGTATTCTATCGACCCAAACTTGCAACTTGGTTTGCCATCCGGGTTCCGACGATGCGCTAAAACTTTACTGTGTCGCATGAGGTTAGGCGTGGCATTTACGAATTCTAACTCTCGTCTCCTTGGAATGGCGTGCACTTCGGCATGCAACATCTGCGCCTGCGAGGAAACGCTTGAGCACATTTTATGTCATTGCCCAGCATACCAGACCGAACGACGTATTATGGAAGCCAAGCTCTGTCAGCTGGATTCACGGCCGCTTACAGAAGAGAACATCCTGGGACCTTGGCTGACGGCTTCCCATACACGCAAAGCCATGAAATCCCTCTTGTACTTTTTAAGGACCACCAAACTTC
Organism: Rhipicephalus annulatus; assembly: GCA_013436015.1. NCBI lineage: Eukaryota > Metazoa > Arthropoda > Arachnida > Ixodida > Ixodidae > Rhipicephalus > Rhipicephalus annulatus. The sequence goes on along the minus strand of WOVY01009764.1, from coordinate 134,602 downwards.
TCGACCGCTTGTGAAAGAACTGTGCGAGGCCGTGCTGTGTAATCTCGAGCTGACTATTTATGCTTCTCTTTCTTACTCCTCTTCTTTTCTGTCTCTTTCCTTTCTAATAATCCCCTTTTGCCCCACCCCAAGTGTAGGGTAGCCACCCTAGCCAAGCTTGGTTAACCTCCCTGCCTTCCCTCTCTATTTATCTCTCTTTCTCTCTCTTCTCGAGCTCCACTTTAATAATTTCGAGCGAGCGTCACATTTCGAATCTGTAGAGCAATTGTGGCAGATGTTTAAGGCCAACGTCGTAACTAGCGTTCATCGCTTTGTCCCTACTCGTATTGGGAAAACACGTAAACCAAATTCCTGGTTAACACGCAGTATCATATGTATGAAAGGACGAAATAAGAGATTAAGGAAAAGTAAAAAAAGATCGACGGAAGTTGCAGCTATGAAAATGAAGTTGAAAGAACCCCTTTTGATTTCCAAAAAAAATGTTCTTTGGCCAAACGCTTATGAACTTCCTTAAAAGTTCGCCATCCAAATTCTGGCATTACATCACTCACAGAAAGGAAAGACTTGAGCAGATCTAACATGAGGGTTGTATCCTGACAAAAATTGAAGACTTAGCAGATACTCTTAATCGCTTCTTTCAGTCCGTTTTCACAATCGAACAGGGCAATAACATAGGGACATCCATCAGTAACAATGCAACAACTGCAATAGAACCTGTTATTATCAACCGCGAAGGTGTTTTTAAGTTACTGCTTGAGCTGGATGCGAAGAATGGAAGTGGTCTGGCTAACTTCCTACAGAGTTTCTCAAAAGATACGCAAAATGGGTCTTCTTTTATTTAGAAATAATATTTTTGAAATTGGCTGAGACGCGATCACTTCCACAAAACTGGCGCAATGCAGTTGTAATTTCGATTTTTAAAAACGGTAACCGCTCGGTAGTAAACAATTGCCGGCCCGTATCCTTGACGTCGGTTTGCTGTAAAGTTCTGGAACATATATTAGCAAAACATATTCTTAGTTTTCTTGATTCTAACCAGTTACTTTGCGCAAGCCAACATGGGTTTCGGCGTGGTCTTTCTACTGTGGCACAATTAGCTGGAACGCTCCATGATTTCAATAAAAACAGCGATGCCCTTCTGCAGGCTGATGTAGTTTGCTTCGATTGTAAGAAAGCTTTTGATAAGGTCTCTTATAGTAAATTACCTTTCAGGCTTGAATGATCAGGAATAAGCGAAGAAGTAATAAATTGGATAGAAGCCCATTTATCCGCACGTCAACAGCCTGTAAAAATTGAAAATCACACTTCAAGACCACTGGCCGTGTACTCGGGCGTTCCCCAAGAATCTCTTTTAGGAACGATTCTTTTTCTGATATTTGTTAATGATCTATGTTCGATAGTTGAGGCTCTCAATAAAATAAAACTTTTTACAGTTGACTGCTTGATTTATTCCCCAGTTACTTGCGAAGGTGTCCAAATTAATCTGAATGGGTGCTTACAGGCATTAGTTCAGTGGTTCATATCATGGGACATAGAAATAAACTATAGCAAGACGATTTTTACGCATATTCACTCTAGTGGGCGGAAATTGTCATTCATGTATCACATCGGAAGTCACCCTTTAAATAATGTCGATTGTTTCAAATACCTAGGAGTTAGCATTATGCACACATTGAAATGGCACTCGCATATCGATAACGTCTGTTCTAAGGCAAACAAAAAACTGTATTTCCTAAAAAAACTGTAACATGCCACAGCAGATGTAAAACTAACTGCTTACAAAACATTCATACGTCCTGTCTTAGAGTACGCTAGTATTTTATGGGCGCCTCACCAAAAGGTGTTGTGGACAAAAATCGAAAGAATACTAGAATTAGCAGTCCGTTTCAAATGCGGTAGATACCGACGCACACACTCAGTCACAGCTCTGTTAAAGTCCTGTGAGCTTGAGGTTTCGGAATATCGCAGGCAAAAACATCGCCTCAAATTTCTTTTTAAGCTTATAAGCGGGCAAGCAAAGATAAATAAGGATTTATATATTCAGCCCCCTGGAAGGCGATATGATTGTCTTAATAATAGTAGAGATATTCTACTTTGTTTCACACGCACGAATGCTTTCCGCCACTCCTTTTTTCCGGACACAATAACTATGCGGAACAGTTTACCCAATGCGGTTATGCAACAAACAACATCAGTGGATTTTGAAAATGCATTGGCCAGTTTTCTTTGTAGTGATGCTTGCTAAATTCTGTTGTCAAACTTTTATTCGTTGATTCTTGTGTGTAGTCACTTTTGTTTGTTTCTTATTTTTTATTGTTGGTTATTCATCTCGTATTTATATCTGCTTTTGAATTTTTCTTTTTTTGTTCGAACGTTATGTACTTTGTGAAACCCTACCTGTGATGACCCCGAGCACGGGGTTGACAGTATCAAATAAAAAATATAAATAAAAAAGACACAAAAACAGAACAAGACGACGAAGGCGGGTGCCGAACTTTCAATTCCTTTTACTTTGAAATCTTTGCCACATATCTTGGTGCGTTCATTTTGTATCCTCGTTTCAATGTGTCCCCTTTTCTTATCTTTTTTTACTTTCTCGTTGCTTCTCTTCACTATATCTTTGTATCTTTTTGAGTTCCTCATTTCTTTCACTATTATCTCGTTTTCGTGTGCTGCCCGCGCTGCACTTTGCCGAGCAGTTTCTTCGTCTAACACTCCCACCTGCTTGCAGTACTAAAGAATGGCTTTCCCGAATTTTTTGTGCGAACCCAACTATGGTTCTCTGCGGACACTACAATTTTCCCGGGCAAAATAATTAAACAGCTTTGCGGTCGACACAACGTTGATTTCGACCATGACCACTTTATTTAATTGGCATAGCGAAGCTCAGGCACACCACCGCTGGTATGCTTAAGGACCCCAGGGTGAAGTGTGCCATGATGTGCGTACGAGGAGATAAATCCAATCAGCAAGCAAAGCAAGGGGCTGCCCTACTGTTGCTTCTGTGGCAGATCATCGAAAAAGAAGCTTATTGCTACACCTAATCAAAGAGTACGAGGGCAGCCTGGCGCGACCCAATTCTCATGGGTGCCTACCAGTCCGGTGGGAAGGAGCTTTCAGTACATGTTCAGGAAAACTAATCTTCGTCGACACGGTATCAAAGCGCTGAGAAGTAGCTCCGGTGTTTTCTGGGCAGAACATTCACTCCAGGCAACCAGCCCAGCCAGTATATTGATCCACTCCAGAAACAACCTGTCACTTGAACCTTCTCCTTGGTGTGCATTTAAATAAATACTGAACTAGCTGACAGCCGGCTACAGCTGTTTATTTGTTGAGTGACTTAACCTGGCTATAAGTACGGTAACTGATACTACAGAAACGTCAGAAGAACTTGCGCTTGAAGTAGAAGTTTCTCTGTACGTTATTTCAATTTCCAGGGTCTTTCCCCATATCGATAATGAGAGGCAAGTGAATGAGTGGTGATCACGTACGCTATCCCGTTCACCTTTACTTGTTTCTTTAAATAAATTTCAGTTTGAAGCCAGTGCTAGTCCTGTCCGGTTCATTTCTTAGTGGGTCTCAAATTTTTCCTGCCACTGTTACTTCCGCATGGAACAAAATCTCTGACGCGAAAACTTTATATGCCTCACTAAACGCAAAACACGATGTCACATTCACAGGGTCGATTCCACGAAAGATACAAAATGTGGTTTACTTGGTGCCTCCGATTTACATAATAACTTTATATATGTTGCCCGTAAGACCGAATAGCACAAAATCACACTTTATTTTTAGATAGAAAATGTTCTGAACCAAGGAAAAATAGAGAAGCATCGCCCGGTGACGACAGCCTTTTTACGAAGAGTGCGTTTTCGTGAATTTATTATCAATGTAAAAACGATGCCAGCTGTATACCACAAATGTCCTTCTGCGTAGCTCATATAGAAGTAATGGAGAAATAGCTCATATGATCTTTCCCAATATTGGGAACTTCTACGAAATTCATGAAAATTGCCATCTTTGTTTTTGAGGCGTAATTTTTGCTTATGTGAAAGTCATGCCTTATTTTTATATACAGTACTGATGTTTATTTATGTGAATAATTCTACCCTGCATTCTATTTTGTCTGGTTGTTTCAAAACAATTGAAGTTTGTAGCTCAAAACATAAACAAACCAAATCGTTTGTCACTTCATATATCTCTTATAAAAAGGCTTACCCAAAAATTTGCTCAAAATACTTAGATGACTCTCAATCAACTGCATTATTAGATTCCAGAAAAGCTTATTGCATCAACTTACAAACAAACAAACTTACAATTTTTCAAAAGTTGCGTTTTCAGAGTGCTTTTGCTACCACGTAAATGACTTTTCTTTAGCAAGAACACGCTTTTTTATGACTTTGTAATATGATAATATATAGGTACTTTCCCTGAATAAGAAGTGTTTTACAAAAATATAACAAAAACGATTCTTTCTCGAATGTTATGCATATTAGTCCACTCTTAGCTGGTTGTGCGCAAAATATATCGGGGACAAGAAGATGCAGCGTAATCTTGAGCGCCACTTATGACTCTTGTAGAACCACTTCATGTTGGTGCGTTTTGTTTTCTACGCGCAAAACTGCTGAAACGAGTTTTCCAGCTAGAACAAGGCAGTTTTTTTGGGGGGGTGCATTTTAGTTATTCGCGACTTCATTGCAGTGCTTGCAGACGTGAAGCATGCACCTTTTCGGGTCTATGTATTTGCTTTTTTCAGTACGCGTGCTCACAGAAAACCAATTAGGCTTCAAAAAAATTGTGTACGTTATGGCTACCTTCTTACTTTCATATAAATTAGAAATTTACAAAGGGTGGTAGTGCTGACCGACGAGCAATGCAACGCAATCTGAGGAGCACAGCCCCACGCTGCACTAGTTTTGCCGCAGTACAGAAAGCTGGCATATAGATTACGTAGTTTACATGACGCACTTTGCCTTGCTTATTGCAGCCCAACCAGTTCTCTGGATGAGCACCGTGTTTTATGGGTTGTGTGAGGTATCCAGTGGCGCACGCTCTGTACCTTACGGTAAATTGAATAGCGTTCATAATGCGATCGTACGGTCACAACTATGCAAACCCTGAGAAATTGATAATCAGTTAACCTACCTGAGGTGGCTTCAAAAAAAGTAATTAGTGAAAACTTTACTTTAGTGAAGAGCAACCCGTCACAGTACGTGTTATTATGGAATCCAGGTAAGCGTCACACAAAACATGCTTCGTCCGTTGCTAGGACTAATGCCATTGACATTCACGTAATAAACACGTTTTAAACTCTGATAATGGCATATGGTTTGGAAATGTACAATTTCGACCAGAAAAATTAAAACTCTTGACTGCTTTCAAAAGCTCGTTTTGTTTTCTGAATGTATTTTGTGTTTTAAATGGTTTTTTTCAACTTTGACAGAATGGCGCATGATATTGCATCGAGAAAGTTCCCTGCTTACCATCTAATATAGAAATTCTGTTCGAGGCACAAAAAAAAAACAGGGCACGACTGGATGGTCTGCCTTTGGACTGAGTGATAAAGAACACAAGCAAACTTGCGAACTCATCAAATGCTTTTCACTTGAGAGGTCACTGTTTATTTTTCTTGGTTTTTAAAAAAACTCTTCAGTTGCAGAAAAAACCTAATTGCTGTTATTTCGCGAAGCCATACTAGAAAAAAGCATGTTGCTTGATTTTCATTCATACGTCATTTATACGTGGCGCTGAACATACTCTGAAAACACCATGTTTGAAACTTTGTAAGTTCGCTCTAATTCTAATGATGCAGCATGTTCTTCTAGAATATAATAATGCGGTTGCTTTGGGACAGTTTGAATAATTTGGAGCAAAATTGAAGGTGGGTTTTTTTTAATCAAGATTTTTTAATTGCCCAACAGTTCTTTTTTACATATGCGTCAAGCAACGAAGGTTATTACTTGCAATAATACTCCGCAAAATTTAAATGCAGGGGACAACTATTCATACAAGAAATATGATAGTTGTAAATATGAACAAACTTTGACTTTCACAGACGTGAAAATCGCGCTTCAAAAACGAAAGAGTTTTAGAAAGACATCGTTTTTCCAGAATTTTCAAATATAATATTAATACCTTATTCTGGCATGTGTACACAACAGTTACATGCTACCGAGATGAGGCAAAAGGGAACAGACGAAACTGTTTCCTGACTAGGCCTACATCCCGGCTCGTAAACAAACAAAAAAAGGAGTGAGCCATATACTCGTGTATACAGTTTCGCGAACAAAAAAACAAAAAAAAAACCAAAAATAAGGACAGTGGTGAGGAAAGCGAAAAACATCCAGTACAGGGCAATTTATCAGCATCACTGTAGAGAAGTCATGGAATTTCAAGCAACTTCGCTATAGAAGTACGAAAACCTTAAAACACCATTTCATGTTTATATGTCCATCAGAATAAAGTTGTGAATAGATTTAGTGAATGAAGAGGTGCAATAGTATCCATCATAATTCAGAATTCAAGTGGAGCTAACAATGTGCGTAGCTAAACAATTGAAATGCAGTGAAGTACAACCTGGTTAACAAAAGTATGCATCGCAAGTGGCAAAACATATTGCATCAAGCACTTCATCCTGGATCGAAGAGTAATCTTACATTCTTCTTAAAATGATGTACAGATCTGCTTATCTGTGATAATTCTACTACAGAAGAAGGAAAACTGTTGCATATATCTACTATTTGATGGTCAAGTGTTTGGGTACCATAATTTATTCTAGATCGTGCTGAAACAAGTGACGTCCATCGTAACTTATATTCAATGTGACGAGTGAGGTACATATTGCTGAATGAAGCAAAATCTTGGTTTACGCGAATATAAATAAGAACCATCACTTTAAGTTTGTAGCATTCAGTGAAACACAATACACGAAAAACCGAAAATAACTTGCTATGTCTATGTCTATCTGGCCTTTTAGTTATTAGCTGCAATGCTTTTTGTTGCATGGTAATTATTTTTTGTGCATTGGTCTTATTACATGTGCCCCAAACTAAGTTGCAGTATGTGAGGTGCGAATGAACGAGAGAAAAGTATAGCTGCTTTGCCACCGAATGTGGAAGAAGATGGTTAATACGGCTTATAACACCAATGGATCGAGCCATTTTCAGTTTTATATGACTCACATGATCAGACCAGCTTAAGTCATTGCGGAAATGTACGCCCAGAAACTTGCAGCTACTGGTACATGTTATTTCTGAATTACCAAAATAGAGTTCTGGGTTGTGGTGTACTGCTTTGTTTTTAGCACGGAATAAAATGAAATTAGTTTTTTTCCATTTTGCCCTCAGCTGATTTACCCTCAGCCATACCTGTAATTCTTCAAGCCAACTATTCGCTCTCTGCTCAAGTTTTTTAGGTTGGGACCAGAAAAGATGTTAGTGTCATCGGCATATATTACAATGTTCGAAGATGAAGGAATGTTTACAATATCATTTATGTACAAAGTAAAGAGAAGGGGTCCTAATATTGATCCCTGAGGTACTCCATATTTTATTGTTCCGTTGTTAGAGCGAGTGTCGTTATGTAGCTATGTGTATTGTTGACGTGCAGTCAGGTAGCTTTTCATAAGGCTTCTTGCAATGCCACGAATTCCATAAATTTTAGTTTTGCTAAGAGAATGTGATATTGAACCGAATCAAACACTTTACTGAAGTCGAGAAATATTCCGATAGTAAAGTGTTTCATTTCAGTGTTTTGATTTAAGACATTTTTTGTATGAAGCAATGCGGTTTCAGTCGATTTCCCAGGTTTAAAACCGTATTGATGATCACTTATCAGATTATTTGCGGAAAGGAAGCCGAAAAAACGTGTATAAATTATTTTTTCAGCAACCTTAGAAAAAATTGGCAGAACTGAAATTGGCCGATAATTACCGAATTCTGTTTTATTTCCACCTTTAAAGACAACAGTAACAAGTGCTATCTTTAACCTATCTGGGAACACGCCAGTAGCCAACATCTGATTGAATATAGAGGTCAGTGGTTCTGTAAGGCAACTAATGGAATTCCTAATTGGCAATGGTGAGATGTCATCATCACCAGGAGCACAAGTATTTTTTAAAGAATTAATAATGGTTGTGATTTTTGCTTCTGTTGTTGGCGTCAGAAATATCGAGTCCTAGTTGGGAATCTGAATGCATGACGTAAGAGAAGTATTATTAGCCAAGGTAATTGAGCCGGCATATTTACCAGCTTTCAGGAAGTGTTCATTGAATTTTTCGGCTATTGCAACACCGTCATAGATAATACACTTAACCAGCATTTTGACGGGTGTTGTGTTTGCTTTGCTGCCGATGAGAGTTTTAATTCCTTCCCAGATCTGCTTAGGATTGTTACCTAAGCTTGAATACTTTTTTCTGTAAAATGACGACTTTGCTTTTTTTAGATCGGCATTTAGCGCATTACAAAACTTTTTGTATTCAGATAATATCTCAGAACATTTCGTTTTAAGGAATTTAGCGAACATCATGTTTTTTTTTCTTTTATTCTCATAAAGAGAGCCTTGTTTATCCAATCTTTACGGGCCTTTCTGTATTTTCTAATTGCCATAACAGGAAAAACGACATTGTAATGGTTAACTCCCTTTATATTGAAATTTTCGTACGCTTCATTTGGATTGGTTTCATTGTACACGTCTGTCCAATCGGTTGTTTTCAGCAACTCGCCGAAAACAGCGATATTATTGAAATCATTCGTTCTACGTGAATGGATAGGGGTTCGTCGTTTATTACCTATAGGGACAAATACAAAGAACGGCAAGTGGTCACTCAGACCAGACGAAAACACTCCGGAAAAAACCGCGTCTGGAGAAAAGTTCGTGTAGCAAAGATCTATTAATGTTGCTGTTGATTTGTTTACTCGTGTTGGGGACTCAATCATATTTGTACAGCCATACAGTAGCATTATTTCTGTTAAGGCCGCTTGAATCGGAGATCTACGCATAACATCAATATTAAAATCACCAAGTACAATAACACGCCATTTATGTGAATTAGCATTATCTAAACATGTCTCAATAAAATGAAAGAAGGCTTCTGTGTTACCTTGAGGAAGGCGGTACAGCGCAATGATAAAAATGTTCCGGTGTGACAGGCTAACACATTCTAAATCTTCGAAAACGCCCGTATAATTAGTCAGGATGTCAAAAGATAAGTTTTGGCGCGTGTATATAGTCACACCCCCACCTCGTTTTTTTTTTCCTGAATTGAGTTACATGTTTGTAGCCAGTAAATTGAATGACGTCTTCCTCCGAGCGGAACCACGTCTCGGTAAAAGCAAAAAAATCAAAAGTGTAGTTAGTAACCTAAGTTAATAAAAATAGGAATAATTATGTGAGCTATCTTTTTAGCTGCGCAGCAAGATATTTCGGGTGTATAGCTTGCGTTAGTCGAAGGTCGCAGGTTCGGTTCCTGCACACTACAAGTTATCTTTTCATTCGCTTGTATTTCTTCACCTTTACATAACAGCTCGGTTTAATAACTCCCTTATACTTTTCTTGCATTATTTTCTGTTAGATATATTTATTTTGTGTGTAACAAAAACAAGCCCTTAAATATACCCTTCCTACCTTTATATGTCGTGAATTCGAATAACTGCAATAAGTTATTCGATTTCACGACTGGCCAATACTTTACTATGAATGCTAACGAACAAACCGATTACCTAATTCTTGATTTTGCCAAGGCATTTGATACTGTCCCTAATTTTCGTTTAATCTTTAAATTGGCTGCACTCCGTATTGATTCATTAATAGTGTCTTGGCTACGAAGCTTACTCTCTTCACGTGAGTAACTTACCGTGATCAACGACATTTTATCTAACATTTGCGACGTCACATCCGGTGTTCTTCAAGGCAGTGTAATAGGTTTGTTACTTTTTCTACTATACTTTAATGATATGCCCGATAACCTTTCATCCACAGTTAGATTGTTCGCCGACGATTGCGCCATATACCGCAATAATAAATGTTTTAATGATCATTCTGCTCTCCAAAATGACCTTGACCTAACCCTCCGGTGGTGCGAAACTTGGCAGATGTACTTTAAATCCTCTAAATGCAAGTTAATTTCGTTACCCGAAAGCATACTAATTCAGCAATTCACTATAATAATAATAACGCCGTTGTTTCAGCTACACCATCTCACAAATATTTAGGCGTTCACCTTACAGCGGATCTATCCTGAACTACGCATATAGCAGCCGTCTCAACGAAAGCTTCTCAATCTCTCGGATATCTCCGCGGAAACTTGCACAACGCCCCTTCTAACGTACACGCATTATCATATATTACTTATGTTCGCCCTCAGCTGGAGTATGCCTCATGCACATGGTCACCATATCAAGATTACCTGGTACATATTTGCCCCGCCGCGGTGGTCTAGTGGCTAAGGTACTCGGCTGCTGACCCGCAGGGCGCGGGTTCGAATCCCGGCTGCGGCGGCTGCATTTCCGATGGAGGCGAAAATGTTGTAGGCCCGTGTGCTCAGATTTGGGTGCACGTTAAAGAACCCCAGGTGGTCTAAATTTCCGGAGCCCTCCATTACGGCGTCTCTCATTATCATATAGTGGTTTTGGGACGTTAAACCCCACATATCAATCAATCAATCAATCGTACGTATGTTGGAAGCCATCCAGAATAGGGCAGCGAGATTCATCTCTGGAAACTACGACTATCATTCAAGCATTACCCCAACAAAACAAGACCTTGCATTTCACTCACTAGAAATACGCCACATCTTTGCTCTTTTATTTCTGTTTCATAGGTGCATTTACATTAACGAAATTCACTGTTTGCCACTTTATTCTCCTGCGCGCACTTCCCGGCGCATTAACAATGCACGTAGTTTCATGCGCATTCATGGTCACACGCAAGCGTTTAACTTATCATCACTACCTCGAGCCATTGCATATTGAAACAATCTTCCGAATCACGTTGTATCCATTTCTAACCGTGAAACTTTCGTGATAACCTGAATTCGTTGCACTCTAATATTGTATGAAGCTACTGCACCTTGATTTTTTGTAATCTTTTTATATATATTTTCGTCTGCTTTTCTCCTTTATTGTTATTTCGTTTGCATACTGATGCCCCCTTACTCAACGCCCTTCAGTGGGCCTGTAAGGTATTTTGAATATATATATATATATATATATATATATATATATATATATATATATATATATATAGCCTGCCTTCGTCGGAGTGCCTTCGTCACTCCGACGAAGGCAGACCCACCTGCCGAATTATTAGTAAAGCTAGTGTTTTTTCGCACGTTTGTCGACCCATTATTCTAACGTGTATATATATATATATATATATATATATATATATAAATTGACACAATAGGAGTGAGATCTTGAGATCTAACAGCTATTGTTAGTCAATGTTTGATTCAAACGGACTTGTCTTTCGGGTATTGTTCCGAGGTGGCTCATCGGACCTCCCAAGCGCATAACCAAACCTGCACGTTGTGCGAAACAAAAACCACAACGTTAGACTATGGCTTTGACACTTGCACAATGAAAAAAAAAGATCAAATAATAAAGTTGAACGAGAGAAAAGTATAAAACTGTTTTAGGGGTAGTGGAGGGCACTGATTGTTGGGAAAACACGTATGGACCATGTGAATATTCGTACCAAAGTTATAATATGTGACGTTTCATTTTGTGGAACAAATTTATGGACAAGTAATGGTTAACACAACTAAACAGGGAATTCAATAATTCAATACATATAAAGCTTGGTATCCAAAGTTCAAAAGCTCACGGTCTGATGTACTCTAAATAATTGCGAGATAATCTGTCGAAACAAATAGTATTCAACGAAGGAGTTCAGTGCGTAAGTCGTCGAGGAAGATAACTGATAAGTGCGACATCGATGAAAAAGAAACAGGAACGACGCTTGAAAAGCTAACACTTCCTATGCCATGACGTCCTCTTCGTTTCGAGGGGATTGATCAAAGCTGCGCCGAGAGAGCTGCCTAATAGGAAATCGATAGATGTAAAATCAAGGCACAACCATCACCCTGCATTTTGAGGCCTCAGGGGACTTTCACTCATATGAATGGTACTAGGCGTATCATGGTCGTTTGTCTTGCTTTGGATTTTGCTTTGGGGAGCTTGCTTACTTCACCAGCGTGGCATCGCCATAAAGGGCGGATGTCTTCCTACTGTTGATGAGAGCTCGTATAGGAAAGAGGCAATTACTTTCTGCACGTCTTTTTCTGAATTTTAGGTGCCGGTGCCTCGTTCCTTCCGCTTGCTTCGCAGTGGTGTTGCAAACTGAGAGGATCAGGGGGGAACCACTGTTCACTAGGGATACATATAAGGCCTCTGGGAACACCTTGAACGGGCTTGCCAGCCGTCGCAAGCTGTGACTTCTGGTGGCATAGCTGGCTAGAGCGAGAAGGCGCTTCGAGAGGTGAAGCCTCTCAGGGTTGGAGCTTCGCGTGTACGTCCATATCCGTCGCACTGTAAACAAAATTAAAGACAGCTGGGAGAAATCGGGGGATCACGACGTACGTTTTCTATTGTTGATGGGGAAATGTACCTATCAGGCTCCCGCATTTTTCTCTTTTCAGAACAGAGGGGGAAAAAAACCTCTAACCTTTTTCTTGTCTATCCACTCTTCTCCCGTTCCCGCTACCTGCAGGCGCTGCACCGTGCTCTCTACTGGGGCTGCAGAAATTAGGTGCCTCCTTTTCCTTCTAACCATAACCAACACCACTGGTCCTGTTAAAGTGGCCGTGAATGCAGTTTTTTGGGGATGGAGAGAGGGGGTGGAAACTGCAGCTGGTTCTCCCGACCAAACAGGTTTACTCTCAAAATGCTCTCCTACATTGTAATTTTTTTCTAAGAAAACGCATGTTTCTGTCTCTATTGTAAGATCAGGGCTCAAATGCGAGAATAGTTTTGACCTGTACAACGTAAAAACTCAGGCCTGTGGGCAGAATCCTGGCACGCACGTCGTGAAGCCTACCCTTCATCACATTCCGTAACCTCCGGACGTTTGCACGGACGTGTATGCTGGGTAAACTGGTCAACCTTCCCTTACATCTGCCGTTATATTACAAAAATGCAGTTGGCATAGCTGGTATGATGTTAGTACCTTTTATTGCTATACTTTATTTTGTTACATAGTAGTGAACTTTTCTTCACTTCGTGCTTGAGGATGTTTGTTTTAAAGCATTCCTAGCTTATGCAAAGACTACTTTCAAAAACGTTCATTACGACAAGTATCAAAAAAGACATGGTCGAACAAATAAAAAAGTAAACAAGAACAATGCCAACTTCTTTCGAAGACTATTCTGCAAAGAACAAAGAAGGTATACTTTTTGAAAGACAGGCTACAAATATACAATATGTAAGCGCCTAAATCGCTGGAAGTGTGACAATAAAAACTTACCAAAATGCGAGTGTAATTGTCAGCAATGATGTCTGAATAAATTAGAAAATGATCGGCAGAAGCATTCCTGCTGCCGTCTTCGAGAATACAAATATTCGATAATTTTAGTAAAAATTGCTTTCGAATGTTTGAGCAAGAGTAGGAATATCGATTTAGAAATATATCGGAAAGTTCTGCCCCTTTTGAACTTTGTTCACGTCATGGAGGTGTGTTTTTATGACGTTTTGGCTCTCTGACACTGGTGTACATGTGATCGTCTTCTTGATATTGAACGCTCGACCGTTTTTTTCTGTGCGCGTTTGGTCGATTTAAGAAGCTAGTATTATCGTGTGCTCGCAGACTATACAGGATTTAGCGAGCACCCGTGGCTTGAGTGACCTCGGTTCTCGCGCCCCTCGTGTGAATTGCATTTCTTATGCATATTTCTTGCTTACATTTGCACTAATCAGCTGAACCCTTGCGTCATCAATAAAGCAGATGAATGATCCTTCGGGAATGGTGAACAGCTGTTCCAGGTGACGACGCTTTCGTTACTTGTCGTCGTCGTTTTGCAGCACTCTGGGCTTTGTTTCGAAGCGCCGCGCTTCAAACTTAAGAGCTTTTGACTTCATCTGATCTCTATTCTTGTGTTTTATTTTTGTTGGTATTTCGCAGGCTTGTTTGTTTTTGTCTCTTTTTCCCAAATACTGTGCATCGACAGAAAATGACAGCTCATTTGCAATATATCAAAGAATTATGCCTCAACTATTTTTGAACTTCCTCTACTAGAGCTCTGTGAAAAATAACACAGTAACTCTGCAGTGCTTGCTTCTGCATTGAGGATTCCTTCATCTAACCAACGGGGGACACAATCAGCACAGAAAAAATAAAAGAGGAGTGACCATCTTTAAATAGATACTCATACATCTCACTAAAATTCCGTGCGGACGAAGTAACGATATTCGCAAAATACTCCGGAGGTGCAACTCAAAGGTTTCAGATAGCCGAAGTGAAAAAACCGAAAACCGCGGAAAATGCTCCGGAGATGCCACGTAACCACTCCGGCCAGCCAGAGCGAAAGGTCGATAAAAAAATTGCCCGCAGCTTCCCTCGGGGGAACACTGAGGAGGATGCGGAGCATTTAATTGGTTAACGGGGTGTTAAAGTGCGACTTACTTGGGTCGATGGCTAAATTGGTTAACGTGGTTGTAGGAGGGGGTGTTAAATGAGTGAACACGTACACACGTATGCGAAAGGGCGGCGCTGGTCGAAGGGACGTCAATCATTGTGTTTGTGGATTCGTTGGAATTCATTTCACCGCGACCTTGGACGTCGACGCGCCGTACAAACCAACCGACGAGCGGCAACTAAGCGAGCGAGCGCCGACCTTGAGTATATATACAGCGCGACGGCGCATGCGCTGTCAGCTGTCGAATGTTCTCGAAGGAGAAGCGCGCGCGGCACAGATGGTGGGCGACGGCGCGACGGCGCATGCGCGCGCGTCAGCTGTCGAATGTTCGAGAAGCGGTGCGGACGGCGCGGATGGCGCACTACAAGGCGCGAGTATAAGATGCTTCCGCATCTAAAAGTGCTCCGGTGGCACCCGGCAATCACACCGGCTGGCCAGAATGAGCTATCAGTGAAACGTGTCCTGGTTGTGCCACGCAATCGCGGCGGCCAGCTGGAGTAAACGTCTTTAGTCTGAATAGGCGAGTCACTTGAAGACAAGCGTTTTACACCGACCATGGATTGATTTCCTTACAGTGCACGAAAAAATGCGTGAATGTGAGATAACAACCACGAAATGTTTAACAATACACTAATATCAGTCATAATTGTGACACAATAATCTAAACCACCTATGGGAATGAAGGTCTTTATAAACAAAGCGTTAAAGCGAAACGCCCACCAAAAAACGCTTCAAATTAACACAAATTCGCAACAGTTACTATAACGGCAACTATGCTAGTCGTGACGTCAACGTAGATATTATAAATATTTGTACGTATATTCCCCCACTCGTCATCCTTCACTTTCCAGAGATGCGTGTATCTTTCCCGAGGTACAAAAAACGTGGTCATGCTTGATCAACCTATTGGCAGAAGTTTCTTGCCATGCCAAATCTTTTTCTTACCTAACTGCGTGGCATTGAGACCTTTTTTTTCGACCTGGCGTAAGCGTGGTACGAGTAGTAAATACCATTCTGAGGGTAAGTAAAAGTAATTGGTGTTGTGAAATAACTGCTTGCAAGAAATAACACATCTTATGTTTTTTTCTGAACTATTTTGCACTCTGATTCATGCAGAAATCGCCAATTTGGAAACATTGCTGACTTCGCGTGACATTTTTTCGACTTTAATACAATGATACAGCGCTAGACACTACTTTTTAAGACTTCGGCCCCAAAGAGATCCTAAAAAGAACAGGGCACTGCAGCTGCTAGAACTTTCCTAATTTCTTGAAAAAAAACGCATTTTTCACTACGCACGTTCGCGAATGAGTTATTTTTGCACAATCGAAACACATATGCACGGTGATGTATGACCTGCTGTCATACCTAATTTCGGTTTTCGGTGCCTCCACTAACATTCCTTCAAGTTTATCTCCATTAGCAATGGCAGAGGAATATATGCAACAATCATAATAAGATCAGAAATGGTCGCTTAAATATTCTGCCAATACTACGAGATAAATACACCCATGACATCTCGGAAAGCCAAACTATGCATCAGTTAATGGCTTCTATTTATATGCAGTACTAATATAGCAGGGTAAAATTAGCCGGCGTCCGAATCAATGACGCTGTCACTCATTGCCTTGCTTTATTGGTGTCAACACTTTTGGGATTATATAAAAGTTCATGTTTCATCTTCGATTGTCGCGACGGATGCTGCACTGCGATCTAATTTAAACCACCCACACGTCATTTCATTTCTGTAGTGTTAACACGAAGTGTGAAGTTTCTGCATTGTTTTAAAAAATGCTGAACAAATTACAATATTGCCACGAGTATTTGCATGTGGTTATGACAAAGAAGCAACGAGAGAACACTTGGCCAGGTCAAGGACTAAGAAGCTGATGGTTCGTTATTGGTTGTCCAAATTGAGAAAAGTATCGCTATATATACCGTTACAAATCCTTGGATTAGCTTCGACAACGTCAGATTTACTATCCCTAGGTGCACGCACCCTTGGTCACAGCAGCAGGGAAGTGTGCGAGGCCATACAAGATTTTATTGAACAGTCGAGGATATTTGCTCAATAAACTCAATACCGAAAATTTGCAGTTAAACAATGTAAACGACAAAAAAAATTATATTAGTCATTTATTGCTCATTCAGTAGAAACTACTACATCCAAAATTTTCTTAAGAATTATTTACAAAAAACTATATTTCTGGTATTCATTTTTTCGCAAGTCTTTGAGTATATGTATTCCTTTTTCAGTTCAGCCACCCGATTCTTGGCCAATCTGCCAGGGTGGGTGAGAGTCACAAATTTGGGATCTACATTTACATCTACAAATTATCTCCTACTTTCAAAACCACGACAACCTTCCAATCCCCCAGAGTAGGTATGTGCAATATTCTTTATTGCGTAAACAACCAAAGTTGCTCGTTGTTTCTTGGTGTCCTGGCGCAACCCACTATGAAGGATTGGCCGTAAAACTGACGTTACCTTACCTTTGAGATAACATTGTTTTGGGAACCGAATGCGTTTAGAAATCTTTATTTGGCTGGGCTGCTGATAAAGGAAATTTCTTTGTCGTTCTCCAATTGATCGCCCCTTGTCACAATATCATCTTGTCTAAGAAAACATTGCCACGTAACTTGTCATTTCGCAAGTTTGTACCTACAACCACAAGTGCATTGTGAAAGAGTTTCACCTAGAAAAATATATCTAAGCGTTTGTCACCTTTTACGCACGTTCAGCCATAAAAATATTGGATGAAATATTATAGTCTGAATACAAATGAATAACGTGATGGTCAATATTCTCCTACGGGCCTAAGTGGTCTCCAAGTGTGGGTATCCGCAGCTGTTTTCGGTGATTAGGTTCATACGACTGAATAAAAAAATTCGGACTACAACCTCCCAGCAGCGTGATATAATTATGAAGAATGTCGTAGTCGAGGGCTCCGGAAATATAGACCATGCGGTGTTCTTTAACGAGCACTACATCTGAGCACACGGGTCTCTACCATTTCCGTGTCTGTCGAAAATGCCGACGCTGTGGCCATGATTAGATCCTGCCAACTTCATTTGAGCAGTCGAATGCCCTAACCACAAGACCACCATAATGAGTGGTATAGTCTGCTTATTTTAGCAGAATAGCACTATGTTACACCAGCTACAAAAGAAGCACGCACCGGTGCTGCCTTAACTTATATCTCTCAACGCGTCTCTCAACAGTGTGAATATATCTCTCAACAGTGTGATTTCTGCAAACACGAACAAGGCATCGCAGGGGTTTATTCCTTCCTAAATGCAAAGCATTAGCGTCGATATCAAAGTCTCCCATTATCAAAGCCTCTAGCGATTGTGCTCCCACTCCCTCAGTGACTTGAAGACGACTGTCACAGAACGAAACCATTGCTGGCTGAGAGAGATAACACAATTGAAAGCTACCAGGTTTTCCACACCACTCGCTTCATCAAAATTTGCGGCATTACACATAAATACTGACTGCTTGTATTACGCTTAAAGCACTCCTCATTATTATTTATTAGAATAATTAGCCGAATCAATCGATTTCACCTACAAAAAGTAGGACTGTTTCTACACGATACATTGCCTTTTTGTACGAGAAATTACCGATACAATTTCTCCACTAAAGCACTCGTGGAGAAAAAAAGAAGCAAGGTAAACAAAAGCTAAGCTAGAGTTGTCTTGTCAGGATAAAAGGTCCCACAGTTCCATACCACCATCTTTGTTTTGCAACTGCATCGTTTTTGCAATCGCTTGATGCAAAAACAAAATGAAGCTTCTCAATTCGCGCCTTCAGAGGCACCATTTGGCCACTTCAGCGCACATTGATTGGTGTGTAAATGCGTTAAAAATAAATGATCGAACGTCTTACATTATACAGTCTTACGCGAGAATAACTGGCTTACGCAAGCAGGACCATTCGTCTCAGATCGGCATGGTTGATACACTCTCATTGAAGATAAATAGCAAAGCGACGTGAAGGTCGCTTGCAGCTTCGCAATATTCCTCGATGTATTGAACATCTTCCCGAGGCAATCCAAGCGTGAATGAAAAATCATGGCGGTCAGCGCAAAGAGCTCTGGAAACACAAAAATACAAGCGCTGTTTATCAATTGAAAGTTTATCGGTAAAAACATTGCATATATAACCAGAAATGAAGACACAATCTTATCACCCACGACCAAGCATCTAATCACGCTTGCCGTATACACAAAACCTCAGCTTCAGTTGGAGCTATTTAAAGCTGACTTAAGAGCTTGTATTTTGCTTTTATTATTAATTGAAATGCTTCAGCAATTTCACGCATTCGCTGGTGTTTATGCCGCATCACTACATTCGTTTTGTTCAACTCAGCTGCGAAAACCACCCTTCCGTCAATGAATAAGCTGAGGGGTAGACGGTGCACCATTCAGAAAGCTGGCGTAGTCCTTTAGGTGGAGGTTGAGACATTGTGCCTGCAGCCCGATGTAAGCACCACAGGGCGACGAAGGTATGAAGTAGACCACTCCGCTCGCACAGTCGGTGAAATACGTATAAGGCGTTATAGAGCACATTGCATCCCTGGCGATAGTCCATCCTTTTTTATGATTTTGTTGCAAGTCCCGCAGTTTACTTAATAACTTCAGTGACTGAAGATAGGCTAACAGCTAGCAAGTTCCCTTTACATGTCGAACGTGATGAATGATGTAATCGCCTATAAAAAATACCACCGCTTGAACTCTTATTGAAACGATTCTGAAGGGTTTTCAAGCAATTGACACACGCCTCCTCTTGTCGTCAATAAAAGTCCTTGATTTTTTCTTATAACTAATATCCTTATAAGAAACATAAGAACAATGTGTCTTAAGCGCTATATTTGCAGATAACATTCATGCGCACAAACATATCTTTGCCATAGACCAAAGGAGCTTGCACTTCTCCTTCCCTTTCCCATTCACCTCACTTTAGAGAATTGGTTGATTGATTGATACGTAGGGTGTAACGTCTCAAAACCACCATATGATTAGAAGAGACACTGTAGTGAAGGGCTCCGGAAATTCGGCCACGTGGGGCCCTTTAACGTGCACCCAATTCTGAGCACATGGGCCTACAGCACTTTCGCCTCCATCGAAAATGCAGTCGCCGCAGCCGGGATTTGATCCTGCGACTTGCGGGTCAGCAGCTGAGTACCTTAGACACTAGACCACCGCGGCGAGACTCACCTCACCTTTATTGCTCCTCATATATGCCATGAAGGGACATCTCTTTAGGCCACATTATACTGAAAATAGATCACCAAGAATGATAAATGTCCACCAAGCAGTGATAATCTTGCACAGATAATCAACAAGTCTCTATATACTACCCTCATGCAGTTCATATGAATTGTTGTTCTTGTTCATTATGTTTATTACTATACAAGCGATAAGCAATCTATACGCAACTCAAGCAAATGTTGCCTATAAATATTAGATTGAGTAATTTGTCCCCTGTGGTGCATCCATAATGTTGCAGAGCCATTTCAGAAGTGAGTTGTGGTGAAATCCCTTATGAAAATGAATTTTGAGAGTCTAATGTGCAGCTAATGCACACCTAATGAGTCACTAGATTGACATAAGACCTGCAAAGGCTAATGTCTCTTAGCATCATGTGTGCAATAGAGACTCAGATGACAACATGCACCTGAATTTCTGATGATCAGAGTACTCAGACTTTCCACTGCGTGTCCTAATGTCAAAACACATCACAATAAAAAAATTTCGTTAATCTTTTAGAGCCAACAAAAACTCAATTTCTTACTACTATTTGTAATAGTCGCAGGAATTCTAGTTCCCAAAACCACTATATGATAATGAAGAACGCCGTAGCAGAGTGCTTCAGAAATTTCGACGATCTGGGATTTCTTAACGTGCCCCTAAGTCTTATTCAATTACTTGCTGATCTCGACATTCACGTACATGTTGTCTTTCGGAAATCTAAAACAATAAAGAGTTTGTATTTCCATAGATTTTTCGACCGTGTTTCAGTAAATATAAGATAGACATGAAGGAATGTCTTCGTACACATGCTTACGTGTAAATCAGCTAGACCATAAGAGCAATAATAATAATAATAATAATAATAATAATAATAATAATAATAATAATAATACAGGGTCTCTATGCATTAATTCACGTAAGACAACTCGAAGGCGATAGCCATCTCTTTCTTTTTTCCAATCAGTTGATGTGTTCATCCTGCCGCCCTTCGAAAACTTCCTGCAACTAATGTGGTTATGCATTGCCTCCACGGTTAGTGACACCATTTTGCGTAGCCAATCAGCCAGCCTGCCTTTGGACAAGCTAAGATGGGATTGTGTGCGATGTAATGACTTTATCATGTGGCGCTATTATGACACGTCATCTCGTGGTGATTGCTTTTTTCATGCATCTATCTTTCCCTACTTTGCAGGATGCGAGACGCTGCCAACGGTCAAATTTTAATTTTAATGAGGCATCTAAGGCTTGCTATTTCATTAGTAATCAATGATTATATTTACTTATTCATGTAGCGTGCCAAGAAAAAATTATTGTGTTGTACATGTGCATCTAAAAAACAACAATAACGATTATTATTATTATTATTATTAGTGATGATGATGATGAATATGAGGATGATGAGATATTTGGGTCAGAAGCGCGATGTGGAGGCAAGCTTTACTGGGGCATTCAGGGGTGCTTTCGACCACCTTGCGTGCATAAATTTTGGATACGTATTTAAATCTAACAAGCATAGCGTCGATCGCTTACGCTGAAGCGGTACACCGAACAGTTGTATAGACGTGCAAATTTGCCATTTGCATGGAGGGGGATGGTTCCATTAGCCGATCAGTGAACACCGATGATTGATTGATTTGTGGGGTTTAACGTCCCAAAACCACGTTATCATTACGAGAGACGCCGTAGTGGAGGGCTCCGGAAATTTCAACCACCTGGGGTTCTTTAACCAAATCTGAGCACACGGGCCTACAACATTTCCGCCTCCTTCGAAAATGAAGCCGCCGCAGCCGGGATTCGATCCCGCGATCTGCGGGTTTGCAGCCCGAGCACCTTAGCCTCTAGACCACCACGGTGGGTCTCAGTGGACACAGAGGGCAGCACAAGACATAAACTCATCGTATCGTTGTAGTGACCATATGAAAGCGTATTTAAATATCAGTCAAACTTTTACAACTGAAAATATGGCTGGGAGCGGCAGCTGCCAAATGTGTGCCCCTCTCCCCCCTCCCTGCCACCGGTAGGTGGCGGAGAGTGAAGGCGTGATGGAGAGGATGAGATAAGTTTTAATGCGCATTCATGCTTCTCACCCCGCCACTGTTCTGCTGTCACAACGCCAGCTGTCACGTAGAGACAGTGGCATAGATAAAAAAACAAAAAAACAAGGGAGGGTGAAGGAAAGGAATATCTCGTTGATCTCTGGGAAGGGCGGGGGGGGGAGCAGGCGAATAGTCATTTTGCTCTATGTATACCACGCCAAAAAAACCGCCCGAAAGGCGCTGGGAGGGGGGAGGGCAGAAAGGGGTAACGGACTAGGTGTGCCAATCCCTAGCTACGCCACCACAGAACACCACTGCGTAGAGACGTAAAGGAACGGACACCCGGTCAGATACCTTTTTTCTCTGTAGAGCAGGAATGCATGCCTTTCATTCTTTTCTGCACACGAACAAAGCCGCAGCTGCAAAAGCATTGCCCTTGAGATCTGCACTTATTGGCATTGTGTTGCAGAGAGTCAGAGATGGCCATAGCTGTTGACATGTTGTGGAACCTTTTTTTTTGTTATGCAAAACAAAATACAAACTGCATAACTACACATATTGCAAAATAATAATTAGGAAGGCTTCATTTGGCTTGAAAAGTTATAAATACACTTGATTGTTATTTTGAAAGTATTTATATGGTGACTCGATAGTGCTGCCACCTGCACACTCATTTTGGTTAGGCTTGTAAATCAGCAGTTGCAACAGGCCTCGTTGTACTGCGGGCTCACCACCAGCTTCACGCAAGAACATCTGCAGCAAGTCCGCGGTTACATAATCGCCGTGTTGATAAATATTGCGTGAATTGTATACTGATCCTCCTTTGGAATTTGTCTACGGGATAGTTTCCGCGTTTTGGGAAGTTCTGCTGCTTTCAACGAGTACAACTGGCCGTACGTTACCTGCTCCAAGCAGCCACATCGGACGTGCGCCTTCGTGTTCGCTCTGAAAGTGATTTCTTCCTCCATTTATCGATTACTCGTGTTGTTCGCGTGATTCAATGTCGCGTGTGCTTCCGAAGACAATGCTCGACACCTGGTGTGACAAGCAGTGACTGATGTTATGTGAGAGCGTGAGCTTTTTGACGGGTGACTGAAGAGTGAACAGCCTATGCCAAAACTTCGGTAAGTTGAAGAAAGTCACTGAACTACGTAACTGGGTTACTTCATTGCGTGACAAAAGGTATGCAGGAAGCGATAGCCCGGGCGGGTTGTTCGCACAGCGGGGATGACAAACCAGAGACCCGATAGGCCGGTATGTTTTGAGGTGGCTTATTTTATATCACCGTAATAAACAGTCGCTGTGTGCGTTGATTGCATTGTTTTAGATTCGC
Organism: Rhipicephalus annulatus; assembly: GCA_013436015.1. Taxonomy (NCBI): domain Eukaryota; kingdom Metazoa; phylum Arthropoda; class Arachnida; order Ixodida; family Ixodidae; genus Rhipicephalus; species Rhipicephalus annulatus. The sequence continues at coordinate 111,350 of WOVY01009764.1, read as the reverse complement.
GTTGCGCTACGTGATATATTGTTTGGTTATGCAAGCCTCTCGTCGTGCTGTCATTCCTTGGGTGTTTACTGCACGTGATTGTCCTTTGATCCCTTGTCGCCCTGTAAAAGTGTCTGCTTTTAAACATACTGGTGTTGCGAGAGCAGTTCACGTTCGCCAAACTTGATAGTTTGTGCGTTTTTACGCGCAAAAAATCACACGACTGGGCACGTAGGTAGAAAAACGCACAGCCCTGTCAAGCACGCACGATTGATGTTTTCGTAGCTGTGCTCCGAGTCCTTGTGCCAGAAATCCATGTAATTTCTTTATGGTTAGAATTTCACTCTAGCTACCTTATAAATATTTTAAGAGAGCTACCTTCAAGTATACGTATTTACGTAATCTACACTATGTGCTTAAACTAAGAGTACACTCCTACCGCAGCATTGAAGATATGTTGATATCGAGTGTTAGTAGTAGAATATGGGAATTCAATTTAGTTAATTAAGCTAACACATGACACCCTTTGTTGCAATATTTGTGTGAGCTTTTGTTAGCTATATAAATCTTTGTTTGCTCTTTGAAGCATACCAGGTGCTTCAAGTTGTATTTCCGTGCTTTCTTTTTTACATCACTGTTGTACTGATATTGCCTACTTGCTTGTGTGACGAGGATGCATAACCTATGTGTAGCATTCAGGGATTTAGTATTTATTTTGTTTTGTGAGGCAGTAAATTAGAAGCAAAAAGATCTTATTCCTATGTTTCCAGATGGTGACAGAAAGTTTCAGAGTATTATTATTTTTGCAAAGGGCTTATGTAATAAAAGAAATCGTACAGATAGCTTGTGAACAAAAGTCAAATTACATGGTAATTTTCTTCAGAGTAGCAACAGTTTGTTTCCTGAATAGCTTACATTTATGATGTAATACAGTATATATGGCTCGTTCTTACACACGCCATGTGTGCATAAACCATGCACTATTTGGAAATATTTTTTTCATCATTTAGATCACCCACACACAAGTGCATCCTCTACATAGTGTTATTACGTTTGGTTTGGTTTGGTTTGGTTTGATTATTCAAGGCAAAATAGAACAAGATTACCTTGGGGGGCACGACTAAAGGCTAAGTAAATGCCTGACTTGGTGGTGCCACCCTGGCAGCAAAGCAGAAACATACCGCAAAACGTACCGCATGTAGTTTTGTGAATGCGAAACATTCATTTGGCACTCTGTCAATTGTCAGCAAGAAGGGGCTAGTCCAATATTGCATTTTTTGATTGTGCCATGATCCCTTTATTCAAGGATTTACCCTTTAATGTATCAGTATACCGGGTCCCGCGCAACGGGCTGAGAGTCCTCCAGGCAGAGTAAGCTTCACCACTGGGGCGACGCGTCACAGCCCCTCGAAGCCCGCCTGTACCATCTTCAGCTACCGGTCGGTAGCCGGCTGGCACTGGGGATCGAACCTCGCATCTCCCGTAGCTGAAGCGGACGCGTACGTGCACTGCCACAGCTACGGTTAATGTATCACTATACACTTTGCTAAGACATGTTTGTTACTCGCTATCTGTGTGTGATATAACGTTTGTTGTGTGTGAAAGTAATATTTTGTGATATCTTTTATGTATGTATCAGCGATGGCAGCTGTTCATGGTCGCAATACAGAGGACAGGTTGCAGTGCGCGAATGGAGCGGTCTTCCTGCAAGCCCTAACGAGCCTTATTAAGTGATAGGCATTTCTTTTTGTTACCACAGAGTGATATTTCGGACACATGGCACCTATTGAGGTATAGCATACACTGTCTTTTAGCTTAGGTGTTGGAAGCCTATGTCCTGCACTTCAGTGCAGTATTCCTTGGACATGGAACATGCATCATTTGGTCTGTAATCCTTGAACATGGAATGTTGCTGGAGCCAACGTTGTGACACTTGGAGGTGCCTTGATAATGGGAACAGCTGTTCCTTGTCACTGCTGTCTTGAGCAAGGCAAGAGTTCTTGTTAAAGAGTTGCGCAAGAAAAAACATTCAGCATTGTTTGCTAAACATTAGGTAATATTTAGCTCAATACAACACAAGGATGAGACCGGTGCACTTTAAACAAAATGGGTTATCGCAACGGAAGCACAAAAGTTTACGGCATGATACTCACCCTGTATTTTTCAGTGCTTCGTTTGCAATTAACCATTTTATATAAAGTTGGGGCACGTGCCGCGTTCTCTCTCATGGTCTTTGTGTTACATTGTGCTAAATATCACATAAGTTGGAGAGTTGACTCCATCGACATTCCCTCTTATAGGATTTGTTGGTCTTTTCAAGTTTCCTCCATCAAGATCTATTTTGTTTGGACTGCCATGAAATTGTGTGCAGTGAAATCTGTATAATCATGTTTTGCTTATTGTCGTTATGATTGCTTTTACCTTAATATTTTTTGGGGAAAATAAAAGATGTTTCAACTAAGTTCTTTTTTTTCACAAGTAGAAGTGTCATTCATTTTTTGTGCTTTTTGAAGGGACTGCAAACAACATTGAAGTCTAAAATTTTAATGATTATAAATAAGCACACTTTTGCTATGTGCATATTCTGCCTCAAGAATTCGGCGAATTCGTGTTCAAGGAAGTCACGGGGGTTGTTGTTTCAGCTCGTTTTCGAATTTTCAAGTGTATGAGCTAATTTGTGGTATTTTTTAGGTTGTAGTGCAATCATGTTTTAAGTAACCTCGTGCAACATGTAAGTACTTATTCCTTTCTAACAAAGCCTTCTCAGATAATCCTTATGCCTGAGAGTTTGATCATCTGAATTAGGGACAGCTTTTCTTGAGAGGCAGCGCATACTCATGTTTCATCACAACGTTTGAAACATGTTCCCACTACAATCTGTGACAATACCATGAATGTGTTTATGTAACACTGCTCACAAGACATGGAGGCCTATCATACAGAGAAGTGTAATCTGTGTGATAGTGCGTTGAATAGCTTTGTCGGACTGCAAAGTTAAATTGTTGAATGAATTCATGCTCCTTTGGAAGTACAGTACTCACGGATTAAAACAGGACACTCGGAAAATGTGGCTGACGGTACATGTGCCGCCGCTCGTGGGTGCGCGCAGAACCAATGTGTTGCGTTGTGGTATAGGGCGATACGGGGAAGACCTATGGAGCATGGCTACTCCTTCCGATTGCCAAATTGTCGGCCTGTAGTTCACCACGTGTACACTACCAGTGCAGCGCTGCGAGGCTCGCGCACATTCGCATGTGTACCAAACTGGCGCGCTGCTGCGCACCACTTTTATTGCAACGCCAGCAGATGACCCTCTAGTTCTGCGTGCTTAGGCAATGCAGTACGTATGATGTGCAAGTAAGACGCAGGATTCAGTTAGTAGATTGCGCCTTGTGTGCGTTTGTAGACATGATAAACATCTGCACAAAAGCATGAAAAGTTTACTTCATGATTTCTGTCTCGAAAAGAAAGAAAATGTGTGGCATGCTTTCCTTCATGAAACATGGAAATAACATCATGTATTAGTGTCGTTAGGGCAAACCGCGGCCTATTGTTGAATAAAAATGTAAGAATCTCGCTCCTTCTTCTGTGGCCAACAGCTGTACCAATGCTTGTCACGCAAAATAGCCGCACTATTCACTGCTTGTGGCGAGACAAGAATGTACTTAGTGATTGTTTTATTGCTGCACGGAAACAGGCGCGTGGGTGGTGCTTTTATTTATCGTTGTGACAAAACGCTTGAAAATTTTTTATGCTTTTGTGCAGCTATTTATTATGTCAACGGCGCATTTCAGGCGCCACATCTTAGCGGTATCCAATTACTTACTTGCGCAGCCTTTGTGCCCCATCGTCGAAGGGCGGCGATCGAGAGCATTGTCTGCTAGCGTTACAATATAAATGGTTCGCACAGTCCCCATCAATTCGGGCTGCATGCATGCAAAAATGCGCGAGCCTTGCTGCGCCACGCTGGCAGTGTGCACTTTGTGAACTAAATGCCAACTCTTTAGCGACCGGAAGGAGTAAGCCTGCTCTTTAGCTGTTTTTGCCCCCACTCTATACAATAGTGCAACATCCTGGTTCCGCGAGCACCCATGAGCAGCGGCACATGCATTGGCGGCCACGCGCTACGAATGTCCTGTTTCAATCCATGAGTACTGTACATATATGTTGACCATACTGGGCATGTTGGTACATACTTGGGAGAAAACAGGAGTGAAAGCAAATGCATGGGCTGCTGTATCCACTATTCTTTCTGTGTCGGCGTCTTAGATCATGACGCTGTTCACTCCTGAGTGTACATTTTATTTCCTCGCTGAGCACGTACATACACTCTAAATTTTATTATCTCTGTGACGTAAGGGTTCAGGAGATATTTTCGGCATCTGCATGGTCTAAAATAGTCATGAGTTCAACACTGTGATGTGCTATTTCCTTAAATACTTGAGTAACGCAAGTGTTTGGTCGGATTGGTAATTCATCGCCTAGAAACTTTTGTAAGGTACGGCAAAATATCAACAGAGAAAAGGGAGTCTTGTTGTCGCCCTTTTGATTGTGCATGTTTTTTTTTCTGCTGTTGAAAGTTTTCTTTAGAAAGAGTTCCTATCCTTGTCCTATCAAGACGTTCAGTAATTGCCAACACACCCCAGTGTAGATTCTTGTGCTTAATAATGACCAGCGATCAATTGCATAATTTGCAGTACTGGCTAGTGAACATGGGCAACTGTGCACTCTAAAGCGCGGAGCTAGGTAAAAATGTTTCCTTTTTTATAAAGCTTTTGTCACCTCTTCAAAGTACCTAAATAATGTATCTTTAGCTATTGATTATTATGCAAAAATAATCAAGGTAACAAAAATGTTTTGCTTGCTTCCTCCAATCTGTTGCTTGTAGAAAGATGTCTAGAATTGACCTGTAACATGTTACAACATGCATATCTGTTTGATATACTGTAGGTTACAAAAAGCACAATTTTTCAATTGTTTTCACTAGAGTTGTGTAGCTGTATCACCTAGACGTAGCTCTACAATTCTTGTGCCTGTTTGTTGCTCAATTTCATCTTGCACATAGGCGTGCGCATCAGAGCGGGGGCAGCCCCCGTCTCCCCCAACTTGTTAACTAAGACGGGGCGCTACAAAATTGGAAGCTAACTTAACTAAGTAAGGGGGAGTGCCATGGTGAACCTCCCTGCCACCCAAGTATTGAAAAACCCTGCACACGCCTATGATTTTGCACCTCTGAGCATGCGCCCTCAATAGTTCTTACTTAAAGAAGAGGTATTTTAATGTGGAAGCTTTGTGTAAAACAAAGTTGTGGAATATAGACCCACTGTGGCATGCTGTGGTCATACATTGGGTGCCATTGGAATTGTGAAAGGAAGTTATTCTGCAATATTGCCTTAGGCAAGCTGACTCAGCTGATTCCTCTGTTCATGATAGCTGGCTTCTCTCCAATTACTGATCAAACAGTAGCCCTCTGAACTGATGTATAGTGGTTAGTTTTTTTCCAACGCAGCATAAGTCAAGGCTATGTGGTTCGACATTGATTGCAGAGGGATTATTTATTATAACTGATAAATGTATATCACTATTTAAAAAAGGCATAACTCATCAATTGTAATGTCTATGTCTGTGCTGCGCTAAAGCTATGCTTCAGTGCCTTCTAAGTTTTTATGCCTTCAGTGCCTTCTAAGTTTTTATTTTAAATACAGCAGCGGTGCCACCACGACGGTGCTACAAAAGACCCTATCATAAGCGCAAAGTTGAAAATTGAATACAAATGCAGTTATTCCTGGAAATGTCTCATTTGGTGTTTCTTTCTTTGTTTGTACTTATAATTGTAATTAAGGACGAATTATTTATTGTCCTATCCGAACTGAATTGCTTGACAATGTAATGTGTGTTCCCAAATGCAGGCATAATATACTTGCAGCATTATTTATCGGCTTCGAAAGATTCTGACATGTAAAAAACTATGATCTGTTCGTTGGTGAAAGTGGTCTGATGGTATTTCCTTTACAATCTTGTAAGTTGTGCACAGTTTCATACTAATAATGGAAGCAATTCATTGATCTGCTTTTCAACACATCTTCTGTTGATGGCATAGGACCGTAGTCTACAACGCGACGTTTGATGTCAACCTAATGCATATGCTCGATAGCACTTCACTGGACAACGGCCATCAGAAACTCAGATGTCAGGACTCTATAGAATAACGGTAGCCAATGGTCATCAGAAAATTTCATGTCGGGCCTCTATGGATTTACGCTAGACTATATTCATCAGAAACTCTAATGTCATAACTCTGTAGACTTACGCTAGACTATAGTCATCAGAAACTCTAATATCATAACTCTATAGGCTAACGGTGGCCAACTACTACTAGACTCACATTAGGTACGCATTAGGAAAGCGCATTAGGCTGATATTAGACAGTTTAAAGTTTGTGATGTCGAATGACAATAGCCTGTTTATAAAAGTACATTAATTTTTTTCATAAGGGATGGCGCTAAACTCATCACATTCATACAATATTCCATGGGCTTCGATACTTTGCGCCAATGAAACAACTATGTATTACCCAGAGTTCAGTGTTTCATAGAATTTAGTATTATGCAAATTTTGATATTGTCATGCAACATCATATTGTCAAACATTGTTTTCGCTTGTTTTAGTTTTGAGAGAGACAAATGTGTAGTTTTTGCTTAGAGGCTGAAACCAGGCTCTCGAATGTTTTACTTAACATAGTTCTGTTTTCGGCTAAGTAAGTAGTTCAACGCGTGATATGCAACAGAACGACCACTCAAAATGTTTAACAAAGTGAACGCTCAAAATAGAGATAAATGAATACCTATTCACTGCCATAATTTCTAAATATAACGAAAATTCAACATCTCTTGCTTTCGCCTACCCACTCGTCAAAAAAAAACTAGCAAAAACACGTTTTGCACACAAATGTCTGTGAAAAAACTCAAGACACAAGGTATTGTTTGATTTATCAGAAAACTTGGCAGCAATCAGTTACGCTTCTTTTTTCAGGCTACAGTCAAAGTGCAGTAAGCTCTCAGTGCTTGCAGGTACACGTAACGTAAATCGCCGTCGCTGTCTTGTATATGTTATGTGAATTCATAAAAAATCTGCCGCAGAAAATTGAAGTCTTTCTTAAAATACGTTCAACTGACGCTTTGCTTACACAACGATGTTTTTCAGTAAGAAGAAGATATTCGTATTTCACCTCATGATTTGTGAGGTACCAATGCTTGTAAACAATTTTTTTGCTTCGGAAAACCGAGGCGCATCCATGCAATTGACAGTACCTATATGAATGAAAATAAGGCGAATTCTTCGAAGAAGCTTTTTGTTGCTTCAATGAAGTGTTAATACAACGTCCCGTCTGTCCGAAATATGCCCTACCACACAAGAAGGTAATTTTGTACAAACACAGTAATCACATGCCGCATACATCTAGAAGTTCTGTTCGTCCTAAATTTTAAATTTCTTATTGCGCCGAAAGGCCTGGTTAACAAAGAGGCATATCCCACAAAGCTTATTTTTGGTAGAAAACAAAATATTCATGACCCTTGCACTTCACTGCATTTATGTTTCAGCATGGTGCATTCCTTATCTCGTGTGTGTGTTCTTCTTAGCGCATATTAGCGCTTGGAAAAGGAGCTTCGGCAAGCGGAGCTCGCCCACCGTCGAAGTGGCACTGAGATGACATCAATAAGCCGCTGCCGCGGATTTGTGAGAATAAGCTTGCTGTACCTTAGAACCAGCATTTGGTGCGCAATAAAGAGCCCCAGGTCGTCGGAACTTCTAGAGCCCTTCACTACGGCGCCTCTGATTATCATATGGTAGTTTTGTGACGTTAAACCTTCCTTTTCATTATAATAATAATAATAATATTATTATTATTATTATTATTATTATTGTTGTTGTTGTTTATTTATCAATCAACCAGGTACTTGCTGTTCTGAAGTTGCCGTTTCGTGTTTATCACGTACAAATATTTTGAATGACTTAAGTCTCATTCTCAACGCCCAGCGAACGGCAAGGCCATAAGACTGACTCGGTCACACGTGACGCATTAAGACAAGTGAGCAACCAAAGGAGTGGTGGTAACAACTTTATTATAATTCTGGCGAATTCGTGGCCTGGGCCTTGACCGTCCCCGAGCCGGGCCGGAGACTGCCTCCTCGCCACTTCGTGGGCTTGCTGGATGGCCCGAAGTTCATCCTGGAGTTAGGAGCCGCGCAGCGCAGCACTTCACCGCGCCGCAGAATCATTGGGAGAGACTGCATTTTCTTCTTCTAAAGCGGCACATTCCCTGAGAATGCGCCTAAGTGATGTGTGCGACTAGCCTCATAACTTGCAAGTATCATCTCGATTGATATCTGGATATATCCTCTTGAAGTGAATGGGGTTGGGGAGGTCTATCTCGTAATTTCTTCCAATTTACCGATTCTGGTCTGCCGTATTTAGGGGTTGGTGGTAGATAAATACGCTGAGATATTGAAAAAAGTTGGTGATGTAACAGTATCGGGTCATTCCGTCCCTCTATATCCAGTAGTCTGCGGTATGTTCATCCCTTGAATATCAGAGATTATGCAGAAGGCAGAATTTTCTAGAGTGCTGTGGCATTCGCCAGAGACTGCTAGGAAGTGCAGTTCCACATTGCTCTTTATAGACCACTTCCAACATATAGAGGTGCGTAGAATTCTATTTGTTTCCACTCAGTTAACCCGCCTGGACGTAATACTAACAAGCAGGTGCACTGGGTAGCCCGTAATATTGTCACGTAAGAGTGAGGGTAGCCCGAAGACAGGAGACCGGAAGGTTAGTAGAATTAAAAGGAGATCCGTTTAATTGGCGGACTTGCGCCCACTAAAGGAAAAACAGACACACCGGCTTAGCGGGAGGCGAACAGCGCGTTCAACGGCCGTCGGGGGACAGAATGTCCGACTGGAACGCAAGGCGCCTTTACCATCCGAGATACAGTTGCCGTAGCGTCTGGCGCTATCTCGTTATCAACGAATGGTCGACGTGCGGGCCATGATCTCCGCAGATGAATCGCGGTGCATCCTGGACCACGATAAGGCCGCGTGCCGGCGGTATCGGCATGCGCAACACTATCCGCAATACGCCTCGTGGCATTGCTCCCCTCCTCAACGTAAGCATCGACCCGATGCTTTGTTTAAAATAAAACCAAAACAAAAGGACCGCCTGTGCGAAAGTAAATGGCAAATAAGCACGAATCACGCACACATAAACAAAACAAGAGATGCAAACAGGGAGCCTCCTTTAGCGCGCATGATAGGGCTTCAAACGGGCGACGTGTACCACTTCTTGTCGTGCGCGGCGTCGTTGGGATGAGCTAGCCCCATCAGGGACCACTTCATAGTCCACTTCACCCACTTGACGGATGACTTTGTATGGGCCGAAATAACGGCGCATGAGTTTTTCGCTTAATCCTCAGCGGCGAACGGGCGTCCAAACCCAGACTTTGTCACCTGGCCTGTATGGTAAATCGCGTCTCCGCAGGTTGTAGCGTCTTGCGTCGTTTCGCTGTTGGTTTTTTAAGCGCAGACGAGCAAGCTGCCGGTCTTCTTCTGCACGCTGAAGGTAGGCGGCCACGTCTAGGTTGTTTTCATCGGTGACATTTGGCAGCATGGCGTCCAGGGTAGTAACGGCATCCCTCCCATGGACGAGATTAAATGGTGTCATTTTAGTGGTCTCCTGCACCGCGGTGTCGTACGCGAAGACCACGTAAGGCAGAATCAAGTCCCAGGTCTTGTGTTCTGTGTCCACGTACGTAGCGAGCATATCGGCATTGGTCTTGTTCAAGCGTTCCGTGAGACCATTTGTCTGCGGATGGTACGCAGTTGTTCTTCGGTGATCTGTATGACTGTAATGTAAGATTGCCTGAGTAAGGTCAGCCGTAAACGCTGTTCCCCTGTCTGTTATTAGTACCTCAGGTGCGTCAAGACGGAGGAGAATTGATTCAACAAAAAATTTGGCAACTTCTACGGCTGTGCCGTTCGGGAGGGCCTTAGCTTCAGCGTATCGGGTAAGGTAATCAGTCGCCACTATGATCCACTTGTTACCGGATGTTGACGTGGGGAAAGGTCCAAGCAGGTCCATACCAATCTGTTGGAATGGTCTCGACGGTGGTTCAATTGGCTTGAGAAATCCAGCTGGTTTTGTTGGAGGTCTCTTCCGGCGCTGACATTCGCGGCAACTCTTGACGTACCGCGCAACATCTGAGGAGAGGTGGGGCCAGTAGTATCGTTCTTGAATTCTGTGGAGTGTGCGTGTAAAACCGAGGTGGCCTGCAGTGGGTTCGTAATGTAACGCTTGTAAAATTTCTTCTCTGAAGCTGCTTGGGACGACAAGAAGGTAAGCTGCCCTATTCGGTGCGAAGTTCTTTTTAACTAACACCCTGTTTTGCACACAGAAGGAGGATATCCCACGCCTGAAGAGTGCAGGCGGTATGGAGGCCTTTCCTTCGATGTAGTTGATCAACTGTTGTAGGATCGGGTCTGAGCGCTGCTGTAATGCAAAGGTGCTGCTGCTGATAGGCCCAAGAAAGGCATCGTCGTCTTCATGGCTTGGTGGTGCGCCGACAGGGGCTCTTGAGAGGCAGTCTGCGTCAGAGTGCTTACGACCAGATGTGTAGACTACCTTCACGTCAAACTCCTGAAGCCGTAGACTCCATCGAGCGAGGCGGCCAGAAGGGTCCTTCAAACTGGCCAACCAGCACAACGCATGATGGTCCGTTACGACCTTGAAGGGTCTGCCATATAAGTATGGGCGGAATTTCGAGGTGGCCCATACTATCGCAAGACACTCCTTCTCAGACGTGGAATAGTTCACTTCCGCTTTCGACAGTGAGCGGCTTGCATACGCGATGACGCGCTCGCAGCCCTTGTGCTTCTGAACGAGAACGGCACCTAAGCCGATGCTGCTGGCGTCTGTATGTATCTCAGTTTCGGCATTTTCCTCAAAGTGACCCAGCACAGGCGGCGACTGTAAACGTTGTTGAAGTTCTTTGAATGCCTCACGTTGCTCAGCTTTCCATTCGAAAGGGGCGTCCGACTTGGTGAGCTGCGTCAAAGGGGCAGCAATGTGTGAGAAGTTCTTGACAAAGCGTCGGTAATAGGCGCACACTCCTAAGAATCGGCGCACTGCTCTCTTATCTTGCGGTTGAGGAAACTCTGCGATAGCGGCTGTCTTTTCGGGATCTGGTCTTACGCCATCTTTGATTATAACATGGCCAAGGAACTGTAGTTCTTCATAGGCAAAATGGCATTTTAGGGGCGAAGCTCCTTAGGGCGTGGGCTGTGCGTCCCCTGTAGCCTGTATGTAGCCACCTCTAGTTTAGTTCTTACAGTGTTCACTAGATGGCAGTACCGTCCCCTGTATGTAGCCATCTCTAGTTTAGTTCTTGCAGTGTTCACTAGATGGCGGTACCGTCTCCTGTATGTAGCCACCTCTCGTTTAGTTCTTGTAGTGTTTACTAGATGGTGGTACTTGTAGCTGATGATGAAAAGATGCAAGATGTTATAAACTAGAAAGCGGTACTGGTAGTTGATGAGAGACGCGAGATCTTATAAAATAGGAATGATGTCACATATGGCGCGTGTCATTGGTTGAAAGCAATCGTTCGATTTAGTGCGGCGATGTACGCTAGGGGGAGCGATGTAATAAAATCGAGTGGCCAAAATGTACAGAGGATTCATGGTTTACCAGGTTTACCTCCGGAGCTTCGCCCACTCATCATCATTCACTTCGTGGATATGGCGGAATTTTTTCTTGCTTAAGTGTCAGCCCTGATGACTTAATTGCGTTCAGTACCATCCGGAGCCTTTTCAGGTGGTCGCTAAAGTTGGAGGCGAAGACGACCACATCGTCCAGGTATACGAGACATATTTGCCACTTGAGACCTGCCAGTACTGTGTCCACTAGACGCTGGAAGGTTGCTGGAGCGGAACAAAGTCAAATGGCATCACTTTGAACTCATACAATTCATCCGGCGTGATGAAGGTGGTCTTTTCTCGGTCTCTTTCATCAACCTGAGTTTGCCAATACCCTGTCTTCAGATCAATGGACGAGAAGTACCTTGCATCACTAAGACGATCTAGGGTATCGTCGATCCTTGGTAAAGGGTGCACGTCCTTCTTGGTTACACTATTCAACCGTCGGTAATCGAGCAAAACCGAAGACTTCCGTCTTTGTTTTTGACAAGGACGACTGGTGCCGCCCATGGGCTTTTCGATGGCTGAATAACATCGTCGTGTAACATTTCCTCAACTTGCTCTCGGATGGCCTGACGTTCACGTGCCGACACAAGATAAGGGCTTTGATGGAGAGGGCGGATGTCTTCTTGTGTTATGATTCGATGCTTTGCCAGAGAAGTGTGTCGGACCTGTGAAGAAGTTGCGAAACAGCCGTCATAACACGACGAAGGAGGTTGTGGAGCAGTTGCTGCTTGCATTGAGGCAAGGAAGCGTTAATGCCGAATGACAGCTGCGAGTTGTGGGTCTGTGGGGTGATGGTCGGTGGATTTGGGAGGGCGAGGGTGTCACTGACTTCCGCGATTTCATCGAGAAAGGCAATGGTCGTGCCTTTGGCCAGGTGACGGTGTTTTTGGTTGAAATTTGTTAGCAGCACTGGGCCCTGTCCATTCCGGAAGTCCGCAATGCCTCTTGCGATTGCGATATCATGATCAAGCAAAAGCTGTATGTTACCTTCGATGACGTCATGAGCATTTTCGGCAGTACCAGTGGTTACGGGGATTAGGGTCGTTGACCGGGGTGGGACGCTCACGTCATTCTAGAGCACACGGAGGGCTGCGTGATTATGTGGTGCCGAGTATGAATTTATAGCTTCATCCAGGGAAAGTTTGATGGATCTGGACGCCAGGTCAATAACCGCGTGATGTTGAGTCAAGAAGACCATGCCGAAACTGACGTCACGGAAGCACTGTGGGAGCACCAAGAAAGTGGCAAGGTATGTGTGACCATCGAATGTCACCCTTGCAGTACATCGCCCCGATGGGGTGAGGAGGTGGCCTCCCGCTGTGCGGATCAGCGGGCCGTCCCAAGCCGTCTTAACCTTCTTCAGTTGTGGTGTCAATGGCCCGCTGATGACCGAGTAGTCAGCTCCTGTGTCAATCAAGAGCAGTTACCGGGTGGCCGTCGATAGATACTTCAAAATTGGCGGCACGTGGGCTGGAGTTGCGCGTTGGTTTTGGGTTCGGGTCACGGCTTCGTCTTGTTGCTTCGTTTTGCTTCGTCCCGCGGCTTGGGTTGTTGTGCGTTGTCGTCTTCGTAGATGATGTGCTGTCGTCATATATGGTCGTCTGTGGAGGGTCTTCAGCTTTTTCTCTTGAAGCAACCTCACCTCCAAAGGTTGCCGGTTTTAGTTTCCCCTACGGGGGCTTGGGGACATTCTTCGTTCGTTGTTGCTGCGGTTCTTTGACGTGAAGCATGGGGATGGCAGTGATTGAGAACGGCTGGACAAGTACTCTGTATGGCGCAAGTAGTCTTTGATTTCCGGAGGTCGTTGTCCAGGGTGTGGCCGTGGTGCCTGAGATGAGAAGCCATGCAGTCCCATCCGCCTGTAGGGGCAGTGTCGAAGAATGTGGCCGGCCTCACCGCAGTGAAAGCATAGGGGACGGTCGTCGGGAGTTCTCCAGGTGTCGCATTTACTTTGGCTCGGGCGTCTCTCGTATGCAGGGTGGGCGGGTAAGGGCGGACGGCTACTTGGGGCTGCAGCGTACCATCGAGGACTGGGCTCGTTTCGTCGGGGTGGCCTAGTGTTCACTGCAGCGGCGTAAGTCATTGCTTCGGCCTCTGTTCGAGTCGTCGCTGATTAAGAGCACGGGCCTGCTGGACTTCATCACGCACTATGTCCAAGAGAGATGCTCCTTGGGGGGGCTGGGGGGTAGGAGGTAGCATTCGGCGTAGTTCTTTCTTAACCACTTCTCGAATAGCTTCCCGCAGATTGTTGGTGGTTAGCCCACCTTGAATCGGTTCCGAGTAGAGCGAGCTGAGCTGAAACGGGCAGTTGTATTGCCGAGTCCGGGCGTCCAGGGTCCTTTCTATGGTGTGCGCTTCTTCAGTAAATTCAGCGACTGTTTTAGGAGGGTTCCTTATGAGATTGGCGAAAAGCGACTCCTTCACCCCTCGCATTAGGTATCCGACCTTTTTGTCTTCGGTCATCTCTTGGTCCGCTCGCCTAAAAAGACGTTTCATTTCTTCGACGTACATGTTTAGGGTCTTATTGGGCTGTTGGGTCCTCAATTCTAGCAGCAGCTGGGCCCTTTCTTTTTGCATGATGCTGGTGAATGTCCTGAGCAACCCATTCTTCAAAAATTCCCAGGTGGTCAGTGTGGTCTCATGGTTTTCATACCACGTTTTGGCGGGGCCGTCCAGGGAAAAGTAAACGTATCGCAGCTTCATTTCTTCATCCCACCTGTTTATGGTAGCCACGCGCTCAAATTGGTCGAGCCATTCTTCTGGGTCTTCAGCGGCATAACCATGGAAAGTTGGGGGCCCCGCGGCTGCTGCAGCATTACAGGGGTAGGTGATTGCGGGGTGCTCATGGTGGCTGTGGAAGCGTCCTTTGTGGTCGCGTGGGGTCCGGTAGCGGTCCCAGCTCGGGTGGCAGGTTTCGGAGGCGGCGACTGCTTCGAGTATCTGTGTCTTCAGCGTCCTCGTTCTCTGCAGTGGCTGTTTTAAGGTCGTTTTTGTGCATACCCAGCACCTCCACCAGATGTCACGTAAGAGTGAGGGTAGCCCGAAGACAGGAGACCGGGAGGTTAGTAGAAATAGAAGGAGATCCGTTTATTTGGCAGACTTGCGCCCACTAAAGCAAAAACAGACACACCGGCTTAGCGGAACGCGAACAGCGCGTTCGACGGCCGTCGGGGGACAGAATGTCCCACTGGAACGCAACGCGGTTCACCATCCGAGATACAGTCGCCGTAGCGTCTGGCGCTGTCTCGTTATCAACGAATGGTCGACGTGCGGGCCATGATCTTCGCACATGAATCGCGGTGCATCCTGGACCACGATAAGGCCGCGTGCTGGCGGTATCGGCATGCGCAACACTATCCGCTATACGCCTCGCGGCAATATGACGTACATCATGACCGTGGTTAGCCAGGCTTGCGGTGAGGTGGCCATGCGCAAATAGTCAAGTGTTACACGAAAGGTCTTCTGTTCGGGTATCGTGAAGAAGTTGAAGATGAGCTCACTTACCAAATCAAGGTGAAAGCGCTGAGACGTTTTGGTATCCGTGCGAGTTACTTTGTGTGATCATAAAGGGTTACTTTAAATAGTCCGTTACAGTGGTTAGTGTGCCTAATTGAATTGTGATAAAGAGAAACTAAAGCGGAACACTTACTTGGCTTATATTGATAAATTGCACTCTGAGAACTGTAATGTCTTAAAGGTCACTATAAAAAAATTCGATATTCGCGGAGGAAATCAAGCTTGAAGTTTGACTTTCAAATCTGGCGTCGAAATCTGCACGCGTTACTGAAGAAAGTTCAAAATATGTTTATCGTAATTTCACCACATTGGCCTGATTATATTTTCCGGAACTTCGTACGCTACGACAATGGCACCCTTATAATACTATATACTTCAATTTCATTGATTAAAAAGTATGTAGGACCCAGTAGACACCTTCAAAATTTTCGACGCCAGTGTCCAATGCGAAAATCTAGATGTGCCATCCTTGCTCGCATTTTCTTTTGGTGCATTTTCTGGCTTACGAAACGCTGTGTCTTGGTAAGAGTTGTGTTCTCGGTATTGTTAAATTGTAATTTAAGAATGCGTGAAATATTCGTTTTGCTTCTTGTGTCCCTTTGGTGTGATCAAGGAACCGAGACGCGTTCCTTTATTTCTCTGGGCACACTACCAACGCTAACATTGGTGTTTTTTCACACTAGTCCAGTCAGTGACCGCATCTCTGTCATCACCAAAAAGTTCGTTTTGTACTTTCAATTAAACTTTCTCACTACCGTCTGCCCAGAGAAATAACTTCTGCTCCACCCTCACCTCGTTCGCCCTGAAAAAAAATTGAGAAAACCCAATCAGACTGCAAATCTGTTTGTATCGTACACCTCAGTTCATTTATATGATTGAACCTGGCCCGTCACAGTCGTGTCTCGAGTGTATACGTCACACGCTTTTTTGGCCACAGGATTTGGCTGTGTCGAGTCCTAAACACCTCTCTACCCATCGATGAGCAGCAATATGGTAAGAATTCCTAAGACAGACAGACAGAGAGACAGACAGACAAACAGACGACAGACAGACAAAGAACTTTATTGGGTCCCGAGAAACGCTACTTATTTAGGGCAACGTCGCGGGCCGCTCCCACGTAGGAACGGAGAGGCCTAGCTTCACCGCTGCATCGTGGGCTCTCTGGACAGTCCATAGTTATGGTAGCAACTTAACTTCGTAAGACTGAGTCCCAATCTTCTTCTATGAGCCAACTTGGGCCCCGTAACGAGGGGCACTGCCAGAGCATATGTGCTAAGTCAATAACCTCACCACAATCAGGACAAGTACAGTCAAAAGACTCTATAATCATGCTCAGCACTCTAATAGCGTCCACTCTCGGAATGGGGGTGCCACTTCCGGTGTGAAGTACAATGTCTACCTCTGATAAAGGCTTCCAGTGTTTCCACCTGGCTCCTTTTCTTCTGAGCCAATTCCTAAGAGCAGCCATTTCCACACTTAAGTCTGTCCAGAGGGCCCACGACATCGCAGTGGGTCTTCGACTGCTGTTCACTCTAAGCGCCACGCCCGTCCACAACTTGGTCTTCGAGGGGCCTATGGCTCTCTAGATTTGAGTTCATCAATATTCAAGTAATTTTGTCGCCAATCATATCCCACCTCAACTAACTGTGTAATTATCTCTTTTTATTTGAATTTTTTCATTATATTTGTTCATTTCATACAAACACACGCTATTAAGAGCGTGAAGCATGTCCACGAGGTAAGGCATAAAAGACTAGACGTGTCCTGACGAGGCCTTAATCCCGGATTTACACGTCCGACAGCAGCAACAAAACCAGTGAAAATGTGTGGTTCATGAAAAAAAAACTACACTGCTGATTACACAACATACAATTTCCTTGAAGTGCGTCTTCAACTGATAATATAGAAAATGGGATTATGTCTCCTTGTGCCTAGCACTATGTGTTGTTCTATGTACGTTTTCAGGTCGATGATAGCGCTCATTCGGTAGGCTGTGTCTCATATGAAAAGTGCAGAGCAAACATCGTATAGTTTGCCGTATTGAACTCTGCAGAATAACGAACGTGAAATCTCGACCGTATACTGACACTTTGACGTGGCATATTATATATATATATATATATATATATATATATATATATATATATATATATATATATATATATATACTTTTATAAGCGCTACTGGCTGGCATTTACGTGACACTGACACTGGCACCCTTCACCGATGTGAAAGGCATCGTCAATGCAAATGAGAAGTGCCACGCGCGCCTGATTCGATTATATGCTTGATTTCAGACTGCGGTGTCCCAGAAACCATTGTTTTTTTTTTGCTTTGCTTGAGCAAGAGCGACCATTTTTGCTTTGCTTGAGCAAGAGCGACCAGAAACGAAATAATTTAAATGCTTCAAGCAAAGCGTAGTCTCTCTCACGCACGCACTTATCACATTCGAAATTCGGGAGATGACAAGAGTCAGTTTGCGCGCTGCGCGTTTACAAAAGAGGCGTGCTACTGACACATGACTCAATAAGGATTGACAGTTGCTAGCACTTGTCTTATGTACAATTGTGCGCTCGGTTTTCGCGTCTTTCTGTTTGAACAGTGTACTTTGAGTTTCGTGGTGTGATAGTTTTTAGTCCGTGCCTTTCCGGTGTATAATGATTTCGTGCGTGTTTTATCATTGAAGTGTGCGCTCCGAGTTTCGACCTGCTTGCTGTTTCTAATGTGACCTTGCAATTTGTTGCTGTTTCTATGCAATGCCTAATAAACGCTGAACTA
This sequence comes from Rhipicephalus annulatus, assembly GCA_013436015.1. Lineage (NCBI taxonomy): Eukaryota > Metazoa > Arthropoda > Arachnida > Ixodida > Ixodidae > Rhipicephalus > Rhipicephalus annulatus. The sequence goes on along the minus strand of WOVY01009764.1, from coordinate 93,324 downwards.
CCTCTGTAACCCTTTCGTGTTATACTGATTCCTTAATAGAGAGATCAGCCACTTTTCTTCTCTTTATTACCACCCCACAGCCACACATCTGTTTGGAAATGTAGTCAAAATAACGTTGATGACTCATCCTGTACGCAGAGGTCACAGTACATCACGTAATATGGCAGTACTAGTCCGTCATACAACCTCACAACCGTGCCTTGCCAGTGGGTGTCAGAACATGTGTTCAGTCTGATGACCGTTACGGCTTCGTAGTTTTAAGCTGGTGGTGGTGCTAGAAAACCATTATTTATACATTTACAGTCAGATGCACAGATGGGGCGTGTCTGAAGGACCTGCCGTGCACAAACCCAAGGAGAGATTTCCAATCTTGTATCCCTGTAACTGTCGCTCATTACAATATGTTCACACATTAATGGATGTGTTGCCTGAAGACCACGGAGTGGGTGCATGGCGAGTTCAAAAACATTTCAAAGGTATAATTGCTCAAGATTTAAAAAGGCTACCCGTTTTTCAGAATGCAGCCGTATGCGAAAACTTCAGTGGCACAAGCCACTTCAGATTTTGTTGGTTGCATTTCAGTATTCCACAATTTAAATCTCTTCATTAACATCAACGAAAGGTATGCAGAAAGTGGTTGTAGTACGCACTATAAGAAGGAGATCAGTATACATCACCACTATCTGTCTGATTCTAGTTCATATGATATTTAGAAAGTAGAGATTGATGTTCAAATCCTCAAATGTGCCAATGTTGCAATTTCCAAGTATCATAGCTCTAATCCGAAAACCAAGAAAAACATTAAGGAGCCTTTGACGAAAATGGACTTTTTAAAGATAGTTTTTTTTTGCAGCAAGCAATGGTGGCTGCTTGCTATCATCAAGGTAGGGTACCGTAAAGTATACAATGAAACTGCTGTTCCATATTCTTCTGTGGTCACAGATGTATCATACTTTATCTTGCAACAATCTTCAGATGTTATTTTATACCAATAAACTTGGCTTCATCTAAAAAGAACTGATTGAAAAATTATAAATGTTTTCGCTTATTTAGAAATACAAAAGGAGGAGGCGTAGAATTTTCTATAGAATACAAATTTTGTCATAGAGCGAACGTTGTTTTCTGGACAATACCTTCTGACCACGAAGTTCCTGTAGTAGAACATGTAGTTCGAGGCTGCGCGCCACTCACTTTTGTGAACAGCTTTTTAACGACTGGCGTGAAAGAGTGAAGTATTCTGGACTACATTCAGAGTGTCTGTAAACCTGCTGCATTCTTCATGTGTGATCTTATTTCACATCATGTAACATGTGTATGTCCTACAGGCGCATTAGGTAAGTTTCTGTGGAACTGGATACATTTTAAATATGTATAAATAGCTATGCAAGTATAAATAATGATGCAGCTACATGTATTCGAATGGATGATGAATTTGTGCTATTAGTGACTAATACAGCCACTAATAGTGATTACTTCCCACTTGAATTTGACAATAAATACTCCTTGGTCTCATTGGGTTATTATAATCTCTCTTTTAAGAAATATGCAAAGTTTATGCAAAATTTATGCAAAATTTATGCAAAATTAGGCAAAGTTTACTGTCAGCTTTGGTCTGTTTAAAAACTCTGTAACTGACATAAAGACATGAATTTTGGTTCGGTGCTAGAACTCTTTGAGAAAAACATTCAATTCTCTTTAAACTCTGTAGAAAAGAAACCTGTGAGTGTCCGGCGGAATTCTCATTGTGAACGAGAGTGCAGGCGCATAAAGGCTATGTGAAAAAAAAAACATTGACCAGTGCCCAACTGATTAAAGCAAATAGGAGCAATTATGCCAGTATCGCCATTCAAGACTAAACATACGATTCGCCCTCAATGCCGATGCTTCTCCGCTCGCATAGGGGGATGAGGATGAGCGAGCGTCGATAAGTGGCCATGAAGCGAAGTGTCTAGATTGACGGCTGATAACACAGAGATAAACAGTGTCGTTACTGATGGCACATTCAAAGGGAATGGTAGATGCGCTGTTTGGTGCGTCACTCTTGGTTTCACCTGCTAAATTAGCCAGACTTCATCACTTTACGTTGATTACCGGTGGCCGGCTTTCGAACATGTTAAAGTGGCAAGGCACTACGTACAAGAAGGACTCAAATAGGCCCATTAGACTCAATCGGCCTTTTGCTCTGGTTAGAAAGATAGTTGTTTTAATTTTCATATTTGCAATCCTAATTATTGTTTGTGAATATCTGTAGATGTTTTTTCCTACAGTAAAGGGACTGCTGCGAATAGCATAAAGAATCCTCCTGTACGTAATTCCGCCTGTGCGTACCCTATAAGTGGGCTTACCAGCCTTATCATGTTTGCCTGATTTCTTCATCACACCGCACACAAATCCGCCAGTAATCCACTACAAAGTGCAAATACAGCAAGTTTAAAGCGAGTGTTGGTATGTGTTCTGTAAGCAGCGTAGTTCCTGCGCAACATAGGCAATAAATAAGAAAGAACGTAGTGAGACCTCAACGGTGCGTTTTTCGTTACTTCTTTCATACACTTTCATCAATATTACTGGTAATGAAGAATATACAGATAGCTTCTAGAGCTATTGAGTTTCATTTTTTTTTTCAAAACGTTTGGGCCAGACACTCGCGTGTCTGAAGAGAAATGTCATTGTGTATTGCCCGCTCATTTTATAGTGGCACGAATGTCCATATACTGCGTGTCCTTTTACAATTTTATATCGTTACTTTGTTAGAGGTGCTAATATTTGGCTTGAAACTCAAACAATGCTAAATAATAATGTCTATCTGCTATATTTCAATTGTATCTGTTAATGTTTTCATAAAACGTTCCATAAATTTCCGCAAGCTTGCAGGCTTCATTGAGCATGACTCCCTGCTTGATATTCTTAGGCTGCGCGTGGTTGTACTTAGGTAATCTGAGATACACAAACAATATATATCGAACTTATGGATCCCGCGCATTACCAACAACTGCACACTCGTCGGGTCACATTGCATGAGATTTTGTTTTATCCAAAGTGTTTTGTTTCTTTGATCATTTGTTTCCGCTAAGCTTTCTTCTGCTTGATCATAGCAATATAATCAAGAAGAGAGAAAAGTGTGAAAGAAGCAACAACAGAAGAACGTACGTACTTTTTTTTGACGAAGGAGATCGCCTAGCAAATGTATGCTGTGTCGTATTCTGTTACGGTAGCGAATATCTACCGAGGAGGCGGCACAGGAATATACGGTGAATGCAACGCAGCGAAAGTTTTGCATTATGCTTCTTTTCAGTTTGTCAAGTCTTTCGCGCCACGTTCGAAGTGATGCGGCGTACGAGCTGCATCGAAACGCGTGAAAGCATAGACGTTTGTAGTAAAACTTGAAGCAGGACGACAATAAGAAATCAGGTAATCCGCTGGCTCGTGCTTAGAATTCAGCGCATCACGACACTAGCGAGTCCTCTTGAGATTATGCCCGCCTGTCTCAGTGCCACTGTGTAACCAGCTGCGGCCGAGCCGCTCGCAAACAGTTCCGCAGCAAACGGGCATCGTCACTTTCAAAATAAATCCTGCGAGGAAAGCTTTAGTCATAGAGCAATATCGACGAAGCAAGATACGTTCTGCATGGACGTCATGCTGGCCCAGAAACTTTACTCAAGGACTGATTTAATATAGCCTCTCGCTGTCTTGACTATGCCAAGAAAAACTCCCAAGATTTCTTGGAGTTAAGGTGCACATCAAATGAAGCCGATTTGGTGAATCGGAAAACAGCCCTCAAAGGTCGTTTTGAGCGAAGGACTGAATCGAGTAGCGTTTGTGAATACGAGTGTGAGTTCCGAAAGCCTTGGAAGACTTCAGTACTTCTCTGTGCTTCGACGTACCGTATTGGCGACGGAAAGAATAGTGGAGGAGCGAGCGTTGCATGAAAGAAATAAAAAGTGAAGACGAACTGGTTAGTCAATCTCACTGCTTGGAACGTCCCCGTAGCCGTTTCGCTGCTTGCTTTCATGCGGCCTAATGAACATGTTTTCTCGATTTTTTCCTCTCTGTGAGTGCGGTTTGTTGCTTTCGGGATCAGTTTGACATGGACGACCATTCCCAGAGAGCACCATTGCGTCTCTCATAATCATAAGGTGGTTTCGGACGTTAAACCCTACATATCAATCAATCAGAGAGCGCCATGACAGGCACTGGTTTCATCGGATGACGGACAGGCATCGCGTGTCTGTGGTTCCATTATTTTATTTTCTTTGTTTTCTCGTATAATCCAAAGCTTTCGGTACTGACACTGAAATTCATGCCACAGTGTAATTCCTTCTTTTCCGGGGTAGCCTAATCATTGAAGTCGCATTGAAGTCACTTCGTCCTAGTTTGCCATGAGCTGTCATCGCCGCAGCAGCGTAACGTATCGCATTATTATCAAATCCATCTCGCTTTCTATTTTCAACGTAAAAATCAGTTTGTCATCATGACAGTTCTGCAAGTAAGCTCCACGTGTCATCACTCATTAGTTTATAACGTTTGTTTCACGAGTTATGGCTCCTATTTGTAAATAAAATAGTGTTTGTTATTCTTCATATTCCTTAATCTTCACAAGCAACTAAACAAAAAAAAGAGATTGACATATCTGCCGTAATGCAACCAAAGCAAACTGCGCATATTCACTATGAAGCTGTCTTTGGTTGCTAGTTTTATTAGCGGAATACACGGTAAAACTTGTGGGCTTCATTACCGCGCATGAGCCACAAGTATTCCACTAAACATACGTGGTAAACTGAAAATCGAGGCAATCGTTAGCCCTCGAAACAGTTGCGTACTACACAAATGTGTGCCGCCTATCAGAGAGCTTTCATCATCGCGGGGTCTCTCCTGCGTCTTCTCTCGATGCCAATAAAGTTGTCATCATCATCATCAGCAGCAGCATACATGTGCATCTTTCACAAAAATATGGTAAATCTTCCTGTTGTTCACTAAAAAAGAAGAGGGTACAGTTATCTCAACAAATGAGGCTGTGCAAGAATTCATTAGTGCAGTTGAAGTGGTTTGCTCAATAACCTCAATTCCATAAGGTTCTCAGTTAGCCAATGTAGACTACTGAAAAATATTCTTTGATATCAATCATTCTATATTCCTTCAGTAAGAACGAATTCATCAAAGTTTTTTGTCCCGAATAATTTACAAAAAAATCAATATTGCTGTAAGTATTCTTTTAGCAAGTATTTTAATAAATATATTCATTTTTGTTAAGCCACCTGATTTTTTGCCAATCCCCCACGGCCGGTGTGAGCCACAAGCTTAGGATCTACATATACTAAGTGCGCCCCTTTCCATATTCACGCCACTGTCACGTGATACTTTGTAGTTACAAAGGATGGTATATGCTACAACGTCAAAATTTATCAAAGAGTGTTGAAAACGGAAGACGTGATACAACTCACCTGTATCTTGAAAATCCACCGCTTGAACTCAGTTTCCTTTATTCCACACTTTTTGTTTCATATTAGCCTAATGAATGCTAAACACACTAAGTTCACGTTTCTGCACGCTGCGTTAGCGTTCCGTGTAACACGCAATTTGTCGCTGAATAAGGTAGTCTTATGCATTACCGGCCCAAACTGCATATATGTTTTTGATACATGTTTCACTTGCTCTCTGGGTACACTGAATATATAGCAGAAAGATATGGGTGCATATGACACATGCGAGGAAGAAATGAACGAAAAAAATAGTCGGGTTACCCACTTCGCAGAGGATCTTTTTCCCTTGCTTTAGGAGAGGGTGAGATGGTGGAAAATGATATAAATCTTGCAGAATCAAACAAATGAAGGAGAACTTGGCATTGAATAAAGTATGCCTTTATACGCCGTTTTCTGTAAGACATGCTAACAATGCTGTCGAGACCTTCTTTGGAGTTAGTGGTGCTGACCAGGAAGCCAGCGCTCTTTTCTCCAGCAAAGAGGAATCTACATTTCTTCTATTTCACAAGTCTGCTCTAGGCGTATTAATATTTCAATAATACACATACAATCTTTCTTCAAGTATGAAGTCTAATCCCGATTTGTATTTGAAAATTCTTTGTGTGCGCCTCAACCGGTTTACTTGCAGAGGAGATGTGCGATTCCTTTCTCGCAGTGGTATTGACAGGAGCATAGCCAGAAGTTTTTGTAGGTGGTGTAAAGGTAGGAAGGGGTTTTACTATACTTTGTGTATGTTTAATCGTGTGGGTGCATGTACATAAACACATACAAAATTTAAATATATTCGAGGGGGTCGGGGTTCAAGCTTTCTTGGTTACGGCAATGTTGGCCAGTGATCAAGCCGGCAAGAAAATTATTCTACTTAGTATTTGTTATTTAGGACTGTGACTTCAACACGGCCGTTTCCATTTTCTTGCATAGATTGTTCAGTATACTAGGGCTTAGCATCTCCGCTGCTGACCCGCCGGTCGCAGTATTGAATCCCCATGGTGGTGGCTGTATTTTAGATCAAGGCGGAAATGCTGTAGGCTCATGTGCTCAGATGTGGGTACATGGTAAAGAACCCCAGGTGGTCGAAATTTCCGGAGGCCTCCATTTCGGCGTTTCTCAGAATCATATGGTGGTTTCGGGACGTTAAACTTTACATATCTATCTAGAGCGTAGAATGGTGGTGCTCTGGCACCACAGATGCCTCACTGATTACGACGCGTTATGCGTTCAAATTAAAAAAAAAGTTTGGCTGTGCCGTGATGCATTCTTCAAGACTATTTTGCATATTTCTTGTGCTGAACTTCAACCCTTATGCAAAGAATCTCATGCAAAAAGTGAGATTATTCTTCGTTTATGAAAAATTGAGAAATAGAAATGGAACAGCTGGCGTGTTTGTTCATTTCAAGCTCGTGGCATTTAGAATCAGTTTCGGTCCTCTCCGCATGGAGTAGAAATGCATATAAGGGCCGCATTACCTTTTTAGTGCTAAATACGTCGTACGCATAACTTGATCGAGGATCTTGATCTCACCTCAGTTGGAGTCGCAATGAGAACGACACTTTTTTTAGAATGAAATCTGGAAAAAAATATCTGCATAATATAAGAAAACGGGCATTATCAACTTGCGCTTCAACAATTTATATTTTCTGTACAGTCATAAAAAATGTTTTCGTAGTATTCACAAGCATTCTAACGTTTCTTCATGAAAGAAAAGTGAACTGCTTTCTTCTAGGCAGTGTAATTGGATGAAAACAAACAATAATGCACACTCGAGTTAAGTTGTGTTTTTCTTTCTGTTACCGAGAGAAGGCCGAGTATGGTTCAGTCAGAGGAAGACAAACGTTGCTCCTACTACTAATGACATTTTGGGTTATATAGGAAAAACAATATTATTATGAAATACTTGAAGTTTTAGGTTCAAGCAACAAGGCTCTTGTCCAGCTTGCCTAATTGAAGCACTGACGAAAACTTAGGGCTAACATGGCAGTGACCTGTTAACAGTGACATCAATAGCCCCTTTCGTGAAAGGCTCACGTGTCACTGTTGGCATAAAGTGACATCGCACATAACGCAGACTCGTTTCAATTAAGGTTGTGTTAAGCAAAAGAAACGTACCCAGCAAATTACTTGCCTTCAATTTATGGAGGAACGTGTTTGATTTGAGATCGTAACTGGGATTGTTGGAAATGCACTTTTGTATCTATTAATTTCACGGAATGCGCACATTGGTTTTCTCTGGTACGTTTCATAGAACGCAAGAATCGCACATGTCGACCTTTCCTATACACCGAAGTCACAAACGGGCTGCCATTTTTCTTGCCGCAGCATGGTCTACAGCATTTGCAATGTTTCACCGCCGTATTGGTGAGTGTGGTTCTGCCGCGGTGAATGAAGCGTATCAACTCAGTTCACAAAATATTACTGTCATTCGTGATTCATGAACAAAACATATTAACACCTCGCTATTATGCGCTAGTAAGTCGTGCCTAAGCTGTCAGCTTTCGAAGGGTTCAAATGAAAAGCAGCGGCCACCAGCAACACGTTCCCACAGGGGCACTGACGATAGGCTTAAGCGGTGAGCATGATTTTACTACTGTGAGCTCTCAAGTTGCATGTGTAAATGGGTATATGATTAGACTGTTTTTTATGTAGCTGGCCTTGCACATTTCCTGTGTTATGTAGCAGCCCTAACGGGCGTCTCAACCGCACCGATTTTCAAGACGTGACATTAATTCTTTGCTCGCCTTCGTTACCCTAAAGGAACCTGAAATGTCTGAAACCTGCATAGAGACACTCGGTATCTCGCTCTTTTTAGGGGCGAAGCTCCTTAAAGCGGCACCCGTTCATCCCTCGTAGTCGTAGTCTTAGTGTGTAACCAGTGTTACATTTTACGTGCAAAGTGGTGCCGGTGGGAGATTTCTCCTCTGCTTTGTTGAACAATAAAAATTTCGCAGAGTGCGCAGTATCTGAAAGCCGAATGCTCCTGTCTCTCATTCCCCATTAGCAGCCATTGGCATGTACATTGAGCACTATCTGACAAGAAAGGGTTCCTACGTTATACTATCTGGGCCTAACCTTCTTGGTTTTATAAAGGTTTAGCGAGTGTTGGGCCGCAGTGCCTTGAATACAGTCAACTAGTATATACCACGAACTCTAGGTGGTTAGAGGTGGGAAGTAGACCCGAAGCGCAAGCCGTAATAAAGTGTGTGTGCCACCTCTCGTTAAGTCCTTGGAATGTCCACTGTATGGCGGTGCTTCTATATGGGGAATATATGATGAAAAAATGTAAGATGATGGTACTTGGAGTGTTGAATAAATGGACGAACAGACACACAGACAGATGCATGGATGGACGCATGAACGGACGCAGCGGCAGATGCATGGACGGACGCACGAACAGACGCACGCACGGGCGGGCGGATGCACGCACGGACGGTCACACAGACGGACGCATAGATGGACGGAAGCAAGTATGAATGGACGGACAAATGGTTCACCCCGCTCTCTATCATTCACTCCGTGGATATGCTGCCATTTTTTATTACAACCTGTTATCTCCAGTTACGCATATGCGAAACGCTGTGAATGAAGTGAGATCACTTTATCACGCATGGTAGACACGTAAGACAAGACATACCAGGCATGAGCCTGCATGCCGAAGCAGGGTGGCGGCAATCCACAAAACATTTATCTCGTATTTCGGCCAATGGAGAGGTTTTTTCATTCTGACGTCATGTACAGCTGGCGTCAAAAATTGTGCCGCAGAGACCAGAAACGCCGGAAGAGAATTATGCACTGGCTCTTTGTATTTCTGGATGTGGTTGAGGGAGGGGCCCTCTTGGTTTACACACTTCTCGTGAAGTAATACGCGAAATCCAAGTGAATACAAGCGAATACACACGCGATTCTCAAGCTGCACGTCAAGTCCTTCAATTAATGTTTACACTGACCAGTGTGTGCCCTTTTCGTGATTGGTTTGATTTTAAGTAACTGTGTCTTCGGTAAAAGACCATCGCTTGCAACGACTTGTTCATGGAAAAAAGAGAGCGCAAACACCTGTGTCGATTCGTGTCGTCGTGAAATGTAGAGTTCCTGACTTGCGATCTTTGCACACGATAAGAAACGAACGTACGGCCATTGAGCTCGAACTTCTGCAATTTTGGCGAATACCTAAGAAGCTTCACGAGGCGTGCACATGTTCAGTTAACGACCTGATCTTCACGAACGTCTGTTCGTTATTCGTGATAACAAGCTTGTTGTAGAAAAAAACTACCATTGTCACAAAGCCGCCATCTTTGTCGTCAGAAAATTTACACATATAGATAGGACGTGCCATCAAAGGATGCTAAAGGAGCAGTCTTACGCCAAAAAACTGTTATGTCATGCGTGCCTTTCTGTCCAAGTTTGTAAAAGGTGGATTCAATTATCTGAAAATCACACACATTTAGCCATCGCTAGCCGAACGCACTGTAACTCTTGTGTAGTTGCATAAAAATAAGGAATGCTTACTTCACAATAGAAGATTTCGTGGCGAAACAATTTCTGTATTACCGTCAGTTTTGACGTTGCTTTTCTTCGCTGCACATGATAATATGTGCCCGCATCAAAGCAGAATGGCAAGCCAGTTCTAGTGGTGAAGAAATTACCGCAAGTGGGAGCACCTTATATAATAAATAATTTGTTGGAGGATGAAATATGTTTCCTAAGAAAAATGATTTTGACCCATGGTGCACTACGGGTGCCTCGGATGCCAGTCTTTCACGTTTCTGATAGTTGTTCTCGGAACCAAACACAATGCAGTTATAGATTGTGGACGTGTTGTCATCTGAAATTTTAGTTTTGGGCAGCGTAACCTCTAAAGCACGTAGACAAATGAAAATTCTTTACTTTTCAAGCGCTGCGCAAGGTTAAACGCGAGAATCCGCAAACCCCAGCATCAGTCGGGAATCAAATACGCGGCGATGAGAGAGAGAGTAATGAAAATGCACAGTTTTGAGGATGCGCTACTCCTCTACGGGAAAACGGTCTGTACACAGTGGCAGAGGTGAAAATATTGGTACTATCTGAATGAACTTTTCGGAACGTTCATTCTATCTGAATGATTCCCAAATGTGCTGAATCGTGTTCGAACGATTGCTTGATTGATGGACCCATTACCCTGGCACAACGCACCATTAAGGATAGGTCGTGAAACGAGTGGTGACCTGCTACATAAAAGAATATGTGCATTATATAAGAAATTCAACCTATAGCTTTAAAACACCTTGTTCATTTTTCAAGATAACAGAATAAGAGAGTAATTCTTTTAAAAGGTGCTTTCTGAAAGCTATTCATGAAGAAAGAAGAAATTAGAATGGTGTTATTGGCGGCCTCCCTGAATGAGGGAGAGTAGAAACGCACAAGCCTTCTAATTCCTTCTTCCTTTGTGAACAACTCTTTCTCCCCCCCGCAAGATCGTGCAGACGGCCACGTGTGCTAGTGTGATAAATTGCGTAATATGATGAAAACAGAAAACTGAAGCAGGTAGTTTAAGTAAATAGCGTGATTTCTTTTTGTGACAGATATTTTACCGTTCAGGCGGTGCTCGAATGAGCCTACCTTTAGTGGGCTGAGCTTAGCCATGCATACGGTGCGCTTCTGTTGAAACTTTTGTTAGGACTGGTCTATTTCAACACTGTATTTTTTGGTTGTTTTATCATTCGGGCTCTCACAGCCACGAAAGCGCCGGGAAACCTAAGCTGTTGACAGTATGGAAAATGGGGACTCGGTATAGGCATGCGGTCACATATGAATTGCAAATAGGCGCTCCGTTTTCTTGAAGTGGCCGCGCGCGCGTTGGCCTCAGATCAATAGGGCCCTCGAACTATCGCCTTCATTTTGTAGGACGCTTTGCTGGTTGTAGTAAAGAACAAGCGCAAACTTTATAGGAAAATTGCCGAAGAACAAGAGCGGCATAACGCCTTTTGAGCGCGTAATCGCCTGCGGAAGCCGTACAGTAACGCTTGCCGGGCAGTGTAGCGGAGCGCTTCTTGGTTCTTGCTGGTAAAGGTTGCGGCAAAAGCACCAGTAAACTGGGAAACGTACGTATTTTTTCTAGTATCAGCACTCTGTGTCATGTAGAAGCGTGGAAAAACGCGTGAACCGAGTGAAGTTTTTGTCGAATGTGGTGCCCGAATCTTCAATGGAAATCGTGAAAGTTGTCCTCGTATGGTGGCAGGGTTGAGGTCAGATATGTCTTTTGAATGGGAGAGGGGGAGGAGGTGCAGCTGCGCTTTTATTTTATGTATGTTAGTAAGTGCGTTTTTTTTTTGGTGGAAGGTAAGTGGTTATTCTGGAAGCAACCATCCCATATCACCATTGCTACACCAATGCTGCGATTACATGCGCAGTTCAGGCCGAAAACTGCTGCTTGGAAATTCATTATAAAGAAACTGACTGCAAGCCTGCCAAAACGATACGCGTTCGACAATTTACGCTGACCTCTGCAACTACAGTACAGTGACTTTCCTGTGTGTGATACCGTACACCCTAGAGTTTTTCAGAATTACATCTGCACGGAAATCTGGCGCTAGTGAACTGCTGGATGCAAGGGAATGACGGGATATATGAGCTTAAAGCTTGACTCAGATTCTTATACCTCAAAAATGCGTCTGGCTTCACATAAAATAATTGATTTCTTACTAAAAGAACACGTAATAAGCTATTTACTTTTTGTCATTCCACAGAAACGTGTTTTATTCAACATTAGAATCTTCGACATAGATGTACAGTTTCACCAAGCGTAAGAAGTAACCAACGGCCAGTAAACTTGGCAGGCAGACGACATAGTGAGCGATCATTCCACCACGTTTATGTCGTCTGTTTGTTTCCTTCGCCATTTGGTTGTGCCGTCAAGGTGAGTGGACTTTTATTTTAGAATATATTACGCGAGAAATATATCCGGCTATAAACGTTTTGTTTTAGAGAAACTTCAATTAAGCAGTCGCATTCGCTTTAGAGCCGAGGCCTGGCTCAACACCAGCTAACACAAGCCTCTCAGGCACATATACCGCCATTACCAGGGCTCCTACATCGCCCTTTAGTGAATTGGTACAGACAATGGTGCCAGATTTCCCTCTAGGTATTTGTGAGAAGCTCTATGCCCTTCACCTTCGGGCCTCCTAAAGTGAACGCATAAAGAGACCATGCCATTTTCGGATAGCGAATGTGTTCTTAGTCCAGGATTTCGTGTCGAGGAGCCATCATGGATCGTGTACGAGTCCCACTACTCTCGACTACCACTACTTACCACAACACGCACAGTGATACTGCCGCTTCATTCTCCCGCTTTGCGTGCCCACTTCATTCCTACAGTATTAAACCAGTTGAAGTAATTACAAAGCGAAGCTTTTAGTAAGTTTTTGCAGTTTTTTTGGGTCTGAAACACACAGCTGGTTTAATTTTTTTCTGCAGCAGTAGTTAATGCCGCAACCTAGTCGACAAATTATAGCAAGTGTGTTCACTGTCCACAGGATGACGTATAAACTGCGGATAACAACACGACGCGCCAACAGCAGCTTTCTTTATTAATAAGCATGGAAGTTTTTATACAGGGGTCCGTCAAGGCTTTATTGACGTATTGTCTTCACGCATATGACGTTGTGACACATAAACTAAAAGATCCCAAAGGAAAAACAGGGCTGATCCGTCGTTCAAAAGAATCCGTCTAATAAAAAAATGAATCGAGCCTTGATAGAAATAGCGCTTATTGCGCAGTGATACATTCGAGTTCGTGCAATATGTTGGCGTTTTGCAGCTGCTGCCCTATTTGTCATGCACACACTCCTATTGGCGCCTGGTGAGATCGGTCCATCTTCACAACTACCACCCGTGGTCACGATTTAACCGTTTTTGTTAGTGAAGTTTTTGACATATACTGCACAAAAAAAGCAGCTCGAGGGGGGCATAACGTCCACTTTGTTCCTCAAATCTTGAGGTTTGTCCACCAGAAAACTAAGTGTGGTGAAGTGTGTCGTGCAACTAGGGAGGAATAGCGATAGTACGACCGGCTCACATATATACTCCCTTGAGTGTGGGTTGAAGGGAAGAAAATACGCTTATTCTGTAGCCCTTCTTGAGTGTACGGGTCAGCAGCCTTTCAAAGATCTGACTCTCGGTCAGGTGTGCCCTGTACTGTTTCGAAGATCACCCTTATACTTCGTCGGCATGGTGTTCACACGCAGCGTGGTACTGAGGGCAAAAAAAAGGTGGCGAAAACACTTTTAGGATTTCAGTGAACTGAGGACACGACTCATAAGCCCACACTCAGATACAATGAAGAAAATAACGCGAGAAAAGAATAATTTGTCGTGAAATAATACTGCGCGTCTTTTACGAATATTCATAATTGAAGTTCATTAAACTTCACATTATGTACTAGCGATGACAATCAGGTTATACGTTGTTTCAAAAGTACCCTTTAGCACTGTCGAGGCTACAAGACCTCTCAGCCCATAAGAAGGGCGATTAGCCCTTCCGAATGTATTCATGCGCGCCATGTCGTCTGCTCACTGTCTTCACGGCGTGTGCTCGCTGGATTGTTTCTACGCACTCATTCAAGATAAGGCTGGTTTATTGACTTAAATATAGTGTAAAACTGCTAAACATGGAACCACGCTAGGAAATTGAAGCGTGAATTTTTTGCTTTGCTAAAGATCGGTAGACGCTCATGCTGGCAGATAACTTCCTTGGGTGGCTGTTTCTTGCCCACGATTCACCTTGATCTTATATAACTGCTTCTCTGTCGACGCGTTCGTTCACGTCTCTCCCTGAAATGTATTAGGGGCGAAGCTCCTTAGAATGGCACCCGTTCATCCCTCGTCGTAGTGCGTAACCAGTCTTACGTTTTGACCTGCAAGTAGGTGCCGGTGAGAAATTTCTTCTGTGCGTTGTTGAACAATAAAAAATTCGCAGCCTGTGCGTTAAATAAAACCCGAATGCTCCTGTCTCTCATTCCCCATTAGCAGCCATTGGCATGTACATTGAGCACTATCTGACAGGAAAAGTTTGCTACGTTATACTTACTGGGCGTAACCTCCTTGGTTTAAGAAAGGTTTAGCGAGCGTTGGGCCGTAGTGCCATGAATACAGTGAACTAGTATATACCATGAACTCGAGGTGGTTAAATGTGGGAAGTAGACACGAAGCGCAAGCCGTAAGAAAATGTGCGTGTGCCACCACTCGTTTAGTCTCTGGAATGTCCGCTGGGTGGCGGTGCTTCTATATGGTTCCTGGACTTACGTTCGGCAATGTGGCCTTGTGCATGAGATAAGAAGTTCAAGCAAGATGAGAAATTAAGGCAACGTGGTGTAGGTAGGCTTGCCTTAGGAGCTCACAGGAATACACCAAATCAGGGAGTACAAGGTGATGTGAGTTGGACATTATTTGAGGGAAAAGAAGCTAGCAGCAAAAAATAAAAGTTGAGAAGCGATTGAGAGAAATGGGGGAGGAGAGTTGGGCTAGGAAGGTATTCAGCTACTTGTATATGAAGAATGCCGATACAAAATAGAGGAAGCGAACCAGAAAATTGACTGGTAAATACTTGGAAAACAGCAGGGGGCCAAACCGAAAAGAATTATCGGTTAAGAAGAAGGCGAAGGAAGCTGAGACTGATATGTGGAGAATCGGCATGATTAAGAAGTCCGCACTAGAGATCTATCAAACTTCTAAGCAGGTAATTGCCAAGAGAAGGATCTCGGGGTAGTTCTCTACTGTTTGAGGTCAGGACGGGAGTATTGCGAACCAAGACATATCGTGCCAAACACGATGGGGTAGACACGATGTTCAGTGCGTGTGGAGAGGAAGAAGAGGTTGCCGAACACTTTATATTGTTCTGTAAAGGGCTTCCCTCTATAGTTCAGAATGATGGCGCAGAGTTTTTCAAAGCATTGGGGTTTAGGGATAGGGAGGGCAAAATAGACTTTAAGCGAGTGGAATTAACTTGAAGGGGGTTACCTGATTGGTGGCTAAAGTTAAGGCACGAGTGAAAATTAAACCCTTCAGAGCAAAGTACGAATCCTCAACCTCACTATTTAAAGGAAAAAAAATCAATCTAGTTTTTGATTCATTAAGTATTATGGCTTGGTGGCATTAGCCACCACACGATTTAAAGGGTACATCCATATCCATCCATCCACCCATCCGAATATATGATAAAAAGATGCGAGATGGTGGTACTTGGAGTGTTGATCAGATGGACGAACGGACACACAGACAGATGCATGGACGAACGCATGGATGGCTGCATCGACGTATGGACGCATGGACGGACGCAGGGGCGGTTGCAAGGACGAACGCAGGGACGAACGCATGGATGGACGTGCGGACGCACGAACAGACGCACGAATGGACGGGTGGAGGGACGCATGGACGGTCACACAGACGGACGCATGGACGGGCGGACGCTTCCCGCCACTCTCCATCATTCACCCTATGGATATGCTGCCATTTTTTTCTCTTTTTGGTTTTCATTGAAGGAGGATCTGACGCACACGAACCACTGTGTCATGTTGCATGTCCGTTGGAGATGCAGCGTTCTTAGTCTGGCGATGCAGCGCAGCCCAAGCACTGCCTCGGTGCGTTTGTCCAGCGCCTCCTCTATTTTTTCAGTGCCAGGACGAACGCCTTCTTCAGGCTGCCAAACGCACGCTCCTCTTCCATACGCCGCTACCGACTGATGGCGCTGCCCGAGTAGACTACAGGACGCTGGCGCTGCACGGCCGCCCGTATTAGGCAGCTCGTGAATTCATGTTTTTGCGCCAGTAATTTTGAATTCATGCTTCTCGATGGCTTTCACGTGTGAAGGGAGCATGAACAGTAACACATACCTAGCGGTGCACTGTTTTCACCTGGCTCTGTCAGGCCATGCTACTGGTTCGATAGATGCATTCGAGTTTCGCAGCATTCGCGTTTTATTATCTATTTCAAGCTATTGCAACATCACTATTTGCATGCCTCAATTTATGATACTGCTGTGTCCCACGCTGCATATCTGACGGAAATATTAAGAATGCTTTTTTTCGTTTCACATTACCTACAAATAAAAGCACGCCGGTCCCCTTATCAATTCACCTGAGACGAATGAAAGGCAAAAACTATCCTCGTTTTCTTCCAGTTCAATGCACTGAATATTTCCTTCTTGCCTCCGAGATATTTCTGCACACAACATGGTTTTTTACTGCCTCAAGAATCGGAGACCAAGCTAGCATTCATCCCCTGAGCTGGTTATGCACTGCCCTCCTGATCGGCCCATTTGAACTAAGCGAAGATGTTAAAAGATGCCGTCAAGTTATGTGACCTTCACATGCCTCCAAAACAATAATTATATGTGACGTCATATGATAACCTTTTCACGTAATCATATTTTCTTGCGTAACTCGTGTTCACGCCGCCGACGCAAGAAGACGTCACCGGCGAACGATTTTCGCTTTTGACGAGGCATTTAGGGCTATCACCTTAATGCACTGTACGGCTGTAGGTTCTTGAAATTGCAGCTTCCGCTGGTGTTCGTGGCGAGCGTGCTTGCAGTAATCAGGCTGAACCATTGATCTCCTAATAAGTCCTCGTACTACACTCTAATATGTAGCTGCCATTTACAACCCGCGTGTTTTATAGGTAAAAATTAAACATATTGGTCCAATACACAACCTAAAGTCAATGCTTAGCATACAATTTGATTATATATTTCCTCATAACGCGAAACAGTTGGCACATAGGTACCTAAATGACCAGTTAGCAGCTTATTTAGCTCACCTAGACAGAAGCAATATCATTGTGGCTGATGCATCTGTGTCAAAACAAAAAGGCTGGGGTTGGCATCTTCTCTCTTTTTTTGGACTGGTCCTTTTCAATTCGACTCCCAGATTATACCCATGCATTCATTGCAGAATTATTGGCTATTGTTCTTGCCATATGGTAATTGTCCTCAAGCGAATCATTAGCATTTATCATTACAGATGTGTTACCAGTTTGCAATGCACTTTCTGCGGCAGTAAATACAAAGCTGATGAATACGTTTCGGCTTTTAGTACCAAAAACGTAAAAAAATCTGCATTTGCTACGAGTACCGGGCCACCACGAATTATATTTGAACGAAATGGCGGACTCTTTAGCAGCAGTATCTGCGAGTGGGCCCACCATCCCAGGTTTGCCTGATATGGCTTACGTGACAGCGCTAAGGTTCCGAAATGCTTGCCTGCAATGGGGAAAGGGCAATTTGGATAAATTCAAACATTTCTAGGATTTGACGTATTGCTGGAATAAACAGTGGTGTGTATCTCGCCAGCTAGAAGTCACTTATACCAGATTGCGCTGCGCAGTTCCACAACTAAATTATTACCCTAACGAAGCTTGGCTCGAGGTGTCACCGCTATGCATTTGGTGCAACGAAATTGAAACAATGGAACATTTCTTTTTATCCTGTCATCGTTATGCTTATCAGAGAAAAATTTTTTAGTAGCCCCATTACAAAAGCTAGGAATACAAGTAAATCTTCCAGTAATTTTATCACTTGGCGGAACTTCATTTGGTTACTGCCACAGAGATATATGCTCCACTGTGTTTGATTACACCAACGCAACTAAACGATTACCGTGGTAGTGAATCTTAACCTTTTCAGATCTTTAGTTCATAATTTGTAGCTATGTCTGTCAAAAACAAGAGATGGTTTGACCGCTTGCTCAGCAAACATTTTTGTTTATTGGTAGTATTATTTCTAAAATACTTCTCAGATTGGCTTTATTTTCATTTTAGTTTCTTTTAGATATCCTGCCGCCCGGTTCTTGACCCATCCACCTCCGTGGGTGAGCGCTAGCCATCACAAGTAATCATCATCATCATCATCATCATTATAAATAGTGGTTGGAGAAGACAACAAGTCACGTTTGGTAACATGACAATTGGTATCACTAAACGGGAATGCGCTGCATACGAAGAGTCAACAAATGAGTCTATCAGCAACAACACTCCCAGTTGAAAAATACACCAGCCCATGTTGGCTGTATACATTAGAGCGTGAATCCAGACACGGGTTTGGTGTTTTTGGTGTGTCCGGTCCAGTAGATACCGGTTTAGTGTTTTTAGTGTGCACGGTTTAGTGTTTTTTGGGAACGATTTAGCGTTTTCAGCGTGCACGGTTTAGCGTTTTAAGTGTGCACGGTTTAGTGTGCCTGTTGTGGCGTTTTTAGTGTGTTTGGTGTGGAGCTTTTATTATTCAGCGCGATAGTACCAAAGTGATAGATACTACCATTTTGTGTAACCTATTTCAGCATTCATGCAAGCTGCTCAGAAAGAGCAGTGAAAACTGCCACAGTAACTTGTTACATAACAATATGATATGAAAAAGCTCCTCACTTTATTTAAATAATTGCAGCATTACTTAGCAACAGGCCGCTTGCGTCGCAGCTCACACGTTTTCTGGGACAGCCATATTCAGATGTTTTTTGTGCTTTTGTTTGTCTCCTCCACAGAGAGCCCTCGGAACTTTGCGTAGTGCCTGGAAAAGACTGAATTCATTGACATCAGTCATATGTCTCAGTTGATCAACCGCACTTTTATCGTAGCAGCAGCATTATTCGAATTTTAGGCTGCATTGTACATATGTAAACACAAAAACCGGGAACCCCTAGTGGCTTTCTTAGCTTGTACGTAAAGGTATAACAGAAACATACAGCAACACATACCAAGTATAAAAATTCAGTTAACCCTTTGCTCATCGATTTTCTTTCACAATATGCTTCATAAAAATGTTTATTTCTTTTATTGCTGAATAAAAATCTTCAGTTCAATTTATTTTTAAAAATCGCCAAAAAATTTTGAGAGAGAATTAAGGTGACCGAAAATGAAATTTGTTACACATGCTTCATTTAGGAGTAACAGCTAGCAAAATCCTCAGAAAAAATGTGGGACAGTAACAAGCAGACAGATCAGAAACTAGACAGTGATCAGCTTTGCAGAAGTGGAAGCGATAACCGCGAAAGGACAAAACCGAAACCCGCCACACCATGCGTTCTTACTGGGTGGGGCAAGCAAGAACCGGCGCACTGCTGTGGAAAAAAAATTGAAAAAAAAAGCAATGAAGAGGCATCGATGCATCAAAAATGCACCTATTCCAGAAATTCAGCAGCACATGCTAAGCAAGAAATTGTGGCAGAATAATACACCATCTACTAGAATTTAGGCTATCCTGATTGCAGGCCGACCCGCCAAAATTCAAAAGCCAAAAAAAGTTACCTCATCATCAGCGCTTTAATTGCATAAGAGAGCACTTCATAGGCTCATTAGTCCTAGCCTGCGGTTCTGCATGTTGTCGCCGAAGCTTCTCTAAGACAGCATGAAGACTGGTTGTCGTTACTATCGCACTCAAGCACTAACCCAAGAGCAGCGCACGAGACACAAAGTTTCAGTTCGCGGCTGGAAGATCAATGGCGCCGAAAGCCCGCCGAGCTTGTGTAAGTCTGCGCAGTAGCAGCAAAGGTAAAAGCTTGAGTCATAAAACCGCTAAAGCTTTTGAAACGCGATAACGCCAAGACTTTTCTCGACAGAAAACTCAAAATGCACTTGAAGACATGATCGTCTGATCTATGCGAAGTGCGCGCAGCCTGCAATCGGTCGGAGCAACGTTGGCGCTCGTACAAAGGTTGCTCCGACGCACTGACCACTCTCCACCTTCTTCACTTGGCTAGCCAGCAAAGTCGCGGTCTTTTTTAAAAAAAAATTTTCTCTTCCATCCAGTTATTGTAGGAGGGCATTGAATTGCAACCGTGCTAATACGGTACAGAACTGCTGATCACTGCCAAGTTCGGGGTACATTTTATGCATGAAACTGAAATGTCCTTTTATTTTCTCGTGACCAAACGAGGAGTGTGCCTATTATGAGAGTGAATACCGTACATGTACATCTTCGACTATCAAAGGGTTAATAGAATGAGTAGTCACATTTTGAGCCAAAATGTTTTTATAACAAGTGCACATATCTGTTATTCGGGTTGGCACTTAAGTAGGCCAAACAGCCCCAGAAGAAAACTGGCACATGCAAAAACAGAAATACAGTGAAAAGAAACATATTGCTTGTCTTCCAAGGCGTCAACTTTTCGCGGTGTCAGGGGCTCTGTGGAGCTTTCTCACTGCCATCCGTCAGATACCTGTTGGACAGTGTCCCGGAAAAACTTTCTTCGTGCCAGCACTTCAGATGAACAAATTGCAGTGGCCGCCTGCTTAATGAAGTGTGAATCTTTAGGGACTGCCATCAGTGCCTCGTACAACTCCTTTGTGACGGTTACACTGTTGGCTAGGTGCACCTGTAGGAAAACAATTTTCAGTAATTACTACATCCACATCATCTCTGATCGTTCTTAGTTCAGGTGATCTTACCTTGCCATCGCCCAATAAAGTGAAGGCTAGTAGTGTCTCCGCAGAAGGTGGCTGTGGCCTGGAATTTTGGAGCAACTTGGGTTTCGCAGGTTCAGCCTCTACAAAAAATTGTGTCGTACTATAACAGTTGTAAGCACAGTAAATTTAATAAGATGACTCCTGCGACTGCGGTTGGGAAAAAAAGTTTCAGAAATTTTACCTCGCAATTTGTGCACCACGAATTTGGAGCAACATTTTAGGGAGAAAAAAGAGTGCACCGTGCTTACTATGGGAGTATAGTCGGACCCCGCTACAACCAACGTTGCTCAACCAACTTTTAGCTTCAACGAAGGATTCTTTATTCCCCGTCAGCTTGCCATAAGAAGTCAATGCATCAAAGTTCTCACCACAACGAACCGTTTTTCGCGATTGTTTTTTGCTTCAATAAAATTTTCGCTCACTGGAGCTTGACTTGAAAATTGGTCTTACGATAATTTGAGCACAATGTCAACCACAAACTTTTCAAACATTACCTTCGCTTTGTTTCCATGTAATTATGTACCCATTGCTCGCTTGTAGGAAAGCACCATTGTTTGGTGGCGATAGCGAGGCGGCAGGTCACTTTGAGGCAAGGTGCAGGCTCGCTTTGCAATGCTGGAGCCACAAGAGCCAATTCACATTCATTCTACATCGCGCGTTTACAGCATTGCAGTACAACAAAAGCACTAAAACATCTTTTAAAGCACCGAAATCTGTCATTTGTGCTTGTGCACTCGCGTGTGCTACGGCAGCCTGGGCACGGTAAACATTCACACAGACGTGAGCCCAGACAATTATATTGCAGTTGATGCAGACTTTTTTGCTCATCATGAGCTAACTGACTAGGCAATAACTGAAGAAGTTCGCTATAACACTGCGTCGCTGGACATGAAAGTGATGCACAACACACATCGGCGCCACCTTCACTCAGTTAGCTGATCATAAGCAACAACGTCCGCGTCAACGGCGATGTATTCATTGAAGGTGATGGAATGAATGCATTTGACATCATTTGCACTTTCATTGGCGCCCGCGTATGACCTCGTGATGCACCTGCTGACCACGTGCGTGTGTTGAACCATTGAGCTGACATCCAAAGGAAGGGGGGAAACGAAGGTGACAGTCTTTTATAAAACAAACGATGTTTGTGGTGGGTGTGGTCAAATGTGGCAGTGTTCTGAGGCAGATTTTGCCACAAAGAAGTTTTCCCCGCGTCCTGTCAGTTTCGTAGTAGCGTGGTTCGACTGTAAATATGGTAATATTGTTTGTTCACATAGCGTTACGTCAAGAAAAAACACCTTATTCTGCTAACGAGAATTACCAAAATTTTCTGCTTCTGAAGCTGCAATATACCTGCAAGTGGTGGATGTGGCCTTGAATGCTGAGGCGGCTGGGTTTCTGCAGGTGCATCCTCTGTACACAGTAGTTTGCCTGGAAACGCTGCAAAATTCAACCATGCAAAAAATGTTCAGTCGTACATTATCAGGGAGTTGCTACAAAATTTCCGTCTTTCTACTATTCATTAAGCAGATGTAAGCACAGTAAATTTATTACGAAGACTCATTTGTTTCAGGAATATTCTCTCAATGCCCAATAACAGAACAGTTTTCTTTTCTTTAAAGGGCCCTAAAGCCACCTCAACTAATCGCACAGGAGAAGATACGAGCCGATGAATGAAAGAAAGAGTCAAAGGAGAAGGGGCTTCTTTAACGCAATAGCATTTAAAAGTCGTTTCGCGGAAATCCCAGTGTCAGGGTCGTTGGCTGTGAACGAAAAATCACCCGTGACTGAAAAATAGGAGAAAGCTGCAAATAAAATGAATAATAAAAAACTTTGGTGTGAGTGAGAATCAAACTTGGGCCATCTGGCTTGAACGCAGGAGTCCTACAACGAAGCCATGGCGATTCTTGAAACTGTTTCGGAAAAATAGACTATATGAATCTCCTGCAGTAGATTAAGTCTCATATTGGCTTCTTCAGCAGCTAGTAGGCTCATTGTTGTGGCTGTTCAATGAAGTTTCTTGCGCGGTGCCATGTGACGAGAAAGCTGGGATAGTGCACCCTTTGCCGCTAAAAAAACACTTTGCTTTCTTTAAGCAGTCAGCATCACAAGATGTAAAGACACTGTGGCAAAGCTACTGCTAACATTCTTTTGCCAGGCTAGATTCACTCCTAGATTTTACTAAGGAGAAAATGTGCCACTGCACAAGCTCGCTAAAAGAATTTTTATCATCGTGATTTTGGGGGTAAATGGAACTTCTGAGCGAAAACATTTTTGTTCATTATATTATCTTGCCCTTAAAGGGTACCTGTGACTCTCCTTGAGCACGGTCCGAAATGCGGCAGATAGACAGTTGAGGCTCCTGAGAACACATGAGCCCAACATTATAGTGAAATACACAGCATGGAATTCACAATGAACTATCAAAGCCAGCTAGAAATAGCTTTTATTTTAAAAAGTGATGCCGTAATTCAAGATAACCCTGTCATTAACACAAAGTTCTCGGCCACTGCTTGATTAGATTTTCATGAGCTGCATAGTTACCGCTGCCAGCACGAGATGCCGTGACTTGCCCGCCTGTGCGCTTGCTTTCGCACGAAGTCACCCGTTTAATTGAAGAAACAAAAAGGGAAACAAAGTATCTGAGGTTGCACGCTGATGAATGAGCCTCCCGTTTTTTGTGATGTACCCCCGAGTAGCCTTTAGTGCACTCACTAGTGCCAAAGGAAAGAGACAGCACTGAAAGCATACAGCAAATCTCTAACTCTCTTCGTACTCGATCGATTTAAAAAAATTTGCGGCAGTTGATTCGTAAGGCAATAAACTTCTTTGTGGACGTTACCCAATGACTACTTGGAAAAGTGCAGCAAGACCCTTCTAAAGGCTAATAATAAAGCAAGCATTTCACCACACTGTATTTTACGAAACACCACATTTGATTACATCACATTAGAAAAATTAGGATGAAATGCTTATGTTATCACACAATGAAAGCACGTTGCACTGGGTACTTGAACTTTCATACCTGTAAATAACTGCTGTGAAACTGGCGGCCTGTTCTGAGGGACCTGCCCAGAATGAAGGGCATCTGTATGGTCACCATGCATGGGTGACCATGTGGCCTCTGACCTTGTTGCTGGTGGGGATTTTTCCTTTACCTTGCCACAACTGCATGTGGCCGTTTGCTCAGCTCGCATACCTAGGAAAGCACAGCGCTTGTATGACTCTAAACAATACATTGCAATATTTCATTTCTAGAGATGACGTAAATAGTCAATAAACATTTTCTTTTTTTTATGGTGAAGTCACTTATACTTCTGTGTACACTGGGCTCCATTGTGTCGTTGCTACTCCTAGTTTGGTTCTACAAACACGTTACTGGTTACACACTTTTAGGGGTCTTATAAGGCCACAGTTTCTGTGTTAAAATGTTATCATTTCTGTTAACTATTACAATACTTTTTTCTTTCCATTGTATATACACCATGCAATTAAATGGACTCCTGCAATATTCTTCCAGTCTTTTGCATATTATACTTTTTTCCTGAGTCAAATTAGTCTTGCTTTGTTAAAGTGACAGACATTTCTTTTCCTCACATATTTCAATCTGTGCCAAAGGTTCTTCCGTCACACATGATCTTGGCTGAGGTCCACGATCGAACCTTCAGAAGTGTACCATTAAGTCAGAAGCTTCTAGCGGAAGTGTTTATTTTGTTCTTAAGCCAGAAGTTCTGCACTAATGCTGAATTATGGAGTATCGATTAGATCGAACTTATACAATGTTCAAGGGGACGCCAATAAGTAAGCAACTTGCTAAGTGACAGCTGTAGAACAGTGTGCCTTGTTACTTCCTACTATACTTACAGATATTGACTAACAACTCGCCGCCATGTACACACACTACAGTTTGGCTGGTGAACTGAAATTGGCATTATTTCGATTGGTTGTTTCAAACTTCTCACCTAAATTAGAAAATCTGTTTTCTCAGATAAATTTGGTAGATTTACAAAACTGTAAACCACGTGCGTCTGAAAGGTGGTGCAGGAGCTCTTCTTGCAGCTTCATATTAAAGGATCGCAGCTTCCGGTTTTCCTCTTTCAGCAAAGCTAGCTCCTTACGGAGCTCAGATAGCTGTTCCTCGGTAATTTCCTGAAGTATTTGTCTTGACACCGTTTGCTTGGCCACCTGTCTATTTTTTTTTGGTTTCTGGACCTGACAAATGAGATAAATTATGCTCCACTTTTTTTACAAATATCAATAATTTTTCATGTTACTGACTGTGTCATAAGCATATTTTGCCAAATTCACAGTTTTCTATAGTTTTCCAGAAAAAAGACACTGACTTTGAAAAATTACATCTGACGCTGGGCAATGTGAACTAAAAAACAAGTGACATGACATGGCACACGCAGAGATTTTAGTTGCCGAACCATTACTGCCTCACTGCAGGCTGCATAATGTCCTGAAGAATTCTCTTTCATCATAAGTGCGAGGAAAATGATCAAAACACACACACTATGCCAATTAGCATGCCGGACAAATTTTCAATTGGCGCGGTCTCTGAGACGCATGTGCCCTGCAATGGCGAACGAAAGACAGAAACTGACATCACTTTCAATTAATTATAGCACAGCATGCAGCCTGCAATTCACAATCGCGTCACAAAGCCAAGTATAAATAGGCTTTTCTCCCTACAAATATTGCCATAAACCCAAATGATCGCACCACAGACCCCAACTACACCACTACTGACTTAAGCGTCAGTCAGCATAATGTATTATGTTGTTCATTTTTGATGTGTCATCTGTTCACGCTTTCTTAGGGAAATGAAACTGTACCAAGCAACTTGATTCCACCTATTTCTAACATTATACACCACGCAGTCAAAACACGAGGCTAACTCTGCTGGTAGAATGATACCAACTTCTAAATAACGCAGAGATGAAATGGCACAACTATAATTACAAGCACGAGCTAATCACAGACAAGAGACACCCAACACCTGAATCGCAATTCTATCATGGCCATGTGTGCAGTAGGATTACAATCAGGCTAAAAATTCCAACATGTTCAACCACTTGTAAATCACCAATACCTTGTCATCACCATAGTCAGTTGGGGCTGCGGTAGTGCCTTTGCTGATACGACGACTCCTGACTTCCTTCAGGTAGTCGTCCATTTCTTCCTTGCAAGCTAAATATACATTTAAAAAAAGTGAACTGTAACACGCTGCACTGACTTTGTCCAGGCAACGAGTACTATGACGTTTAAAGACGATTTGAGAACCCAAATAAATATCCGCTGTTATTTCTCTACGCACGGTGCATGCAGTGTGAACATTGCATGGCAGAGAAACTTGATGTATCTCTCACCTGTCACGTGCAGGATCTCGGCGTCATAGTAGGCCTCCGCTTTGCGGCTGTCCCCCTCCCAGTAAACGCTATATAAGCGTTCAACTTCGAAATCACTCGAGTTCTCTGGCTTGAAGTTTTTCACGTGGTTAGAGGTTGTCACCTTTTTCACCTTGTCAAATGCGTATCTCACGTACACAAAATACACCATGATTGTCGGCAGGTCCCCTGTAAAGTTCTCTCAGCGAAAAAAAAACGCAGAGAAGGATAGTGATGGCAACTACACAAAATAAATGCATGACCTCCGCGAGGCACATCAAAGAACCACGAGGACTGTTTACAGAACACCTGACCGTTTTGGTGTACTTCCAGGCACAAACAAGCGGCGAACTTTCTTACAGCGCCGCTAGTATCTGGTTATAAAATAAAAGCTTTTTAGAAAAAGCAGTACTAGCAGAATTCAATTTTAAAAAGTAATATTAGTACTTTATGTGGTCTAGAGGTTGTTTATGTTATTTTGTCGAACAAAACGTTGCAAGCATAGATTAGACGCTGAAGAAGTCTGCTAGTGTTGGCCAAAACTGCCTGTTGTTCAACGGGGCGAGCGTCTAATTATTGTGTATAATATATATTATCATGTAATAAAAACTGCACTAGCTTTTGGCCAGACTTGCGAAAGTTTGCCACTCGTTGCGTCATCCTTTGATTAAAAACTAATTAACAAACACGCAACATTGACAGCGCTGCGTGCGGCGTAACACCAAAACGTACGCAAATGAACAACATTAGAGCAGTTAATATTTAAAGTTGCGGCCCCTAGATGTCGCGACAACCGGCTGGCTACGGCTCATGCATGTTCGGCTTTCACAGTTTCGCTGCAGGTATGACTGGAGAACCCTGGTTCGGCTTGCACGTTTGAATTTGTTCGTATTTGCCGTAGCCGACGTTGTGAGCCAATTTTTAGGACATCTACAGCGCTACAGCCTCTATGCGGAGCACGGCCTTCTGGCCGCTACGCTACAGTATTCTAGGCACCGTAGCCACGCTACTTACACACGGCAACCGGTCGAGCTTCCCACTCGAGCGAGGTAACTAAATTCCGTGATTGCCGTCGATAAATAGTTCTTGCGCTTCATGGGTGTTGGAAACTCGCTACGGCTAGGTTTCGGAAAGATTTCCTATTGTGCGTTATGCCTCCTGCGAAGCGTTACTGTTCGTACTTGGAACCCGCCACGACGTCCGCAGATAACCCTCGACAAACAGTGTGGAGCCAACAGAAGAAGGCACGCCAAGTGACTTCTGCGCTTGCACCTTCACAAGTAAGTGGGGGTCCTTGCGTAGCCTATGGTTTAACTACCGCACAGCTAAATTGCTTAGTAGCATTGAAAAGGCACTTGGAAACGACTAGCAACGGCCGTAAGGTGTGCAATGCTGTCATGTTGCACTTAACTGCTCAAACTAACTTGGTGTTCTGTCTACGTTTGGTAATGTGCTTCACGACTTGCCAGCACAACTAAACAAACACGTAAAAACATGTCATCTACCATGTGATCTCAGACGACTCTATTGTCTTTGTGGAGTTGTTACGCTGCCAGATATTGAATATAATTCATCGTGCCTGCTCTATGATACTTGTGCCTACTAATACTGTTTTTGTATTAGTGAGTCAGATGCAGTCACCTTCCTGTTATTATATTGTTTGTATCAGACCTCCCATTGTGACAAAGATGTTGGTCTAATAAACGCAAAAATGCCTCTTTACTCAAGAGACACAATTTTATATTTTCTCTATTTAGAAATTATACGGGGCTTATTATTTGGCACTTCATGACATTGCATTAACTGCACTCATATAATATCAAGTCTCCTCTTTGTCCGTGTCTGGTGTTGTGCAAATAATGATGAATCAATACCGAATTGCCCTACTGTCACTTCTTTTGGTACTAGAGCAAAAGCTCATTTCGACACTCGTTAACTCTGAAAATAAGATAATTTGTACAAGCTCTCTGGTCTCGGCCAACATGTACACTGTTTTATAGCATGAAATTCTCAAGCCCGTTAATTTGTACGATTCTCGAAGTGAACCGGGCATGAAGCACCACAAGCGTGCAACGCAGAGGACCGGAAATGGCAATTGCGAACAACTGAAATAAGGCAGCGCAGCCTGCATCACCGTCGTAATTAACATGAATTGTACGGCCATGACGTGTGTGGTTAATTTCAAGGTTGCAAGTTTCTGGTTATAGTGTAGGCAGGGAGTTTTTGAACTGCAGCGACACTGTTAACAAAGTCGCGAGTGGTGACAATTTCCGATGTTATGTTACTCTTATGCACATCAAGTAGAGGATTTACATATTCATCAAGCAAATGCCTGTATAAAGGCATACAGACATTTATTTGTTGTTTTCTTTATACTTTCAATGGTTCGGTTATATCTCACATTTTGTCCAGTGCCATGAGATCCGAATGAACAAGCTTTTACTGTAGTAAGATCGATTTTTTGTATTTATTACACAAAATAAGTTCACGAGAATTTCAAAATGCCTCGATTCGAAAAAGTCGGTGATAAAAATATGAGCTGTTCACGATGTGAAACTAAATTGGCTTTAACCTATCGACTTTTTGTCCACAATAATAAGGAATAATTTATATCTTCAAATGCAAGCATGATTCTTGAGACTAATAAAAAGCTGCCCCCTCATAGACATTAAAGTTCCGTATTTCCTTTTTTTCTGCTTATGCTGCATCATCTTCAGTCACCTGGGCCACCACACACCGGGACTCTACCAGCCTAGGAATTGACTCAAATGACTCAACCAGCTGAGGAATTGATTCAAACGAAGGTGGTGCGGATGTGTCGACTGAAGACGCGATGCTCGAGGGTCTGTGTGCGGCAGACGACGACCCTGATGTTCACCTTGCAGAATTCATCAGGACGAATTCTGAAAATATGTTTCCGAACCAAGGAACGAGCCTACTGCAATCAATTCTGTAGGTTTCAACGTTCGTCGCTGCTGCCGGGCTCACGTGGACACAAGTGGATGGACTACTAAAATTGCTGAATACCCTCTTTGGAAAGAACATCTTCTCAGCATCGAAGTATGGACTGCGGAAACTGTGGGACCTTCAGCGGACAAGGCAGTATAAGTTAACTCCTACTGTTCGGCATGCTTACACTTGAGTGCAAGCTGTGGAAACAACACACAACGGTGTAGTGTTTGTGCCGTGCAAGCAACACTGCCACACATGCTCAGTAAAGGGAACTTTTTCATTACCCTTGATTTAAAGCTGCAACTACTAATGTTGCTGAAGAACACTACAAATTTAGTGGGAAGAAGTTTGCAGAAGATTGCATCAACCACTAATCGAGGCTCCTTCGAGGACGTGACTGATGGGGAACTTTACAGAAACTTGAGCACCAAAAACCTGCTATTCTGCAGTGACCTTACTGTCACACTGAATAGCGACGGCTCACCAGTGTTCAAATTCAGTAAAGGATCTATGTGGCCAATTCAAGTGGCCTCAAATGAGCTACCGGTTCCACATCGTTGGAAGAACATTCTTGTCGGTGCGGTATGGTTTGGCAAAGAACACCCCCCCAACTCATTTGTTCTTGAAGACATTTGTGAAAACGTTTAATGCGATTGGCACACTGGTGTGGACTTTTGCTGGACGCACTATGTGTTCCACAGTCAGTGCTCTGTGTTCTTGTGTTGACTCACCGGCACGAGCTCCTCTTCCCAACGCTAAGCTATACAACGGTTACTATGGCTCTTCGTGGTGCCTTCAAAAGGGAGAAACTCATCGACGGTATGGTTACAATTCTACATGTTTGCATAAATATTGATAAGAATTCTTCTAATGGCCATGAGTACCTGAACTCAATGTTTCATTACGGCAGAGCAGGGTCATTATGTCATCATTTTTATTGAACTGTCAGAATGCATAAGATATAACGATGTACTGACTGCGATTCCCTAACCTAAGTTTACTCTCCCACACATATATCTGCGCACAAAGCACTGAGCGACTACGAACTTTAGTAAATGCTTCAAGAAAAGGTTTTAGTGTGACAAAACTATTGTTTCTCGTGGTGCACCTACAGACACCAACACTAGTGTGACTTAAGAATCAGTTTTGTACTCCACACGCTGGTGTTGCTATTTGTGACGATGTCAGGTCACCAACCATAACAAATGGCTGCTTGCATGCAGTCAACAGAGCGGAGCACACTATCTGGTAAGAGCTCGTGGCTAGGATTTCATAGCATAGCAGGACAAATGGGTAAAGTAGGAACTGAAACCATCTTTAGGAGACATGCCGTAAAAACATTTTCAGTGCGTACTCACGGTTAATAGTACATTTCCTGTGCTCTTGAGGTGGTCGGCCTCTCATTCGATGCAAACTAAATCTCCAAACTTTTGTGTGAGTACTGTATACTGCAGCTTGTAGCTTAGTACCATCGCATTCCACTCTTGAGGTGAAGCTGAATCATTTTTCAATTTTGTATTTTTCAAGGCAGTGTCTTGGTGCTTTGAACTACTATCTTCTCCTAAACTTCCGCCTTGTTTTGATAATATCTACACTGAAAGTGTCAGAAATAAAAGGTGCGAAGGTATGATTGGTGTTCCATGATGTCAACGATGTCTGTGCTACAAACTACTTCAGTTATTACGCTGGTACAAATATTATTGGGTTGATATTGTCGATGGCTGTGGTGACTGGAAGTAAAATTTTGCAGGGACCATCATGTAGCGGAGGAGCTTTCCCTCTCATGGGTCCCTGCATTCAGGTGGAGCCAGCTGTTAATTTGAGGAGCCATGAGGAATATGTACCACATACGCCCGTATATGTCACACTTTAAATTTAGGTTGGCGTGAACGTCCAACTTTCTCTGCGTGAACACGAATGACACCAAAAGGGAGTGCTTTCTCATCTCCTAATAAGCTTGCGAATCCGTTTTTCTAGCGAAGCTGTCAATGTTTTGCTTTAACGTACCCCGGCTCTAGCTTAAGGTGTGATTCCTAATACACTAGGGCACAAATATTTTTTGCTGGCCATCTTACCATGTCACGCGGACAAGCTATTGTGAGAGCTTAGCGAAGATGGAGTTACAAGAGTTACTCAGAAACAATATGATGAATTAGCTGCAAATAAAATGAATACGGGTCTACCTTATCTCGCATATCTTGTGCCGCACGCAAAATAAGCCATTAAAGTTTTACACATACGGTATGATGAAATCCTATCGAGTGAAGACGTGACGAGTGAAAAGCGATATTATATATGAATACAGTACGTTTCTGTTTGGTTCGAATAGATAGAATAAAAAATGTAACGTTAGCTGTACCATCGTCTCCAATGTAGAAGTTTAAGCTTCAGCTCTACCAAACTTTATGGTTGGCCTTTCGTCTAATTGTTTTATTATTCAGGCAGTTCCTTTCCGTAAATATTAGAGCCCACATTACCGCCATAAGACTAAAACTGAATGCATTTCCCATTCAGTAATAGTTTAAGTGCACTGATGCAAGGGCAACTGTCCAAGGTACCACACGTGCGCATTACTGTTACTCTCTCTGCTGTCCTTGTGTTCGTGCAGTTAAACTATTATAAATTGAACGTCAATCAACTAGCATAAGTCCGTGCTCTTTTACATATTTGTCGGGCATACTCAATGACTACAATTTGGGCATCTCCAGTGTACCTATTATGTAAGCGTCGGCGAAGTCTACGGCTCATAGGCATTGGTGATGTTTTGTTTACGCTGTCGCGTGCTTGCTTGCCGACGCTGTGACAACGACGACGATGGCATTGGCGCGAGGAAGTTGGTTGTTGTCATTCGATGTAGCAGCACGTTCTTCTTCCTCTACCTATCCTCTACAATGGTAACTTGGGACAATGGAATAATATTCCAGAAGATGCTACCGAACACTTTGTATGTGCCAACCAACCTGTGACCGCCTACCACCACGGCGCAAATACAAGTTGAAAAGACCACGCCCTGCATTCTTTTACCACTGGAATTGGCCAAGTTTTCGCCAGCAAGCTCGGCCATTTGGCTCTTCAAGATAGACGGTGGCTCTACCTGCGCAACATCGTCTTGCCGCAGGACAGGTACGCCACCACAACAGCCATGCTTCCTCCTGCTGGATGATGCGTCATTCATCCTCCTTGGCTGCCGGCATACGACCAACTTCGGGGCTTCGCAAAATTTCTACAGCAGCCGGCAATGCCACGCCAGCTGCTCCCTACGACGCCAAACGTTCGCTTCGAAGCTTAGGCCACCGCGATCTCCCTGTCCGAGGAAGTCAACTCGAATTGCCCGATCCCACCAGGTGTTGGCGCTACCGCACCAACAAATTTGCAGGTGACCCCACAGCCATTCCATGTTGCAGTTTCTGATGACGCACCCATTACAACAATGAGCACGCCTACAGCTTCCCCATACCTGCTGTCACATTCACACAGTTTCAATAAGACAAGTCTGATTCAACCGGGTTTGAGTGATACAACATCAACTGATTCACAGGTATCAATGCAACCATCGCAAGACATCCCTTTCAACGCGGTTCAGAGTGAGAAGGCGATTTCGTGCACGTCACGTGCCACGATTGGGTGTCCCCTCTCGCCAACTGTTTTGTGTACTTCACCTCATATTGATAATGCCGGAGTCCTTCTACCAGCAGAACTCACTCAAGTAGCAGCGACATCATCATGCCAACGCAAGCGGTCAAGAAGAGTTCGCGGAAGCTGCTAATCCCCCTCCGTCATGTGAGAAGTCAGCTCTGTCCTCAGACACGGCAATTCCACTTGAGCGTTCACGAACCTCACTGCACGCGCACTCCAGTCAACGCGTGACGGCTCTTGCAGCGCATCTGCTGCGCTCCCATTTTGCGTCTCTGTAACCGTGCCAACGCTTCAGGGATTAAACGCGCCCGCTCCTCAGTGTACGACTTCAATTGAGACGACTGTGACCCAGCATCACTGGCACAGCGGGTCGTACTCGACTGCCAAGTGGCGTGCCACAGAAACGCAGAAGTGTTGCCATGTCGCTTTCAATACGACTGCCAGTTTTAATATAGCAGTGAGGCCACCTGCCAGGGAACACATAAAACAGCTTTATACCGATTATATCCAGAGCGCAACAAGGTGCATTCAAGAAGAGAAGCGTACCAACATCCCTCTTCGTCAAACGTATCGGTTCGCATTCTTCGCTCGGAAATTCCATGCGCCGTCTGGGTTACTCGCAGCCCCGACGTCCATAAAAAGAAATTTACAACTGAGTCACCACTCACCTTCTCAACCCTAGGACTACCAATGGGCCTACGTTAACTACGACGACGTATAAAAGGCGGGTGCCCTGTGTACTCGCTTGCTGATGCAGCGACAATGATGAAGATGACAGTGGCGCGAGCAGAGAAAGCGCGGTCCAACAAAACAAAAAGTTGGTTTTTGGCATTCGATTAGCCAGCATCTTTCTTCCTTTTTCCACTACAACGCATTCATAGCGGTACGGTCGATGAAAGTTTTTGGGGGGAAGAAAAGCGTTAAAAAAGAACTAAGCGCACTCGAAGATTTCACCCACGTGCAGAATAAAAAATGACTGCAAGCTGCATGACAAAGTTACCCGAGAGACTCCTCGCCAAGGAAAGCCTGCACAACTCATTCCGGTAGGAAATGAACGCCTTGCTCAGCGGTGCTAGATAGCATATGTCAGTTCCTCGACTCCAGCTACGGCTTTCATATAGCACACTGGTTCTGCTTCTGCGGAGGAAGCGGATAAAAAACGTACGTCGAGGGGCAGGAAATGCGAGTACTTCCGTTTCTCTTCGACCCGTTAAAAGCGTGCCTTTTGCAAAACAACATGAGAGACGCCGTGCTGTGGCCGCATTATTGTATGTGCTTAGAAACAACACGTTAGGAGGTTTCGTGTTTATAAAATCGCTGTGTCTGGCACGTTATTCGCTCCGTGTCCTGCTCTTTCACCACACTGTTTATGAACCAATTGGCTCCAAAAAACATCTGTATTATTTGTTGGGTACATGAAAGAAGAAGGGGGTAGATGAAAGATGAAAGAGTGGACATGTCGGCTGGCCTCGCGTCGACATCATGTCAAATTCATTTATTTTCTTCATGCAGCTTCTCGTCTTGGGATCGACAGCGACGGTCCGAGAGACGCATTGCACATTTGTCCTCGCTGAACCCCTAGAAAATTTTGAAGACTCCGCAGGACGACCAGTGAACTACAAGCGGTGCTGGGAAGGATGGAAAGTGCCACGTGCGGCTACATCAACGTCACCGGATGGAGATATAAATTCACGGCATCCATCAAGCTTCTTCAGTGGGCATGTCGACCGGCCTCGCGTCGACATCATGTGAAATCCATTTATTTTCGTCATGCAGGTTGGTGATTGTTCATCTCAAATGTGAAGACCCTTTCTTTGTCCAGCTGACATGCCCATGTAGCTTAAGCAGAATATGTTCTGGTGTACGCGAAATGCTTCTCTCCTTGCTTTTGTTGTGTGGTGACGTCGAGCCGAATCCCGGCTCTGACGTTCAAAAGTTGCTTGCTGAGTTTTTGATGGTCAGAAAAGCATTCGGAAAAGGCTGGATGGCATTGAGCTGAAGTTAAAAAAAGTGGAAGAAGTTGCTACGGCTGTAAATGAGGTGAAAACAATGGAGTATAAGTTGGAAAAAAGGGTCCTATGCTTGGAAAGCAAGCTAGCTGATCATGAAGATAGAAATAGGCGGAAAAACTTGATTGTCTTCGATATACCGAAAGCAACTAACGAAAGTTTTGATGAAATCAGCGAAAGTGTGTTGAAGGTGGTGTTTACCGATATCCTGGAAATACAAGTGTCGTCGGCAGAAAGAATTCACAGAATTGGGCGCAAACAACTACGTAAGCCTCACCCTATAATTCTAAAGCTTATTGATGGCCGTGAGAAGGTTGCTGTGCTTAAAAATTGCTTCAAACTAAAGGGTACGGGTTTCTCAATTTCTGAGGATTTCTCGGAAGCTACCCTACATAAAAGAAGAAAACTTTGGGAAAGCATGGCGGAAAATCGAAGGGCAGGCGAAAAGGTGAAATTAATCTACGACAAAATCTGAGTTAACGGTGTACTGTTTGTTTGGGATGCAGACCGTAACGAACGAGTGCCACTTCCAGGTAATGTCGTTAAGGAAACTCAGCAGTGAACCGAAGCACAATCAGGCAATTTACTTCGCTGCATTCAGTTTAACGCCCGCAGCATCATTAATAAACTTCATGACCTGGAAAGTATCACAATATCACATGCACCCCATCTGATTGTAATAACGGAAACCTGGCTACATTCAGATATTAATGGACGACGAAATAGTGCCCCAGGATATGGCATTTATAGGACAGACAGACCATCTCGTGGTGGTGGTGGAGCCATCCTGTTTAAAAACTACCTCAATGTGACTAGGCTTTCCGATAGAGACGGTATTGAAGGTGTCATTATTAAATACACCTTGAGGAAATAAACCTCGTTGTGGGTGCATTTTACCGCCCTCCGTATGCCGATAAGGTGTTTTTTTATGGTATTATAGAATTTCTTTGTTCCTTCAACACAAGCACTTGTAATATATTGTAAGCTGTCGATTTTAATATTCCTCAAGTTAATTGGGACGTGGACTTTCCGGAACCGCTTTCTAGTGATGCTGAGCCCTTGGTCTACATTGTTCTTTTTCATGGCTTAACACAGTTAGTAAAACAACCCACCAGTGTTCAAAGTAACGCACAATCTATTTTGGATCTTTTTCTTGTGAGTGACAGAATCCTTCGTTGAAATCCTGCTTTGTGCGTGTATCCGACCATCGACTGTTATCTTTAAGCATTCCACTCCACGTAAGAAAAGAAGTTAATTAAAAACGCGTATTGCCAAATTTCCCTCGTGCTGACGACGTCACCGTTCTTGACCTGTTACATATATCGTTTACTGATTTCAGTGATATGTATGAATGAAGTAGTTGCTCTGCCGAAGATTTGTGGAGTTTTTTAAGAATCTTGTTATGAAATGCGTCCCAAGTCATGTCCCCTCAAAGGTTATCAGAACGCAAGCTGCTCGCCCTTCGACGACGAGGGAAGTAGTGCGAGCGGGACGCAAGCTAAAGAAGATGCGCAAAAAACTGCGCCAGAACCCGTCATCTTCTCATGTATGAAAATTTTCTAATATGCGTTTGCAGGTAAATGAAACCATAAAGAAAGCAAAAAACTGCTTTTTCAAAATATCTTTGAAAAACTTCTTGCTTTCTGCTCCTGCGAAGTTCTGGCGACACTTGTCACCTAGGAAGCAACAGGCATATAAAATCCTCATTGAACAAGAATTGGTAACTGATGAAGCACTCCTTGCGTCATCGTTTAACAAGTTCTTCTGTTCAGTCTACACAAATGAAGATGGGAAACAACCGAATTTTGCGATTTCTCAGGTCGTACCTAAAATTTCTGACTTAATGATAACTGAAGAGGGTGTCTTATCATTGCCGCTTAAAATCAATATAAAGAAATCATCAGGAATTGATTGCATACCGAACACATTTCTAGTAAGGTGTGCAGATTGGTGTTAAAGTATTTATCTATTATATTCAAAAAAACATTGTCCACTGCAGAACTTCCGAGAGATTGGAAGCGTGCGATGGTTGTTCCGATCCCTAAGGCGGAAAATCCTTCACTAATTACGTCATACAGACCAATATCTTTACTGTGTACCTGCTCAAAATCGTTAGAACATATTATTTCACGCACTTGTCAAACTTTCTGCAACAAAATAAATTGATTGATTGCGGCCAACATGGTTTCCGTAAGGAAATGTCGACGGTTTACCCAACTCCTTGAGACAATACACGAGTTTGCCTCAGCCTTACATAAACAGAGTCAAATCGATATAATTTTTTGGACTTCCAGAAGGCATTTGATCGCGTCTCGCACTATAAGCTTTTGTTAAAACTAAAACCCATATTACAAAATAACTCACATTTCTCTAGGATAGAGTCATACGTATCGGCTAGGGGTCAATGCGTATCAGTTGGCGGCTCGTGTACACGCCCGGCGCCCGCGCAATCAGGCATTACTCAAGGGTCGCTTCTCGAACCACTATTCTTTTTAGTTTATATAAATGATATCACAAACAATATATCTGTCAAAATCAAACTGTTCGCGGACGATTGCATCCTTTATCAGGAAGTAAGCACACCTGCCGACCAGGCGTAATTAAGTAGTGCCCTGGACAAACTACATATTTAGTGTGAAAAATGGCAGATAAGCATCAATACTACAAAAACCGCCTCAATGACAGCTTTAAGAAAGAAGGCACCACTTACTTTCCAGTATTCAATAAATGGTCGCTGTCTTAGTGCTCTGAATTGTTACAAATACTTAGGTTTAATAATCACTTCAGACCTCTGGTGGAATGAACATATCACTTTTCTAGAAAAGAAAGCGATGAAAAGCTTAGATATCTTAGAAGATCGTTACGACAGTCAACGCAAGAAATAGAACTATTAGCATATAAAACCTACATTCGTCCCCTTTTGGAATATGCCTTCGTGGTCTGGGACCCATACACAAAGAAAAATATTGATAAACTAGAAAACCTACAAAGAAAATCTGCTCGATTTATCTTTCTCTCATACAATCGCCTTACGTCAGTCACTGCTTTGCTTCAGACAGCGAACTTGGAAGCTTTACATTTGAGGTGATATCGCGAAAGATTAAAATATATGTATCTGCTCTACCATAATAAGCTTGGCATTGATTCAAATGCATATATAGAGAAAGTAGTGCGACGACCCACGCGGGTGGATTACTAAAAAACTTGCAGGAATTTTCTTGAAGAACGAATTTGTACATGGGCTCTTTTTTTCCACGAACTGTACGCGAGTGGAATCGCCTCCCTGGTGGGATTGTGGAGGCAGCGACTGTGGCGTCATTCTTCTCGGAGCTAAAAAACTTATAGCGTGTGTTCCTGTTATATTTGTACTCTTTCTTTTGTGACATTGCGTTGTTAGTACACAAATGATGTTAGTACGCACCTATATAGGTATTATGCAATGCAAAATTGCATGTCATGCACTGTATAATTTTTTACCGCGTTAAAACCTGTGTGTCCACGGCATTATCTCTGCTTAATATATTGTGAAACTGTTCAGTGTGCTATATTTATATGTTACCTACTCCTGCTTATGGGTTCACTTTGAAGCCAGCAGAAATCTTGTAAACAAACACAAAAGTGGGCCATCTTTCCTCCCCCCCTACCACCCCTGAATTCTGTCTTTGTCATTGTGATATAAAACAGAGAGCAACGGTCAGGTAATTTTGTCTTCTAACACGTTTTGCACATCTTGAATGATTGCAGGGATCATAACTTGAAGAGAGAAGCAAAGACTAAGAGAAATAATGCACTTCTCTAGTTTTACTAAGAAAAAAGTTTCTGAAAGCCACGTATCACACGAATATATAGGCGTTCTTAAGCCTGCGCCACTAGCGGGCTGCATTGCGCAACTATTTCGCCCCAACGGTTATTATTGCTGATGATAATTACCCAAAAACATCACACTTGTTAGTGTATAACTACACAATCAGATCAGGTGTCTTCGTATTCTTGAGGCCTGATCAACGAAAGCAATGTTAACATTGTACCTCTAGGTGACCGTTAGTTTTAACACGAAGGTGATTTATGCCGCAGTCCACCATGGTTTCGCTGGTGTATTTCAGTCACAGATATGAAGCTGCGAAGTATACAGTAACACATTGCAAAAAAAATGCTTTGTGCACAGGTGTAGAACCTACGATCTTTCGCTCCACAGCACATGGCGCGAAATGACCCAGTCACCGAGCGTACATTGTTCAGCTTGCTAACAGTTATCTGCTTTATACAATCTATATCAATGGCGGTCCACAGAGATCTGACACTTTCGTGCGTTTACGTCAACGGTATCCAGATTGCTTGAAGGGTGCGTATTGCGAGCGCTCTAGACGTCATCGTTCTACGCGTTACGACGTGCGCGCCTCCCAAGGGCGTGCGCACTAGCGCGCGTGCACTTATTTTCGTGACTCGGCGCTTTGTACGTCTCGTGCTTCTACAATAGAATTATTTAGAAATTTCGGTGGTCAAAGAGAGCATAAAGGTCACTTCTGAAAAAAGTGTATTTTCTTTGTGCGCAGAAAAACAATATTTTATGGTCCAAAACACTGCAGTGCCGCTAAAAATAACATTTCGGAAAAGATATGAGATAGGGTTGAGTACAGTTCTATCGGCCTTCTTTTTCTGCAGCCAGGAGTGCGCTCTCTCCTGTCTAGCCAAATCACCCCCACGCTCGTCAGGGACTTTACTTAATTATATTCTCTCTGTCTTGTCGTAATTGGTCGATTGTGGCTCTGCCAACCACACACGAGACAGAAGTCAGTGGTGACGATGACTGTACACATCTTCGAACGGCTTTCCAAAATGTTTTTTTTTCTACAGCATGCCGCACAGTTTCAGGGAGCATTGCGAATACCTTATCCTTAGCACGGTACGTGTTTTCACACGTTGCAAAGTCTTCAGTTTACAACCCTTGGCTACTCTGAAAACAGTGGACTACTTGAACACGCTAGAGGAAGAGAAGACCAAGGTATGGCGCGTGGCACGTGAGGTTTTCCTTAAACGCTACACTGGAATAAATGGCACCATCTAGACGCTGCTTTTCATCTCCACGCGTATTCTATGATAGAAGTCTTCGGAATTTACATTGGTACCTAAACCCGATCTGGTTTCCAGAAGGACCATTGAACGCCTGCAAAACACAAGACCACATAGATGGCAACACAACAAGATTATCAATGCAATTGTTGAATTTCTAGCCTAAAATGAGTATAACTTGGTGGGGCTTCGCAGAATTCAGTGCCTGGAGAACAGCGCAGATGAGCTCGCCAAGGCTCGTCTAAGCATTGCAGGCCCACATGAAAAATGACGAGGTGCTGGCAGACATGGAATCTGTGCTAGAGTACTACAACCGAACTGCGGGGAGCGTTTACCTTCTAAAGCATCCCATCCAAGAGGTAGCTGTCTGAACTTCAGGGCCAGCCGGGTGCAATAGTGTCTTGCCAACCGGCTCTTCTCTAACGCGCCAAGCAGCCCTCTGGGATATTTCCGGCGGCACAGGAGCAACGTCTCCTAAGGAGGATATAATGAGGTCTACGGGTCCCTCAAGAAATGACTTCCATTTTCGGACTACTTTCGACACTATGTACACGAGAACTCATCCCTTAACAACGTCTATTAGTTTCACCAGCTCTGATAGCTTCTCGATGGCCCTGCAGCAAACGCATAGGCATACTGACAACAGACAACAGTTACGAGGACGCCGTTTCTATACAGAAGGAGCGGCTCGGAGACATGCACGTTGTTGAGCAGAGGGACATAAAAAATCTTCACACTCTACGTCCCGTCACTACGTCGGTGAAGGCTAGTGCACTAAGAAGCCTTTACAACTTCGTTCAAGTCAACGTAAGCCACGCCGCGGTGGTCTAGTGGCTAAGGCACTTCACTGCTCACCCGAAGGTCGCGGAATCTAATTCCGACTGCGGCGGCGGCATTCGCGATGGAGGCGGAAACGTTGTAGGCCCGTGTGCTGAGATTTGGGCGCACGGTAAAGAACCCCAGGTGGTCGAAATTTCAGGAGCTCTCCACTACGGAGTCTCTCATATTCATATTGTGGTGTTTGGACGTTAAACCCCACATATCATCATCAGGTCAACGTAAGAGGGCTCAAAGGCCTCGGCATCTCGGAATACTGCTACTCTGCCACAATGTGCGAGGTGCTTAGGAAATTGATTTCACGAGACATAATGGTGGAATATCACCGATGAAGGCAACTTGAAGCGTGAAATGTGAACAACCCGCCAAGCTCGAAAGCATTTCGACAATTGCTCAAGTACCTGCTCATTGAGGTCGAGTGCAGCAAGCAGACCATCTACCAACACCAGATGTCGCACACGAAGGAACTACTCACCTCCGGCAGCCATAAAAATGAGTCAGGTGCATATCAGTGACAGTCCTTCACAGTGCCGTAAAAGCAGCCCTGATTTTCGCTTCCTGGTTCGAAGAAAGACCGTCTTCTGTGAATGACTGGCTGCTGCTTCAGATTTACCACAAAAGGACATCGAGAAAAAGTCCATCGACGTAAGGTGAGCTGCTCAGATTTTTGTGGAAGACACGCTTCTTCGATGTGCTCTAGATGGCTCTAATTGTGCCGAAATAATGACGGCTCTGCAAAACGCAACAAGCTGTACTTCCACGTATGCTGTGTCTGATAGCAACAAAAGCCTGGATTCAGTGTTATTGCGAACTTTCAGAGGATAGATGAAGGGTGAAAAGGATAGCTGCTACTTACGAGGCATCACAAATAAGGTTAGACAGCGCACTTTCTTTAAAGACGCTTCTGGGAAATTGAACCTCAAGGGGCTAGGGGAAATGGACATTACCTTCAACATGTTCGGCAACAAACATGGTCGAAGTGGGCGTCGAAGTCTAGTTGAAGTAACTTTACAAAGCCAGTACGATGAAATTGAGCAAGTTTTGGAATCAACAGAGATAGCGCACTTTTGTGAAGTTGTAGCTAAGGTATCCGAAGACCACGAATTATTCAAAGACTTACGGAATCTTCGTCAACAATTAGCTTATACACTTTGATTTCCGCATGTAACCTGCGAAGACGGCATTAGATTGTTAGTTGGCTCAGACCAATTGTGAAAGATTCCTGGGAATGTGGTGACTTGGCAAAAAATCGCAAAAGTCTTCTTTCTATTCAAGCTGAGGCTGTGCGATCACAGTGTTGCATTTTGGCAAATCAAACTAAAGTGTGTTTCAGAATATGGCAGCTGTAAAACCCGAAATTTTTACTGTGATGACATTTATTCGAGCAGAGAAGTCGCAACGAGGTCACGACGGAAAATAAGCGTACGACAAGTCTGGCAAATGCGGCAAACACTCTCGCGCAAGCAGAGCACGGGGCTTTTCGTTATCTTTCGAAGGCGCATACGCGTTGGTGCGTACGCTCCACTACACTACTATTACATGCATGAAATCGCTTAATAGTGAGTGTTTACAGAGTATTAAGACGAACGTACCAAAGCAGTAGCTAGCTCGAGAGCCTCCTTTGTGGCCTGAAGTCCCAGCTGTCGTTGTGTCTTTGTGTAGAACGTCACCCACATGGCCGGATTTTCAAATAGGTTGGCTGCGAAGACTTCTAGAAGAAGGGCCCCGCCACAGTGGTCTAGTGACGAAGGTACTCGGCTGCTGACCCGCAGGTCGCGCGATCGAATCCCAGCTGTGGGGGCTGCATTTCCGATGAAGGCGGAAATTTTCTAGACCCATGTACTCAGATTTGGGTGCACGTAAAGAAGCCCAGGCAGTCGAAATTTCCGGAGCCCTCCACTGCGGTGTCTCTCTTAATCATATGGTGGTTTTGCGACGTCAAAGCCCACAAATCAATCAATCATCATCTTCTAGGAGAAGGCACATATTCTTGTGGGTCATAAATTGCATCGGTGCTAGCGTGTTTGCCGAAAAAACCACTTCCCGTGCAGCGCGGTCACCCGTATAATATTGCAGTCATATATGTCATTGCTCTTCCTGTCACGTGAACCTTCGCTCGCAACGACGGTTCGCTCGCACGTTCAGCGCCTGACCGTCTCGCGCATGCGCAGTGGCGCATCCACCGACTGGCTAAGCGGAGCGGGAGGGAAAATACGGTCAGGAGTGCTATGCAGGGTGACCCGAGCTTCTCGGGCTGACGAGTTCGCTCCGAGCTCGCTCTGTGGTGGCCACGATATGAAAACAGTGCAGAGCGCGGGTTACCAGCATTCATGAAAAAGACTACTTGAATGCGCGTGACTCTCTGGGTCTTGCAGCACCATTAATATTTCGCGCTAAATTGTATTTCAGCGCATTGGCAAATATAACTTCATTGAGATTGTGACATTCCAACTAGACCAATAATGGAATATGTTGTACGAAGAAGTTCGTGACGTTAAAAATTATTCAGTGGCAATGTTTTGTTTGTGAATCAGTGACTTGGATTATGAGCTGCTTGTTTTCATGGAGCAAGGCTACTTACGGGGCTGTTGATTACCTGAGGCACAATCGCAATGGGGCACCAGGTCAGATACTTATAGCAAAAGCCCGAGTTGCTCCCATCAAGAACCTTTCACTTCCAAGGCTCGAGCTTCTTGGAGCTTTCTTGGGTGCCCGACCTGGAGAGTTCATAACTGACGCAATGACAATCACCTATTCAAAGAGGACATTTTTGAGCCGATTCAAAAGTGGTGCTGGGCTAGATCCGGGGAATCCCTTCAAGGCGGCAGCAGTTTGTGAAAAACAGCGTTTCAGATATCCAGATGTCACCGACACTTTATAATAGAACTATTGCTCTGAAAAAAGAGAGCCCAGTGGACCTAGTTTCCCGAGACACATCGGTAAAGTCACTAATTGACAAGGAGATTTGGTTGAGAGGACTAGTTTGGTTGGCAAGAAGCGCGGAATGACCTAGGTGCATGACTACTAATCTAAATTCTCTACACTGTGATCTAGAAAATGAGTCCAAATTAGCAGTGCTACGCGTCACTGCTTCGATACTGAGGTTCGTCGCAGCATGCCATGACCGACCAACTCCTCAAGCACACCTAACGGCGGAGGAGCCTAATTGTCGCCTCTGCAAAGTGTTCGCAGTTCTTTATCCGAAAGCAATGATTTGGCCATGAATAAGCAGCCCTCTAGACTAGGTTAGATGTACCTAGGGTCTCGACACTTTGAAATTTGTGCCCCATTTTTTACCGAAAACAATTGACATCACAGAACTCAAACAAGGCTTCGGGAAGTCGTACTACGAGGGCATCAAACAGCCGATTCTGCTTCCCAGTGACCTCGTCACCACTGAACTCATCGCAGCCCCGTTATCTCTTGTTCTATCTTTTGCTCTCTTCATTTAATTTATTGATCTTTCTTTTTATTTGTCTCTCTTTCTTTTGATGT
Organism: Rhipicephalus annulatus; assembly: GCA_013436015.1. NCBI lineage: Eukaryota > Metazoa > Arthropoda > Arachnida > Ixodida > Ixodidae > Rhipicephalus > Rhipicephalus annulatus. Next base: position 49,042 of record WOVY01009764.1, on the reverse strand, counting down.
TGTTTTACATGATCTACTTCGCCGAACAGTTTGTTTAGCGGTCCTACCTACTGTGCTTGGCTTTGCCGATCGCCCATCTCCTGTGGTGCATAGCGACCAGCAGTTTTTTGTTGACAAATTTTTCTACCACCCACTTAAACACCTCTGCTACTAATATGCAAGCAACACTTTTTGTCGACAATGGCTCAAGTTTTTCTACCACCCACTTAAACACCTCTGCTACTAACTATGCAAGCAACACTTTTTGTCGACAATGGCTCCAGCTGCGAAAGGACACGCCGCCGGGCTTTCGGATATGGCAACCTCACTCATACTCTATGACTTTCATATTTACGTTTTAACAACCATCACGAGGCATTTCTACGCAACAGCAGCGACTATCCCTACCTTCATATGTAGCCGTAGATGGTGCACGTGGCATGCACAGGGGAGGATCGTATCAAATCTCGCCTCCGGTATTGCAGCCAAGCGCGCAGCGATGAAATTGCCGCATTCTTCAGTTCCCTGCGATGGTCCCCAGGGAGTGCGCACCATAGCATCTCTCACACTTTACCGAGGAACAGCTTTCATCACACCGCTTTCGTGCCCTGTTTGAGCTTGGCGGCTGCCTCAATCTTTTTCTTCTTCCGTGACTCTAAGAAACTATAACGCATTCTCTAACGCCCGCACCATGTCAATATTACAGTTATGATCCTCCCCCAGCACTGCTTGAAATCTGCAGTGATGCTGGTGAAAAACTTTATTTGAAAATGTAAGGGTCGCGCGACAAGTGGCAGAGAGTACATGCTTCCGGCAAATGCCAGTCGTGATTGTGTGGAAGATATGGTGTTGGTATTTTGACCAGAAGGTCGCATTAACGCATTCCGGCAGTGGTTACTGCGTTTCAACTGAAATGACATGCTAGATGCCCGTGCGCTTACATTTAGGTGCACTTCAAATAGCACATCTGAAAACTTTCGTAGCCCTTCACTAAGGCATCTATCCCTCAAATTATTGCGGTGTCGGGATGCAAAACCACAATGTATATTATTATATAGGTGTTAGGTTATAACAACGCTTCTTGCCATAGTTTATTTTTTGAAATGCGTGAATTTCACGTACGAGAAACTATTTTTATGACTGAAGTGACCGGACGTCTTGATTTAGGCAAAATTTTTTCTGTTTTTTTTAAGCTGAAGCTGCGCAATCACTTGCAGGAAGGTGTTTTGTACCGCTTTCGGAACAAATCCGGCTCACAGTCGTGGTAAGATATCATTTTAACATAAGGTGTAGTAGCGTAAGTTCGACAGGACACAAGGACAAGAAGAAACACGACACTCTCTACAGTTGGTGAGATAGCATTTTAACATATAGTGTAGTAGCGTAAATTTGACGGTACACAGAGGACAAGAAGAAACACGACACTCAGCTCGTAGCAAATGTCGTTGCGGCAGTGTTTTCGGAGTTCCGTGGTTTCTTCCTCTGTAAAATGAATAACCCGGGATATATTGTCCTTTATAAATTAGCGAAGTGGTTTGAAAATGTACAAAAAGGTTTTCTCCGATTCTTTAATTTAAATGTACAATCAATTGGAAAACAAAGTATGTGAACACGAGTATCTCTACAATCAAATGAAAGGTTGTTTTGAGTTAGTTATGCTGACGGAAACTCTGCAATCAGATATATCAGAAAATCAGAACTACCTCATATAAAAACGTTCTCTGTTTTTTGGCCAAATCGTTGAGGGGGTGGTGTCACTATGCTAGGTGAAAATTCTTTACCAGCCGTATTGCTTGAAAAGTTCACTTCAATTACTGCTCATTACGAGAGGTTATGTGTTCAGTTTCAAGATATCATTGTTGCTGTGTGTTACCGGTAACATGTCTGATTTTTTTTGCATGTTTGATATTTTCCTAACGTTGGTAGATCAACATCAATACCCCGGTATATTGAGTGGTGATTCTATAATTGAAATGGTGCATGCAGGCACGAAAAGGTGTGATTTCGAAACTTTGATTGCGTGCGATGGTTGCGAAAACATTATAAGTAGACCCACTAGAATTACTCTGTCTTCGGAGACCACCGTAGACTTATTTATCACAAACTGTGATTTAACGCGTGTGACTTGTGACGTCATTACGTATCCTATTAGTGATCACATGGTGATATGTTGTTCTGTAAAACAGGTGCACCTACGTTACGTCAGAACGACGTTCAATATAGTTATCAGTATGCCTCGCCAGCTGCTTTAGATGCTTTCTATTCAGGGATCGGAACTTTGCATTGGGACAATGTTTTTCACCCAACTGATGCGAATGCAGCCTATGACGCTTTTTTTAGAATCTTGTATCTGTATACACACAGAAAAACACTTCCCTTATAAACAGCGGGAAAACGTAAAGGTTATCAGAAGCTTTGGACGACACGTGAGCTTTCGTGTAAAATAGACAAAAAAAGAGATTATTTCGAGATTTCATGCGTACGCGCAACGAGGTAGGCCTATTGCTTTCAAGCAGTTCCGAAATGTGTTAAGTAAAGAAAAAACATCCAAGGGGCTATATCACATACAAGCATTTACTGTGTGCTTAAAACGAGCACATGTTTTATGGAATAGAACAACCCATTTGACGTTATCTAGTTTTTGCATGAAACATGTCCACACAATATCGCTATATGGCTTCCAAAAAATAGGTCTACAGAACTCACCCTACTGGATCAAAAAGATAATATTATACAACATTTTGAACAAAGAAAGTAAAGTAATCGGAATGTTTGTGGATTTCGCACAAGCATTCGACTACAATAACCACGGCATTTAATTCTGAAAATTGAACCATTATGGTATTCACGGGTTCCAACTCATGCTACTTAAAAGCTATCTGCGCATAAATGTCAGTTGGTTTCGATAAATGAGTTAGTCTCAGATAAGAAAAATATAATATGAGGGGTACCCAAGGAAGCATTCTTGACCCTTTACTGCTCTTTTTGCATATCAACAAAATAGTCCGTACCTCGCAAGAAATTAAGTTTATTATCTATGCAGATGACACGAGTACATTTGTCACCTCAGCATCACATGCTATTCTTTTTAATAAGGCTAACGAGGTCTTACAGAAGTTAGACAACTGGACAAGTAACAATAAGTTAAAAATAAATGCAACTAAAACAAAAGCAGTAGTTTTTCATCCGAAAAGACCGACAAGTGACTTCGGAAAGCAACATTGTATTCAGAGGCTCAGATATTGAAATAGTGAATTCAGTGAAAGCTTTTGTACATCTCTCGAGTTCTTTGCAATGAGATGACCACGTCAACAATATTCAAATAAAATGAAGCCGGATAACTAGAACATTCAACCGTCTCCGGTACCTCATCCCCAACTCGGTGAAGTTATTGATATACAAATCGCTATTTAGTTCTTATTTTAGCTATTGCCACTTTGTTTGGAGAACAACTACAGCAACACATTTAACAAAAAAACTGAAAATAAAAAAAATACTAAGCCTGATAGACAACGCTACAATGCTAGCTCCAAGCGACTCATTGTTTAAAAATACTAGATAATCATAGTGAATGATCTATATCATTACAGAGTGCTGCGAGAGTACCGTATTACTTGGAAACGCTCAGAGGCTTCGTTTACGGAGATGGCGAATCTTTGCTTAAAAAAAAGGCGAGCGAAACAAGAAATATAAAAATACGGAACGTTCCTTACTTCCGTACTAATTACGGCTTTCAGTTGCTTTAATTGTACTCTTCCAAGAATTCTAAATTATTAAATTAGCAAGGGTATAGATGGGTCTCATTTAAGTGTCGCAGAATTAGCGGCTGTTATTGTTGTGTAAAGTACGTATTATTCCTTCAGGTGCAGAAGATCGCATCAGGTTTATTTCTTGTGTATAGTATGTATAAACCAAGTTTTCAGTTTTTGTTCTACGACATGATCTTTACGCCAAACAATGCGACAATCTGAGGGGGAAAATATACCATATTGTGAGGCCCTGTACAAAGCATATAATATTGTTATAATGTTGTGATGCCCTTCAGCTGCTGCCATTCTTCTCATATGGGGCCAAGGATTCCTCAAGTCGTCAGTATGGCTTTTCCTTCCACCTCCTGTTTCACTGTACTGTGACGAATCAAATAAATAAAAAAAGAACGTGTCACATTTCCACACCACAAACAATACGTGCTATATAACCTTGTTTGAGAAGAAACAAATGCTACCACGTCTGTTGTTACTTCTAGTGTTATAAAAATATCCAAATTTGTGGCACTGGTAAGTTGCGTATTTGCAAAAAAAAGTAAAAAATCAAGTCGCATACAAGAGCACATGTGGTGAATACAATCACAGCCCCAAGAGACTGCTGGTAAATCGCCTTGCGTGAGTAAATGCTTGGCTCATATTGTTACAAGGAACGAAAGGTCGTTTACTCAGAAGAACTGAGCCGGTAGGGAGACGCACAGAAAATCGGAAATGTGGCTTACTCAATAAAACAAATAGCCAGAGGGCGCGCTGCCCCAGAATATGTTCTTCCATGCTAGCGGGCAGCCATGGCTCGCGCTCGGCGTACCTAGTGGGCAAGTCGCAATGTTTAAGTCTCTTTTCAGGAGTGCTGGGAACTGTCTGCTGGACAGAGTAAGCACACTCTATCGACAGAGTGCTGATACTCTGACTCTACGACAATTAACGAGCTCCCTCGCCATAGTACAGTCATGCCTCTGAAATAGAGTTCCCATAATCTCTGCAGAACTAACGCTACTCCCTCACAGAGTTTTACAATCTGGTTGGGCTAGAGTGCACCAACTCAATCGAAGATTATAATCGCTCCTGCTGCTAAGGCTAGTGTTTAAAATTAGTCGAACATTTACTACAATTTAACAATGAACGTGCAGCATAGACTGCTTGATGCTTACGTCACATACTCAGGATGGACATCGGCACGCGCATAATGTTTCTATACATCACAGTAAACAGCAACACTGAACATATTGGCTTGGTAGGCTACCAAAAAAGGCTCTTCGAAGTGCACTTGCATGACGTCACTTCGGGGGTTCGCGTAGTTCAACAGTTTATCTTGTGTGCGGTGACTACCGACGTTGTTCTATTAGCCATGGTTGTCCGCTTTTAATGCTCACTTTAATAGCACAGCGCTTTGTTTCTTAAATCCGTGGTGACTATACGAACAGCCACCCATTAAACAGGTTTCACTTTTCAAAGCTTTGTAATCACATTATCTGAGGAATAAGTGGTTCGCGAAACTAAGAATATCAGATAATGTGCCCCACGCCTTCAGCAATCACGTGCAGCAAGCACTTTGCTGACCGTGACTTTGGCTATACCCGCCCTACGCGCCACTCTTCGGTAAGACTGCGACTTTGTTTCAGCACTTCCCCACTACTTCAGCTCATCATCAACGAAGCATACAAGCAAAGGTGGCCTTCACCAGGTGAAGCGCCATCCCAAAAGCTGCCGCTAAAGTCCCTATGCGGAGAGCTGATCACGTAGCCTCCGGATCGCCTCGGCTAAGCGCGCCTCGCGAGTGCAGCTGAGTGACGCAAGAAATGGGATACTATTTGGCTTTATTTGATTGTTATACGTACACATTTACGTAGCTTACTGATCAAGCCAAGTTTAAGCCTAGAGCACTATTTACCATAAAGTTGTAAGTAAAACTTGCAGCCATTGTTTAGTGCCCATTCACTGAAAGTTGTCGCTTAAAGCAGTGCAGACACCTTGAGTGAAGCTTTTTAAGCGTTTCGCTTTGATACGCGGGTGACCCGAAACTCACCCAGCTTGCCTTTGTCACGTTACTTTTGATGACCCTGTGCACGGTATATATAATCAGCGATATCTATTTGTATAGTCTGACACCCAAGCAATGGCCCTATGTGGTAATCATATTCCAGAAGCAGCGTTGGGGTCGTGACGACGTTTCTTAGGCTGAATCGCCAGATCAGCTCTTTGAACGAAAACGACATTTTTTCGTGATGATGAATATATACGGATAAAGAGGACGAAGGTTTAACGCTGTGAATATTGTGCCTAGACTAATTTCCCCCTCGCGCGGAAGCGGCCAACGTGGCCGCTCTTCATGGCGGTGGTGTACGTCACACGCAAAGTTTTAAGCGGGACACGTGAACAACCTCCATCGCACGAAAACGGCTGTCGGCAGGCATGACAACAGGGGCTACTCGGCAGTCAACAGGAGACGTCTGCTCGGCTGTAGCGTAGGGGCCGACGAAACGTGAGTGAAATTTATCACACAGGCTTGGAACGCACGTTGGGGTCCACAAGAGTACTTCGTCTCCGGTACTAAAGTGAACTACGTGGTGGACGCCATCGTCGCGAGTCATCCGCTCCTGTTGGCTTGCCTCTGTATTGAGGCGGGCGGGTGGGCAACAGTCCGTCCGGCGAGAAAAGTGCTCACTCGATGACGATGACGAGCTCAGAGAGACGTCAAAAAAGGAGATGTCAAGCGGAGATGTCAGTTGACGTCCATAGACGAGAAAGAATGGGGAATAGCCCGTAGTGCGCTGCGTAGCGGTATTTTACGCAAAAGTCATGAATGGAAAGGCTGTACCCAGTTAGTGTAGTTGACGTTGATATACATAGATATCATATCGGTCAAAGTTCGATGAAAGCGCTCTGTGAGGCCGTTACTCTGGGATTCGTAACTGGAAGTCGTCTTATGAATTGTATTACATGCGTGGAGGTCATACATACATTACATACGTGTTCGAGTACTTTCGAGAGAAACGCCTTGCCGTGGTTGCTCAATGGGATTCGTGGCGCACCATGTCTTAGAGAGATTGCCTCTAGAAAAAATGTTGCTATATCCTCTGCCGATCCTGAAGGAAGTGCAGCTGTTTCGGCATACCTTGTCAAGTGGTCAACTGCTGTGACAATTCATAGCTTGCCGCTAGTTGATATTGGTAGTGGTCCGTACAGGTCAATGCCGATGACATCGAAGGGAGCTTCAGTACACGGGAGAGGTTGTAGGAGACCGGCCGGGTAGGAAGTGAGTCGCTTGCGGCGGTGGCAGAGGGAGCATGACGCAATGTATCGCGCTACGCAGGTGGAAAGGCCAGACCTGGCAAAACGACTGCAGATGCGTTCATAGGTTTTTTTCTTTTTTTGTAAACCAAGACGTCCAGCCTGGGGGTCATCGTGAAACGCCTCCACAACCTGCTCCCTTAGGGAACGAGCAGCGACAGGAACCCAGCGCTGTCCTTTAGGTAGGAAGTTGAAGAGGTAAAGGATTGAGTTTTCAGTCTTGATGTTTCGCAGCGGTCGATGGGCACGTGCGTTGGGAGGACGAAGAGGAGCCTTGAAAGCGCTGCATTAGAGAGCGACAGTAAGTGTCGCTTGGTTGGTGGGATGCAAACGTCTCGTTGCCGAAGGCAGAAAGAAAAGTCGACAGCGGCGAGTGAATGACTGACGGAGACGCTTTGATGGGTTCATTCACACTTGGCGACAAGCCAGGAGTGCCTGCTGAGGATGGTAAAGGATAGCAGCTAAGGGCATCGGCATTGTTGTGTTTCTTGCTGGATTGGTAGGTAACGTTGATCTCATATTTTTGGAGACGAAGTATCCAGCGACCGAGACATCCAGACAAATTGTTCAACGCCGACAACCAGCACAAAGCGTGGTGGTCAGTGACGACTGTAAAGTTGCGGCCGTGAAGATATGGTCGAGACTTCTGGATGACCAAGACAACAGCGAGACACTCCTGCGCGGTGATGGTGTAGTTTTTCTCTGCTGTTTTGAGGGTGTTACTAGCGTATGCAATCACACGCTCTCCAGAACGCTCTGTTCATTGCAAAGGTACAACGCCAAGTCCGTGTCCACTGGCATCAGTATGGAGGAGGGTGGGTGCGCCATTATCAAAATCACAAAGCACTGACTCAGATGTGAGGGCACTTTTCCATGTGCCAAAATCCATTTGGCATTTGTCCGACCATACATATGACGTTCCTGAAGAAAGGAGTTGGTGAAGTGGCACAGCAATGGTGGCGAAATCTCGTGTAAAGCGCTGGAAGTACGACGCAAGGCGAAGAAAGCTTCGGAGCTCTTTGGCGCGTTGAGGCACCGAGAAGCGAAGAACAGCGTAATCTTGTCGGAATCAGGCGGGATTCCATCTTGGCTGACGAGATGTCTGAGTACTTTAATACTTTTGCTTGCAAAGTGGCACTTTTTGGTGGTGAGCTGAAGAGCAGCAGCTGCGACAAACCTCAGAACTTCAGGTAGGCGCTGCTAGTGTTATTAAAATGTTGAAGAAAGTATGATGATGTCGTCAAGGTAACATAACTATGTTTTTCTCTTATGGTCCCAAAATACAGCGTCTATCATTCGTTCAAACGTTGCTGGCGCAAGGCAGAGGCCGAAAGGCGTGACGTTAAATTCGTAGTCCACCGGGTCTGGCAAAGACAATTTTCTCCTTGTCATCCTTGTGCATTGAAATTTGCCAGTAACCAGAGCGCAGGTCAAGACTCGAAAAATATTCCGCGCCATGTAATGAATCTAAGGCATCATCAATGCGAGGCTTGGGATATACGTCTTTTCTGGTTACTTTGTTAAAAAAGTGGTACTCAACGCAGAATCGCACCGAGCCGTCTTATTTTTTTTTTCGCACGAGAACAACGGGTGACGACCAAGGGCTTGAGAAGAGGCAGATTGTATTTTTCTTGAGCATATCAGGAACGCGCTTGTCGAGGATCTGGTATTCGATAGAAGACACACGGTATGGTCGACGATGGACAATAGAAGTTCCGTCGGTGTGTATGTGATTAGCCACCGCAAAAGTCTGGCTTAGAGCAGTGGAATGTACGTCGAAACAAGACTTATGCTTGGACAACAACGCCATTAGTTTGTCTGCTTACGGGGGAGTGAGATCAGTGCTGATGGCTTTGACGATCGCCGTAGTAGGTGGAGCATCTGTTGGTATTTAATGTGATTCCACCAGACTGGTATCCGAAGCCACTGCAGAGATAGATTGTGTGCCCACGTTGGAAATTACAACAGTAACCTTAGTAAGCAAAATTAGCGCACTGGTGATATTCAGTACAGCGAGCAAGGCGGCAGCATTGTAGAAGTGGACAAGACTCGATGAAAGTGCAATAACTCTGGATGGACAACGGGCTGAAGGAGTTGCTGGGGCAACACTGTGGTCAATGGAGTCAGGCATAACAGTGATAACGTGCTTGTGGTTAGGTGGCACAAGGAACTCGTTGGCTGTTCGTAGCCGGTTATGTGATAGTGATAATTTCAGAGAGATATTATCTGTCTCTCGTATATGTATGAGTCGTTGTCGACAAGAGATAGAAAAACCATCAGAAAGAAAGTCACATTCTAAAATAAGCATAAAAGCACAAGTAGCCAACACGGCGAACTGAATACGGTGCCGGATCCCATCAATGAAAACTCTAACGGTGCACTGTGCTTATGGCCGTATCTGCGAGTCATTTGCTCTACGTAAAAAAGTGTGAGTATAAGGTGTGGTAACCTTACGTAGACTAAAACACAAATCCGCATGAAAAACAGAAATTGCAGCCCCCGTGTCAACCAATGCTTCAACTGGCACCCCTTCAGCACACACTAATAACAAAATGGCTGAGCCCTCTGGAGGTCTTGGTGTTTGTTCGAGCAATCAGCTTTCCCTCCAAAAACTGCACCAGCTAGTTTTCTGAGTGGTAGTCAGAAGTAGGTGCAGCCGGTTTCAGAAGAGATGCTGAGCGTCGCAGATGTGAAGGGAACCGGCGGCTTCCGGAATAGTAGGGGCGAGGTGCGGCGAGTGGAGAAGCCGGAGAGGAGAAACATCTCGTAGGGTGGTGCTGATACTGGTTCGGGGTTGGCACCGAATTCCTTTCATAAACATTGTAGCCATGGCGTTTGTGCTACTGGCGTTTGTGGCGAAATCATGAAATATGGCCCCGAATGCCACATTAGTAAAACATTAGGCGAGGCGAGCACCAGGAGCGTATAGTGCTAGAGCTGTGACAGGCACTGGTACTGGCGCTGGGACAGCCGAGTGTGGTGCAAATGCTGCTATGTTGGACTGCGCAGGAACAGGATGTACGTGCTGAACCAAGGCAGGTGGCATGGAAGCGACTTGCGCATATGTAACGGGCGGCGTTCGTGGCGTCGTAGTGTTGGATGGGAAAGCGCAAGCCATGTATGAGAGCTCCTCTTTGATGATGTCGCGAAAGTCAGGCTGATGGGCGAGTGCTCGTGAAAACCCTTGCGCTTGAAGTTCCTCGCGAATCAGATTGCAAACCAGCGTGCGCAAATCCGCATCCACAGAAGGCTGGCTCTCACTGGCGGTTGGGTAGTCTGGGTGCAATCGAATGGCTTGGAGTTCATCAAGATGTTTGCATTTGATGAGGACGTCCTCAACGGTGGTGGGGTTTTTAACAGTCAGAGCGTTAAACGCGACATGCCTTATACCTTTGATGATGTGGCGAACACGATCAGCTTGCCGAGTTCACGCGGTGTCAAAGGGCAAGGACGTCTTTAGTGTACGAAGTGCACGTTTTCCCCGGGATCTGGAGCACGCCCATCGAGCTTTCAGTTCGACACTTTGGAATGAATGTTCGGGTTCTATGACGTAGTGTCAGGTTTTGGGCCCAGGACCACTAGCCAAAAACCATCGAGCCACGAGTGCACACACACACACACACACAAACACACACACAACACACACACACACAAAATATATTTACACGGGAAAAGCAACTATTAACGGAGCATTTCTAAACATAGTCTGTCACATGAAGATCTATGAGAAATCTCTCACTAATTAAAAATCTCTCGCCGTTTTTCGCTTGCGCTTTGACGCTGATCGCTTGAGGTGACGTGCCGTCTCTTTCGTTGGCGTCTTCAACGTGAGTTGGCCCACGCCATCTCACGGCTTTCTGCCGTAGTAGCAGCAGGAGGGTAGCGGTCGCTCGGAAGCTCTGACCCGGAGCAACAGCTCTCAGCCATCGCGTTCGTACCAGTAGCACACCTGGGTCGTGCCAGCCACCCGGAATTGCAGCAGGACCAGCGGCCCATAGCAAACGGGAACCAGTAATCACTCGGGGTGGCAGCCGGAACAGCGGAACCTCACCTGGTTCCTGGGCCAGTCACCCAGCTGGAGTCCAGGCCTCGTTCACCGGTTGTCCAGCTGTCAGTAACGGCAGCCGGAACAGCAGCGGATCGCCTGATCCCTGGGCCAGTCACTCAGCCGGAGTGCAGGACAGTACAGTGCCTAGACAACATCTCCTAGTTCCCCGGACCAGTCGTCAATCCAAGAACCCTCTGTCCTTGCCCGCTTCGCTGCTTTGAGCGCTGTCACGCACTTCCCAATCTCGTGCGGTCTTCTTTGTCATCTTCACTCTTCTACCCGTATTATTACAGTACCCTAGGTTTTAAGAAAGTTGTTTACAACTTTTCTGAAGGGCAAAAGTGAAGAGCAAATGTCACAGGGGTGTGGTATAAAAGTCAGTGGACATGAAGAGTTCACAAAAGAGAAATGTCCTGTTGGATGTGTGCACAATGTCACGTCGCAACACGATACGTAGAAAACGTCTGTGTGCTATACAACACGATGTCCAGCACCCTTATACACGGCTTGCTGGTGTCCAGGTCCCGCTCGACTGGGGCGAGCGCCCAGGACACGGGGTCAAAACCCCGACAACCATAGAAGCCAGCTGCGTATGTTCGCTGCACCAGTCTTTTTTTCTTCTTTTCTTCAGTTATTTCCTGCTCCGATTTTGCCCCTATGGCGCTCTCGTCATAATCATCACATTCTTCACTCCTCTTTAAGAAAATTGCACGCTTTTTGATTGGCCCGGTTGAAGTAGTTCATGTAGCGTGCCACTTCCCGGTATCGAGGTGTTGAAGAACATAGGAATGCCTTTAGCTTGATACCTTCGCTGCTATTATGCATCCAGTTCGAAGTTCATTGTCGTGTCGCAGTTCAGTTTGGAATCGGTCAACCAGGTTTGTATTCGTCCTCCTTTTCTCCCACGTACGAGGGTAGAACCAGAGTTCTTCCTTCCTATGTGCGTCTTTGTACCGCGGTGTCTTCTCGATGTTGATATAGTTGGAGCAGTATTCAATCCAAACATTGGGGTCCGAGCGCCAAGCTATGACGTCCAAAGCACGCCACATCTTTAGGTTGTCTCGAAGTTCGTGTGCCTCCGCACGGTACGAAGTACCATGTTTTGGGCTCACAGCATTCCTAGCTCTACTACTACTCTGGCGGTTGCGGCCCCTCTTGCTCGAATTATGATCATCTTCTGGCTCTATTTTAGGATTAGTCATTCGCACTCGCTTTTTCGTTGGGCTCTGAAGCAACAGTCTCAGATACGCATGACGTGCTCTTTCTTTGGCCGAGAGGTTTGAGCTGACAACTGCAGAGAGGATGCTGCTCCATACTTCTGTCACCTTCAATGCCATCACATGTCTGCTTACCACATTCCCTTGGATATAATCTACCCAAAGCTACATCATCACGTTCTCCGACATACACTTTTTCTTGTGTACCTGACTGACTTGTGTCATTATTATGGATAACTATCTCATCCTTGAGAAGATTGACTTGGTACTCTTCATTGACCTCCTTAAGCGCTACCTTATTTGCAATCTCTCAGATTTCCAAGATAACTGTGCTGATCTCAGACATCAGCTTCTCTAGTTCCTGTCGCAAACGCACACGCTCATTGTCATTTTTGCACATGTACCGCATATCAAAATCAATTCTCTTATGTTCCTCTTTGAGGTCTTCTTGCAACATTCGCTCTATGTCGGCGCAAGACCACACGACCTCGTCTCCCATACGAAGCAGTTTTTGCACGTTCACAGGCATCCTGTGCGCGACCAATTCTCGGCTGAAAGATGTTCAGTGCCGTGCTTCGCAAGGCTCAGAGTTAGTTGCTGGAGCTCCACTAGCTCCTTCTTGAAGCTTTCGCTTCGGCTCAATAAGTTGTCGAGCTCTTTCATCTGCTTCTTTGCTCGCTTCTTTATCGGCAGCACGTTTATCCCTTTGTCTTGTCTATTCGCTCTCAATCCGCTTACGCAATTCTGCACCGGACAAGCCTAGCTGTGACCCTACTGCGGCTAATCTCTCAGTATCCATGACAAAGTGAATTCCTGTGAGGGTGCCCTCGAGGGACAATATTTTTCTTCGATACTTTTAACAGCGGTATCCTGGCATAGGCTCGCCAGATTGTGACGTATTGTCAGGTTTTGTTCCCAAGACCGCTAGCCAAGAAACAATAGAGGCACGAGTGCACACACACAAAATTTATTTACACGGGAAAAGCATCTATTAACGGAGCATTTCTAAACATAGGCTATAACATGCAGTTCTATTGAAAATCTCTCACTAATTAAAAGTCTATCGCCATTTTTTGCTTGGGCTTGGACGCTGATTGCTCGGTGTGACGTGCTGCCTGTCTCGTTGGCGTCTTCAACGTGAGTTGCCCTACGCCATCTTATGGCTTTCTGCCGCAGTAGCAGCAGAAGGGTAGCGGTCGGTCGGAAGCTCCGGCCTGGAGCAACAGCTTTCAGCAACCGCTATCGTCCCAGTAGCACACCTGGGTCGTACCAGCCACCCGGAACGGCAGCAGGACCATGGCCCATCAGCGAATGGGAACTCGTAACCACCCGGGCTGGCAGCCGGAACAGCGGAACCTCGCCTAGTCCCTGGGCCAGTCACCCAGCCGGAGTCCAGGCCTCGTTCACCGGTTGTCCAGCTGTCAGGAACGGCAGCCGGAACAGCAGCGGATCGCCTGGTTCCTGGACCAGTCACCCAGCCAGAGTCCAGGACAGTACAGCGCCTAGAGGACGTTTCTAGTTCCCCGGACAGGTCGTCCAGCCAAGAACCGTCTGTCCTTGCCCGCTTCGCTGCTTCGATTGCTGCCACGCGCTTTTGGATCCCGTGCGCTCTTCTTTGTCGTCTTCACTCCTCTGCCCACATTATCGCAGTGTCCCCAAAATTCCGTGGGCTTGTTGAGTAAACGTAGGCCAATTCGGGAAGCTGCTATCGTGGTTAAAAAGCACGTTTTTTTGACATCGGACAGATAGAAGGAGACGTGACGAATTTTTTTAGGCTCATCCCAATGGTTATAAAAACTGGTCATGTATTCTTTCAGCCGTACCTTGACGTCGTCGCGAGGAAGATCAGAGGAGACAGGTGGGTCGCGCTGCCGGGCGTTGACGATCCACGCAGGAATGGTTTGTTGAACAGGGATGCTGGATGTTCCGGGCAGCGGTTCTTTAGCCATGACAACGTGCGGGGGAAGCATGCGGGGACCCGAACGAAGCTCTAGGGGAAACATGACGTTGGAGAGGACTTGGGGATCGAAAAAGCCTTCACCACTCTAGCGTTTATTAGGCCAAATCGCCTGATCAACGCTTCCAATGAAGATGACGTTTTTTGTGTAATGATGATTATATACAGATGAAGATGAAGGTGAAGCACTGTGAATATTGTGCTTACAATATGAACTATTTCGTGGTGCCGCTCTCACTGAACTAACATTATTTAGAAAAAACGCAATCATTTGCATCAGCCAGGGTGTGCAATAAAGCGGAACTTGCCCCGTCCTCGCGTCACAAGAGCCCTTGTCCCTCAAGACTCGCGTTACTCTCCACAACACAGGCTTGCGCCCTGCCGATGCCCATAAGTGCAATTCAAGCACGATTATCTCAAATTCGATATTTTGATGCTTCTTTGTGTTTGTAGTAGATGCAACCAACGTTAAATTGACTGCGGACGGAGATAATCAACAGCTGCTATGCTGTGAATACGTCATGGGTTATTTCCGAATGCTAGGGTGGCAGAAATTAGCAATTCTGACACATACCTTTGTGTTCACTTGTCACCACCACTACGTTGCAGAAAAAAACATCCCAAGAAAAAGAGATGGCGTGCCCTTCTCCGTAGGAGAAAAGCGCGTTCTTTGGCGGGTTTGCCAGTCGACGTGTTTCCAGGACCAGACCCACGACGGTGATGCAGTCTACACTCAGGGCCTCGACTGCGCATTTCACTACTTGGCCTGCGTCGTACACCACCGCGTCGTCAATTAAACGCCGCGACGTTTCACAAGCTTTTATCTATATGGTTTTAGATGCAGCAGAAAAGCGCAAATAATGAAATTTTGAAACACCCGAACTAATTAGTATCGCATGGCGGAAACTGCATATGACGAGCATGAACAAGCCAATAGTCTCACTTTTTTACCAGCAATGTGGTAGGCAACATTGTCGTGCTGGTTGGCCATCTAGGAGTTTTTGTGGTGCAATAGATTGCTTGGAAACTGAAAAAAATTTTCGTATTTTCACTCGAAAACAATCGTTGCGGGCGTTAGCTGGCGCTCGTGAGTCTGTTCGTTTGAAAAAGTTCCTGCCAGAAGGAGACGATCCGCGCACATTAGCAGCAGCTGCTCCAGTGCAGTTGAGAGTGGAGACTCCAAGCGGATGTCACAAGTAAGAAGGCATCACTACAAGATCTCGAAGCCACTACTTCTCACGCTACGGACAATCATACATGCAAAAAGCTTTAGGTATATTTATGATGTTTAACCCTTTTCTAGTGTGGGTGGCGCAACATCTCTATTACGCCTGTTTGAAGAGCAAATAAATCTCTCGCGCGTATACCCCGTGATTTTTAGGTACTTTGTAGGCTCATTCACCTTTAAATATAGAACTTAATGACATTCAACGCCATTTTAATTACTAAACTCCAATTATCAGCTGGCATTCTGCCATATGGCTCACGGCCGTGAAGCCAGTTACGTTCAAGTCTGGGAGTTGTAGCTAGGCGCTTACAAACACAGTTGGAACCATCAATCAGCAGTATTGGCCCAGAAATAATCTACCAACGTTACGATCCGATGTCCAATCCGGCTTGCGATGCTGCTGCGTGCATTGTAGTACGCCAGAAAAAGAACGCTGGTCAATAGAAACACAACTCAACCGCATCTGTGGGAATTCTTACAGTTTTGCTTACCCCGACTGCAGTTTAATGCACCAGTGAGAGGCAATTGCGTGATGCTACAACTTCAGCTTTCGCGAGCCGCCTGCGGCGAGATTGGTTCAACCGCCCCGCCGCGGTGGTCTAGTGGCTGAGGTACTCGGCTGCTGACCCGCAGGTCGCGGGTTCGATTCCCGGCTGCAGGCGGCTGCATTTCCGATGGAGGCGGAAATGTTGTGGGCCCGTGTACTCAGATTTGGGTGCACGTTAAAGAACCCCAGGTGGTCAAAATTTCCGGAGCCCTCCACTACGGCGTCTCTCATAATCAAATGGTGGTTTTGGGACGTTAAACCCCACAAATCAATCAATCGAGATTGGTTCAACCAAATGCGACCCTTATAAGTACGACTCTCAGCGAATTTAGGCTTATTTATAGCTCACCGGCTGGACCCGCCATACATGTCATCGACGCTTTTGGGGTTATTCATACGCCATTCCGAGAAGTAAGAATGACTCTACAGTAAAGCCTTGCCATCGGTTAACACGAATGTACCATGGCTTCTTGAGTAAGATGTCTGCATAAGGAGCGGAAGCCACCGGGCGCCCTTGCCGGCATTTCGATGACTTATACGTGAAAACACAGGCTAGTCGTTCGGTACGCCTTCATGGAGTTACACGATAAGATACTATTGTGCACATGCTATTTTTTTAGTAATCAGCTACTTAGTTTCAGTAACGGTTTAAAGATGCAAATTAGTAAACCTTTATACAGCCGCTGCATTTGAATATCGTCACTTGCGATTAAATAAAATGGAATGCAAAAATGCTTTGTTGGAAACGAAAAAAAATAAACGTGGGCAGGCTAGTACTGCAAGCGAAGAGGATGAGTTCAACCCTTCAAATCTGTCAGCCCTTCTGAAGAGAAAGAAGTTGAAAACAAGAAACGGTGTTCGGTCTGGTCTTTCACCGATCGATAGTTTTCCTTTATATTGTGGTGCCGAGACCCCGTCGTGTGGACACGTCTGCTTCATCGCACGACACAAGGGGACCTTCTACTCGACCGCGTCATTTTGCGGGTGGCGAGGACTGCAACGAATCGTTCCTAATCGGCGTAAACCAGAATAGACTTCAACACCGGATCCGAAGAATCGCCTCAAAACCAAGTGCTCCGCTCGACGAGCCCAGAACACGAAGCTCCTGCAAGAAGCAAGGTCCCTGCTAAGAGACCATACCGCGGACAAGCCCAAGCTCACAGGTATTTATGACCGTTTGTCAGCGAGCAAGAACGAGCTCTCGAAGATCAAAGATATGCTCGAAGAGCACCTAGCGGACGAGGAGCTTGAAGCGGAGTATGTCACGACAGCGGAGTATAACGACAAAGCTATAAGCATGCTCGCTGAGATTCGCTGCAAGAGAGACGGTTTGCGACACGGGAAGAGTATAGCAGGGGCTGCTCCTCAGACCGCAACCCCATCACCTTCCGACGTGCCGAATGCAATTGGCCCAAGGCTGTCGAACCTTGGCATGCCAACATTTGGAGGTGATATACATAAATAGTGGGCTTTCTGGGAGCAGTTTGAACAAACTATCAACCTGAACAACGCTTTGTCAACAACGACGAAGTTCTATCTACGTCATTATCTTGCGGGTGAAGCGGCAGCTGCGATATGTGGTTTTTCGACTTCAAAAGCCTGTTATGCAAACGCTATCGAGTTATTCAAGGAACGCTTCTGAGATCAAAAACGGATCGAGCAACACCGCCTATCAGCGCTTCGCAATCTACCTCACATCAAGTCGGGAAGCGACGTCCGGGGTTTAGGTGATTTTACGATGCTGTGCAGCTGAATATCCGTTGCCTAACTGCGCTAAATGTTCCTGCGCTTAAGTTTTCCGCTTTGCTGATTGACATTTTACAGAAAGGCCTACCGTACGACATCATTCTGGCCTGCACACGTGCAAAGCACAGTAAGGCACTAAGAGAAAACCAATCTTCTGCCAATGTCTTTGAGCCAAACGTGGCAGCTGCTACATATGATGCGGAGTTAAAGGAGCTGCTCACCTATACACGTATAGAGCTAGAAAGTCGGGAGCAGTGCAAAACTTCAATGACAGACTGCTGGATGACCGTGCACAGAGGACTCGAAGCGGTAACACCAGCACGGCTTTCATACTACACAACACATCAAGCAGCTAGGGTCAGCGTTTTTTTTCGCAAGTCGAAGAAACATGGCACCCGCGCTTGTGATGCGAATCTTGCCATTATTTCGAAGAAAGCAATGCTTGCGAAAGGCAACCACTGCTATCGATGCACGTCCTGAGGACATCATGCACGTTCATGCTGCGTCAAACTAACCTGCTAGAGTTGCCCCGGGAAGCACACATCAAGTATGTGCGACCCGCACTACACATCGAACTAACTAACGACACCTTCTCATCCAGTTGAAACCTCCGGCAGCCTAGTTGGAATAGTGTCGTCACAATCAGTTATGCTGTGTGACAAGAATTCACTGAGTGGCGACAGAACAGTTCACAGTGAAGTATATCTACAAACGTTTCACGCCTTTGTCATCAAAAACGGCAACACAAGGTATGTCCGGTGGAGCCAGCGATCCTTCGTCACGAAAGATCTCGCCAAGACATTACACATACAGATGCTGAGATAAACATATATTGCACTGAATACGTTTGGCTGTTCATCACCAAGTACTGTGAAAAGACGGCAAGTGGTAGAAGTTCCTTTGCGTAGCCTACACGGTTCTGACACCAGCACGTTGCGCGCAATTGTTGTTCCAGTTATCTGCCTCAATTTTGCTTCCCCGAAACTGACATAGAGTTCATTTGGAACCTGTCTTGAAGCCTCAAGTCATTGCGGACGAAAAGAAGTTTAATGCGGAAAGAGAAAATAGCCTCACCTTGTTGATTGGTACTGACCACCTCTGGCAAATAATGTTGGGACGTATCGTCAGAAGTGCAGAAGTTCCAGGACTGGTAGCAATCGATACAGCGTTTGGATAGACTCTACAACGACCCAGTCACCGAAAAGCCTTTCTTGACTGCAGTTATAGCCTAATTGTCCACATTCTGAATGTGCAAGCAATTATTGAAAACGAATCAACCTCGCAGACCTTGTAATCTTTTTGGCAACAAGAAGCAATGGGCATCGCATATTTAACGAAGCCTTCCTCCCACGAGTCTGTTGCACGATTCCATGAAACCATTTGCGAGAAAAGTGACAGATTCACTGCGGCGTTGCCTTGGTAGGAAGATAAGAAAGTACTTCCAGAAAGCAACCAGGAAATCGCGCTATCACGTCGACAAAGAATAACATGGAGGCTATCAACGATGGGAGGAATGTTGCACAAATATGACAGAGTAATGTATCAATATCTGGAGTTGGGTCACGTGAAAATGGTGCCTAAATATACTTCTCGGAATCGAAATTACGCCATATATTATATGACACATCGTGAAGTAATAGGAGAGAAATTGAAACTGCGTGAAGTGTTCGACGTATCGTCACACACCCAAGGTGTACCATCCCTTAACAACTGCTTGGATAATAAATGAACCTCAATCCAGAATGGCTGCAAGTCCTTCTTCGCTTTCGGTGGTACCCTGTCGCCACCAATTCCGACATCAAAAAGACATTCTTACAAATTGAGATACCGAAGACTCACCGAGATGCATTCCGGTTTTTCCGGTTTGACTCTATTTCTGTAAGCCAACAGCGTAAACTCGTCGAATGGCGCATGACACGGGTACCGTTTGGATCAACTTCAAGCTCTTTCTCGGTCATGGCAACTATTCACTACCACTTAGATAACGCATGTAACGACATAGAGCTTGATTCTATATTAAAAAAGGTATTTTATCTCGACAATTTATTGGTGGGTGCGGACACATTCCATGAAGGTCTGCGCATCTATGAGCAGTCGAAAGCAATTATGAAAGATACTGGCATGAAGCTCAGAAAGTGAAAGACCAATAACCATCAGCTGCACAACCTTTTTGACAACCAGGAGGAGCAAGTAGAAGGAGCATCGGGATAAGCAGCTGCGGTCTTGGGAATGCAATAGGATATACAAAATGATTACTTCAAGTTTTCTTACAAGTCTGTTACCAAGTATTTAGTGGCTGGCCAGCTCGACACGAAACATACCATACTAAAGGTTGCTTCTAGAATCGATGACACGTTCACCATCACTGAGAAGCTTTTGTTTCAACGCCTTTGGTTTTAGGCCATGTCTGGAATGAAGAATTGCCCGCGGAGATCAAGACGCAGTGGGCAGCCGGGTGTGCAGATGTAATACTGCTATGCCACATAAAGATTCAGCGCTGCGTGAGAGATGGACTGCATGAAGCACTTCAAGAGGCTGAACCGCATATATTCATCGACGCCAGCCTGAAGGCTTATTGAGTATGTGCCTATTTGAGAGCATTTGTTGAACATGGGAACTCAGCTACCTCACTGATAGTAACGAAGTAAAGAGTAGCACCTATTAGAACATTAGCACTTTCAAAGCTCGACCTTCTGGCCACGGTAGTGGGAGCCAGATTGCTAAAATACGGTTGCTCTTCGTAGGATTTCAATCATTTTTATTGCGTCATGTGGACTGACTTCATGATCACACTGAGCTGGATCCGCGGAAACCATAGCAAATGGAGTCTGTTTGTAAAGCACAGAGTGACTGAAATAAAGCAAGATGCTGAAGCAGCGTTATAGAACTACTGCCCAGGCCAAGACAACCCAGTGGATGTACTGACTAGAGGCATACCGATAAGAACTTCACGTGCATGTCGGTATTGGTGGTATGGACCTGAATGGTTGTCCCAGCCGAAATCAAGCTCGCCTCCAGAATCAACCAGTACACACTTATAAACGAAAAGGCAGATTGAAACAGAACATGTATTTCTTCAAGCGTAGTCCAGAAACTTACACCCCGTCATCAATATAAGGAAGCACAGAGACCTGCGGAAGCTCCTGCGCGTCACCGCCTGGGTCTTTCGCTTTATGGATTGATGCCGTGGACTTCAAACTTCGCTCAGTGAAACAATTTATGCACAGGAGCTAGGCAAGACTGAAATGTTCTGGGTTCGATATGTTCAGCTGGAAGTATTCACAAAGGACGTCAAACAACTGCAGCTTGGGCACACTCTCCCCAAATAGTCTATGCTTGTCAAGTGAAAGCTCAAGACGGAAAGTTTTTCAAAAAACCAGTGAATAAATTGTATTGACTGGAATTGAGCGACGCTCCTGGGTGGACGGGAGTATGTTAGAAAAGAAAAGAAATAAACGTGGGCAGGCCAGTGCTGCAAGAGAAGTGGAAGAAGTTGTAAACAAGAAACGGTGTTTGGCTTGGTCTTTCACCGATAGATAGTTTTCCTTTACAGGATTATTGCCAAAGAACTGACATAAGGGTTGAAAGCACGTGGGTGGGGCCCCTAGTCCAGGGCTTCACTGGCTTCAGCAGCCTACCGCGCCCAGGAGCCTCTTTTTCCTCGCTGGGGAGCAAAGTCCCCCACTTCTCCCTCATGAATGTTTTCGCTAGAATCTCTGAGGCGTATTAATTTTGACTCGCTTTCAGTAAAATTTTCATGTAGTGTGAGCAAGTGTTGGCTGTCTTCCACGCCATCGGCAAGAAGCGGCGTATGCGGTTGGGTGAATCGCATGTTTTAAATGCCGTTGCGAATATGTATTTGTCTGCAGGCGACGCGACTCATGCGCTTCTTGCAGGCGTACACACAAGCACCACGTCGTAGTTCTTAGATCGCCGAATCTAGGCGGCCGTGTTTGAGAACTTCAAGCGCACCGCCGCGCAACCACCGCCGACAAAATACGGGGAGAGACTGAGCCAGCAGGAGAAGGACATATGTTCTGTGGAGAAGCAGGGATGGTCAACTTGGCAACGCTTTTCGCGCTGCCTGCAATGCCCGGGTGGTTCATCCCTAGTGGAGACTAAGTGGTTTCGCGCCGCACGCTTTCCGCTGTGGTTGCTCCTCAACGGTCTATCCGTTCATCGCGTGTGCCTATTGGGCTCCGTTACTCCTTTTTCGGGTAATTTTGCCTTAGAGTGTACACTCAGCCGATAACAGGGCGGGGAGTATCGCCGTCCTTGTCAACGCTGGTTTTCTAACATATCTCGAGGAGTGTGGGGAGCCTGGAATAGCAGACGCGTATCTGGACGAGGGACATTCACTCGGTGAATAACAGCTTGAGCTGAACTGTCTGCTCTATCGCTACCCGTTTCTGATATATGTACGGACACCATATGATGCAGTGTTTCTGGTCTAGTGTTGCACCTAAGAGGCGGGCGACACACGCAGGTACACGGCCGTTAGTGAAATAACAACATGCTACTTAAGAGACCGTAATGATATATGATCGCTCTCCCATCACTCATTTGGTTTTGATAGCGAATGGTACCGCGAGGGCTTCCGCCGTGCTCGCCGAGTTTCTCTTAGCTGAAGCACAGCTGAATAAACGTGGGCTGTGCACCGAACCGACAGCAGCCATTGAAAAGCCATGTATACCGCAGCGGGCTGCATTCGTATAGAGCCTGTGTAGGTCCGTTCCGTATTGTTTCGTGAGTTAATTGGCTCTGGCATTCCGACGTGATCGGTGGTACAAGAAATTCATGTTTTTCGGTATGGAAGCGATATGCATTTGGACAAGGATATGAGCGGAAAGGGGCACCACTTCCTCATTACTATATAGGGGCCGTACAGGATATTCCAAGCCACGTAACTTCTCCCTACCCGTAGTCAAAGGCTAAGTCTTTCTCGCTGCGAGTTGAGGGCTGTGACCCTGAGCTCCTTGAAGGTGTTGTAGATCCCCCAAGGCAAGAAGCCATTTTATGGATGTTCCCATTGATAGGCTGAATGGCAGCCTTGTAGGCGGTGCAAATGAGGGTATCCACTTGTTTAATCTTAGTCTTACTGCGCTCTTGGTAAGGGAGACTATACGTTATTCTGTTAATAACGAAGGCTTGAATTATACGAAGCGTGTCCCCCGCTCAAAGTCTTTGCGATGATGCGTCACTCAGTGCACTGTGCGCGCAATTCGTGTAACAGTAGTGTGAAGAGTTCTAAAGGTGTGGTACGCGTGACTATTTCCCTGCACCCAGAAACCTAGTTAAAGGTGGTATTCACCTCCGACGAACCCTGTGCTCTTGTAGCTTATGCTTAGGCTATCCGCATAGCATTTGGGCAGTGTAGAGAAGGCACTTTTTCCAGCTGCCAAGACTAGGGCCATGTACACACGTATGTGCTTCTGCGTGATACTAAAGTTGAGGCGTTGTTTGCGCACACCATCCGTTATGACGTTTCATTGTTCCGTATTCGTGCAGCCATCCCCCAAAATGGGAGGGTGACAAGTCTGAGAACGCAAAACCAGTTAAATGTTATTTCTTACTGAACATTATTCACGACCAATGTAGTTGTACACTGGAGGTTGCGCCAAAACGTCGTGGCGACTTACTCGGCCATCTTCACCAATCTGATTTCAACAATGCTGAGGAGTGAGTGCTTAGGAGTGTTTCACTTACGAATGAAACAGAGTTTCGTTTGGATTCTAACAGCTTTGAGTAATTCAGAAGCAAATGACGGATGAAAACAAAAAAAAATCACAATAACAGAGTAAATACAGTCAGTTTCAATGCTCCGGCCGATACGTCTGCAAAATGCACAACACAGCGGAATACTCATCGTTGTACTATTCATATTAATACATGTGCAGTACACTGCTAGCCTAAATAAGGGTACACTTTTTTGTTTTTTTTTTGCTAAAGTAAGCTGGCTCAGTACACTTGCGTCAAAGCACAAGGGGCGTGTAAGTTTCTTCGCCTAATGAATAATTTAATGCTCCTGCAACCTTTGACTCGATCGATAAAAGCTGTGGGTGAGCCAACCACGTCGAAATTTCCGTCATCTGTGCACTTTACCAGAATATAATCTGCCCTATGTAAAGGTGTTTTCACCCGCAAGTTCGTAAGCGCTGTTATGCGCACCGCTTCAACTAGATTCGTGAAACATCGCGCTGGTATCCAATTAATGAGTAAACACTTCTTTAGCGCTTATAGATAAAGTATACCTTCAGCTTATTTTACCGTTGTGCCCCCAGCAACGCAGCCAATGTGAATTTTCAGCGGTTTGTGGACAAACGCACTAGTCAAGCATCTAACAATATCTCGGCTTTAAGTCGTTCAAGTGGCACAAACTTGTCGTATATCCAGCAAGCAGTCTTTTATGCCTTAGAGTTCTACCTTCGAAACAAGTCTGATGCCAAATTTGGCTTCCTCAATTGTCAAAATGAGTGGGTCAGTGCACAATGCAGGGAGCAACTTTGTCCCAACGTTATTCAATCATATAGGTTACGAAACTCCCCATAGGCTCCATGTATCAAAATCCGAACACGCCATTGGCCGAAATGGGGGAAGTGAGCAGATTGCCGCACCATCTTTTGACAACAATATTAACTAAAACTTAATATTCTGTGTTTTTTTCGTTTAAAAGGATTGTGAACGCCGTCGCATTCTGCAAAACAGCGTGGCAGCGCCTAGACAGTAGAACTTGTGCTTAGGTGAGTTGGTTCCGAAGTGGCCTAAACATGTTACCAAGGTGATGTTATTTTGACGCAGTGTTGGAGACGTGATAAAAGACAGAAGAGCTGCGCTTTCTCTTGATGCTCTGTCATTTTTTATGTTTTCGGAGTTGCGCTAGAAGTAACGTGGCTATAAGGAGTGTGTTCGTGCGGTGAACGTGTTCCGTTGCACAGCAACTGTCGCCCCTCAATTTCATTGACCGCACAGCGTAATGTGCGCTGCAGCGAAGTCGGTAGTTCACAAAATTCATTTAGAGAGCCGACGATGTTTACAATTCGGCAAAATAGCGAGCGGCAAGGCGGGATGCAAGCGGGATGCAAGCAGGATTCAGCATTGATCCAGGTAATTCGAAACTGTTCCGGTAGGTGAAATCGATGTTGTTTCACGTATTATCTCTTTGTTGCCAAAAAAGGGTGTTGCTGTTGAGTGTGGTTTTGCTTCAAAGACGCCCTTGGCGCTTAGATGTGGCCGGGTATTTCAAACCAGAGGCCCCTGAATAAGGAAAGCACTTTCTCTTCTGCTTTGTTTTCAGTAGAGTCGCCACGTGAAGCCGAAGTGCCACAGGCGAATTATTGTAGAGCATTGTGTGCTCGGACTTTGCGCTGAAAAAAATTTACGAGCCCAGTTACCTAGAAGGGCAGCAGCGCTGCATAGCGCTTTCTTCAGATTTTTGCATGGCTTTGACCACGCTTTCTGGAAACTAACAACTGATTAGACACCTGTTAAATGCAAGTTCTGTTTCTCAGAACAGTAGCGCAGGGAACATTACGGATGGCGACTGATGAAGACGTCACCACCAGGCGCTGACTTTGCGCTAGTGTTTTCAATTACACTAGAAGCAGTATCACTTTCGCTTGGGCTAGTTGGTGTATACGTAGAACATAATGGTACTTCAAATGAGCGGCCCGACGGACTAGTTGGACAACGAAGAGGTGTATACACAGGATAGGCGCTCTTTTTCGGCTGTGTTCTTTTGCACAACCAAGCATTACGTTCTACGTATACACCCACGAGCCCGTCGGGCTGTCCACATAAAGTACTATTTGTAAGGCTTCTAATGGTACTCCGTAACATCCTAAGTGGTGCTAAAACGTCATGGCCAATCTTGCTCCCCATTGGAGGCATTGTTCCATGCCAATAGAACCTGGTTATTGCAAACCAGCACCCACTATTGCTATCTCTCAAATATGAGTAAATATGCAACGTGATAAACGGTAGCTGCACTTCGTACATTTACAGAGTGGCTTTTTGCTAAAATGCAAAAAAGCGTGAAAGATATCACCGTACAATTTGAGCGGTGTCACCGACACAAATTATTCTGCCATAGACACCAATATTAATGAATACCATTACAAATGACTCCAAAAGGCATAGCAGCTCGCTTGGCTTTGAATCATCCACTGATTTCTCTGTCTCGTTCAATATCAGTTTCCCTTTTTTAGGTGTTCTGCTTTAACGTGCCTGTGACTCCAGAAGTATAAAATCCAATGGCACTGGTGAGAGTGTCTTGCATGATGTAATTTTGTTGAAAACGAGCATTGCTTTCACTGCATGAGAGCCAAGGTAAGATATCCTACTCTGCTCTTTACCTGATATCTTGTTCCAAGGATACATCAATGTGGTTGAAACAGTTGAAGCAGAAGTGTTACTTGCAAGAAAATTAGTTGTAAGCATTTAGTGTATCAATAATGAGTTGTAGCATATAATGTACTTTTTCACTGGCTGTAATGTGAGCTATATATTGATGAAAGACAATTTTCCACGTAAATCAAATTCACCTGTCAAAAATAGATTTTGAGCTACCACTCAAAGTTAAGGCATGTAGTTTGAAGCTGCAAGCCCCCCAGCAGTTGAAAATGTGACACACCGATTTGCTAAGCGTATTTATCGCATACAATGCTAATGACAAACTTTATTAAAACATCACTTTGTAAGGATCAGTGCTATCAAGGGCCAGCACTGAACCGGTTTTCTTATAAGGGAGCCAGTCACACTTCTGCTTTTATGTGAGACAAGTGTATTCGAGGCCCCTGCAACCATTGCATAACAGCAGATGTATGAAAACGTTTACTAAGGCATCATATGCGAAACAACGCAAGCGTGGGTAGCGACACCAATTCAAAACAGATAATAAAGAAGAAGCAAGCAACGCACTTTTGTGCACGGAAATACATTTTTTAAGAAACAAACAGAAACACTGATGACCACATTACTCAATCTAATAATGTAGAGCAGTGAACACGCGACAAGAATATTCTGTCACAGAATAAAAGAAAAGTATAGAGAGCCAACATTCACAATTATACTATATCACTGAAGAAGGACACCAATCTTGCAACTAATTAGGAATGCTATCCTGCTAGTAAGGTCACTGCAAGCCTATGTTCTTGCTGTGTTGCTAGAAGTGCACTCAGTTCTGCCAGTCAACATACTTTTGCAGAAGCCATTTTATGTATATAGGGCTGCAGCCTCTTCAAAGTGTGAAGAACTTTTCCTGATCTAGATGATCTTCTGACCACTGCGCATAAATCTGCTGTGTTCTTGTATCATGCCAATCATATTGCGACTCAGCATTGCTCTTCTTCTCAATTGCTTTCATTTCCTTTGTTAAACTGTGAAAGTATTACATGTGCCAATCTCTAATGTGACCCTTCTGCTGCAGGTAGACTCTCAGCTTTATGTGCTTGCACATGACTTCTTTTTGTAGTGTGCCAAAGCTTGCTTTGTTATGGTTAGTGTCAAGTCCTGAGAAATGAGAACAGTCATTGCAGTCAACTCGCTTGTTTTTTTTCATATTTTTTGTTATTTTTAATTAATTTCATGGTACACTTTCAGTGCTGGCATTACGTACTTCGCTTCAGATAAAAAACCACAGGCACACGACAGGGTCATTGGCTTTCAGAGAAATGCTTGGGACATAGCAATGCATAGCATATCATCTTTCACTCTGGCACAGCCCGGCTCTCACAATACGAATGGTGTCCACTTTTTAAAAAGCGATAGTCTTTCTTGGGGACCTTCGACGGAAAAATTTTGGTCTGTCTGTCTGTCTGTCTGCCTGTCCGTCGGTCTGTCTATTTGTCTGTCTGTACGTTTGTCTGTTTGTCTTCCCTAACGATACCTTAAACGGCACTAAACGGCCAGCCCCATCCACAGTAGCGCCCACCAATATCCCTCAAGGTTTAGCGTTCATAGTTGTGCAATTGCCAATTGAAAACAAATATGGCGCATATCTTAGGTGTCAAAACAACGCTTCGATGTTTTCTGTGGCTGCCTGTATACTATAAGAGGCACACACAAGTGACTCTGAGGAATGTAGCGTTTAATCGGGTGGCTCTGACCGTGAAACGCGATGCTCAAGAAGTGTTTCCAACGCTTTGCTACGAAGTCATGGTGGTGGTACCTGCCCGTCGCTTTGCGTTCTACACCTTATCATCTCCGAGACTGGCACGCATCATTCTCCGTGGGCTGCACGCCTTCGTTTTCGAAGATAACTGCCAGATGGCACTTGTGTCTAACGTGCCTAGATGCACTCGTTCACCTCCCCAACACGCTCGAGGCACTCTAACGCACTCTGCGCAGAACATTAAATAAACGTTTTTGTCTCAGATTTTTTATCACCTTGACGCAGTGGAACACATTGCACTTTGTCGACACATTTGTTGCTCAGTGAAGTAGGTTCTGCTCCTGTTTGTTTGCAGTTTATGAAGCTGCTGAAAGGCTTTGTAATGAATATTATAAACACCACAATATAGAAAGGGAAAGCAGCGCTATCAAAGCCAGCTGTTGCACAGTTACAGCACTGATTGTGAATTTAATCCACTTCGTGGCTGAGTAATCACGTTATTTTGCTGCTAAGCACAAATTCAGGGTTTTCATCCCTGGGCATTTCACACACTTGGACAGAGAGAAATTCAAAGTTCTTGTATAGGTGCACTCAATCATGATTACATAAGCTTTGCTCTTTTTCGGGAGTGTACTGTCTCGCCTGACTTGCTAAGTTTCTCTGACATGTCTCTAGCAAAGAAATGCATTCGTAACACTGTGTATATCTTAAGCACAATTACCGTAAAGGTGTCCTTGTGCAATTTACACCCTAGTTTTGGAAACTTTGTTGTCTCTAGCGCATCCACAAGCTTCCCAAAAATGTCACTGCACATTTGAAATTGGCAAGTGCACTTGATAACGTGCTTTCTATTCTTCTAAGTGAGAGGAACATCTTTTCTGTTGAGGGCTTCAGGCTCATTTCTTTAGGTGACCTAGGAAATGTTAACCACGCTGCCGGCATAAGTGGAGCATCAGTTTGAATGTCTAATAAGAAGTTTAAACATCATTTTTGCTTTGAGATTTTGTGCACATTATAGCCAGCAAGATAATATACTACCCAGTCTTCTGCAGTTGCCTTGCTGTATGGGTGGTCCTTGCTTGTGCCAGGAAGTGCACCCAATGTGCTCTTATATTGCAGATGAAAGGAGAGCTCTTCATGATTGTTCTCTAAGCATGCATGAAGCTTTTTTATGGCACTTGTTGTCTTTGGCACCAGCGTTTAGTACACTTGAAAGAATAGGCATGATGTCCTCATTGGCTTCTACATTGCCTTTGATCGCTGCTTTCGTTGGGGCATAGATGGTCAGGAGCCGAAAGATATATAAGAATTTCACTATAGTAGGGTGATATTCACGTACTCCGATTGAGCTAATGTTGCCGGATAACCTCTGCTGTAAAAGGAACGTGTATAAAATATTGTATAAATCACAGCACTTGTAAGCGTACTGTGCGCATCCCTATTGAAGTTGCGCCTATACAAAGCTAAGAAATTCAGAGTGAAAACACTGCCATAACATTGCTATGTATGTACAGTTGCCGGCCGTCCTGTTATTTGGGAGTTTACCTAACTAGTATCTACACTCTGCAGGGGCACCATAGCATGTTCAACATTGGCAGTGTAAACCCTACTCATACGATTCGCCTAACATTTACTTTCAAGCGCTCGCCAAAAGTCACCAAAAACTGGGAAAACGGAAACCGCCTTGCTGGCACGCTTTTTCTTCTTTTTAACAGCTCGAATCCACATCGGCCACTTTTTGTACATTGCATGTGTATTATCAACTAATCTCCCATGCAGCCCTGATAGAAAGCACAGATTCCTACATGGTTCCACAAGGCAAGTATGCGTCAGTTAACTGCAAAATTGCACGTGGTTGGTCATGGAAAGTACACTGGAGCAGTTTGCTATGAGTGACAGTGACATCGAGATCTATGCTGACCTGACTGATAGGTTATTGCAAATATAATTACTGAAATACAATACACTCAAAGCTCAATATAACGAACCTACACATTTGCAATATTTGTTATAACGATGTAACAAATGAATAGTCTTACTACCGATACAGTGTTAAAGATATACCTTCATAACGAACTTTTGAATATAACAAACCTATTTTCACGAAGATGCAAGTGTGTTTTAAAGAAGTTTCACTGTAAAACACTCTACCATGCGTCATCAAGCTGGTTTATTTTATTGCCAGGCCGACAACCTGAATTGCCCGCACTTGAGCTTCTCATCTTTAGCTGCCACACAACATATCATGGGCTCTTTCAAACGATGTGTTTTCGCTAGAGTTTTATGCAGTCCGGAGTGCTGCACTGCAGCATTTTAGACCAGCCTGTTCACCTCTGTATATGCCTTGACTTCCGCATAGTTGATATTGGAAATTGCATTGTTCAGCCTAAACAAATAAGAGGTTGTCGACAAGCAATTCACACTTGTCGCAGATTTAGCAGTACATGTGGACCCTAACAATAAACTCTTTTTAAAATAAATACATCAGCGCTGTATGGTGTTAGGAAATTCACCCTATCATCCTCAAAAATGTGGTACACTACGAAGACATCACACTCAATGTACTGTGTTCTGCTGATATCAGTGATTATGGTTGCTGTTTCGCATATGTTTCGTTAGTTGTCACGGAATGCTACCTTTTAGACGTACTAAGCAAAAATACAAAAGGCTGACAAAAACATGGAAAGTAAACTCGGAAAACGTGACTGTTTCATCAAGCAGAGATCATTTATTGTCTTTTTTAACAGTTGACTGCTTTTTTTCGGGAAATGTGAGAGCTAAAACTGCTTCCTCTTCCGACCTTCACCCACGCCACCAATAGTCCCCTTAACTTAGATGATTACGAAGACACCTACGTTTAAATAAATCAGCCACAGAGCTGTCAGCGGACAATATGAGAATGCGACTTAGTATTTCTCCTCCCGCTGATCACTTGTAATTTGTGAGCGAAGGAGCTGTTTCCCTCCGTTTCAACAGGCGTTCGAAAAGCATTGAGAGGAACACGGCTACTGAAGATGAGCCTTCTCCTAAGAGATTCATAACTGGTGCGGATATTGTTGTCACTAATCAACAAAAAAGAGAGAAAAAATATATGCGCTATATTGAATTCCCCGTAGGAGATATAAGATGCATGTTTTAGCTCTCCTGCTGCTTCCTATTATCTACTTTTTTTTACATTGCACACCTCTCTTCAGCAGAGACATTAATTTGTGGTCATTTATGCAGGGACGTTGCCCTCCCCGGGAGCATTGGTCGCTGCTAGTGTCAGTCCTATTGGGTCTAGGAGTTGGAGTGGCTTCAGAAACTTTAGAAATGGTTCACATTGTTAGCATGCTGTCTCTTAGTGCACTAAATGTTGGCAAATAAGTCTTCTATGGTTCATGGTGCAGCTGCAAGGTGAGGCAGTATGGGAAAAGCAAAGTATACTGATACTTCATTTATTTCTGCCTGAAATGAAATTGCCCTGCTGAGGTGGTCTAGTGGCTGACCCGCAGTTCATGGGATCGAATCCTGGCTGCGGCGGCTGCATTTCCAATGGCGGCGAAAGTACTGTAGGCCCATGTGCTCGAATTTGGGTGCAAGTACCCAGGTGGTCGAAATTTGCGAAGCCCACCACTATGGCGTCTCTCATGATCATATGGAGGTTTTGAGACGTTAAAATGCTTATATCAATCAAATCAATCTGAAATTAAATTTCCTCTATCGCGCCGCAGCAAACAATCTTTCAATTTGACTGAGAATCTTGCCGCCGTACATTTTATTTATTAGACATACAGCTAGAAGATCGTAAGACCATAGAGTGGGTCTCCTGTCTTACGATATTCAGATCAGAAGCACTTGAATGCATTTTTTGTGATATATATTCTTGGGTGCTATTGTATAGGTACAGTAAACTTCATTATTTGAAGTCAGTGGGACAAAAAAAATCTTTGAATTAGGCAGGTTTTCAAAATAACTAACTAGAAAAGTTGGGTGCAGGGAATTGGAATCAAAATAATAAGGGGTGGTCATTTGTTGTGCCGACTAACTTGCGATTGCAAGCGTAACATTGTCCAAAAATACCTTCTTACTCTAAATGTGCCGCCAACACGGAGGACAGTGGGGCTTGCTGCTGCCACCGAAAAAAGAAAATGTAAAAAAAAGTGCTGTCGTGATGAACTGGATTGCCCGCTTGCAGAAAACAAGGCATCTTTACTGCAGCAAAGAAGTGACACGTGGGTAGTCCGCTGCTTGCTCTTCTATTTGTCAGCAAGTCATGCTTCGACCATTCACCCTTTCTTTCAGGTATAATAAATATATATTATTGGCCAATGTGACAAAATTTGTGATATGTTTTGACTGAAAAACGTGACAATTGAAGCTTTTAAACTTACACAAGAACTCCGCCAGCTGTGCGAATGTTCAAAATGCTGCAAGAACCAACAATGAGTGGTTCTCATAATCGCGGCTTTCGCCCACCTGCCCTTTGTTAATGTCCTTGCAGTTCCAGAGAGAATGTTGCGAGAGACATGTATGCCTGCACAACACCGCTGCACTGCAGCAAAGAACAACTTGTTTTGCGCAAGTGCGCTTTTTTATTTCTCACAGGACACCAACAGTTTTCTTTTTGTTTGTCGTTTCTGTTATGCTGGAAGTGGCGACGTTAGCATGATTCAGCTTCCAATCATTAGTACTTTTAAGTTGCACTGACTTGTAGTACTTAAGCATCTGATGTTTTCGCAGGTTTGCGGCGAAAAGGGCATTGGTAATCGGCACATGACACCCAAGGTTTTTATATACCTTTATCGCCACTTAAAATTGCTTGCTTAGACTTACATTGTGAAATACGATACCACTGAACTATTTTGTATTAGGTGCGATTTTGAAAGGACGAAGTTAGAATTGTTGAGCTGTTGCTGTACACCATATTTAGCCAAAAGTACAGCAGCAATATTTGGTCACCTCCAGTGGGTCTTGATTTCACTTGCTGGTTAGCACATAACTAACACCCTCGCTGAATAGGCCTGCGAAAATGTCCTTCATCGACATCAGTGACACACAGAGTGACTGAATAGTCTGTGCTGAAGCAAACATGTTTTCCCGTGTTCTGAAAAATCTTTCTTCTGTTTGGCCCAGAAGAACCGATCACTTACCTCTGCCTTGTTAAGATATTTAAGATATAGCCATGCACTGGCCGTATTGCTGCAGTGAATCTTATCATCTGGTATTTATTTCAAGGCTCACTGTTTCTACGTTCGTTGTATACTTCAAAATCATCTCATATTGTAGGGAGCTTGAAGTGTACGATGTCTGTGCTGCATTTGATTATTTTTTAGCTTCAGCAGCTTACTGCAGGGGTGTATTTAATTCGCCATAAGCAACATGCTTATTAATAACAGCATTTCCTATTTTATTTCCATTTTTACCCAAACAGAGTGACGTTGTCCAGAAACAAGAAAAGTTTTCTTAGAAGTAGGCATTCGTGCAATTAGAATAATAAACTTATCATTGAAGTGTACAGTGTTGCATTAGTTAATACAATCATAGTGCTAAGACTCTAGTATTTTTCGCCCTACTTTTCCATGCCACTCACCATTACGTTGTCTGAACAGCTGAGAAGATCAAAAATGGGGGACAATAGCACTTCGCCTTCAAGACTGATAGTGTAATTAGAACTCATGTGCACCCACTTCTAGTCTGCTAGCCTGCTTCTGTTCTCAGTGCATGCCTCAACCATCCCAAAGTAAACGAACAACATTGAAGCATTGAATACAAAGCAGCATTGAATACGTCTTGCAAGCACAATTCATTAGTGTCCACTACGTCATTATTATTTCCTTTGCGAATCAGCGAAGGGCGATCTACATATCTATTAGACAACACGCCAGCCTACACAGCTGGTCACCCTGTTGAAGGTTCTGCTGCCTCTGATAATGATGAAATATGTGTGAGTGGTTTGTAATTTTTTAAACACTCACTTGTTGCTTGCTTCATGTGCTGTGACACCGGGTGCATTTATGCATGTTTGCAAAGTAATATTACATGCATTATGTCGACTCCTCCCACTACATGACGTGTATGTAGTGTTTTTCTTTGAATTTAGTTTGAAAAAATATGTGGCTCCGTGGTAGAAGACCGTGTTCGCCATGTAGACATCCTGAATTCGGTCCTCACTCAAGCCCAGAAAATTTTATTTAGTTTATTGTAATCTTTCTCGAGTTGTTTGGTCAAGAGCAAGATGATGGTTTATCGCTCACAAACAAACGAGCCCATGACAGAATTTCTGCGAAATTTGCACTTCAGCACTAAAGCCTTTTTCTCTTGTTGGCTGTTTTGTCTGAGCAATTTTATATTGCTGTCATGCTAGGTTTCCATTCTACCAACACACCTTCCGCTATGTTTATTCTCACACGTAGGTTATAGAACACCTTCTTTTGTAAACAGCATGAATAAACTTTAATCGCAACATTTTCAAATGTGTCTTTTTTGCGAAAAAATCAAAGTATAAGATGTAACGCAGGCATGAACTATTGGAGCTTTTTTTCGGTAATGTAACCAACAGGTGTCCCCACTCTGGTCAACATAGCTTCAATATTGCCAAGCTTCGATGTCACGAAGTTCAATTTCGCTTCAGCTTCAACTTTTATTTAGTGCTTTTGAAATATTCTTCATGACGATTGTTTGGGAATCCTACTCGTATTTTGAAATTTCCAGCAATACTTCAATTTCTATTACTTCTACCATCTGTGTTTCACTGCGTCAGAGATGTCAGATATTTTTCTAAAAATGCATGCACTCAGTGTAGAGGTTTCGTTTATAAAAAGTGAAAGCACTCTTTAAATCATTTGAACTGCTTTATTTCATGTTGAAATTTAATACTGGGATAACAAATAAAAACCACTAAATGGCTACTTAACGTCTGGTTTCAAAGAGATGGGAAGAAGTTAGATTTTATGCTTTGTGATTTCATAAAAATGAATATGAGCTTTTATTTTTGTTAGTTGTGACTATATTTATTGCATATCTGACAAAATCAAACATTGTCGTTTTCCGCAACGTAAAGTGTCAAGTTAAAAACCACTGGTGCATTGTCTTATTAAGTAGACACACTTTCTAAGCAAGGACTGCATGCATATTTCACTTTTTGTTTTGATGACCAAGGCCTGATTCCTTTCTTTGGCAGCTTTGCACAAACAAGTCATTCACCTCTTTAGTGAAAACTGCAGTGCCTTCACTCATGTCTAGTCCGAGGACCCCTTGGTTGCAGCTGAGAAGCTGCAATTAGGAGTACAACAGTGAGACGTTTGCACTTTTGCACTATGCGGCATCCACACGACAACAAATTCAACAACAATAGGGTTAACTAATATTAGAAATGTTTTTAAACCATTCCTTGCTTGTGTCATTTCAATTGTGCCTTCCCACCTGTGAAGCAAGGCATACATTCTTCTTGCGCGTGCAGTTTGGGTCATTGTGTGCTTGCGTCAATTTTGACACCACATGAAACTGCTGCTTCTCTTCGACTTTGTAGAGCAGGCGGTGGTGATCGTAAATGACTTTGCATTTTACAACCTAGAAAACACGTACAAATAAATTGCAGAGCATGTATAAATAAATTGTTTCTTTTATTGCTTACCTGTGCAACGTTGTGCTAGCGGAGATGGTTGCGTATGCACTAAATGATGTGTAGCGCATCACACAAGAAGTGCCGACGCTTCCCAGGAAGGCAGGGATGCTTCACTTCGTTAACCGCTGCTTTCAGTTTTTCAGATATCCCGAACTGCGCCTACATAGCCTTGTTTCTCCCGGCACCATCCCTTGACTACTGCAATCACCACGTTCTGCTTGAAAAGTTCAACGACAACCTCGAGCACAAGTCTGGCAAGGACATCACCTGGTGCAGCTTCTTTGCTGGTGAATCTAGTGATTGGCTGTACCCAGTTACAAAATAAAGAAATGTACATGAGCACAAGGGCATGGCCTGCAAGGTCTTTTTTAGTAGTGTCTTTGCCATACTAGACAAAACCTTCCAATTTCAAATTGCTCTGATCAAATTCAACTGTTTGAAGCACTTTCATTTCATCCAATAATGTTGTTCTATAGCAGTTGAATTCTTTCTTTTTGTTTTTCATCTGGCTAGCAACGCTCTCAAGAGCTGTTTTGTTAAATCCAAATTGGCATGGCATGCCTTTCAGAATTTGCCGCAGCCTGTTCATTGATGGGAAGGGAAGCAATTTCATATTGTTGATCAAACGATAGGCTTTCGGGCTTGAAATACTCAGTGGAAGGCAATTCATGAGCCATTTCTTTTTGTAGCACATCCCTTTGTTGAATTTTCTTCCGAGTAATTGTACTGCTGTTCATAATGCCACATGTTGGGCATGTGGAAGGTCCTCCTGACTTTCTACATTTAGCTTTATCGTCAATTGCCTGTTTTCTTTTTTCAGGGTGTGCCTCTCGTGCTGCATATTTCTTTTGTTGCTGAACTGCAGGCCAGTTTTTTTTCTGAAGGCAACATTTGTTTTATTCAGCCTGTTCTTGTGTGGGATTTGGAATTTTGCTGCCACAGCCCTGTTTCTCTCGCTTGTTCACATGGTGCAGAATGGACTATATACAAGTGTGGCACATTTCTTACTGTGCAGCTGTGCTTTGTTAGTCGTGCTTTTGGTGTAACCTTCACAAAACTTGAATTTTTCTAGCCGCTCTATGGGAACCACCAAACTGTTCACATCTTTTGTGTTTGTAGTGCAGTGAAAGGTCCTTGGTGCAACTACCTTTCCAGCTGCATTTATTTTGATGCGTCCATCTCTTTCCACAATAATATCCTTATCGATAAAAAGAAATACATTGATCAGAGAAGTCTTGTAGACGGCAAATGTATTATCAACAATGTTTTTGTTGGTCCAACCACACAGCTGCTTGCTGCCTAATAACTTCTGCAGATCAGTATTTGGAACCAGTCATTCAATTCTTGGGAGGACGTACCCTCTGCGGTGTCTGTGCTCGGGCCATTGTGCAATTCTGCATCTTGCAAATTTAAGGGAACGGCATTGTTATTCAAGTCCCATCTATGTCTTCTTATCTCCACAGTTTCCCTCTCAGTATTGTGAATCCAACTTTTCAAGATGCCCTCGGACGAGAACTGTTTTTCGCAAATGAGGCTGCTGCCTCGGAATGCTTCGGCCGTTCCTAAAAGTGCCTTTTCTCATTTCACTCGCAGCTCCGGCTTTTTAAGCACTTTGAATAAATGCACTGACCTTGTGTTAGTGTCGCAACTGGGTATGGTGCTTCTGCCACTTGACGAGCAACCGGGTACCGAGCATTTTCTAGGCAAACTTCATCGTGTTATATGAGTTCGTGAAAGTGTCAAACTGCAAGCAGTCTGGTCAGCT
Source organism: Rhipicephalus annulatus (assembly GCA_013436015.1). Lineage (NCBI taxonomy): Eukaryota > Metazoa > Arthropoda > Arachnida > Ixodida > Ixodidae > Rhipicephalus > Rhipicephalus annulatus. Next base: position 11,786 of record WOVY01009764.1, on the reverse strand, counting down.
GCCAAGTGGCTCCGGCAAAACACACGATGCACACGACATGCTTCAGGAAATACTAATTCCACTTTATTTGGTCTTAAAATGTCAGCACGATAAATACATCAATTAGTACACAACGCATTTCAAAACTCTAGAACAGATCTGGAGTACGTGTAAGTCAGTCATTGGCAGCAGACGATGTTGCCCGAGCAGCCAACGCTGGTGCCATTGGAAAACTCCACGAGCATCGCACCTGAAAAGAAAAGAGCGCTTGCAGTGCTAGATTCTAGTAAATACGAGTACTCAATGTTCCCACTTTCTTGTCATTGAGCTTTCATAGTTATATGGTATCTCAGCCTGTGCCTCATTTGTTTCGCGATTAGTGGAATTCCACCGCTGCAAGCAAGACAAAGAGGCCGATGTGCGGTAAGTACTAATCGGCTCTATTGTGCTTTGGTTTGCACTCCATTGTATCAGTGTCTTGTTTGCGCGGCCATCATTCACGTCGTGTTCATGAGACACATCGTGAACCGCCGAGTGGAACACTTAGAGGATTCGTCATCTCAAACTTCAAGTTAGCAATCGGTTTCGAGCGCACGCTTTCAAACGAGCAAACGAGGAGTAACAGAAATGATCACAGCGCAGCGTTAACACTATTGTAACACGAAATTGCAAGCACCACTTTCGACGAAATAAATTTAGACGCTTTAACACGGCTCTGATTACGCCTTGGCAGAACGAAAACAACTGACAGTGGCGGCAGGCGCCGTGCAAGTCAAGGCCATTGAGCAGCTTTAAAAAAAAAAGCGCACGCTTAGGAGGCGACGCAGTGTTGTTATTCGTCGCTCCCTGATGGCGCACTGATCTGCTCACTCCCGCTAGGTCGGCCAATGGCGTGTCCAAGTTTCGGAACACAGTTTTGCAACTCGTATGACTGAATAACTCTGACTTTGTCCTAGTATCGATGTTTAGCATCGTCTTCAATTTTTTGACCTGCTCAAGCGAAGCACGCTATGCCCATGGCTGCAGTTGCTTCACAAATGATAAATCCGTACCTTCCAAACGTAATTAAAATAAAAAAGAAGAGCAACGTGCCCGCAATAACTTGTGTGCTCTGGACTCAACTGCCTGTATGCCACTGGCCGCTGGCATGATGGTGGCTTTCAATATGGTGGCCACGAGGTTGGCAGCACTGCTGGCACGCTTTTCGCTGCTGGGCCCGCCAAGCTGACGTCACGTTAATGCAACGTATACGTGTATGCGCTACCTCTCATATGGAATGGTCACCTACTTTCAGTGAAGTTAGTGGTTTATTTCGGAAACCACTACCATGCACCCGAATGAATTCTGATTTTTCTAGGGAGGAACTGAAACCGCAGTCCTCCGCAAATAGTTGCACTATGTGAGCTGCTTCTTGAAGAGTAGTTTATTTGTGGCCGAGAGAGCCTAGGGTCGCCCAAAGGGGTATATGATCAGCATACAGAGCGTAGCTCAAGTCTGGCATAGACTCGAGCTGTCAGGTAAGGCAGGCCATTCCGGAATTAATGAGTAAAGGAGCTATAATCACTCCTTGAGGCGTTTCTCTAATGAGCATAGGAAAGCCGATGATATAATGTCTCTCTAAGCTTATTGCTGCAGTCCGATCGGTGAGAAAAGAGGGAGTATAGCGGTATATCATTTGCCCCACATTTGGGGGAGCTGAACAATTGCAAGATGAGGTTGCAGCACATGGCATCAAACACACTTCAATCGAACACACCTTATTCAAACAAATACTCGCCTACTTATTCAACATTACAGTTGATACAAAATTTCCTGTGCTCGTCAAGCAGCAGTCAAAGCGAAAAATAGCTATTGGGCTCAGCAGTAACTAATGAAAACCAGCCCCAGCTTCCCGGTAATTTCTGTATATTTTGTGTCTATATTGTGAATTCTGAAAGAAACTTGGCGCCATGGCCTTAGTGGCCTGTCATGCGTAGACAGCCACACTTTCTGTATTATTAGGATGAAGTGTTTAGTTGGAAATGATAAGCGCGTCTGTATTCAAACTGCGACCCGTCAAACGGAGAGTGTTTTTTACTATTTTCTTACTACGCTCGAGCATGATGCGACGTAACGTAATGGTGGTGTACTCACCTAGTAGGTGGCGAGCTTGAACTGCGTAGGTGGCGAGCATGAACTGCCCTAGGTCTAGAGAGCCGATTTTTTTTGGGGGGAAGTACTTCGACGCAGAAGCTTTGGTGTGTCTCTCTGACTGCCTGTCCTGCCTGTCTGTAGGTTTGTCCGTTAGTGCACCGTAATGATACACTAAACAGCACCAAACAATACCCCAAACGGCCAACCCCATCCGCAGCGCCCACCAATATTGCTCAAGTTTCAGCCTTCATACTTGGGCGATGGTCGATTTTAAAATCAGTAATTGCGCATATATGAGGCACAATAACAACATGTAAATATTTTCTATGTGTGTCTTCGCACTAGAAAAGGCATACATAAGTAATTCTCAAGACCGTGGCTCTTAAAACACCAGTGGTTGCCGAAGTGGACGCAGAACTGCACGTGCATGCGTGTTCTCTCTCTATTCGTTGCCCCTCCGCCCCCTTTCCCCTCTTTCATGATAGATAGTTTCAAGTGGTCAATAAACACTGTCTTTTGCTTGGTGACATCGACTAGTTATGTCTCCGGTGGCGTCTCTGCCGCCAATTTAACAGTTGCGACGAGTTTATGCGACTCACCGAAAACGCTTATGCCGACGCTAGCCCGGCGTCGCTGGTCTTTCAGCGCTGACTATACGACAGGAGCTGCTCCCGGAGTTTGACCAGGAAACAGATAAGTGAAATGCTTATCTTTTACATGTTGAAGTGTATTTTGAAGTCAATGAAGTTGCCAATGAGGCCAAGAAGAGGGCATTGCTGGTCTCTGCATTGGGGTCAAAGATGATAGAAGTCCTATGCGGAAGAGTGGCGCAGCGTCAACCAAACATTCTCAGCTACAGGGAAGTGGTAGCAAGGCTGAATGACTTTTATGCCCCAACGCCTAATGAAATTTCGGAGAGCTTCAAGTTTTTCCCCGTAAGCAAGAGGAAGGGGAGTCCGTGCAAGCGTTCATTGTTGAATTTAGAAAGATTGCCCAGAACTGCAATTTTTCGTTCATGTTAGAACGAATGCTGAGAGAGAGATTCGTATTTGTGTTCGCTCGAAAAGTTTGCAAAAACAATTTATAGTGACAAGCGACTTGACTCTTGAAGCAGCAGAAGCTCTTTCTTTGGCTGCGGAAAGCGCAGAAGACGGAACACAGCAGATAGGTAAACACACTGTTACTTTGACGGTTTTTAACGTTAGCCTACGGCGTACGTCTGATACCATAGCGAAGAAGCAAAGAAACGCGCCGCCGCAATGCAAGAGCTGTGGCAAGTACGGTCACAAAGCTGCTACATGCTGTCAAAATAGCCGTCGATGCTACAGTTGTTTAAGGCAAGGGCACCTGGCTCACATGTGTACAAGTACATGCGGCACCAGAATAACGTTAGCTCTAACCGCAGAAATTTAGACCAAAGTGATGACCGTGGCTCTAGCGCATTGAAAATCTGGTCCGTCACAGCTACCGAGCCCCTGGTTGCGCCCATAAGGAAGTTTACCACATGGAAGGTGTCACCATAAAGATGGACGTAGACACGGGTTCTCCTGTCTGCATAGTTCCTAAAAGAACGTATGAGGCACGTCGTAAGCGTTGGCTCCAACTGCAGAATACCCATTTAAAGCTGTCTGTTACCTGAGAAAACTACCTTTGTTAGGCACATTGGCATGAAGAAAAATTCTATGTCGGTGGAGGTTAACAGTAACCTTACCGTGTTAGATTGTGAAAGTCCCAGCCTGTGTGGACGAGCCTTATTGGAGAAGCTTGCATCAGAAGGAACGGTGGTTCTGCTCATTACTACGCCACCCAGCATAGAAAGCCAACAGAAGGCAGCAGGAATTGGTGTCATAATGGCCGAATATGCAGACGTATTCACGGAAAATCTTGGGTTAGTCAAGAGCCCATCAGCTAAATTTTACATCAAGGACGCGGAAGTTCCAAAATTTTGCTAGGCTAGAAAGGTTCCTTTTGCGCTACTAGATAACGTATCTGCTGAGACAGATGGACTCGAAGAAGCTGGCATTATATCTACAGTACTATTTGCAGATTGGGCAACACCAATAGTACCAGTATTGAAGAGCAACGGCACTGTGCGCATTTGTGGAGATTTTAAGGTAACATACACTCTCTGTGTGAAATTGAGTGACACCCTTTGACAGTCATTGATGACATCTTCGGGAAATCACGAGGCGGAGAAAATTCAGTATCTTGGATCTGTGAGACGTTTACAACCAGATTGCATCGGACAAGGACTCACCAAAGCTGGCTATCATAAACACACATAAGGGATTGTTTTTCTTCAATCGGTTGCCCTTCGGAATCGCTTCAGCCCCAGCAATATTCCAGAGAACGATCAAGTCTATACTACATAGAATACCTGAGGGTGCAAGTGTACTTGGACGATAATTTGATTGCGGAGACTGCAGACAAACAAGCCTTACGTAAAGGTTCGACAGGTTTTGGAACGATTCAGAAAACATCAGATCAAACTTCGCGCCGATAAGTGCCGGATAAACAAGGCCTCATTGGTGTATCTAGGTCACCAAATTTACGCCGCAAGGTTGCACCCAACAGAAAGAACGCGGAGGCCGCCAGACGTGCTGCCGCCCCCTCGGAGTGTTACTGAACTGCGGTCATTTTTGGGAATGCTAACTTTTTACAAGTTCTTACCGAGCCTCTCGACTTTATAGGCACCAGTGTAACGACGTTTTGAAAAAAACAACGCGTCGGTCATAGGGGGCCACAGAAAAGAATGCTTTTGAAAAAGCTAAAGAAGCATTGTGTGCCGCTCCGGTAGTGACTCATTTTGACCCGTCAAAACAGCTGTTCTTAGAATGTGATGCTTCACCGTATGGTGTAGGAGCTGCTCTTTTTCATCGAGTCGATGGGCAATATAGACCGATCGGGTATTGGTCACAAACATTGACCTCGGCCGAGAAAAATTATTCGGAGATTGAGCGAGAGGCACTGGCTTTGGTCTGCGCTGTGACACGGTTTCAGCGACTATCTACTTGGAAGAAAGTTAACTCTATTGACCGATAATAAACCGTTGCTTGGTCTCTTAAGGGCGGACAAGCCAACTCCTATTATGGCAGCAGCTCGGATACAGAGATGGGCTATCACGCTAGGCGGCTATAGGTGCCGTTCGCAGCAAAAGCCTGAGAGGCTTTTGTACAACGCCGACGCACTAAGCCGTTTACCTATAACCTCACGGAATGAATCGGCACTGGAGGACATCACCGCCAGTCGTTCTATCCCTAGAAGAGCAGGACATCGCTGCAATGTCAAGGAAAGAGTTGCACGTATTAATGATGATATACGACATCATTTCTCCAGTATGAAAATACACCCGCCGTGGTTGGCCACGGATTGTGAAAGGAGATGACAAACTCTCAGAATATTATAAGAAGCGACATGAGCGGTCGGTGGAAAACGACCAGCTGTACTGGGGTCGCGGGGACCAGCTGTACTGGGGTCGCGTGGTGATAGCACGGCCTCCCGAAAGAAGTTTCTCACGCTACTGCATGACTCCCATCAGGGAGTGTCTTCAATAAAGGCTACAGCAAGATCGATATTTTGGTGGCTTGGGTTGGACCAAGACATACAACGCGTAGCTTTAATTGTAACAACTGCGTTCAAGCACTGCCTATGCCACCTGCGCTAACTCCTGTAAACTTGCTTGAGACGGGCGAAAAGTGGTCGTGGCATAATATTTACTATGCGGGACCACTGCGTGGCAAGATGGCGTTGATTGTAGTTGATTCATATTGTAAATGAATCGAGACTGTGCCGGTAGCACATGCTGATTCCCGCAGTACCATAGAAGCCCTGAGAACAATGTTTGCCCAGTTTGGCATACCACATACGGTGGTGTCAGATATGAAACACCTTTCACAGGTATCAAATTTCGTCAATTCTTGGAGCGCAATGGCATTGTTCACAATAGAACATCTCCACATCATTCAAAGAGCAATGGGATGTCTGAGCATGCTGTGTTGACTGTGAAGGACGCATTGAAGAAGATTGGAAACGCCGAGTTGACGACCTCCCTGGCCCGAGTGCTTTGCAACTATAGAAATACCCCTCAACAATCCAGCCTTTCGCCTCCGGAAAGACTTTTGGGTTGCCGGTTATGCACAAGGATAGATCGCCAAGGAATCATCGCAGCGTCTCGGTTAAGCCGACGGAAGACACTGACTGGAATTCCGCACCAGGGCTATTCGTCTATGTGCGAACTTTCGGAACGGGTGACAAATGGACGCCGGAAGGGTGAAGGCCGCGACCGGTGCTCAAATTTTGGAAGTGAAGACTGAGGCAGGGATTGTCCATCGCCATATGAAAAAAGTATGAAAGTGCGATAAGGAATTGTCCTTAGAGAGCAAGGACACTCGGGCGCTACCTAACAACGAAGCGATGACCGAAGACGCCAAAAACGTGTCTGCAGTATCACAGCCTATACGACGGCCCACGAGAAGAAAAAAATTGGCAGCATATCCACGGAGTGATTGATGGAGAGTGGGGCGAAGCAGTCGTCCGTCCATTCGTTCTTGCTTCCGTCCATTCATGCGTCTGTCTGTGTGACCGTCCATGCGTCCATCCGCCCGTCCGTGCGTGCGTCTGTTCGTGAGTCCGTCCCTGTGTCCGTTCATGCGTCCATCCATGCATCTGTCTGTGTGTCCGTTTGTCCATCTATTCAACACTCCAAGTACCACCATCTCGCATCTTTTCATCATATATTCCCGATATAGAAGCACCGCCATCCAGCGGACATTCCAAGGACTAAACGAGATTGATTGATTTGTGGGGTTTAACGTCCCAAAACCACCATATGATTATGAGAGACGCTGAAGTGGAGGGCTCCGGAAATTTCGACCATCTGAGGTTCTTTACCGTGCACCCAGATGTGCGTACACATGCCGACAACATTTCCGCCTCTATAGGAAATGCAGCCGCCACAGCCGGGATTTGATCCCGCAACCTACGGGTCAGTAGCCGAGTACCTTAGCCACTAGACCACCGTGGTGGGGCAGGACTAAACGAGAGGTAGCACACGCACACTTTTTACGGCTTGCGCTTCGGGCCTACTTCCAACCTTTAACCACCTCGAGTTCATGGTATATATTAGTTCACTGTATTCATGGCACTGCGGCCCAACGCTCACTAAACCTTTCTAAAACGAAGTGGTTACGCCCAGCGAGTATAACGTAGCAACCTTTTCCTGTCAGATAGTGTTCAATGTACATGCCAATGGCTGCCTAAAGGGAAATGAGAGACAGAAAAAATTCGGCTTTTACATTCTTCCGGCTCGCGCTTCGTATCTACTTCCCACGTTCAACCACCTGGAGTTCATTCATGGTATTTATTTATTTATTTGTAGATAATGCATTCCCACATGAGGGATTATAGCAGGGTGGGAAGTACAATCATAAATATTCCTAGGTGAACAAGAACAAAAATACGGAAGCAAAGTACAGTTCTCGGAATTAAAAAAAGGGAAAAACTGAAATACAAAATTCACGAATACATGATCAACCATGGCGACAAAATACAATTCAAAATGTACAGGATAATAAATATTCCAGAAGCAGAGTCACATACGCAAGGATTGGAAAAAAAAAACACGGGTGTTAATTCTACACAATTTCAAATATATACACATATATACATACATATACATACACACATATGCCACACATATATATTATGCAGGTAAACACAAGGCAAACTTTTCAAGTGATGGCTGTAAAACAACGTCATTAGTTAGGTTGTTCCATTCCCCGACTGTTCTCGGGAAAAATGAATACGTGAAGCAGTTATTGCGTGTTTGAAAGGGCGTAATGGAGAGGTTGTGGCGATGCCTTGTCGGATACCCAGAGGAGAAAGACAATAATTTGCTAGTGTCTATCTTATAGTGCTTCTTAATTAGTTGATATAAAAATTTTGAGACGAGAAATTCGGTTTCTTTCAGTTATTGGTGGAAGATTAGCTCTCGCTAGCAGTGCACTAACAGATGTGCGACCATAACTGTTGTATATAAAACGGGCTGCCTTTCTTTGTATTTTTTCAATCTTCTTTTTATTAGTCAACGTAAAAGGATCCCATATAACGACTGCATAATCTAGAATGGGTAGAACTGTTGATTTGTACGCCAGCAAGCGCACAGTGGGAGTGGAGTGCTTGAGAACTCTCCTAAGAAATGAAAGTCTTGTGTTAGCACAAGCTGCAACATAATCGATATGTTTTATTCCACGTCAAGTTGTTTGTAATGTAAACCCCTAGATACTTGTAATACTGCACCTCAGCAAGGTATATATTGTTACAGCAATATTGGAACAAGGAGGGGCTCTTTTTTGTGTGAATGCGCATAAATACGGTTTTTTTCAAAGTTTATGGGCATCTGCCAAACGTCGCACCAAGATTTAACTTTTTTAAATGCGGCATTGTTAACTTTATTTGGTCATTAGAGTTTCTTACCTCGGAGTAAATAACGCAGTCGTCTGCATAGAGTTTTATGGTTAACGGGTATGTCATTCACAATGTCATTGATATATAAAGAAAAAGAAGCGGTCCAAGTACCGAACCCTGGGGGACGCCAGATTCCACAGAAACCCTCTCAGAGCATTTATCTTTAAATACAACATATTGCTGCCGGTTATGAAGGTAAGATTAAAATCCATTTAGTTAACTGCTTGTTTTTGAGTATGTTGGCTAGTTTGAAAATTATTTTTTGTGAGAACCTTATCAAACGCCTTTGAAAAATCCATAAAATTGCGTCAGTCTGCTCCCATTATTAATTGTCAATGCAAAATTGTAAACGGTCTGAACTAATTGGGTACAAGTAGAGTCATCATCATCATCATCATCAGCCTGCCCACGTCCCACTGCAGGACAAAGGCCTCTCCATGTTCCCCGCCAGTTAACCCGGTCCTGTGCTTGCTGTTGCCAATTTATACCCGCAAACTTCTTAATCTCATCTGCCCACCTAACCTCTGTCTCCCCTAACCCGCTTCCTTCTCTGGGAATTCAGTTGGTGACCCTGAATGACCAGCGGTTATCCTGTCTACGTGCTACATGCCCGGCCCATGTCCATTTCCCTCTTCTTATTGCAGCTATGATATCCTTACTCCCGTTTGTCCCCTAATCCACTCTGCTCTCTTCTTGTCTCTTAAGGTTTACACCTACGCATTTTTCTTTCCATTGCTCGCTGCGTCGTCCTTCAATTTAAGTTGAACCCTCTTTGTGAGTCTCCAGGTTTCTGCTCCGTAGCTAAGTACCGGCAAGATACAGCTGTTATATACCTTTCCTCTTGAGGGACAGTGGCAATCTACTGTCATAATTTGGAGAGTGCCTGCCGAATAGTGCTCCACCCCATTCTTATTCTTCTAGTTTACTTCAATCTCGTGGTTAGGCTCTGCGGTTATTACCTGCCCTAAGTAGACATAGTCTTTTAACAACTTCAAGTGCACTATTACCTATCGCAAAGCGCTGCTCCTTTCCGAGGTTGTTGTACAATTACTTTCGTTTTCTGCAGATTAATTTTAAGACCCACCTTTTCTGCTCTCTCCTTGTCTAACTCCGTATCATGAGTTGCAATTCGTCCCCTGAGTTACTCAGCAATGCAATGTCATCGGCGAAGCGCAGGTTACTGAGGTACTCTCCATTAACCTCTTATCCCTAACTGTTCCCATTCTAGGCTTCTGAAAACGTCCTGTTAAGCACGCAGTGAATAGCATTGGGGAGATTGTGTCCCCCTGCCTTACACCCTTCTTTATTGGTATTCTGTTTGCTTTTTTTATGAAGCACTATGGTAGCAGTTGATTCCCCTGTAGATTTCTTCCAGAATGTTTATATATATTTCATCTACGCCCTGATTCCGCAGTGTCTGCATGACGGCTGATATTTCCTACTGAATCAAACGCCTTCTCGTAATCTATGAAGGCTATGTATAGTGGTTGGTTATACTCTGAGCATTTCTCTATTACCTGATTGATAGTATGAATGTGGTCAATTGTTGAGTAGCCTGTATCTAATCCTGCTTGTTCCTTTGGTTGATTGAATTCTACTGTTTTTCTTTACTCTGCTAGCAATTACCTTTGTAAATACTTGTATACTACAGAGAGCAAGCTGATCGGTCTGTAAATTTCTTCAAGTCTCTTGTCATCTCCTTTCTTAATGTATCAAGATGATGTTAGCGTTCTTTCCAAGACTCTGGTACTTTTCCCGTCAGGAGACACCTCGTAAATAGAATGGCTAGTTCTTCTAACACAATCTGTCCTCCATCTTTCAGCAGATCTGATGTTACTTGATCCTCACCAGCAGCTTTGCCTCTGTGCATGCTCTCCAAAGCTTTTTCAGGACTTCTTCTATCATTACCGGTGGGGTGTCGTCTGGGTTACTGCTAGTTCTTATAGTATTAAGGTCGTGGTTGTCTCGGCTACTGTACAGATTCTCTGTAAAACTCCTCCGCTATTTTAACTATCCTATCCATATTGGTAGTTAATTTCTGCATCTCTTTGTCCCTCTAGTGCATACATCCGCCTTTGTGCCTATCCCAAGTTTCCTCTTCACTGCTTTGACGCTTCCTCCGTTTTCAGAGCGTGCTCAATTCTCCTCCATGTTATACCTTCTTACAATCGCATACTTACGTCTATTAATCAGCTTCGAAAGCTCTGCCAGTTCTATTTTGTCTGTTGTACTTGACACTTTCATGATTTGACGCTTCTTAATTAGGTTCTTCGTTTCCTGGGAAAGCTTGCCGGTGTCCTGTCTAGCTACCCTGCCTCCAACTTCCACTGCACACTCCGTGATGATACTCGTCAGATTATCATTCATTGTATCTACGCTAAGGTTGGTTTCCTCGCTAAGAGCAGAGTACCTGTTCTGCAGTGACACTCTGAATTCCTGTACTTTCCCTCTCAGTGCTAGCTCATTGATTGGCTTCTTGCGTATCAGTTTCTGTCGTTCCTTCTTCAAGTCTAGGCGGATTCGAGCCCGTACCATTCTATGGTCACTGCATCTTACCTTGCCAACCACTTCCACATCCTGCACGACTCCTGGGTGTGCAGTCATTATAAAGTCTATTTCGTTCTTATTTACGCCATTAGGGCTCCTCCATGTCCACTTGCGGTTTTCTCGTTTTTCGGTAGAAGGTATTCAAAATACGCAGATTATTGCGTTCTGCGAATTCTACTAGTAGCTCTCCTCTGGCGTTTCTAGTGCCGATGCCATAATCTCCTACTGCCTGGTCTCCAGCCTGCTTCTTCCCTACCTTTGCATTAAAGTCGCCCATTACTATAGTATACTGTGTTTTCACCTTACTCATTGCCGATTCCACGTCTTCATAGAAGCTTTCAACTGAAGCGTCATCATGCTGGATGTAGGCGCGTAAGCCTGTACTACCTTCATTTTGTATCTTTTATTCAGTTTAATTACAATGCCTACCACCCTTTCATTAATGCTATAGTAATCCTCTATGTTGCCAGCTATGTTTCTGTGAATTAGGAACCCTACTCCCAGTTCTCTTCTGTCTGCCAAGCCCCGATAGCAAATGACGTGCCCATTCTGTAGCACAGTATAGGCCTCATCTGTCCTCCTAACCTCACTCAGCCCTATTATATCCCATTTAATGCCTTCTAGGGTCCTCGAATAATACAGCTAGACTTCCCTCATAGATG